>CM019154.1:22720656-23920656 GCA_009733165.1 Naja naja | reverse complement strand
CCAGCAGGATTTGACCCAATGGAGAAAGCGCTGAGAGGAAGACCGGGCTCCCAGCTGCAGCTAGCCCATTGGCCAGTGGCCTGCGCTTGTCAAAGTAGGACCCTAACATAATCAAAGAAGGCTGGAAATTCAGAGCCATTCCTAAACCTGAAAAAAAAAGATTGCAAGAGGAACAATTGATGGAAAGGCACCAGCTCTCAACCAATGGAAAGGTCTCAAAGTCCCTATATTTGAAGGAAAGGTTCCTCCCCACCCAGAAAATGTGCTATTTAATTTAACTTAATCAGTGCAAGTTGTCCTGTATCATGCGGTGATCTAGCAGTGGAGTTCTCGTCCCACAATCAGGAGGCTGTGAGTTCAATCCTAGGTATAGGCAGATATTTCTCTCTCTGGGCACATTGAGAATATATCTGCTGAACAAAGCTCCACACTGGCAGCAGGGAGGGCATCTGGCCAGTAAACACTCAGCTCCATTCAGTTGCCCAGACTCCACCCCGCAAGGGATTATGGGACCGTTAAAAGAAGATGATGAGAAAAGAAGATGACTGCAAGTTATCTTTTAACACAAGGAATAAAAAACTACAGGTAGTCCTTGACTTGAGCCCCAAATTTTTGTTGCTAAATGAGACATTTGCTAAGTAAATTTTGCACCATTTCATGACCTTTCTGGCCACCTTTAAGTGAATAACTGCAGTTGTTAAGTTAGTAATATGGTTGTAACCTTGTCAGAAGGTTGCAAAAGAGGATCACCTGACCTCAGGGCATGGCAATTGTCAAAATTATGAACCAGTTGCCAAGCATCTGAATTTTGAACATGTAACCATGGTGATGCTGCAGTAGTTGTAAGTGTGAAAATGGTCAAGGGCTGTTGTAACTTTGAACAGTCACTAAGTGAAGTCAAGGACTATCTGTATAGCCCAGTGTATGTTGATGAATTACAATTCGCAGAATCATTTCTCACTGATCACACTGAGTCTTCTGAGAACTGAGAATTAGAAATATCTAGGGAACCGTAAGGCCCCATGACTGCTTTCCACACTTATTTAAAGCAATTTCTCTTTACAATAAATAGGAGCATATATGAGTGTCTCTCAAACATTGAATCTGAAGTGTAAATATTAAAGCAGAGGTCTCCAAACTCTGGGAGTTGAAGTCCACAAGTCTTAAAGTTGCCAAGTTTAGGGACCCTTGCATTAAAGTTACATTATGTGGCATACATCATCCTGACAATATTTCAACAATATCATGTTAACCTATCATTTTCTGAAGTAGACTTGCGCAACGGGGCTTCTTTCCACGTTGCAAACGCTCACCTGTCAGCACTCCAGCAGACAAATACAGTTCAATTATGTTGGTGGTGAAGGAGGCCAGGATCATTCCAGAGGAAGCAAGGAACCCCCCAACAAGCATCACAGGCGACACCCAAACTGATTCACCATAATGCTGCTCAGAGGTCCTGCAGGGCATCCAAGAAATCAGAAAAGGGGCAAGACCAGAATAATATGAAAGGAATGCAAAACCTGAGCAATTTCCTAATGCCAAACAGCAGATGTTCTTAAGCTAGCTTGGATTTGTTGAGTAGTGAATGTGCCTTTGCCATTAGATGTTTTTGGTGGAGATTGAGAAATTTAAGCTTTGCGTATATAGTGTCAGGAGTGAGGGGGAAAGACATAACTGTGGAACACATACAGATTTTTGCTTTCATGATTAGCAATGATTAAAGATAAGAGTTTTCCCCAGTCAGGTGCTGCTAGATGGATTCTAAGTCCCAGCTGCCTGGGCATTGCAAACTGGCATTATTATTGCAGGTCAGTCTGTTCAGGAAGAGTGAAAAAGTGGAAGCTTTAAAATGTAGAGTTATAGCAATAGCACTTAGACTTATGTACTGCTTTATAGTGCTTTACAGCCCTCTCTAAGTGGTTTACAGAGTCAGCATATTGCCCCCAACAATTCCGGTCCTCATTTTATCCACTTCAGAAGGATGGAAGGCTGAGTCTTTCTCTGCTGAGTCAGCCTGGTGGGATTTGCTGCCAAATTGTAGGCAGCTGGCTGCAGAAGTACTTGCAGTACTGCACTCTAACCACTGTGCCACAGAGGCTCCTTATGCTAAAATATTAAAAAGTAAGACATTTTGGAGAACTGCAAAAATGTCTAGTTTGTTACAGAGCTTCCTGGAGTGTTAGAAGGTATCTTATCCATCTGATTGGGTATAATAAAGGGTAATAAAGAGTGTCAGTTTTGGTTTTCATGGACTGCGTTCAAACAGGAAAAATTGTTGGGAGCTGTGTTGTGTGTGGCAATGGGTACAGCCACCTAAACTCTTATGTCACACTGTTTTTCCCCACTCTATTTTGCTGACATAATCTTCCCTTTCATTTTTTTCTACTTATACAGAAATCTGTGTAGGGCTCTAGGAAAAGAACAATATGGTTTTGCTATAGCTTTGATTGTAGTGTTCATAAAGAATTTTTTTTAATTAGGTAAAGCTTGCAAGCAAGGAAGATAAAGGCTCCAGCTTTAATGTTTGGCCTGAAATAAGCCTTTCTCTGCTCAACTTTTCAAAATTGCAAGGAAGCCCTGCAGGGTAATTATTAAGAACATAACAAGACACATGATTTAAGAGGCATGGTTCGGGAAGCTATTTTTAGCTTGTGGGGTTCACTATTTGTGTGTACTTGTGTGTGCACTGCACGCACTGTGGAGAACGAATAGTTGAACTTTTCAACTTAAAAAAAAGTATGTAGTTGCATGTTGGTGGGTGTAGGGGTTTTCTTTCTTAACATTTCCCACATCCCCCCCCAAAATAAATCAATATTGGGATTGAAGACTTTTTAAAAGCTCAATGAATACCATAGGTCTCTGCCAAGCTTAAGGTAGCGGTAGCAATGGCCTGTGAATGGGAATGAAGGAAGACAAATGGAAAGGGCTGACTTTTGCATAGCCATTCTCAATAAATAGCTATATCTTTAACATTAGTGCGGCTGTGTGCAGTTTTGCTCTAAAGATATGGGGATATTTTGCTGTCCAAATTCATAGAGGCCTAACCCTAACCCTAAGTGGCTTTACCTCCACTTCATCCCCTTTGGGATTTTTCCATGTATTTTGCTAGGAAATGTAGATAAGGATGATTCAAAATGTCAGTGCCCTCCTAAACATACCCATGTGCTCTGAATTCATTGGCAATGTCCATTTTGCTGTCCAAATTCAAGGAGGCCTAACTCTAAGTGCATTTACCCCCAATGGGATTTTTCCATGTGGAATTCTTACCCGTTCCATACAGCATGGCCAGCATGATGGATGAGATCCAAGCTGTGTCACTGTATCCCACATGGAAATCATGCATCAGGTCCTTGAAATAAATGCTCACTGCCTTGGGAAACCCATAAGAAAAGCCAGTGATGACAAAGCAGCCCAGCAAGATGATCCAGCCCCAGCCACCATCAGGAGGCTTTGTTTTCTCAGGCAGTTGCCCTTCTTCCACGTCATCTCTGCCCATGGCACAAACGAGGAGAAGGAGCCTGAAAGCAAGCGGAGCACAGATTGTAGCAAAGACAGAACAAGAATGGTCACAGGGGCAGAAGGCAGAGATGACCAACAGTCCATCTGTTGCTGTGGGCATCCTCCTCCTTTTCTTGTCCATGAACATCATTTTCTTGCCCCTTAAATTTAGAAGGGTGTTTTTCAACCTGTGCTCACCAGAGAGGTTGTATCATATTAGTATTATTAACTGATAATATAGTTGTTTTTAAAAAAGCAGAGGATAGAGAAAACATTTTCATTTTTAAATTTTGCTTTTTTAAAACCAAATATTGGGAATAAAATGAATCAGCCTTTACAAATGTCTTCCTCGGGCAGTAAAATTCATACTCAACTTTGAAAATATATTGGTTGCCCAGACTACAAGTTCAATCTGGCTAATCTTCATCATAATGGATGACAAGAACCCACTGAGCTAATGGTAGCCACCAAACAAGTTTTCTGGCCTTATCCTTCCATGACGTAGCATGTGCAAATACAAGTTGTGGATGTGGCTGCAGGTTTTGGGTTTGGCTAGTCTAAAGAAAGGAAGAATTAGGGGTGACATGATAGCAGTATTCCAGGATTTGAGAAGATGCCACAAAGAAGACCACCCGGAGGTTGCAACTGATGCAGAATGCGGCTGTGCGGGCTGTGATGGGGGTGCCCCGATACTGCCATGTTACACCCCTCCTGCGCGACCTGCATTGGTTGCCGGTTGCCTTCCAGGTTAGTTTCAAGGTGTTAGTAACAACTTATAAAGTCCTAAATGGCTTGGGGTCAGGGTACTTGCGGGAACGCCTCCTCCCAGCATCACATTCCGATCACCCAGTATGCTCCCATAGGCGGGGCCTCCTTGGGGTACCGTCGGTTAGGCGTTGTCGACTGGCGGTGCCCAGGAGTAGGGCCTTTTCTGTGGGAGCACCCGCCCTATGGAACCAACTCCCCGTGGACCTCTGCTTGGCCCCTGATCTCCGCTCCTTCCGCCGGGACCTGAAGACCTGGTTGTTTCAACAGGCTGGTCTGGAATGACTTCAGGGGTGTGGGTTGATTTTTTACTTTTGTTTTAATTTTTAATTTTTATAATGATTGATTAGGCTTGTATTGGTTTAATGATTTTTATTGTAAATTGTATTGGGTTTTATTGTTCGCTGCCCTGAGTCCTTAGGGAGAGAGGGTGGGCTAATAAAATAAATAAATAAATAAATAAATAAATAAATAAATAAGAGGGGGTCAAATTATTCTCCAGAGCACTGGCAGGCAGGGCAAGAAACAATGGTTGAAAACTAATCCAAGAAAGAAGCAATCTGGAATTAAGGAGAACCTAACAGTGAGGGCGATTAACGAATGGAACAGCTGGCCTTCAGAAATCGTGGATGCTGCATCACTGAAGGTTTTTAGGAAGAGACTGGACAGTCACTTGTCTGAGATAGTATAGGTTTTCCTGCTTCAGCTGGGGGCTGGACTAGTGTGACCTCCAAGGTCACTTCCAGCTCTGTTCTATTCTATTCTAAAAAAAAAAGGGACCTTACCTGTAAAATATCATGTAAATGGAAGAGAGCAACCTCAAAGCTTTCTCTGCCACTATCACCAATGTAACAGCATGCCCAGTCAATGGGCTTGAAGGCAAAGATATTTACCTTAATCCTTTTACTGTTCGTGCTCTGGTTATCAATATGAAACTCCAAAATACTCCAGCTGAGGGGCTTTATATGTGCGTCATTGCCCCAAAACAAACCTCTTGGAGGCTTCAGAACCTTTTCTTCAGATTACCTGTCTCTACTTAGGCATGAAGACTAACGAGGGGTTCAGTGGACTGTATGACTCACAGAACGTTGACTTTGTGTCAGGCTTCCAGCGCCAAGTAGAGAGGCTTAAAAGTGATTTTAGCTTAGGGTGATTTTCCATCTGAACGATCCAGTTGGTCAACTGAACTTGACCGCTTGTTTTCTGCTGATCGGTTGGCTTAGAAGAAAACACTTATAAGAGCCACAGATTACTCATCCATCTTTTAAATAGTCTGACATGGTCAATGTGTTCCATATCTTAGAAATAAGGAAATCACTGGGAAAATTAACCCTCTGTATCTAGTTAAGCTTTCATCACAAATCTTGCTGGTCACTATCAAGATTATTCTACAGGTAGTCCTTGACTTAACAACTTTTTGATTAGTGATTGTTCAAAGTTACAATGGTACTGAAAAAAGTGACTTCTGTTTTTTACACTCATGATGGTTGCAACATCCCCATGGTCACGTGATCAAAATTTGGACACTTGGCAACTGGCATGTATTTATGATGGTTGCAGTGTCCTTGAGTCATGTCATCACCTTTTGTGACTTTCTGACAAGCAAAGTCAATGGGGAAGCCATATTCACTTAATAACCATGTTACTAACTTAACAATTGCAGTGATTCACTTAATAACCATGACAAAAAGGTCATAAAATGGGGCAAAATTCACTTAACTGTCTTGCTTAGCAACATAAATATTGGACTTAATTGTGGTCATAAGTCAAGGGTTATTCATAGAACAAGAAGCCCTCAGTTACCTAATAGTTTTGCTGTTGGCTGTTGTTTTGCCTGCTTGCTTATTTTCTCTCTCTCTTTTTATTGTGTTTTTTTTCTTTTTCCTGTCTAAATAAAGACCAACAGATTAAAAAAATACACATAAAAATCAAATTAGTAATCCTAACCACAGTAAAGATAGAAGCTTCACGGTGATAGCCTGCCTCATGGAAATTGGTTTTGATAAACGTTTCTGGCTCAGCTAATAGCTATTTTAAACAGCCTTTGGGGTTTTTCTTTTCTTTTCAAGTTTGATGTTCAGATCTTCAGACTTGATTCCAGCCACTTTGAAGTATTAAGTTGCTCCAATACTTATGGAGCTGAGCCTGAAGACAAAATGCTATCAGAGCATAGTCTTTTTTAAACAGGACAGTATCTGGAGAACAAATTAGCCTCTGGGTTTTTTGTTTGTTTGTTTGCCTTCTGTTGTGGATGCCTGCAATGGATTTCTATTCATCTTGATATTTTGTTTACCAAATTTATATAACCACTGATCTCACAGGCTTGACTCTGGGTTAATATACATTAAGCAAACAGTTAAAAACAAATCTAAAACAGTAAAACCAATCAAACAGAAAAGCATCATTATACCGCTGACTCATACTAACTCTGCAATCAACTACAGGTAGTCCTCAACTTACAACCATAATTCAGCCCAAAATTTATGTTGCTAAGTGAAACATTTGTTAAATAAGTTTTGCCCCAATTTACGATCAGTCTTGCCACAGTGGTTAAGTGAATCACTCAATTATTAACTTGGTAACACAGTTGTTAAGTGAATCTGACTTCCCCATTGATTTTGCTTGTCAGAAGGTCCCAAAAGCTGATCACATGACTCCAGACATTGCAATGGTCATAAATATGAACCCGTTGCAAAGCATCCAAATTTTGATCACATGACCATGGGGATGCTGCAATGGTCATAAGTATAAAAACGATCATAAGTTATTTTTTTCAGTGCCACTGTAACTTTGAATGGTCATTAAATGAACAGTTGTAAGTCAAGGAATACTCTATAAATAATACCATGGGAGATTGCTCTATATGCAGGAATGTAACTTGATTGTTAGCCATGCATTTTCAAAAAAACAGATCTCATTATACAATATCAAACCCATTTGTCCATCTATTTCTCAATAATCTTTTTCAATATTTACTGTCTGGGAATAGGTAGATCCTACCACTGAGCTATGTTCCTTCCCTATATCATCTTTCCAAACAAGTATACACAAACACACACATCTGCTTCTTTTTCAGTTTGTAAGTTGTATATTTCAATAACTTTAAATAACAGCACAGAGAGTTTTTTCACTGTTAAACCTGTTACTGTATAAAACAAACTAGAAGATGAATCATCAGAAAAAAAGATTATCCCTGAATAAGCAGATGAAGAAGATTCTTAGCTTAGTTACATTAATTCAGAAGAACAGGATTGATTGATGGGCACATAGCTATAGTTTTAGAGTATGCATGAAGTTTGCATACCTTCTCTTTGCTGCTGGCATATATATACACATAGATAGATAGATAGATAGATAGATAGATAGATAGATAGATAGATAGAGAGATAGAGATAGATAAAAGGCTAAATGGTCTAAAAATAAATGGATTGAAGAGTTAGAGAATTTATTCTCAGACCAATAAATTGTATATGTACACATTTCTGTACACCAGAATCCACAAGCTAAGAGAGTTCTTCATTCTTACTTCCAAGAGAATTAGAGGGCTCTGCATTTGAAGTCATTTAGCAGCAATGTGTAAAAATAATTTGGGGGGAGCTGTTATTAAATTATTTTTTTCTAAGTTTAATATGGCAACAACAACTAGATTCAAAGCTTGACACCAACTTGATGGCACATAATCATTTTTTTTAAATCAAAATTTTAACGACATCAGATAAGTACATTCATCTTACATTGAAATAATGCAGTTTTGCCAACATAAATATACAGACCTGGATACTCTGTGCTTTCCTTTCCAAGGAGCCCAACACCTTCAAGAATCCCTCTTTTGGCCAGGTATAGTTTGAGGAGGGGAGGAAGGGATATTTCTTTAACTGGCTCAGACCATGACAATATAACTCTTGGAAGAAGCCTTCTGTTTACAGTTTTCTAGCCAGCAAAACTTTTTCTTCAAGCTGGTATTTTAAAGTTTCAATGGCCAAAATTAGTAATCATCTAAATGATTGCCCTGGAGTTCAAGGACCAAGCTGTTCAAAGTGCATGGATGTGGGTCAGCAACTGCTTATGTTGTGAAAATGCTAAAGAAGCAGAAGTTGCTTTTAGCAGAAAGAAACTACTTCATTATTTTTAAGAGGCTTTCCTAGCCAACGGGAACGAAAAGATTTAAAATTGGGCCAGAATCCTCTGAGGAATTCTGTTTTTCCCCAAAAAGAGGAAACAGGAGAAGGTGCAAGGACTCTTTAAGGATTTCTGCTCTAGAAGATTTCCTGCAATATTTGAGGAAGGCAATTGGTTAGGATAAACTAATGAAATATAATGAAGATGCACTAGTGCTGCTAATATGATACAGTAAAGTAGTGTAGCCCTGAGAGGAAACAACAAGCTATAAATCCAGAGTAAAAGAAATGGGAATAAAGGCAGGTTATAGGAAGCATCAGATAATCACTGCAAGGCACAACTCCACTTCCACACCATTTTAAGACTTGGATTGATTTCCTTCCTCCCCCGCTCCCGCAAATAGAAGACAGATAAATAAAATAGTAATTCCAAACATTATCTGATTTTCCCTATTTAACTAAAGGCTAAAGCCAAGATAAGTAATGATTCTACCAACACATAAACTCTTTCCTATTATATGTCAGTGCACCTTGCTATGCTAAAATGTTAAATGTGCTTAAGGATCCCATTAATAAAAAAAATTCATGAGAAATTTATAAGACTGGTAAGAAATTTAGAAAATTTTAAAATATATTTAGCCTCAAGCATAGTAGTCATGCTTGACTTTTGAGGATTGCTGAATCTGAAATTTATTTTTCCTTCCTTCCTTCCTTCCTTCCTTCCTTCCTTCCTTCCTTCCTTCCTTCCTTCCTTCCTTCCTTCCTTCTATCTTTCTTTCTTTCTCTCTCTCTGCTTCCTCTCTCTCCCTCCCTCTCTCTCTCTCTCTCTTTCTTCCCCCCTCCCTCTCTCTCTCTTTCTCTCTCTCTCTCTCCATGTGCGGCTTTTTAAAAATCTTGAACAATACTATATTCTTTAAATACATTGTATATATTTATTTTACAATATGGCACCAATATGCCCTGGGTAATTCAAAACGATCAGTATAAACAATGTCTCCAAACATAAGAACCATAAAGTCAACCTTAAAAACCATAAAGCCTAACAGAGGCTCAGCAAAAGAGCCATGACCAGGTCCAATGTGCAATAGCATCCTATGCAACCATCTGCATTCCTGAAGTCTGTTGAAAGAGGGAAACCTTCACTTCCTTCCAAAAACAACATCAGAGAAGAAGGAGACTATTCTGACTGGGGCAGAAAGATTATCCTGTTCCGCCCCAACTTCTCCTCATTTTCTTTTCACTTGTGACTCATGCAGGCACTTTAATCGATCCTGGTAGTTCTCAGTCTTAGCAACTTTAAGATGTGTGGATGACCAGCACTGAAGGGGACAGAATCAAATGAAGTCATAGCTGGCACACTATTGGAAGCTTAGGAACAAATCACTATGGAGGAAATCTATTTATACGGTCATTAAGAGTTGATACCAATTTGATGGTACATAATTGATGCAACAGGAGGGAAAGCTCTATCCTTAAAGTAAATACTTCGGAAAGGATTCTGTGGCACTATATTAAAAGGGAAAAGTAGTGGAAAAGTAAGTGGAAGGGAGACTAGATTCCCTCCTATAAACTGGCACTCCTGGCACCAGTGAGCCCAGGGACTTTTAATACCTACCTTCCCAGAAGTGAAAGGTCTTGGCTTTTAAGCTGCTAAGCTTCTTAACTTCATTCTCACCTTCACCCCCTTCTTTTATCCAAACATTCCTATCATAGAAAAGGACTAAAGGCCCAGGTAGGGAAGGCAGCCTGAAAACTGGGCTTAATTTCTTTTAATAAGGCTAATCGGCTGAAAGAGCCACAACAGGTCTCTCTGCTTCCCCTCTTCCCTCCCACCG
This sequence comes from Naja naja, assembly GCA_009733165.1. NCBI lineage: Eukaryota > Metazoa > Chordata > Lepidosauria > Squamata > Elapidae > Naja > Naja naja. The sequence continues at coordinate 23,910,440 of CM019154.1, read as the reverse complement.
ATGTAAGCTCCTGAAACAATGCCGCATTCATGTGGAAGCCCACATGACGTTTTGAGATGTAGGCTTTTCTGGGGAAGGCAAAACAAGCTTTCCTGATCAAAATGAGCAACCTCTGACCATGAAAGCCAGGCATATTTTCAATTAAACTAGGTTTAAAGGGTGACTGACAGGTGTTTTACCCTACTCAACTGAAGTAGAAACCGAACTCCATACAGGTGGATGGACAAGGGACATCCTTGTGTGACAAGAGAGAGGGCAAAGGGAGGTAAATGTTATCTGTCTGTGTCTACCTGCCTGCCTCACTCCCCCCCACCACATACATCTATCTATCTGTCTGTTTACTTATCTATGTATTATCTGTCTGTCTATCATCTATCATCTATTTATCTATCTAATCTATCTCAATTATCTATCTATCCATTATCTATCTGTCTGTCTGTCTATCTATCTATCTATCTATCTATCTATCTATCTATCATCTATCTATCTATCTATCATCTATCATTGATTGATCGATCTATCATCTGTCTGTCTATCTAATCTACCTCAACCATCTATCTCTTTATCTATTCATTATTTATCTACTATCTATCATCTGTCTCTCTATCTAATCTATCTCAAGCATTTATCTATCTCTTTCTATCCATTATCTATCTATTATCTATCTAGCATATATCTCTCTATCCATTATCTATCTATCATATATCTATCTATCCATTATCTATATATCATCAAGCTAGCTAGGTAGCTATCATCTATCCATCTATCATCTATCTATATCTCTCTCTATCTATTTATCATCTATATCAACTATCATCTATCATCTATCTATGTACATATCTGGTTAATTTTCTCATTCTAATGTAGCATTTTTGAGCATCATCCTTTGAGAAATGTTGGTCTCTGAAATATTGGAAATAATATTTGGGATCATTGCTCTGTAGTTTCCAACCATCTTTTCAGATTAAAATAGCTTTGGGGTCCCTATCACAGTCTCTTCTAATGTAGGATATTGAGAATATGTTTGGAATATTCACCATCTGAACTGTCGATTTGGATATTGTGGTCCCACTATAGTGGAAGAATAGGAAAATACACTTCAGCTGATGCTGCTGGATCTTTTAGCAATTTCCAGTCCTTTCAATTATGAAATACTTTTGAACTTCTCCTCCAGCTAGAACCTGGAGGGTGATGTTTCTAGTTATTCCGATTATTTCTGGAAGGGCAGTTTCATACAATGGGACTGGAGGGTCTCTTGTGTCATGTCTCAAAGTTCCATCATGTCTCGCTTGCTTTAGTTTTAGTATCAATGATATTTGTTGGGAGACATTCCCAGCAAGCATCACCCCTTCTCTGCTTGCAATCAATAGAGAACAGTGGAAATTCTGCAGCAGGAGTTTGGATGGGTGAGAGTGAATACAGGTAGACCTCAATGTATGATCACAATTGGGACCAGAATTTCCATCGCTAAGCAAGGCAGTTAAGTGAGTCTGATTTTATAACCTTTTTTGCCGTGGTTAAGTGAATCACTGCAGTTGATAATTAAACCACATGGACATTAAGTGGATCCAGCCTCCCCCATTGACTTTGTTTGTCAGAAGCTGGCTGAGAAGGTCACAAAAGGCAATTACATGACCCTGGCATGCTGCAACCATGGTAAATACATGCTGGTTGCCAAGCACCCAAATTTTGATCATGAGCAGATGTTGCAACAGTCTTAAGTGCAAAAAAGTCGTAAATCACTTTTTCAGAGCTGTTGTAACTGCAAATGGTTGTAAGTCGATAGACAATATAATGGAAGTTAACCTGGGTATGAAAACTATGGTGGGTTAGAAAGACTGCTGATGTAAATGGGTGGCTGGTTTTGGTTAGGATTGTTCTAACTGTGAAAGACTAGGATTACTGTTTAGGGCAGAGGTCCCCAAACTTGTGACTTGTGGACTTCAACTCCCAGAATTCCTCAGCCAACATAGTCCACAAGTTTTAAAGTTGCCAAATTTGGGGACCCCTGGTTTAGGGACATAGAGAAGATCAATATTTTGCTGTGTGTGGGCAGATATGTTTCTATTTCATGCCAAAGCACTAATGCAATCCTATCATAACAGCACTTGGAAGAGACACACTCCATCAGCCCTTTACCTTTTTTTCTAAATTTGTCATCTCCGTGTGGCATTGTAGACACTGTAGTAAGAAAGACAAAAGTATATGAGACTATCTAGGCAAAAGGGACTGAAACATTTTTTAAGTTCAGAGCAATGAAATAACAGAAGGAAGAGGCAGAATGTGTGTGTGTCTCCTCTCTGAAGCTATTTCTTCCCAAGGTCTTCTCATATCTTTCTTTAGTTCACATTATTTTAACTTGAGAGGTGCCCAATTGGATGTTTGAGCCTAGGAAACTCCAAGCAGTGGCCATAAAGTCAGACTCTCTTATTTCAGGCAACCCTGCTGATGGTGCTGTGCTGAAGATGAATAGCAGCAAAACTGAAGGAGAAAACTCACCACTTCTCTTAACCAGTGGCACACTCGCACCAGTCATGGCAACCATATGTGGCAATGATTTGGAGATAGGGTAAGAACTAGCCAGAGATATAACAAATACTAGGTGAGGATTGTCTCGTGGACAGAAGATGCGAATAGCACTTGTATATCAGAGAAAGGCCAATAGTTATTTTAACTCAAGAGCCTGACCTGTCTCAAGGCAATATTCTAGGGGCTAATTATATTACAGTTGCCAACTCATCCACTCCAACAATGGGCTCAGGCAGGATATTTACCAAAATATCCATGGCTTCACCCTTTGACTGCTAGCCTGTGCTGCCACCTGGTGGCTGTTAGCTTAAACACCAGACAAGGAACCTGGAAGTCAACTCTGCTAGGCCATGGTGAGATGGCACCTGTTTCCCAAAGATACACCAATATTATTGACATTAGAATTATTATGACTGATTAAATTTTCAAATATTGGGTGACATTTTCAACAGTTCTTCCATGGAAAAATGCTCTCATTTTTCATATTTGTACAAACCTTGGAGTTGTACCACAGTTACCTTTCCTTGCGTGTTGGATGGTGCAATTTTAGTTATATTCACACAAGCATGGAAAATATGAATCAACAATATAGGATGAAATTATGGGGAAATGAAAATCACTAGTAAGATGTGTCTGTTGGTTTGGCAAATAGGTTTTTATCCTATGCATCTGCACAATTTTGGTTCTCTAGGTATCTTTAAAACATAAATCAAATTGTTTCCAGTCTTCACAAGGGCCAATCTTCCCCATAGCAACATATAGACAGGAAGTCCACAGCACTTTCTAGAAAGATTCACCACCACCCAGAAAGGATCCATCTTCTGTAATGTCTTGGCAAGTTCCATCCACATGGGGATTTAAGTGATCTCAAAAGTGCATCAGTCCATTGGATTCCCACATTAGCACCACGTTGAGCAACCAAGCCAGGTTCCTTCAGCTTCACTAAACAAAGTTATAACAAAACATTTATTTTGCATTGGAGGTGCCAGAGTTCCTTGAAACTTGGGTGTGGCCTAGTTTCTTGTTGATTAAAACTCTCACCAACCCATGATGTTTCCCAGTTCCTCAGCTCTCCTCCCACTCCTGGAGCTGGTTATCTTTTCATTAGAGTTTAGGGTGGCTCCTGACCATTTGTCCCGTGTAACAAGAAAGCCATTAAGGACAGGCGGTGGGAGCAGTGAAGGTGGGGGGGTGAGTATTGGCTACCCACTCCTTGTTCATCTGGAGGAACTGCTGCTTTGAGGTAACTGTGTTGCCTTGTAAAATTGAAACTAATCAATTGGGTATATAAACTGTGGTGTGTAAAATGCCTTCAGTTATTTCCCCTTGTACTAATCCTTAAGTAGATTTGCAAGTAAAAGTTGGAGTATCAAATTTGGGAGAGTGCCAGATTGGGAATGACTGAAGCAATTGTATCAACATGGCCTGTTTTGTCTTGAAAGAAAAATACAACTCAAAATAATAGAGGTAGTGAAAAGAAGGGTTAGGGTGGATTCAGGGGTGGGATTCTACCGGTTCTGTCCACTTCTGTAGAACTGGTTGCTCTGAAAAGCAGCAAACAGAGAGCATACATAGAACCGGTTCTATGTTTGCTGCTGTTTTGGCCCACCCGCCCGCCTGGGCTCTTACCTGACCTTTATTTCCTGCGTTTTCAACCGCAGCTGCTTTGTGCGACACAGCTGTGGTTGAAAAAGCAGGAAAAAGGGGGCTTTTCCAACCGCTGCGCACTTGCACACAGCACTGCTCAGCTGTCCGGGCAGCTCAGCAGGTCGTAAATTGCACTCGTGCAACTTGTGTGACTCTCGCGCGCGCACATGCGACACGACGCAGAGCAACAGAACAGGTAGTTATACCAGTCAGATCCCATCCCTGGGTGAATTGATCTAGACAGTGTCTCCTGTTATATAGTTCACCTATCAGATGTATGAAATATAGCTATTCAGCAGCCAGTGTCCAGTATGATTTTTAAAAACTATATCCATTTATTTTTACTGGAAAAAAACCCTCTTTGGCTGATATTTATCGATACAAATTTTTTTTAAAAAGCCTAATAATATTCCAGAATTATTCCTAGTTGTTATCAAGACAAGTATTAGATTATGGCATGTAGATGGATGGATTGATAGATACTAAAGCATGGATACTCATGCAATGAGACTTCAAACTGTATGGATTGCATGAAACAGGGAAATGTTGCATAGACCAATGGTTTCCTAGTGGCAAAACTATCCCCATATAGATTGTTGGCTAGTTGATTTTTGTCATCACTAAGGAAATATGAACATTTTTAAAGAAAAAATAATTTGAACAGGTAATTTTACCTATAGCAACATTGTACTGTACTTGGCTTCTCTTAAGTCCTCAATTGTACCTATACCCATTCTTCCTCCACACGAGGGTTCTTCAGTAGGTAAGAGAAGAGCTGCTTCCTGTCTAATACTTGCAGCGTACTTGCGGGAATGTCTCCTGCCAGCATCGAATACCAATCGCCCGGTGCGCGCCCACAGACAGGGCCTCCTTGGGGTACCGTCGGCTGGACAATGTTGGCTGGCGGTCCCTAGGGGAAGGGCCTACTCTGTGGGGGCACCCACTTTGTGGAACCAGCTTCCCTGGAGCTATGACTGGCCCCCGACCTTCGCTCCTTTCATCGCAACCTAAAGACTTGGTTATTCGAACAGGCCGGCCTGGACTAGGGGGGTGGGTGTTTTAATATTTTAAATGTTTGTAAATGGGTTTTAATGATTATTTGGTCGAATTTGGTTTAATTCCTTTTTAACTTTTGTATTTGTATGGTTGTTTTATGTGAGCCACCCTGAGTCCTTCAGGAGAGAGGGTGGCATATAAGACCAAATAATTAATAAATAAATAAATAAATAAATAAATAATAATTCAGAGAATATCTTCACACATTACACAGCAACAAACAAGTTTCCACCAAGTACAAGCTCAACAGAAAAGCCATAGGTAATATTAGCTTTTGGTTTAAGGTATCCTATATGTCATATACAGTAGATATAAAAAGCCTGCACACCCTTGTTAAAACTGCCATGTTTTTGAGATGTAAAAAGAAAATCAGACCAAGAGAAATCACTTCAGATTTTTTTTTCATTTTTAATATAAGACATAAGCTGTACAATTCAACTAAAAAATACACTGGAATCTTTTAGAGCGGAAAAACTAACAATAAAAACGTACAACAACATGGTTGCAAAAGTGTTTGTGATGACTATTATTTTCATCAGATGATTGGTGCTGATCGATCATTGGTCACGGTTGGACGCAGCTTGACAGTGGCAAATGGGTTGGTGCCTCTAAATGGATGAAAATAATGAAATGAAATGAATTCAATCATTGGAACAGAAGATCATGTCGTATCTTCAAGTTGTCAAGTTTGAAAAATGCTGCACTAAAGTGTAAGAAATGTATCAGTAACCCAGTCCCCTGGGAGATCCCTGTGGCATTTATAGCCAGCTGGCTGTGAAATGCTCATAACTGTTCAGTGTTTTTCTGGTGCATATTTAGAGTAAAATAACACAGTGAGAAGGGACCTTAGAGGTCTTCTAGTCCAACCCCCTGCTCAAGCAGGACTTATACTATTTCAAGTGTTGTCTTAAAATCTTCCAGGGATGGAGCCACTATAACTCCTGAAGGCAAGCCATTCCACCAGTGATGGGATTCAAATTGTTTTACCTCTGGTTCAGTGGGCGTGGCTAGGTGGGCATGCTTTGCCTAATGCCGGTGTGCAGCTTTCCCCACACCAGCTGAGACCTGCAGCACCAATCAGCTGAGAGGATAAAGAAAAGTGCAGGAGCAGGTAGGAGGGCGAATCTTGCGCTTTACTCTTCTTTTCCTCTCAGCTGATTGTGGAGGATTTTTCCCTCCTCTCAGCTGATTGTCAGCTTTTTTCTTCACTACCAGTTCAGCTGAACCATTCCACTGATTAATTGTTCTCACCGACAGGAAATTTATCCTTATTTCTAGGTTGTCTCTCTCTTTGTTAAGCTTCCATCTGCTATCTCTTGTTCTGCCTTCAGGTGCTTTACACCAAGGGGGTCACTAACCTTTTGGACCTCAGGGACCACCAAACTGATAATTTTAAATCCCACGGACCAGAGACCCTGGGAAAACCCCCAAAAAAGTCTGCAGGAAAATTCTCCACCCCGTTTCCTTACTGATAGAACATTCTTTATTTGGGATCGCAGGATACCATCTCCAGCTCCGTTCTCAGGGAGGAGAGAGAGAGAGACTTGTGGCTTCATGCAAGGAAAGCAGCAGAAGTCTGTCTTTCTCTCCCCCAAACTCCACCAGAAATGAGTCTTTGTGAGACTTGTCGCACCGGCGCAGCCTCTTGGAGCAGGGTGCCTTGCAGGGTCCCAAAGACTCACTTCTGGCGGAGTTTGGGGACAGAAAGAAAGACTTTTGCTGCTTTTCTTGCGTGCAGCCAAAAGCAGAAGAAGAAAGAAGTGGAAAGTAGCAACCCAGTGGCCAGGCCAGGCACGTGGGGTGAGTGGGGCAAGTTACCCCACTCCACCCTCTCCGTCCTCCCCTCACTACCTTGTGTTGCTCACAATGCAGGTGACGCAAGCCTTGTGTTCCCACGGGCTATGTGGGTGGCGCAGCCTTGTGTTCCCACGCAGCCTGGATTAATTGCTTTGGGGGTGACATTTCTCTGCGGACCACCAAAATTTTCTTGTGGACTACCAGTGGTCCCCAGCCCACTGGTTAGCAATCGCTGCTTTGGAGAATAGATTGACCCTGTCTTCTTTGTGGCAAACTCTCTGCTAGCATGTCAACCATCTCTTTTTAACACCCTGCAATTCTCAGATTAGGGAATGATCTAACAGCAACCGAGCAAGTCTCAAACCATATAATAAATGACAATTGTCTAGAAAACAGGTGAAAGTGATTCTGCTCATTTTTTTTTTAAAAATCCCACAACATAAAATTATAGCACACATATACAAAACAATAGTACATTTGATCTTGCCTATTCTTTCAAGGGAGTGCAAAACATGAGATATAAACATTTTATAATGCAATCCTATAGCCATGGCACAGTACCCTTCATCCAGCAGCTTCCAAGAGAGTGAACAAATATAATAATTATGCCAAGAAGCATTAATATCACAAGCAAAACCGCAGCCTTAATAGGGTAGAAGATAAAAATATACAGCAGGCTAAGTCATTTAACCTGATTTAAAGAAACCAACTTTAAAAAAAAAAGCCTTAATCCAATCCAAAAAGGCTGAAAGCGTGGCTAGGAGACTTATGTTTAAGGAGGGTGATCCCTAAATTAAATATTAGGCTAATTGTTTTGTTGCAGGGCACTTTCATTTTAGAAGGAACTTGGAGACAATCTTCAGTGGAACAGGATGAACAGGATGATGCAGGGAGAGGGGTTACATGAAGGAATTGGATCTTATGGAAAGTTAAGAGTGACATGTTGACAGTGTTATAAGGCTGGAACAGAGCCAGCTCTCTCATTAAGTAGCTTAAAGCAGCTATTTCAATCAGCAGGATATAGGTGCTTCCAGCTACCAAAGACAGCCACAAGGTGGCAGAAGAGAATTGCAGAAAAAGTTGGCTTCATTCTAACAGCCATCCAGATTTTAGCACTCCAGAACAGGCGACCCTTACTTAAAAGACACAGTTTTTAGTGAAATTTTTATTTAAAATGTTGTTGCTAGATGAAGGGAGAAAGACATGTAGGAATTTTATTTTTTAATTTTATTTTTTACCTCTTGGCTGCTTCAGATCAAAACCCCATCTTTTGCTTCACTTTTAAATGGCAGAATGGCTTGGACCAGTCAAGCACTGAAATAATTCTTAGAAACTAACATAAAATTACTTTGCAAAATGAAACTATGTTTTTCTTAATTAAATGGACATTGGTGCAATTTGGGTGACCTGAACAAGTCTTCTGCATGTATATTCCACCTCTCCATTCCTCCCTTTTTGAAACAAGCCAAGATACTAAACTGACTTTAAATTATCTAAATAAATGATAATTTAGAACGATCTAAATCCTGGTGTACTTCAAAGTGATTGCATTTGCAATCACTTTAGTATGAAGGCAGAAATTTTAGCCATCATCAAACAAACATAAAAAGTGTATCTAGAAAGATGGTTTTTGTTATTTCCGGAGTCTTAATAAAAGACTCAAGAAAAAATGAACAGCTTTGATTCAAGCTCAAATTTAAAGAAAATGTACCTGGGGAAGAGCTCTGGAGGATGATCCCATCTTGCTGGCTTCTGCAATAAATCAAAAGTATGTTAAAGCTGGGAGGAAATCCCCTTATAAATATTCAGAAGAGAAAAAAAGCATGAACACAGCAAATGCATACACGCATATGACTCCAGAACTGCTTTTCTACGAGGCCAGTCTATTTTTGGCTCAAGGGATCCACAATAGGACTCTGTCCCTGGCATGATTTAATCACGTACTTTGCTCAAGCCATCTTCATTCCCAGCTGTCTGGCAAATGAAGACCCCACCTCTGCTTCCTTTCACAGTATGCATGTACAGGTAGTCCAGAGTCTTAGGTGCCAGTCCCAGTCCACCTAAGCCCCAGCGATAGGACCATATGACCTTTTTCAAGTAGAAAGGTGACCTTTCTCATCTTTAGAAAGATGTAGAGCATTTTTTAAAGGAAGGAGGAAACTGGTCTTTGAATTTTCTAAGGCCACTTCTATACCATCATAGCTTGCATTCCTCAATCAATGAAAAACAGTTTTGAAGATTATTCTCAGTTTCCTTCAGAAGCAGTGAATTACAATCCTGCCCAAAGCTGCTGGAGATTCTAGAGGAATAACATTTTCCCCACACTATGGAAGAAATAAATAAAACGAATTGCTTGGACTCACATATCCCTGCCCGATCCATGTTCTTGTTTTGTGTACATCTGGCTGATCACGTGCAAAAACAAATGGAAAACCCAGCAGTTCTTACAAGGGGAAGGACCCTTTCTCCTTGAAAGACATGTGGACAGGAGGATGGGACATAGTAAAGCAGGAATTTCTGGACTGTGTGCAAAGTTCGCATGGGCTCAGCATTTGTTAACTGACAGATTAAATTAAGGATGGTTTCACATACAATATAGGTGAGCCATAAATATTTGGCTTTTTGTGTGGAGAGATTTGGTTATGTGAGCAACTTTCTTCTTGTTTCACTCTGTTGAGATGCATATACACCCTTCAAAAAACACTCACTGCACCCAAGGATATGTTCACATGAACAGCGCTGGATACTTTGGTAATGGCTATTCCAATGTGTGCACTGAAGATTTGGGGTTTCTTCAATTTGATACAATATACATAATGTATGTAGTGTAATACTTTTTGTGCTTTGTGTTTTAGTATGTTATGGGCCATTCCAGAAGAATGAATGGGTGATCAGATTGCTCCTCCTTGGGGACTGCTCTCCAAGTTCTTACAGCTGCCATGTTTTCCAGCTTTGCTGTTGGCATGTCTTTTAATAGATATACCTTGGCTAGATAAAGAAATATAAATCCTCTTTTCAGAACTTGCAAAGTTTTAAAATGTATTTGCTGTGATGTTTGCTGTGATGAGCAGGAAAGATGACACTTGGGTTTTTCAGAAAGAAGTACCTCTCTATGGAGTGTTCATATATGTTAAGATGGAAACAGAAAACTTACTTACTTATTTACTTACTTACTTACTTACTTACTTACTTACTTATTTATTTGACTTGTATGCCGCCCCCTCTCCAAAGGGACTCACGGCGGCTAACAACTAAAAACCGACAATAAATTAATTACCTAAAATAGTATTAAATATTATAAGCCAAATTCCACTAAAACCCACAGATCCTAACCAAATTTAACCCTCCCCCCGGAGGTCAGCACAGCCCAGCCTGTTCGAAGAGCCAGGTTTTCAGATCATGGTGGAAGGTACAAAGGTCAGGGGCCAAACGGAGTCCCAGGGGTAGTTGGTTCCATAGGGAGGGGGCCGCCACAGAATAGGTCCTTCCCCGGGGGACCGCCAAGCGACAGAGTCGCAGGCCCGCATAGGGCAGTTGGCTCTTGATGCCGGCAGGAGACGCTCCCGTAAATATCCCTTGGGTGTGTTCCTCCCCATCATACCTGTTAGGTGAAGTTATCTGAAGAAATCACAGAATTATTTTAATGAGCAGATAAGCACATTCTTGGGGATCAAAGTGCACGTGAGTCTAAATGCATCACTTCAGATCCATGGATCAGTGTTGAATTCTAAACAGCAGGTGTGAAGGATGACACAACCCATGATGGGTGTGGCGTGGCCTTCCTTGTGATCCCAAGAAAAATTACCTACAGAAGCACTTGCAAGTCCTGGAGAAAAGCACTCAATGTGGGCAATGCAAACTCCTCTTTTAAAGGAAAAAGTGAATCCCCAGACTTCGATGATCCAGGATGCATTTTAAGATCACACCCTAGGTGGAGTGGAGTTGCCCGTTTACAAAGTAGCCATCAGTGGGGTCAGTCATAAACTGTTTTCCAGAAGGAAAAGCACTGAGGATGCTTCCTGTCAATATCTCAGTGTTTCTCAACTTTGGCAATTTGAAGATGTATAGACTCCAATTCCCAGAATACTGGGAGTTGGTCTCTACATCTTCAAGCTGCCAAAGCTGAGAAATATTATTCTAGACCACCAATAAACTTTCTACTCTCTGTGGCTTCCAGAAACAATGGAGTGTCAAATAGGTAATTCAAATGTTGCTTTCCTCATGCCAGAGTTAAAGAACATTGGAGCACATTTTTTAAACCCTTCATGTGAACACAGCCTAATTCTCAATCCACAGCAAACAATAAACAACCTGTTTTTCACTTCTAGAGGCAGGGACCACCTTAATACTAGCATTCCTTTATAAATCAATGCCCTTTGGAAGAGGTATTCCAAAGCGCCCAACCCAGAAAGAAAGCCAAGGAAGGCATCTCCCCAGCTGACCATTCCCATCACCATCTCAGTCCATGTTCACCACTCAAGGGTCCTACTGTTAGCAGAAAGAGCTGCTGCCCCGGAGCCACCAGAAATCAGGCTGGGATGTCATGGAGAAGAGGAGAGAACTGAAGGGACCCTAAGAAGGGAAAGAGAAGTGACTGAGACTCTCCTGGTGGGACAGAAGAGCAGAGGACCAAAACTGATATGGATGAGGGGGGACTGGAGAGAAGCAAAGGAGGACAGGATGTTATGCTCTACACAAAAAAGGAAGGAGAACGACAGCTCCAAAAAAAGATTGAAAACTTCCTCATAGTAGGGACTGTAAATTAATACATCAAGAGGAATTGGAGAAGTTGTGGGAGACTATGGTGAGACTATGACAGACAGAGTTCATTGGGTATGAAAAGGGAAATTCCTTAACCATTTGGGGTCAAACTAGGTGTGATTTTCGGAACACAACTAACATGCAAGATTTGTCCCTTTGTGGAAACAGCTGCTTTAAGGGAGCTATTTTCATTTTAGGCCACAGTAAGGAGTAACTAATGAACTCTACCTACCTATCTAATGCAAGCCTGCTGCATCTTGTGGGAAGGGTATGTGGGGGGGTCTTCTCCCTGCAAGTACTAATTGTGTTTTCAATAAATGTCCATGTTTATTGTCTTCAGTGCAGTGGGCATTTTATGCAAAGGGTCCAATAAAAAGTTCATATTAAAATATTATTTTAAGGCCGTTGCTCTCTTTGCCTCAATCGGTGGGGTTCACAATCTAATTGGCTATCATATATTGTATCCCATACCCATAATCCCTCCCAAGCCTGATATTCAGTTTAATTGCAGGTATGCAACTGAGGAAATGATGTAACACTATTCTACAACCTTTGGGATATGATCAAGCATAACTTGCTGTGCCCTCAAACTCTGGAAGTAACTTATCCTGAACTGGATGCTTACATTACTGTCCCACTTTCACTCCAGGGCAGACTGACATGCCACATACAGTAGATGAGTAACTATTTTTGTATACCAAACTCTACTAAATGTGCAACTATATCCTTTGATACATGGCCTAATTTCTATTTGTGCACCTCTAATCTCTAATAAGAAACATCTAACATCTCTAATAAGAAAACTAATATGGGATGATCAGGAGATGTTAGGTCTACCTTACCCACCAGCTTCTTCCTGTAGGAGAACACAAAGAACGGCCAGTAAAAACATTTCCCATCATAAGCTGTTTGTCCCCAGTGGGGGAGAACATTCTTGGTCACAAGGTCTGCCCTACTTAGCCTCATAATCAACATACCTGCAGAGGTATTTGCTGCTGGAGGGAGAAGTAAACAATAGGAGGCTAATTTTTACAATATAGTGGTTGCCAAAAAATGCCTACTCCTAACTTAGACCAATTCAAAAATGTTGTCCAGATTGTGTTTGCTTTCTATACTTTTGTGCTCTAATTTTAAAAAAACATATGGGTGACCATATGATTGTCCTTATTTACAATACAACTGCGGCTAGATTGGTTCTAGCACATTTTCAGTAAACATAGGAAATCATATGATCTGAATGCAAGCCAACCCTTCTACTGTACCAAAGAGTGTAAGAAAGGCATCTATAGAATAAGCTTCTCCAACCTGGTGTTGGGACCCAAACTACCAGAGTTTCCAACCAGGACTACATTACTAACCCCTTTGGAAGGCTGTGTTGAGGATGTCTGCTGCAAGCTATCATCCATCCAAACTTACTGATCTGTGAATAAATCTGGAATCCTGAAAAGATCTTCAAATACTACTCATTAATACACAACTTTACCTTGGTGCCCATGCTGGGAGTTGCAGAATTAGATAGGCTGTTTGGAAAGGTGTCTGCTTTCACCAAAGATGGAGGAGAAACTGGAGACTGAGGCCTACTGGATTTCTGCCAATAATTATCTGGTGCTGAAGCAGTAGATTGACCTAGAAGATTGTCCACACTACGACTGCTTCTCAGGGGGAAACCTCTAAGCAAGAAAGAAGAAAAAGGGTGACCAGGAAATTAGTAAATATACTGTTTTATATGGTCTTAATCTCCAAACGTCCTACCATTTAACTGTAGCATAACTATTTCTCTTCCCTCATTCCCTTGCTGTACCATCACAAAAATTTTGTACAAGCTAATATGCAGTAATTTGCAATTGGAAATAGTTTTAGGACCAAGGGGAGATTTGAACTTGAACACTCCCAGTATAGTATTAGTCTATGGTTCCATAATACTCTATGCTGGTCAAACTCTTTCCAGTTTACCCCCTTTCCCACACTACACTTTAGCCAAGATTTGAAGCTTACAGTCTTGTCTCATTCTAGAGTGAATGTCAGTTTGAATTTGCACAGGCTGGCATCTGAAATGGGCTTGGTTACAAATTCCATTTTGTGTCAACTCAACACAATGGAGACTTCAGACTGAAGTGGTGCAGCAATACATGAGAGGAGATAAGATGGCTACACATTCAAGCTCATTAGCCAAGTTTTCTTAATCTAGAAATTAAATTAGTGTCTCCTAAACTTCATCACATACACAATTCAGGTTTGGAGCACTGTACCTGGGGGTTGTCTCCTCCAAAGACTTGACAAAAGCTTCAGGAAACCAGCCACTCCTGAAATCAAAGGCACAAGGCAGGAGTCACTTTTGATGTGGAACCAGGGAAAAATTTGGACATAAAGTTACATTTAATTAAAATTGAATTACAAGAACAAACTACATATATTCTTCTTTATGTCTTATACAATGTTGAAATAACAAATCTATACCTGTATTACCTATATGATTTTTAAAGCAAAATTTTGATTTAGGCTTTTCTTGACAGAGGGAAAGAGGAATAACTTTTGAGCAAAGCTTTTGAAATTTTGTAATGATATAAAGTTCCAGAATTTTTGAAAATATAATTTGAGTCACCATTGTTTTACATATAAAAACACTAATTGTTTTAATAAAGCAGAATAAGAGAATTGGAAGGGATCCTAGTCTAATCCACTGCTGAAGCAGGAGACCCTATACCATTTCAGACAAATGGTTGTCCAATCTCTTCTTAAACCTTCCAGTGCTGGAGCATCCCCAGCTTCTGGAGGCAAGTCATTCCACTGATTAACTGTTCTAAATGTTAGGAAATTTATCCTTAGTTCTAGGTTGGTTCTCACCTTGATTAGTTATCATCCATTGCTTCCTGACCTGCCTAAAGGTGCCTTGGAAACTAGACTCAACCCCTCTTCTTTGTGGTAGCCCTTAGATATTGGGGCACTGCTATCATATCACCCCGATCCTTCTATTCATTAAGGAACAAATAAAATAAAATATAATTATATTTAATAATTTCAGCCTTCTGTCCCATTACCAATTATTGCATTATGGGAAGATCTGGGAGTTGCATCAAAGTTTACCAGGTCCACCATCTGCCATCCAACCCCATTTGACAGAAATAAATCTGACTTACATTGATGTGCCTTCCAACTTGCCATACAGCCAGCCATTCTGAGCTTCTGGTAGGAGGACAGTAACCACATCTCCAATGCCGAATGGCAAAAGAGTCTGGTTTGAACCCGTGACATGAGGCACAACTGCTTGCACTTTGAGCAGATGGCTGCTGTTCCCCTCTTTACTGCCAGCCTCTGCCCTCTGTGCTGCTTGTTCTCCGAAGGAGTTGGAGCGAGAAAGACCAGGAGAAGCAGAGCCTGTGACATATGAGAGACCAAAACTCTTCATGAACTTACACTGCTGTTCCAAAAGAGACCCAAACTCCATAATGATTGGTTCATAAGATGTGCCACCTGAGGCAAAACTTCTGGAGTCTGTCCTCCTTACTTCCTCTCCCAGAAGTTAAATGAGTTCCATTTCTGTTAATGTCCAGGAAATTCTCAAGACTTGATTATGCCAACAGACTTGGGGATCCCAGAGAACCAGAGATATTTTTAGGTGGCTCCCCTATTTTAGGTGATTTGTGGTTGTTATATTTACTCTCTGTCTCTCTTTGTGGTTTTTATACTCTATTTTTTAAATGATAATGATTGTACATAATTTTATAATGATTGTTTTTGTGATTGATTTTATATTGCTGCTTTGATTATTGTGTGCCACCCAGAGTCATCTGGTGAGATGGGTAACTACTGTATATAAATTTGATTAATAAGTACAATTCATTTGTTATAATTGTTTTCATTATATTCATTTTATGTAATCCCAAATTGCTTCATATGATCCCCACAATAATGCTTTAAGGTAATTTAAATCCCAACAGACTGGTTGAAATTAACAAAATGTCCATATTTCACTCACAACAGGGTTCTCTACCAAATGGGTCTTAGCAGAGATTCTCAATCTCTTAATCCCTACATTATCCCTGTACAATCTTACCAAGTGAAGGAGTTCTTGGCGTTGTTTTCCTTTTTGTTTCTGGCTGAGAGGATGGCACCATCTGTACAGTCTCTTGGGGGAAGATCTGTCCTGCCATAATTGGACCAAAATCGCTTGGAAACCTTGGGAGCTATACAAAAAGAAGGGTGGCAAGAATGAATCCTTCAAGAAAAGTATTCAAGAAGGCAAGTTCCACTGAAGTGATTGAGATATTCTTATACCCAAAATTGCCATATCTTCTGTTGGTCCAGACTAGGAGGTTTAGGCCCACTATTTCCTTTATGTTCTTCAATTATTTTAAGTATATTTAAATTATAATTTAAGATTAAGTTATTGTTAATTAATTTAATTAATATATAATTTAAATTAAATTATGCACATATTTCTCAATTAGTGCTGGAAAAATAAATTCCTTATTTTTTTAACAATTCTACAACTTAGACAAGTACCAAGATAGAAAATCAAGATGCACAGTCATATATAGCAAGCAAGGTTTAGAAAGTGGACTAATGAGGAAACCGGATATGAACATTATTATTTCTTTCAGTACAGCAAACTCGTAACTCTTCTAGGATATGGCCAAATCTAGTACAGTATCACCAAGTAGCAAACTACAAAATGATTTTACTCACTGCTTTATTGCTACAGAAACAGTTGTTACTTGGTTGTCTAAGTATCATCTAAGTAAGATGACCTTATACAATACTTATAAATTTATGATTTAATAATTACCATGATTATGTATGCAAAAAGGTACTATAATCCACTTGTATGTCTAAAAGCTATATTTTTAAATTATAGGTATTTGGGAAAGAACCAAGAAGCCCAGGAGCATCAATAGAATGGAATGGAATGGAATGGAATGGAATGGAATGGAATAGAATAGAATAGAATAGAATAGAATAGAATTGAATTGAATTTTTTATTGGCCAAGTGTGGTTGGACACACAAGGAATTTGTCTTTGGTGCATATGCTCTCAGTGTACATAAAGAAAAAAATAAAATACATTCATCAAGAATCATAAGATACAACACTTTTTTTTTTAATTACATTTATATGCCGCCCTTCTCCGGAGACTCAGGGCGGCTTACAATTTTTGGGATACAACCCAGTGTGCTCAGCAATACTTGGTGATAGTCATAGGTTAACATTTCTATGTGTGCATTATGTACCTCTCTCCCTATTATATACCAATGAAAGAAACTATAATGATCATTAAAATCATTAAAAAAAGGCTCAAATCCCACCAGGCTCAAGGTTGACTCAGCCTTCCATCCTCTCGGGGTAGGTAAATTGAGGACCCAAGATTGTTGGGGGCAATTAGCTGACTTTGTAAAAATGCCGCTTAGTAATAAGCAGGCATATACAATGGAATGAAGGCTATTGCTGAGCACACTGGGTTGTATCCCAAAAATTGTAAGCCGCCCTGAGTCTTCGGAGAAGAGCGGCATATAAATGTAATTTAAAAAAAAATGTATATGTGATTAGAGCAATGTGCATATAATTCTTGCCTAATTAGTTTCTCTACATATTTCTGTCTCATTGTCAATTGAATTCCTCTGCAACAATCTGTGTGGTTAAAAAAATACTGAAAAGCAAGAAAAGTTTCATTTCTCACCACCATCCACATTTGCTTTGTATCTAATATCCTACAAAAATAATTTAGTGTTAGTAGAGTTCAGTTTTTCAGATGTTGCAGAGTTACCAGTATTATTCTTAACCATTTTTGGTTGAGGCTGAGAAAAGCAATAATGTAAGAAAAGAACCTAAATTAGATATAGATTCTTCAGGAGGGCATAAATGAAGTTTTAAAGCTGGCTCCCTCCTTTCTGGTTAAACGGTGCATCCATAACGCCCGCCCTCTGAGAACCTTAGTTCCCTGGACACCTGACATCCTGTTCCCCTTGAATCAACTGTCAATCAACTTATATTTTCAGGAGGAAAGGAGCAAAAATTCTGAATATCTACACCAACCATAACTTCACTCATCATGCTTTCCCCAAACCATCATTTCTATTTTCTATATCTGAAACATTCAAGTGAAGTTATGGTTATATTAGTCCAGTGAACATTTGGTTACTAAGTTTGTCTTCTTTCAAAAACTTTTAAAAATATGCTAATAAAATTGCACATACTGTAATATCCTGAAGATTTTGATAGCTATAGCCTACTTTTTAAGTCAAACCAATGCATGTCTCCAAATACAAAAGAGCTATACAATTCAGTTAATTTTCAAAGATTATGATTCCTCAGCACTTCCACCACATGTGAATGTGCATACTTTCCATATCTAAAGACCCCTGATTTCTGATTGGGTTCGCCATCTCTTCCATTTCATAACTCATGGCAATAAGGCTTCAAGTAGCGTTGTAGTAATAAGAAAGCCACCATGCAACTTTTGCAGGCATTGATGAACTTTTGCATCAGGAAAATGAAGCAGATATAATTTCCCAAAACAATCTGCCCAACTGCACTTACAAAATGCATAAACACAGATATGTAAGGATAAATTCAGAGATTGCAAGACAGATGAATTCTTGAAGCTCTTTTTGTCTTTCCTTAAGTTTTGGGTTGTCTTTTTGTTATTTATCATTTCACAGAAAGTGGGGAGAACAGTAACAAACATCGTATTTGAAAGAGAAAGAATGGGGACCGGTTGGCTGATTCTCACATAGTTGCTCTGTCTTCTAGTGGCTAAATTGAACTGAGTATTAATTGGATGAGGGTGCTGTCTATGAATTGCAGTCATACTGGTACCTGGATAAAAAAGGTGCCTCCAAACTGCAGAAGGTGAAGAGAATTGGAGTGAAAGTTGATGCACAAAAAATTGAGATATAGAGTTTTGGGAATCCATATCAATGTGGTAGAGGAGACTGATCTCCACTCCTTGCTAGTTCTATTCTAAAAGTCATTCATTTGAACCTCCTCCCTTCCTGAAGCTTTTGCGTTACTCCACTTTCTCTTACATTTTCAAGGTGAGTAGGAGTGGGGCAGCCAGAGGGGCGTCTCTGGCTGGGTGGGGAGTTGAGCACATTCTGCACAGGATTGTGAGAGGCCTCCAATTCCTCTTTCCACAGTGGTGCCTTGTTCAGGATGACATTCCGAGCCTTCAGAAGCAAATTAATTAAAACATTAGTTCATCTGAAGAAAGGTAAGAGAAAGGAATCATCAGTTGCACAGTTTTAGCAGGGCTAATAAAAAAGAGACTTCACCCTGAATATTATTGTAAGAAGCTGTAGAAGATTTAAAATATTCCAAAATACTTTACTAAAAGAAAAAACTTGAAATGCTCTCTTGTTCCCTTAAAGTGTGCAGAGGTTCTCCAGGAAGGAGTAAGGGGAGATTAAAAGGTTGAGAGTTAGGGATAATCACACGGTTATGGCCCTCTTGATTTTTTTTTATCTGTCTGCAGACCTCTTTCAAAGTGCTCCAGTCTTGAGTGCCCCGGGGGTAGAATGGCAGATATAAATGCTCTCAAATGTAAAAATAAATAATATTTGACAATCAATAATTTTAACCTTGTGATTTGTAGACATCTTTATTTTTATTTTGCACTACCAGTGTTTTTTCCTTCTTTTCCTTGCAATTCATTTACCAGGATTCAAAAAATTTGACGTTACACAGGTTGAAACTCAACAATTCTGGTAAGGAACAAGCACGTGCCATCACAAAAAGGGGCTGGAACTTTTTATGGGAGGGGGAATTTTAAAAAAAAAGTCTGCACTATTTGGCCACGGGGTTCTCTCCTTCAGTTTTTAAATCTTAAGCCATTTCACTCTTCCCTGACATGTTTCAAAGAGAACTAGAAGGTCAGCATCATTTAAATATATGGGCTTGGGGTTCTGTCCTTTTAAGATATCATCATATCTTCATTCATGGTATAAACATTCCATGCTTGTATTTAACTTGTGGTGGCTGACAGAGAGAAGTAAACAACATATATTAAGATCCTTGCTCCTTCTCTCTCCCTACCAGAAAGTACCATATCCAGAACCTTGTAAGATCAAAATAAAGGTATCTCACATAAAAACCAAGCTATGCCAATGCACATATTGGTCTCCATCTCTTCCCCATGTTACATTTGCCTCTCCCACTCCTTACTTTGGTGTAGCACTGGAGAAGAGTATTGGACAATAACTGATGCTTCTCAGCCAGAAAGCGATAGCGGCGTTTCTCCTCCAGCTCAGCAGCCTGTTGGCTTTCACTGGCAAAAACTTGCAGCTCATTACGCAAATGAATTATGTTCTCCTGGAGGTAAGGAAAGAGAGAGTGGGTGGGTGAGGAGAAAAAAATATCCCTGTCAACTAGATTCTCCAATAGGGAAGGTCATTTCAGGATCTCAGATGTTGAGTTTTTAGAGTTGACTGGGCCTACACAGCAGTCGTTGAATCATTGCAGTGCAAGGTCCATTCCCTTCTGAGATACTTTCTCCACCCCCATCCCTCATTTGGACCCAGATTTTGTTTATCAGATCACTGTCTAAGCCACAGCCCTCCTGTCTCCCAAGGTTATTCTCACAGTCCATTACATTGCCTGTTGTTTGCTTCCTAGGGCTTTAGGATTAAGTCATAGTAACATCCATGATGAGTATGCCCAAAGTCAAGATGGTGACTATGAATAACACACCTACAAAAGTGATAATACACTTGCGGTTGCCATTTTGAATTTTTGAAGCTTTCCTTTGGATCCCTGGAATTATGTATGACCCATCTTTGTGGGAAATTGGAGACAGATTTAGACATGTCCTACAGTGGTGGGATTCAAAAAATTTTACTACCAGTTCTGTGGGCATAGCTTGGTGGGTGTGGCAGGGGAAGGATACTGTAAAATCTTCAATCAGAGGTGGTATTTGCCGGTTCTCTGCACCACTCAAAATTTCCGTTACCGGTTCTCCAGAACTGGTCAGAACCTGCTGAATACCACCTCTGATGTCCTAGCATTTTACTATTTGTCAAAACAACTCAAGGCAACTAACAAGATCCTTTACTTTTATTTTTTATTTTGAAACAAAAAAAGAAACAAATTTAGCTTTAAAAAAATCATTAAAGTTCCCTATAAGGATACATCCATCCAGGGCACTTTATGGATGTGGGGATTTAAACCAAAGTCTCTCCATTGTAATCCAACATTTTGGGATTACTCCACTGGTTTTTTAAGCATTTAATTTGCCATAGCTGGATCTTCATCTCTAGTCTTCCTCTGCTTCCCACCAAACCCAGACAGCCTGCTGCTTACCTTCAGCTCCCAGACATTCTTATCTCGACGACTCTCCATTCTCCGCAGGTCCATCATGGATTTATCTATACTGGCTACTCTATACCGGTATTCCTTCTCATATTGTTGGCGACTATCCTGCAAGTGAACATGTTTAAAATAAATAAAATCTTTACTCTGAATTCAGGGGGGGAAATGAACAAATTAGTATAAATATGGTAGTAGCTACAAAGACTGTAGATATGGCTGGTTAGATTTTCTGGGCATCTAACATCAAGTACCAGCCATTATGTACACAGCTGTGTGGTTCATGAACAATAAATTGTTTGCCCAGCCCAGCCCAACCATTAATATACTGTACATAACAACTTGTAAAAGACAAGTTTAATTCAAGGGACACAGCACCTACAGTGGTGGTTCAGTAGAAAATAAGGAGAGAAAGCTAAGAAGAAGCAGGCAAAGGATCAGTCTGATGCTTACATTAATAAACTGTACATCCAGCTTGGTGTTTTTTTCCATGTGCTGCAACAAATCTATGTGGAAGGTCTCTGCCTATTCAAAAAAGAAGGCATTGTCAGAAATCATGTCTTACTCATCTAGTATACCTGAGCATTAAATGGGGATGAGACCATCATTCAATAGTAGAGGACATACTGTATCTATTGTATCAGGCATCTCCAGCTCCTTAATTAGAGTCATATAGCAAGCATCTTTCTGCCTAATATTAATCAAGGCATAGAACAGCAGCAACCCAGGAACCACATTTGCAATTATGATCAAATAGCATATGTAGGGCACTGAAAAATCTTTGACTAAGGCTGCCTACAAAAATCAGCAGTGTTGCATATGAATGTTCTGGATTTTTTGAGCAATCATCTCTTAAGTTGCCTGCAGCTTCCTTGGTTTCCTGTGTTCCAGTTAAATTCCAAGGAAAGGTATGGAGGCAGGGGGATTCTCATGGGCATTTTCCAGTAATAGTGCTGTTGTTACAATTCTATTGTTTAGAGAGTTTTGTTCTTCATTTTGAAAAATATGGAGAAATCATTCAATTTTTTGCTTCAGTAGAGCAGAGGTCTCCAAACTTGGCAACTTTAAGACTTGTGGACTTCAAGTCCCAGAATTCTCCAGCCAGCTATGCTGGTTGGAGAATTCTGGGAGTTGAAGTCCACAAGTCTTAAAGTAACCAAGTTTGAGGACTCTTGCAGTAGAGTATGTTGACTTGCAAGGAAGTGTCTAAATTACAGATACTATCTTGCATAAAAAACAAAGGTTTCCCCTGTCCAGTTGTGTCCAATTCTAGGGGGCGGTGCTTATCTCTGTTTCTTAGCCGAGGGAGCCAGCATTGTCCATGATCATGTGGCCATTATGACTAAAGCACGATGTGCACAGAACACTGTTACTTTGTCATTGCAGGGGTACCTATTTACCTACTCGCATTTGCATATTTTCAAACTGTTAGGTGGGCAGGAGCTGATGCAAGAATGGGAGCTCACATTGTCACATGGTGCCAATCTTCCAGTTGACAAGCCCAGATTCTTAATCTTGCCGCTACTACCTAGCATAGAGTAACGTAAAACTGTACACTGTGATCAAAACATGTCACACAAAACATTAGCAATGTGTGTGTGTGTGTGTGTATGTGTGCGTATGTCTTTGGGCTTACTTAATGACGACCAAAACATACGGAATTTAAACTGTAAAAGAAGTGAATGCTAAACAGCATGATGTAATGAATGAAATGAGAAAAAAATAGATGTGTATTTGTAAAATCAAGAAAAGATTGGGGGAATTCAGTAGATTTGAATGGTGCTAGTGTATTTTGTGTTGATGAACGTCTCCAGTAAAGTGAAGGTTTAAGTTTAATTACAGATGATACAGCTGTTTGTCAGAAATTAGGATTTAGCATCCATTTAGAGCAGTGTTTTTCAGTGTCAGCCACTTTCAGATACATGGGATTCAATTCCCAGAATTCTGAAAGTTGTTTGAGATTGAAAAAAGCTGACCTAAACTATTGTGGGCGCATATGAAATGGCAATACATAGGCAGGTGATTGTTAGACATTACTTCTTATTTACTTCCTCTTTTACTGCTTTGGGTTAGAATTAGATGTTACACTCCAGTGAATTGTGATAATAGAGTAATAAGAGATTAATTTTAGTGAGAACTGCAAAATTCTACATCCAAGGTAAAATATTATGTTAGATTATCAGTGTGTCAGACTGGCAGCCCGCAGGCCAGATTTGTTAAATGCAGGCCATGCCCAACCCAGCTCCAAGAAAGGGAAAAGCATTGTGATACATCACATGACAGCAACGTGACACTGTGAGTTTGACACTTGTGCATTATATGAATAGGTGGTTGAGAATGAGTTGAGAGAGGCCATTTGAAGATGCAGAAATGAGCAAGAATGCAACTGTTCAGTATTTAAATGTGTTCGAATATGTGGCTTAAATATTATTTAGGCATACATATAACAAAGCAATAAATTCAAGAACACCACTGATTGGTTTACAGTGATATAGGGGAGGAATTAGTGATGGATGCAAAATGAAAGGTTCTGAATAGCAAAGGGCCATTATTTATATAGTAATGTCAAGAATAGAAGTTGGGCAAAAATGGACATAGAAAAAAAGTGAAAGAAATGAGAGTGAAAGTAGAACGTTTGCAAAAATGGAAAGTACAAATCATGTGTGAAATAGCAGCAAATAATACATGAATAATTATAATTAATAATTAATAAATTACTGTCCCAACAGATTGAAAGAAGAGTGGTTAAGAAAGTACAATAAGGAAATTGCTTGTGATAGAATGAAAAGAATTACATTACAGAGAGCCACAGAAGTGTGTGGAGCTATGCTTATAGGAAGTACAGAAGGATGATAAAACGATGGATTGAGGTAGTGTAAAATAAAAAAAATGCTGGTAAGGGAATGATTTCTGTCAAATTTATTTTATTTATTTAGTATATGGCATTTACAGAGGTCATGTAATCACTGATTGTAATCACTTATTTCTGTCAAATGAGAAACAGACAAAAGTAGCTGCAAAGCATATAGGGGAGATAGCAAGGGAGAGAACATGCAGAATGATTTTGATGGAAATAATTTAAAAATATTACAGAAATGGGTGAAAAAAGGACTAAACAAGGAGCCTTCAACAAACAGAATGGAATGAAGAATAGCAACGATGAAATGATTGGAATGAAACTGATGCGAGGGAACATTCAGTAGTTCAACACTGAGTGGTAAGCAATATAAGGATGTGTGTATTTTCCTTGATTATTGACTGCATTTATGGACAAATGAGTAAGGAACACTTGCCAGGGTGTTAGAGGTATATTGGATGGAAACATGAATTTGAGTGTACTGTACTGTATTCAGGCAATGACATGTTGTTGACTGAGAATCTCTGCATAACCATGTTCAGAACTTTGTGGAAATTAAAAAGCATAAATATATTTAGTTAGTAATGTAAAGCATTTATTTTCCACCCTTCTTCATAAAAGGCTGCTAGACTGGCCTATAAAATAATAAAGAAGATAAGACTCAACCTTTCACACCTAATATTATTTCCTCTTCTTTAAATTGTGTATGTTGTATGTCTGTAAATTGTCAACCTTTGGCCATTAGTCATGCCAGATGGGGATTAAGTGATCTGAAATGCAACATATCTAGAGGCAAACAGGTTGAGAATACTGCAGGACACAGATATATGACCAAGCTATAATAGAGGTATACTACAACAGACAGAACTTTTTATCATAGTTCTCCTGACAAAGTAGCAATAGTAGCATATTAGTAGCAGTATCTCCAAGATACTTACAACTGTTTCCAAGTTGCGGTTCAGGTGCATTTGGGTTTCTGACATCTGTATCAAAATTTCACCTTTAGGAGGTAAAGAAAAAACATTTAATTATTTTTCTTCTGGCAACGGCTGGGAATTCTAAAAGATGTAGCGCTTCCAAACACCCCCAACATTATTGTTCATCAAGAATTGTGATTTATTGAGATGGGGGGGGGAGGAAATTGGAAAAGTGGTATGATTCCAGATGTCAAGGAATGATCATCAGAATATGTGTGATCTGTTTTGAAAAAAGCAATACTGTACTTTCTACTCATGAAAGGATGCAGCAATATGGCTATGATACTTACAATAATATCTTGCATTATTTATATTATAGCAGTGAATTCATTGTTACACCAGCTATTTAAAAAATGTTTTTTTCTGTATTTTTGTTTTCTCCTTTTAATGGTTTGAAAATTTTGTTTTTAAGATTAAAGATTGTTTTGTTGCAAAGATATACATATTAAATAATAATTACCATATTAAACAATAATTATTTAATTATAATTCTAATAAAATAAATAATAATTATAATTAAAAGAAGTTGTAACAGAATACCCTATACCACCAGACGAGATTCTAAGCTTAGACAACCTTGAACTATGCCAGCTAAGATTGAACTTAAGCGTAGTACATAAAATCATATGTTACGTCTTACCAGTTAATGAATATTTCAGCTTTAACCACAACAACGCAAGAGCACAAAACAGATATAAACTTAATGTAAATGACTCAAAACTTGATTGCAGGAAGTATGATTTCAGCAACAGAGTGGTCAATGTCTGGAACTCACTACTTGATTCTGTTGTCACCTGTTCAAACCCCTACTCCTTTTTCCTCAAACTAACCTCTGTTGACTTCACTCCATTCCTAAGAGGTCTGTAAGGGGCGTGCATAAGTGCACAATTGTGCTTACTGTCCCTGTCCTATTGTCCCCAATTATTAGTTCCTATTTCTTATATTTAAACTTATGTTTATTCTTATTTCTATTGTATTGTAAGCTTTTGACAAAATAAATAAATAAATATAAATAAATAAAGAAGTTGTAAAAATAATTGTAAAAATATTATTGATCTGATCTGCATTACCTGAACGAGAGATAAATTATCTAGATTTCATACTTCTCCAAATGTCATAATAGCAATAGCACTTAGACTTACAGCCCCCTCTAAGCGGTTTACAGAGTCAGCCTATTGCCCCCAACAATCTGGGTCCTCATTTTACCAACCTCGGAAGGATGGAAGGCTGAGTCAACCTTGAGCTGGTCAGAATTGGATTCCTGGCAGTGAGCAGTAACTTAACCTACAGTACTGCATTCTAACCACTATGCCACGACGGCTCATGCAGTTCTCAACTCAACTCAAAGTACACATCTGAATGCATTTGACCACAGATTTTAAGAAAAATAATTAAAAATGAATAAAAACTAAGAAATAAAATACATTATGTGTATTTTGTCAGACAAGTTTTTTTTTAAATAGGGACTTTAAAAACTTGCACATGAAAGCAGAACTGAGTCAGATGAGCATGTTTGAACCAAAATAGGAAGTAAATTGACCAGCCTATTGTATCTGGATATACAAGTTTGAATTCTAGCTCAGCTACACAGTCCTTGCATAAGACTGAATTATATCAGTTTGAAACATGAGTGTACTGTGAAAAGGATGGATCAATGTCTAGATATAAACTCACAAAATATCTTTGCATGCTGAACCCAGTGGAATGATGAGAAAGCATAGTATTATTTAGCCCCCTATATTGCATAGTAATTTATGTTATTATTATCAATCATTCTCATTATCATTATTACCAAGTGACAATCGTACATCATCTCAGGGAAACCCATGTCTTACCCAGGATTTGTGAAGTAGAACTCTGAAGAGCTTGTTCTCCAATCTTCTGAACTGCTGTAAAATATACATCTGCGGCCTCAGATAATGCTGCAGGATTTTTTTAAAAGAAGAAAATTAGAATGCATTTCTGGCTGAGAATTCTCTTTCTCTTTTTAAAATTTATTTTTCTAAGAATTGTTCTTCAATTATTAAAACATTTTAAAATAATTCATTCCTTGGGTTTTCCTCTGCCAAAGATTCAGGTCAGCTCCCAAACTGCCTCTCTGCAAATCTTTTACAGTTTGTGTTGGGCAAAGAAAAGGACTGCTTGGAAATTCCATTTGTTTCATGTTATCCACAAGCGGAGCATTGAAAGCTGTGCATTTCTTATAGGTGTTACACAGTATGCACAGTACTGATTGTGGTGCATACAAATGGATTTGTCTGCACACTGGTATTCTTCTCTATCCATGAATGGCAAGAAAGATCACCTCCTCTCTCAAGTATGTATGAAATTCTACCAAATTAAACACGAACTAGTGCAGTTGTTATTTGCTACATTATGTCTGCCCAACTCCAAATGATTATGGGTAGCTTATTTTATTTTAAAAGCAAGAAACAATAAGAAATAATGAAACAAATCATGCAAGTGAAAAAGAGAGGACGTTATATAATATATAGCATCAAAAAAAAAAAACTTAATGGGCTATCAAGCCTATTCCAGGTCCAAAACAAAGTTTTTCAAGGGGATATCATCCAGCTGTCCTAAATCTCAGACTCAGTCAAATTGAGGACAGACCTGAGAATTTAGGATAAGGAAGTTGTGTAGTCTTCATGCAAGGTGTGCATGTGCTACACTGTCAAAAAGAATGTTCCAGACTGTAAGTAAGTAGACATATAACTAGCTGTGTTACTTACCATAAAAAGCCTGCAGATACTTGTTGCCCAGATATATCAGCTTCTCCAAAGCTGGATTAAACTGTTCCAGGATGCTCTGTTATCCATCCAGATGAAGAAAAATAAATAAATCTTATATACAGCATCTGAGTCTCTTTTAAGAAAACTTACTGTAGCCCAGGTATTATTGCTATGTATATTCTAGACAATCAATCAAGTGGGCCATCCATAAGGTTTAAAAGTATGCTATGCTGAAAATACCTTAACCATAGTTACTGGCCGATATTTGGAAGACAATTGGTGCCAGACAATATAAAGTGGTGTTATGGACCCAATGTTGGGACCCAATGTTAACAGTGAGCAAAATGAGGGTAGATACAACACTTTCTTCCCTCCCCTCTCCCCCAGAGTTAATCAAGGTCATTAATTATGCTTAGTTAGCTATCTTCCATGGCTAGTAGAATGTATCTTCTAGTAAAATTTATGTTTGGATGCGTTTTTCCCTTAAGAATTATTTCGTTAATATGATCCCATTTTACACCATCTTTCTCCAACTTTGGTGATCTTCCCTTCACCTAGGAACCTTTTACTGTCTCAGCCATCCTGGATCAGGCTATTCTTCAGCAGCCAGAACTGCCTAAATACAACTTAGTTTGCCAACCATCTTCTTCTATTCTGCTTTTCCAACTCCAACACAGCTCTGTCTCCCTGCAAATTCCTTAGCCAAATTCCTTTCTCACACACACACACCAAACGAGAGTCTCTCTATATATGTGGAGGGGAAAAACACTACTTCATCATTTATTCTTCTTACCTTCCAAGTTGCTATCTTCCATATGCTGTGGCCATTACCTGAAGGGCCCATAGATATTGACCTCTGCTGCCCCATGTGGCTTTTGTCAATTGAAGCTTGTACATAACACTTTTGTACACTTTCTAGTCTAAAAGGTATAGCTTAGGTTATCAGTCACAGTTATACCTCTTCATGTGCATATTCTGCCTAATGGTAACAATAGCACTAGTATGTTTGGGTAGAGTTAACCATGTTGGATAAACACTGCCTTGTTAGGTTTACTTAGATAAGTATTGTAAATCAATGAGCTTGCTGTTGAGTAAGTGTGCAAAAGATGTCAACCTTTGTGTGTGCTGGACAGCCAACTATAGTTTCTATTTCATCTAGCAGTTAGTTTTCACTGCATATTGGATTACCTTCTTGTTACTTCTGAGCTGAACCTCTTGGCCTCTCAATAGTTTTTCAGCTTAGCTAGGCCAAGCATGAGGTTAAACCAGCTGTCATCCAAGATTTACATTCTATGATTCTATGAAATGCAGAACTTTGGGGGAATCAAAGAATGGAAAAAATGGAAGTCACGTGCTTATTACAATCCCAGCTGGGAACAACCTACTAATTTCTATGTTTTGCCCATTTCAAAACATCTCCTTACCTTCAAATATTTCATTTCATTCCTAATGCTCTTCAAACTTGCCAGTTGGTCCAAAATCAATATCCCTGCTTTCATCCAATTTTTCTACATCACTATTTTCCCTCAATTTTAAATGTTGGATTTCCCTGTAAAGTCAATTTAGCATTCAAAAAGATCAAATCTATTTTTATGAGATGTTCCATTCCATAGCTTTCTAACAGATACATTTATTTCCAGAGATACTAGAGTTCTATTGTATTTCAATCCTAATTCTGTCCATCCAACTAAAGGTGCTATATATGAATATTACAAAGTTGCCCAAATCAGAAAATTAAAACTAATTTGGCTTTGTAAGGGTAAGTATAGTGAAATAGGGGACTCATTTATACAAAATACAATAGGCTAAAAATATGGTATACATGTGTATTAGAAATGAATGTATTTGTGTGTATATAAAATGTATGTTTGTGTGTGTCTGTATGTTTGCATTAAATAATTATATAGAGAGTTGTAACTGTTTATTGGATCATATTATAC
Organism: Naja naja; assembly: GCA_009733165.1. NCBI lineage: Eukaryota > Metazoa > Chordata > Lepidosauria > Squamata > Elapidae > Naja > Naja naja. Next base: position 23,880,848 of record CM019154.1, on the reverse strand, counting down.
TTAATATTTTGGATTTTTTCTATTGTATTTTTCATTTATTTTTGAGCACTCGTTATGCATTTTTATTTTATATTTTTGCATTTCGTACCTTTTGTTTTTTCTTTTTCTATTATTTTAAAAAGCAACAAAATATTTTAAAAATACAGAAGGTCCTACCAAGATGTATGAATCTGGTCTTTATTGGGAACAATGGTGCCTCTACTACAAATGGCTGCACAATTTGATAATATAAAACAAACTATCTGGGTACAAACAATTGCAGCATGTAATGTGAATAAATTATTTCTGTACTTTTAAATTTGTAACTAAAGCAGACTGAGATTCAAAAAATTAGGTTCCTTGGTTACTCTAAGTACCTCACAACTTAAAACAGAGATTATTAACTTATTCAAGTTTTTAAAGCTAAAGCACTTAGAAGCTATACTGTTAAGCAATCTGGATCACAGGTTTTAACAGTTTTCCTCCATTTATATTTTGACAACTTCTTCCTACTTCCATTTTGTCTCCTGCAGAATCCATTATTAATGTTTCCCTCGGCCAATCAAGAAAAGCTGTTACAGTTCAGGGAACAAAGAAAACTAAGTCTCACCTTATAAATAGTGATTGTCGATCTGTAGGATTGCTCCATCCTCAAATATTTTAAGACCCAAGAACCCCTTCTCCAGGAATGGAAGTGAGAAGATATACTGGCTTGCTTTGAAAAAAAAGAACACACTGCCAGAGAGTTTAATAATTAATTCTCATGTCGTGCTGTTGGAACTTGATCTTTAGGTGTAATCAGATATCAGGTAGGGCAGAATCTTGTGACAGTTATGGGGGTCATATGATCTTTACTCTTAATTATGTATTGCAGTTTCCATATATGGTTCTTTGTGGAATATTGTTCCATCAAACTATCTTGACTGAAATAATTATGATGAGTTGAGCACCTTGAACAACTTATCTCCAGTTTGGCTTAAAGAGCTTTTTCCAATTCTGCCTAACCAGGCAATACACACACAGGTTGTATCTTTTTTCTGCTATGTCTTCATGACATGTTCTTTATCTCATCTTCAGTCCATGAGTGGAACCAGCTTATTGCCCTTAGTTGTCCCAGTGTTAAAGTAATGTTTTCCCTTTTATTCTAATACCACCACTTGGTTGGCCATGGATAGAAATATAAAGTTGGATATCATCAGCATATGTCACTCCATGGCTTCATGTAGATGTTAAATGGGAGTGAAAAGAGTGCCAAGCTCTATGAAACTCCATAAAAAGGGACCATGATTAGACCTTTCTCCCCTATCAGTATTGACTGGAACAAGTCCCAAAGTAAGAGAACCAGTATAACATTATCTGCTTACTCCCAATCTCCAAGAAAACATTCCATAATTAATGATATCAAAAGCCAGTGAGTGGTCAAGAAGAGCAAAGATGGGAGCACAAACACCACCCCACTTCCACCAATGTAATCATTTTATCCTGTACCCAGGTCATAATCCCTACTGAAAGAAATCCAGTAATCCAGTTTCCCCAAGGTTTCTGGAGCTGCTATATAACCATCATCTTTCTAACCCTCCCTATAAAGGGAAGGTTGGATATTAGCTGAAATTTGTTCAGCATGGTTGGGTCCAGCGAGTGGTAGACAAAATATCACCTTTGTAAGGGACAGAGGAATCACCCCTTTCAAAAAATTCACCATCATCAGGACCTAGCCACATGGCACCTCCCACAACATCTTAGCCAACTGGAAGGGACATGGATCTAAAATATAGGTACCTGAGTTTGTAGCCCCAAGGACCCTGTCTTTGTTATTAGAACCAAATAGATCAAACTCTTCCCTGAGAACCAAGCCAGTCTAAGCCTTGATCACCTCCATAGGACCTGCAAGAGTTCAATTTGGAATGAACCTAAGTGACTTTATCTGATAGGTGCCTAGTGGCCCCACGACAAGTAAAGCTTTGAGTCAGCCCTTGTCAGAAGGGCTCAGTTTACATTAACCAAAGCCACTAAGTGGTTATCCACAGACACATTCCAAGCAAACACAGGACCACAGCCTGAAACAACACACACACCCTTATAAAGGCTCACCACTATTAATTATTGAGTACTGATTGCCAGTGAAGAACGGCAGCCTTTCATAAAATTCCTCCCCATCTGCACAAACATACAGCAACTGAAGGAAAAACCTTGCTAAGCGGAGGCCTAATTAGGCACAATTGAGTTGACATTAGGCTTTATAGGTAAAAAGGTTTTAGTTAATGCAGCTAGATTGGTATTTTTATAGAAAGCATGTGCCACATTTGGCACAAAAGGGAACTTCATCCAATGACCAAGGAAAAAATCAAGGAGTTCTCTTTCAGATAAACACCATGCCCAAGTCATATAGAACAGTGTCACATGTTACTTAGTTCCCTCTTTAGTTCCCATGTCATCAACGTGTGATCAGTATTGCTCCCAAATGAAAAGCAAGAACATAAGCTTTCTGTTTTATAATGATCTGAATAAGGCCCTGCTGTAATAGTATTGATGTAATATTGGCATAGCTTACAGTGGCATGAAGTTTTGTTATAGATATGAAATGCATTCAAAATGGAAGAGGGCCAGCATCTTTAGCCCCTTTGACTATGACTGTTCTGATCACACCTGGTGGGATTTAGAAATATTCAATTATACTGCTTGTAGCCAATATAAATATGTTGAACGTTTATTTACTTCCACCAATCACCTCCTATCATTTACTCACTGAATGCAAAATGATACACATGCATTCACTCACTCACAGGGACTTATTTGGGGGTAACCACTCCCCACCCCACATCTTTCTTTAAGTTAAATACAGCAATTCTCACAGCACAAAATATTTTTAAAAATTTCACTTATGCCATACAGAGCACCCTTTCTCTGTCAGGTGACTTCTGGATATTGGCTAAGAATTGCTGAAGTTGATCCTATGCATTTTGAATTACCAGTTTTTAAGAGATTACTTTTTAATAAGCTTCTCAGTTTGCAATAAAAGGAAGTTAAAATGCATCTGTGACATTGGAGTTTGCAATTTGTATTAGCACATCTTAAATGAAAAGAATCAAGACAGAGAAAGGTCAGATTTCAGAAAATAGTGGTCTTTATTTAATGCTCACTTTTGGGGAAAGGGACTTTTTAACACCAACATAATTTTCATCTGAATTTGAAATAGCTTATGAAAATAATGGGAGAGTGATGTATTTCCTGTTAGTTTCACTTTATCAGTTTTTCAACAATTCCAGTGCATCCTATTAAGTCAGTTAAAACTTAGAAAAATAGTGCATTTTGTTAAACATCAGTACACCTCATATTTTTTGTTTAAACCAAACAGCAAATACAGCATTCATGAGTAGAAAAATTAATGAAGTAAGGAAGAGAGTATGAGAAAGCAGAAAAACCAACCATAAAAACATGGGCTTGTCTACTGACTTGGTCAATCAATGGTTCCTTATTTGATGTGTGCTCATTCCTACGTTTTTCATCCTTATTCAGAAATGTCTTTGTTTGGGCACTATTTGAAGAACTATTGTCCACGGCTGCCTCCTGTAAGAAAGTACTATCCTCCATTCTTCCAGGACTCTTTTGTGCCACTCATAGCAAAGTGATTACTTCAGGGGTGAGAGGACTCAGAGAAAAGGAGTCTGAAGTAAGGAAGCAAACATTTAGGAAGGGCTTTGGTCAAGAACAGGGGTCTCCAACCTTAGCAACTTTAAGCCTGGTGGACTTCAACTCCCAGAATTCTGTGAGTTGAAGTCCGCCAGGCTTAAAGTTGCCAAGGCTGGAGACCCCTGGTCTAGAATGAGCAAAGGAATTTGCCTAGTACCAATAATGTTGAAAGGGAATGGTAGGTTTTCTCATGTGGAAAAAAAATCTCCTTCCACATAAGAAGAAACTCAGGAAATGACTTGTAAACAAGGAGAAAAGAACCATTTCAATTGTTCAAGTCCTCATGTACAACCTTAGATACAAAGGTATAAGTAATTAATTCATAGCACACAACTAGTCTTAGATTCCACGCAGGAATAATCCAACTCTGATCAACAAGCAAAGCGAAATAACCTAAACCCTTAAGGTTACTGGTATAGCAGCACATTGAGGTGGGGAGGGAGGCAGTCACAGGACCTAGAACAGCTGATGGATGTTTTGATAGAAGCAATCCTCAAATTCTTCCACTTGATTTTTCTGGTATGAAGACAAGGGGCAAGCCACTGGCCAGCAGAAACTGCTACTTCTCACTGATAATCCAAGCTTGCAGCTCAAGGCAGGCATTATTTGTACCAAAAATCCTCACAAAAGCTCTATTTGATTAGGAGCTGCTCTACCAACTGCTCGAATTTATCCCAGTGTTGATAAATGTAGATCTGAGTCTCCCAGAGCATGTTTACCAGGATTGTATTGCTCACTTCATCCAGCATGACGTCTGTCTCCAAAGAGGGATTGAATCTGTGGGCATCATGAAGATGTTAACAAGAACAGCAGTTTTGTGCATAGGCTGCAACTGAAGATACGAACGTAGAGCAAAGAAGTGTTAAACAGAGGAGAGCACAACAGAGAAAACAGAATGCAAGGGGAGCAATGTGGTACAACAGGACCATCCTAGGACCTTCACTTTTAGATTCCAAAAGCCCAGCCCAGTCCAGCCCACAAATGTTTTCTAGATATTGCTGATAGAACCTGGTGACAGAAAAAGCCAACACAAATAGTGCACATTGTGTGGACTACAATTTTATTTTGCCTTATTTTGCATCATTGATGCAGCCATTAGGTATGTTGCACCCGGTTTGACAACCTTTTGCTGTGGTTGTTAAGTGAATCACATAACTATTGAGCAAATCCAGTTTCCCTCATTAATTTTGCTTGTCGGAAGATCACAAATGGCAATCCTGTGATCTCCAGGATGCTGCAACTGTTGGTTGCTGAGCACATGAATTTTTATTACACGACCATGAGAACATTGCAGTGGTTGTAAGCATAAGGACCTATCATAAGTCACATTTTTCAGCACCATCATAACTTCAAACAGTTGTCTGGACATAAAGTCAAGGACATAAGTCAAGGACTATCTCTATGGTTTTCATCTTCCATATAAATCTTTGAGCTCTTACCTACTTTTGAGTCTACAAAAGTTCTCTACAGCAAGGACTGAGCCATTGCCTCATCAAAGCTTTGTTTCCTGTTCTTGCATCATCCTGTGTCACAGTCCTGTCTTCTTAACTAAAACTAACCTGGCTTCATATAAAACATTCTGACTGTACCTCAGACACTGGGTAATTGGTTAATATTTCCCTACTTCTCTGCTGAATCCCACCCCATTATAATGTTGTGAGGGCCTCTTATATAAAATACCTGAAAAGCAGAAAGTAGCCTAGAAAATGACTATTTATCAGGATGGCGAACTTGTGACCTTGAAATGTTGCTAAACTGTCATTCTCAGCAGCCACCGCAAACATGACCAACAATGCTGGAAAGTCAGCAGCATATTGAGATTTAGAGCTTGCTCAACTCTGCCTATACATGCTGCCAAAACACATACTAATCTTCAGCTATAAATCTGCTTTGCCGTCAACTGATGATTAAGGGCCTTGGTGGTGCAGGCTGTTAAATGCCTGCACTTAAGTTCCAGCTGCCTGCAATTAGTGCAGGCTCGAATCCCACCAGGCTCAAGGTTGACTCAGCCTTCCATCCTCTCGGGGTAGGTAAATTGAGGGCCCAAGATTTTTGGGGGCAATAAGCTGACTTTGTAAAATTGCCGCTTAGTAATAAGCAGGCATATACAATGGAATGCAGGCTATTGCTGAGCGCATTGGGTTGTGTCCCAAAAATTGTAAGCCGCCCTGAGTCTTCAGAGAAGGGCGGCATATAAATGTAATTAAAAAAAACTAAATTGAGTGATAGAGCCCCTGTATGGTGATCCTTGTTTACTATATAAGCTCATATTTTGAAATCACATTCACAAGTTCAAGCTCTGATTTTTCTGACACAATATTCTAGTAGCCATGGCTTATACCTGAAATAATGGGCATCTATCATCTCACACCAGGCGGCTGCACGGTCAACACATGGTCCATCTGGATCTGTGCACTGCAAAAATAGAACAAATGAATCTAACGTTATTCAAGGTATGCCAGTTTTTCTACAGAACAAATTTCCAGTACAAATTAAGAAAACCTCAAAAGAAAAAAAAACCAAGGTTTGGACAAGCACACATTAGATAATTTAATGTTAAGGACAACATAGACATGGAACATGACAATGCAGAGTTTTCCTCAGAATGAGACCAAATTTTAAGACCCTCTTTTTGATTAACAAAGCAACTGTTAATAGTTATTCTGTGTTACCATTGGGCTAAACTGATGACAGTACATTATTGGCATTTGGGATTTGCTCGTGTCCTTTATAGCTTTATAAGAAAGAATCAAGTAGCTGAAAATCATGTTAAAGTTGCTTGAAAATATGCTATCATATATGCATATGTGTAGGGGGAAGCTGGAATAAAAGGCGATATTTTGCCTTTAACTTTGTAACAATTCCTGTAAGTCAAAACTACTAACCATCTAGTTCTATACCTGGACTTATTTGCATACTGGATTTAGACAGAACATAAATAGTCTTAATTTTGAAAATGCCCAGGAAAATCCAATATGACAAAGGAGGCATAGTTTGTTATTGTGGGTAGGTGGGGGTGTTAAACAGTAGATTGAATGTGACACTAAAGATTGGCTACCTGGTTACTGGAGTTTGAGAAAGTTGGAGAAATAAATAATTTTATAGCAGTCTTGAAGTAAAAAAGATTTCCCTACTAAAGAAATGAAAAAGGGGAAAAATTATACATAATAAAGGAGAGTATTTGGTTCTTGATAAAAATGGTCACTTCTGTAAGACACAGTACATAAATCAAGCTAAAACTAAAACACCTCCCACCAGCAGCTAACACCCAGGTGATTGAAGATTAACACCCAGATTAATACCAGACCAACAATCAAGAAGTAAGTAATACCCTCATCAAGGAACTGTCAAACAAGCTAACAATAAATAGGCCAAACCTCTAAAACCACTCCCACCAACATTGACAGAGCAAGCCACTAGAATATAAAATGAGAGCAAACCCCACTCCTTACTAGCACTGATGATGTTGCCTAGTTTGGGTGATGAAACATCTGTAAGAAAACAACCAAGCCCAGAGAACACCAAGGACCCTTCATTTCAAACCTGGGCTACAAATAATCTCCTCAGTACATCTAATCACAGAAGCTCAGAAAGCAGCAATGTTAATTTCAAACGACGGTAAGATATGGGCAAGAGTGGGTTAGGCAAAAATATTGAAGCATACGTATGAAAGGAAACTTAGATAAGCATCTCACATGCATGTATTCATCTCCCTCAACATTTTTTTAAAATTACATTTATATGCCACCCTTCTCCGAAGACTCAGGGCAGCTTACAATTTTTGGGACACAACCCAATGCGCTCAGCAATAGCCTTCATTCCATTGTATATGCCTGTTTATTACTAAGCGGCATTTTTACAAAGTCAGCTTATTGCCCCCAACAATCTTGGGTCCTCAGTTTACCTACCCCAAGAGGATGGAAGGCTGAGTCAACCTTGAGCCTGATGGGATTCGAGCCTGCACTAATTGCAGGCAGCTGGAACTAAGTGCTAGGCATTTAACAGCCTGTATCCCAAGGCTCTGGGAAAAGTATTTTCTTTACCTTTATTGGGCTTTTGAATTGTTATATTACAAACTATCCAAAACATTCCTTTTATATGCAAAATGCAGAAATCTTCACCTTGGATCTGGTATTGTGATGCCTACTCTCATACTCACACAGTCCACCACCAGCTTGCCTAGTTCTTTAGCCCCATAGACAGTCTTGGCCAGTTCCCAAGGGTTAGAGGGACGAAAGACATCCACAGAGCTCACAGGCACTTTTGGTGGCCTGCCAGTTCCAAGAGAGACGACGACTCCCAACTTCTTCACTTTGTCACCTTGCCCCTGGAGAGATGGGAAGAAAATTAAGCAAGTACTTCATGCTTCCAAGGATGAAGGGGATAGGAGTCTTACCAACATCTTCATATATGTTGCTTGAATTTAGCACAAAAGGAGCATGCTCATAGTCCATATGAAATAGGTTTTTGGAATATTATTCTGGTTTACTTTTTTCCATTCTTCAAAGAGGTATGGAGATTTAGCAAGCGAGTTGTTTTAAATTTGTTCACAAAACTGATTGGTAGCTCTTTAGGTCCTTGATGTCTTACACATTTATTCTGACATAAATTTACACAAAGCTTGAAAGTTTATTTAGTAACAAATCAGGGTTTGATACTTGGGTTGCCTTGGCATTATGAAAAGAAAAGTTACGGTGCAAATACCACTAAACTTTCAGCAAAACTTTTCTCTCCCTGTATCATATGATGATCCTTGCCAACCCATTTTTTTGGTAAATTCTTGCTTTTGACAATCTTTAGTTTAGTCAGTTTGCTTTAATTAGTTTAGCTGAACAGCTTAATGCAAAATGCTCTGGCTAGTTTTGCAGACATTTTTGAAACTCCAGATGCTCCAAACTATCACAACCAAAGTTTCATGCCATGTATCACAAATCAAAGCACATAACTTTTCTTACAGTGTGGAAAAAGCCCTAAGAAGCTTAGGAACATATATCCTTAGGAATTGTTTGTTTTCATATAAAAATCCTATCAGAGCACAAATACAAGAGGTATGCTGGTACTTGATTATTTTTCCAATTAGAACATGTCACTCTCTCCATGTTTTGCCAGAAATTGACCTGCAGGCTTTTAATTTTGCATACTTAATTTTTCCTTTTGCCTAATTACCATCTTTCTTTACTTGAATCAAGTTTAAAACAAAAGATAAATAACAACAAAAAAGAAAGCAGTGAAACTAAAGTGCTGGCTATATGATGTGCCTTCTGTTAGAAATTGGCTGATGCAGCTTGCTCTGGGGGGCTTTGATGAAAATGTTTATTGATTATGTTGTTTGCCAGATACTTTTAGATCCCATTAGTGAATTTGAGCACCCACAAATTACACTGCCAAATTGGTAGCAAAACACCTAATTTCCAGCAGTGCTACTTTATGCTCTTCTTGCCCCACAGCTAAACAAAACCAACTGAAACATTTCACCTTTTAGTCACCCAGGGACATTCATCAGGTTCTGAATTCCTTCAAAATCTGTTTTTCTTTAAGAGAAAATCTCTGGGGAGGGAAAAATGGTTCAACCTTAAGACATTTTAGAAAATTGCATGTGCAGATTAGAATGTGTCTTTAATAAGTATTCTTGCAGAATAAAGCCATACTTTCTGGATTAAAGACTTATTATATTCATTGATCTCGGTTATGGCATCCAAAGTGGGGTTGTTGGCTAACAGCCCTCCATCCAGAAACCGCCCTACAGGTCGAAAATATGTTGGAGCAGCTCCACTGGAACGGGCAGCCTGCCATACCAGTTGATCTATAAGGAGCAAGCAAAAAGCAATGACTTACCAGCAAAAATGTGTATCAATATGATAATACACAACAAAGCAAGACTATCTGGCTATCTGCCTTTCAAGGAAATGGAAATAAACACAAGAAAAATTCAAATCAAGGAAAAATTTGGAGGTAATAGGGAAGCCAAAAGAAGATCTCCTTACATTATTTTGATTACACTTTAATTCTGAAGAAGAAAAAATATGAAGCCTACCTCCCCTCCCCCCCCCAAAAAAAAAACATTCTGGTGCATAACAAATATTTTCCCAACATTTCTGGCAATGCAAATGCTGTCAAATAAAAGGCTCCATGTGTGCTTCCTTTACAATACTTAGCAAAGTTATCTAGCACCACATTTTTAGTCTTAGGGCTGCTCCAAATGTTTTATTTCCCTATATATAAATTATCCTTGTGATGGGAGAAAAATATGGCTCCATATGCCACCAGTCTTTAATGGAGTATGAGCAGAAAATCAGGGGGAAGTGATGTGTCCCAATCTTATTTAGAATAAGTAGTAGTATACATTCATTCCAAACATGACATATGCGAAGTGTTGTGGTGGTGGACGGCTGAGGGCTCGGAGAGTGAAGACTCAGATGAGAGGCCTGCATGTGATGCAGGGATGGGGCCAGGACCATCAGGGAGTGGAATGCTGCCTTTGGAGATTGTGGAGGCTGGTAGCAGCAATGAAGAGGTCCCTGAGGAGCCCGTGCCCAGCGCATGTGCGCGCAGGGCTGCTGGAAGGAAAGAGCAGCTGCAGCAGCACAGGAGACTCAGGAGTAAGGCTGCAAGGTAATGGCCCCTCCCTGAGGAGATAAAAGAAACTGAGAAACCTCAGTTCTTTGCAGAAGGCAAAGAAGTTTAACACTCAAGCCTAGTGGATGTTAGGAATTTCTGAGTTGGTGTTTGGAGATTCTTTGTGTTAGAATTATTGCTTAGTAACTTTATCTGGTGTTCTCGGCAGCCTTGCAAAACCTTGGCAAGGCTCTTTCTTATTGGAGCTAATTGGTTTGAAGCAGCCTTTTACCCGTGAAGGAACAGGATTCGTTAAGAAGCATTAAAAGGTTGTGCCGTCTCATGTTTGCTTCCTTGGAACCAGGTTTGGGTCAGAACAAGTGTAGGATTATTTTGTTTCATCCAATTCCTCACAAGGGGGTGAATGAGGCGGAATTATGTATTCTTTACAGGATCCTCCCACCACTCCTGCCTCCCCAGTGCAACTTACTGAATATCCCTGGTCTGTGGGAATAGGTAGAGATAGTCCTCAACTTACAACAGTTCATTTAGTAACTGTTCAAACTTACAACAGCATTAAAAAGTGACTTGTGACTATTTTTCACACTTATGACCTTCGCAGTTATAGTCACGTGATCAAAATTCGGATGCTTGACAACTGATTCCCATTTATGACGGTTGCAGTGTCCCGGGGTTACATCATCACTTTTGCAACCTTCTGACAAGCAAAGTCAATGGGAGAGCCAGGTTCACTTAACGCCCCGTTTTGCTAACTTAATGACTGCAATGATTCATTTAACAATTGTGCTAAGAAAGGTCGTAAAATGGTGCAAAATTCACTTAACATCTATCTCGCATGACAACAGAAATTTTGAGCTCAATTGTGGACCTAAGTTGAGGACTACCTGTATTTACCTTCCGGCTTGGTCATTGGTTGAAATGAGCCCATCATTCGGAAACGGGATTTGTTTCTTCCTTCTGGCAGACTGTAATTCCTGAACAAATGGAGTTCAGCAGGCTGTCGGTCGCATAATGTTGCTGTCAGCAGGACTCTGTAAAAGGTTGAACAAGACAAAATTTCAACTTGATTGTAAGGCAGAGACCACAGCGCAGTTGCAATGCTTTACGCCCTCCAGGCAGGAAGTAAATGACTCAACCTGCTAGTTAAAGGAGATCAGGTGGTACTTGATGAATTTTTTTTTCACGAAAAATACTGTTACTAGAAAGACATAAGAAAGATGGATCATTCACCTGACCAAGACAGTTTAGTGCCGTGATGGTGAACCTATGGCACGCGTGCCACAGGTGGCACGCAGAGTCATTTGTGCCGGCACACGAGCTGCAGGCAAACTTACCTCACTGCGCATGCGTGCACTTCACAGCTGATTTTTGGCCAGTTTAAGGCCTTTTTCAGCCTCCAGGTGCTTGAGAAGCTTCATGCAGGCCAAAAACTAGGCCCATTTTGTCACTTCCTGTTTTTCCGGAAATAACAGAAGTGATGAAACGGGCCTAGTTTTCGGCCTGCAATGCCTGCAGAAGCCTTCCTCAAGCTCTGGGAGGCCGAAAAAGGCCTCAAACTGCCCAAAAATCAGCTGTGAGGCGCTGTGCAGATAAGGGGTGGCTGGGGGTGGGTGGGGATTGCGTGTGCATGCATAGGGGGCATGGGGGGCGCACATTGCCTTCTGGGTGCTGGCACGCAAGCATGAACGTGCAAGCGCGCACACAATTTTTGGCACAGGAGCCCAAAAAGGTTAGCCACCACTGGCTTAGTGTGTATTATTGTTCCTCTATGGGTCATAAAGTGGTATTATAATTTTGCTAGGCAATTTACTATTTAGGTACTGATGAGATGCCAAACCTATAATTAACCATTAATTAACTCTGCTGGTATATAAATGACCAGCAGAGTTAATTAATGTAGAGGGTTCAGGAAGCCACCCTAATGGTTTTCATTTTGGCTTACTTGGGACTCTTGATATCTGTCATTTTGGTATGTTCTCCAAACTCCTTTTTCAGGAAATTCTCAAGAGGTTCCGATTCATAGGGCCGTGACCCTCGAAAGACCTCATCTTTCATGCGGAAGTACACACAGCATGTAGTCCATGGGCTTCCCTGAGAAGAACAACAGCATTATTGGTTTCCTGGAGAATGGGCCACACAGTTTATGGATTGTAATTTTAGTATAGTTAGACCATGTATAATTGGCAGACTGGATTTTATTATAGGTTTTAGTTGTTGTTTATTGTTTTATACTAGATTTTTAATTGTATAGCATTTTTATTTGTTCTGGTCTCTGGTCTAAGACTGTAATAAACTGATGAATTGATTGATGGTTTCCTGGAGAAAACCTTTGGTTCCAATCCAGCTGATAGAAACAGGCAGGAAATTATCTAAACATCTTGGTGAAAGTATGGAAATCCATGTTTTGTGCAATGAGTGAAATCACCAAATGTGTGACAGAAGAGGGAACATCAGAAAAAAAAAGTTCAATAGCAGGAAGGAATACAGAAGGCTATGTCAGATGCAAGAATGCAATGTAGATGACCCATTCTGTGTAAAGGATCCATATATTGCATGCTTTGGATGCAATAGATCCCTCATTCAATCTCTTGCTATCTGTTCTCAAAGAGAGACTGGTCAAAAAACTAGAAAAACATGTGGTCATTTAGAATATAGACCAGGGGTGTCAAACTCGATTTCTTTGAGGGTTGCATCAGGGTTGTATTTGACCTCATTGGGCCAGGGTGAGTGTGGCCAGCTCAATGTCACTCATATCAGGGGCACCTGTGGCAGCCTGAGTACTCTGCCAGCAAAAACGGGCTCTCCTGAGCTCTGTTTTTGCTGGCAGAGGGTTGCAGGAGGTCAGCTTGGGAGCCCATTTTTGCTGGCAGAGGCATCGCGGGCCGGTTCCAGGGTGGCCCCGCAGGCCAGATCTAAGTATCTTGCGGGCTGGATCTAGCCTGCAGGTTTTGAGTTTGATACCCCTGATATAGACCATGAGGACTAATGATTATTCATTACATGATAAAATATGGCAGCTTCTGATGAACAGTGGTAAAGAACAATTGAAGAATTGTTTGACAGGCAGATACAAAATATATCTGAACGCCACATTACTTACAGTAATGGGGGTGATACAATATAAACTAGGGTTGTCTTCTATCTACCCCCAGCAATGGAAGCATTAAACTGAATCTCAATTTCTGGGTCAGGAACCCTTAGTTCTTTTTCACCTAATCAATAAAAAGCTTTTTATAGCCCTCTTCTAGACTGAATGCATGTTAATTGCTTAAAGATTAGAAATAAAAATTAACTAGAAAGGAACTGAGCTTAAGAGCTTACCGATTTGCAAATGCAGCAAAAAAAAAATGGCAAAGCCAACACAGCAATGTGAATGAATTAGGCACAATGAGCTATATAATGTGGCAGTTTGACAAGAAATCTGGAACCCAATTCAGGTTTTAAAGAGCAACCCTACCACCACCACCATTTTCTTCCCAATTCAGTGACCATTCCCATCCCACACTGAGTCATTTCCACATGGGATTACTTGCTATTCACATCACTTCTTACCATGTATAATAGCCAGGGCCAGAATTCCCCCTGTACTAGTCCCCGCCACCCAGTCAAAGAGATCTTTGATGGGACGCCCTGCAGCTTTCTCCATAGCGATGAGAAACTGGATGAGCACAATGCCCCGGACACCCCCACCGTCCAGACTCAGGAGGCGGTTCTGGCTAAGAAGGAGAACAGAGAAAACAAGGGAAGTGTCAGCCCCAAAGTAATTCTGCTGTGTTCTTCACATTCAGATGACTCAGGGAGATAGTTAAATGTTTATAGGCATTATATAATACATCTAATGTACCGAAGTAATTGTTCCTAAGAGTACAACTGAGCCACAGAAAAGAGAAACGGTAGGCAAAGGAGCCTTTCTTTCCAGGAATTTGGTGCATCTTTACTAGATCTTCCCCACACAAGGACATCCAAAGCACTTATGTGACTCTCACCGACCCTACTTGCTTACTTTCTCCTCTTCTCAGGGGCAGAGTCCACCACATCTGGTGTCTTCAGCAAGTTGCCAAGAGCTGCTGAAACATGGATGATGTCTCGGTAGTCTAGAAAAACACAGAGCAACAAACAAAACATAAAATTTCTAATTTTTAGGACAGTGCAGGCACGGGTTAAAACTGAGAGTTTAAGATGTATTTATTCAGTCACTGTGGTATCCAGATTCAATAGAATCTGAGGTTTCTATTTCTCAAGGCATTGCCCAGAAGGAAATGATGTGATAGGCATATCTGTCCAGAGTCACCATAATCCGTGACAGTAAAGCATGCCTGTTAACTCACTTCCCTGTATGCAATGCTTATAACAGCCTTTTCTACAGTGAATATAGCAAGCTTATCTAATTTAAGAGCTACTTATTACTCTGTCTCTTTTAAAATATTATATTATTATAGCTGTAAGAATATGAAGGAAAAGTGAAGGAGAAGTCATTGGGGTTATAATAGGGTAAATTACAATAGAACATGGTAGAAAGTCACAAGATTGGTTGTCCTGATTGCTCCAATGCAATGATCACTTTTCTAGCACATCCACACAGTATTGGGAATCTGTAATCAACAGAACTGATTATAGAGTAGCAATATGGATGTGTACACTGGCATTCATTTTAACATAAGAATTCTTATTCTAAATGCAACCCCATGTTGGAAATCTTCAGATGTGAAAGTGGTCCAAGAGAGTAAAAAGAAAGAAAGGCACAGAGCTAGGTAGTAGGTTACCTAAGCCAGAACTCCGTGGGGCTGATGATCTTTCTGGGAGGATGGAAGTGGCTGTTGATGAGGTAGATATGCCAGGTGGAAGGAAGCGTTCAATCCCTATAATTTTCAGCATATCTAAAAGAACCTTCCGGTTGGCACCTTGCGTAAGTGAAGCAGGAATCACATGCATTAAACAGAAAACTATTAAAACAAATAAAAACTCAGTCACTACTGCAAGCTCTGAGCCAACCTATTTCTTGTACCCAGGAAGAGCTTGTAACTGAAGGTGAACATGCTTGTCAAGAGCAATGGAGAGCAATTTTAATGAGGTAGCTCTAGGGCCTAATTCTTAATGCTCCCCTCCATTGATGGTTATTTATCTGATTCTAAATTTCTATTCCACAGCAGCCCTTCACCAGGAAGTACTGATTTATGCCCTAAACCTCAAGATCCAGGGCTTAAATACACATGGATTCTGTTCACAGTGTAAACAGAACCCAGTTGGGTAAACCAAGATCAACCCTCCCACCACCCTACTTCTATTCAAAAGTTCATCCTACCTTTGCTTGTCCTGGCTGCCACCAATCCAGGTGTCTCCCCTAAATTATTGGGGATATCCACATCTGCTCCAAACACAATAAGGGCCTTGATCATTTCTATGTGGTCTTGCTACTGGGAAGAAAGGAAGTTGTTAATGGAAACTTTTTGTCCTAGTTCTCTCCATCCATCTAGTTTATGTTGGAATACCCACCCATTTTACCATCTTTTTGTGTTTCTATGCCACTAGGTTTTCTGTAGATCTAAAGCTGCTTAAAGAATATCAAACCTTGGGTTAAAAACACTGCATCATTCTGATCAACATCATATGGCAATGCCATTCCTCAAGGGTAAGCTAAACTTCCACCTCCTCAAAAGCCCTCTTGAATAACGAGGTCTTTATGGACCTCCAGAAGCCCAATAAAGTGGAGAGGCCTAGGTATAGATTTTTCACAATACAAACTGCCAATTGGCTTATCAGATCCAACCTTCTTTTGGTAGAATAGCTGGTTTATGTGGATTAGAATGGTGGTGATGAGATAAATAAATATAAAAGCATATTGGATCAAGTGACTGATGATATATATAATAAAATTGGAAAGTATGCTCACTGCAAAGATGAGCATAGTTTACATTTGTTGGCTCTATCTTTTTTTACGAAAACACTGAACTCTACCGACTGGAAATTGGTACAAAAGACATACAGACAGGTTTAAAGAAGCTTGAAACCAAAGATAGTTTTTAAGTTATGAGAATGTAATTTACTTTTTCTTTCACACATGCAAAGCAAGCTTCCTTTGTTAAAGCCAAGGAGGACACATTGCTAGTTCTGTTGCTAGAAAACTTTCATGAAAAATTTAGGTTGTTTGCTGCAAAAGAGTCAAAGGTCTTGCAGAAGTACCTTGTGTTCACCCTCTGCTCTGTGCATTTTAGAAAGAAAGCACCTCTCTCATCTGCTAGAAGAATATCCAAATGATGAAAGGCCCACCTGCATGGCCAGATGAAGTGGTGTGTTGCCATTCTTCTCTTTAGTGTTTGGCATAGCTCCATGCGTCAACAACACCATTGTGCAATCAAAACGCCCACGCCGCACAGCGATGTGAAGGGCTGATTCCCCTGATGCACTGAGGGCATTCACTTCACAGCCATACTCAATAAGCATCCGGGTCATCTAGAGTCATAGAGGGAGAAATCACAAATAGGAATTGCAGCATGTGCACTTCTCTTCTTCCAAGAGCTTCTTCTATGATTATTTTTCATGATTTAAATATTTGTAGCTCTTTAAAAACAATTATATTTTAGTTACCAAACCATTCTCCTTTACAGATAGTCCTCAAATTATGACCATTCATTCAGCAACCATTCAAAGTTATGACTGCACTAAACAAATGGTAGTTGTACCTGGTCCCCAAAGTTATGGTTGTTGCAGCTGCTCCTCTGCGGTCACATGATAAACATTTGAACAAGACAACTACTATCTAGACTTGCTGGAGAATTCTGGGAGTTGAAGTCCAAAAGTCTTAAAGTTTGGAGACCTCTGATCTAGACTTATTTACGTAACAAGAAAGCACCTCAAAATATATTTCAGTCAATCTACAAAATACAATTTTTCTTGAAGGTTCCAATGACCTTTCCTCTCATACTTTGTTTTCTAAGGTTTGGTATGTAAAAATGAAAACAGAGTTGACCATAACAACAGCTTTTTAAAATATTCTGAGAGAGGCCCAATCTTTATTTGTGCTGTTTTCTGACAACAAGAAGCAAAGACACTGCCTTCAATAACCAAATTAACTAGGGATTTTACTTTTGGTTTTTTAACCAGAATTCTAATATTACCCTTTTGAATTATGGCACCAAAGATATACCTTTAATGAATTCTATGCCTTTTTGTCTTGGTTCATAGACAATGAAATGTTAACAATGGATTGGGAAAAGAATTATTCCCAGGAGAATAAGGCTCCCAGGTAGTAAAAGCAAAATTAAAAATAAATGATTTATCATCTCTAATGATATTGTACATTTTCACCTCTGCATTTCTGGCCCAATGAAGGGGTGTAGCACCATATCGTGGGTCCAGAAACTGAATCTGGTTGATTTCTTTATCAAGTAGGATTTCTGCACATCTGGAAGAAAAAGGAAGGAGAAATAAACAAAAGATGCCATACAGATGCCCTGGTCAGCTTTATAAATATTTGCATTTTCAGTAAGAATGGAATCATTTTTCAGCGGTCCAACAGCAAGCACTTGAAGTATGTTATAAGCCTTAAGATTCCTATTGGGAATGCAGAAAACCAAATTTCGAAATATAATTAAGCAACTTTGAAATACTTTTGAATTATCATATCCTCTGATTTCATTGCATTATCACTCGTGTTCACTCATGTGTCCCCTCTCGCCCTCCCTGACTTTATATACTGTCTGCTGCACTGTTATCTTGACTGTGGACTTCCCTGCTTTTGCCAGCCTTCGCCTTCTGCCACAATCTGCTGGAGTCCACTGAGCATCTTACAAGAGTTTTATTAAAACCTTTGGACCAGAGGTATATTTCAGTATGTTTCCTATGAAGGCAATTCTTCCCACTAACATACACATACTCCTGTGACCCAACTGACAGGGCTATGGACAACAGATGGGTTTGGCATGCCTCTCTCCTCCCCCCCACCCCACCCCTGTTCAAGCTGCTATGTTATACAGCAGTCTTTTAGAGCAATCATGGAATTTCCCCACTTACTTAATTGTAAACACACTCTTGTGTGTTCTGCCATCTTGCAGCCACATTCAGCACAAAATTGGGTATGAGATCAGCATTCTACAAAACACCACTTTTAATTCAGACAAGCAAATTACTGCCAGTTTGGTGTGAGTGAAAGATGCGTACTTTGAGGAAACTTCCATGCAAGAATTTTGTGTACTACTAAGCGTAGTACACAAAATTATCTGCTACAATGTCTTACCAGTCAATGACTACTTCAGCTTCAACTCCAACAATACAAGAGCATACAACAGATCCAAACTCAATGTAAACCGCTCCAAACTTGATTGCAGAAAATACGACTTCAGCAACAGAGTGGTCAATGCCATGAATGCACTACTGATTCTGTTGTTACATCCTCTAACCCCCACTCCTTTAACCTCAAACTAACCACTATTGACCTCACCCCATTCCTAAGAGGTCTGTAAGGGGCATGCATAAGTGCACCATTGTGCCTACCGTCCATGTTCTATTGTCTCCATTTACTCGTACCTATTTCCTGTAGTCATACTCATGTTTATTCTTATACCTATTATCTTGTAAGCGATCAACAAATCAAATAAATAAAGAACCTTCCCCAGTTTGAAATCATTTTTGGAAGCATGCATGACTTAGGTTTGATTGAAGAGCTTTGGATTTTTCCTGTCTTTGAAACCAGAGAAAATCTCTTTCCTAGGCAAGGGTGTCCCTCTGCTGACTTTGTAGACAGCTCATTTCCCCATTTGTAACTCTTATCTCACCCTGCATCTTGCCTTTGTGATTTCAGTTGGGCTACCAGATATTTCAACAGAAAAGGTGGTCGGATGGTTTTGAGGCTTTCAATGAATCACTCGGGGGTTTGGAGAAATGCTCTCAGCAGCAAATGAAAACATGGATTTGAAGCTGGAGAGGGAAAATAGTCATACGTTTTATTTCCATTTTGTGCTGAGTGGGAAAGAGAAATAATTTTTCTCTCTTCAGGACCCATGGAGTAAAGTGTGCAGTGGCCTTGTTTGTAGCATGGCATTTCTTTCCTAAGGTCTTAGTTGATGGAAACTGAACGTAACGGTATAACAGGGTTGGAAGAGACCTTAGAGGTGTTCTAATTCAACAACCTGCTCAAACAGGAGGTACTATACCTGGGTCCCAACCCTCAGTCCGTGGACTGGCATTGAGCCGCAGCAGCATGGTATGCCGGAAACCGGGCCATGCAAACAAGCGAAGCCCCACCCGCAGAATGCAAGCGGCAGACACCTCTCTCCATGGAGCCAGTCCCTGGTGCCCAAAAGGTTGGAGGCTGCTGCCTTATACCATCTTGGACAACTGGCTATCCAATCACTTTTTAAAAAACCCCAGTGACAGATCATCCACAACTTCTGGAGGGAAGCCATTCCACTGATTAATTGTTCTGTCAGGAAATTTCTCCTTAGTTCTAAGTTGGAACTCCCTTCTGTAAGTTTCCATCCGTTACTTCTTTTTTTTTTTAATTACATTTATATGCCACCCTTCTCCGAAGACTCAGGGCGGCTTACAATTTTTGGGATACAACCCAGTGTGCTCAGCAATAGCCTTCATTCCATTGTATATGCCTGCTTATTACTAAGCGGCATTTTTACAAAGTCAGCTTATTGTCCCCAACAATCTTGGGTCCTCAATTTACCTACCCCGAGAGGATGGAAGGCTGAGTCAACCTTGAGCCTGGTGGGATTCGAGCCTGTAGTAATTGCAGGCAGCTGGATCTTAAGTGCAGGCATTTAACAGCCTGAGCCACCAAGGCCCTCAGGTACTTTGGAGATTAAGTTGACTCCCCTCCTCTTTGTGGCAGCAAATACTGGAAGATTATCAAGTCACCCCTAGTCCTTCCCTTCGTTAGGCTAGACACACCCAGCTTTAGCAACCATTCATTGTATGTTTTATCCTCCAGTCCCCTAATCATCTTTGTTGCTCTTCTCTGCAATCTTTCTACAGTCTCAACATCTTTTTTGTACCGTGCTGACCAAAACTGGACACAGTATTCCAAGTGTGATCTTACCAGTGCAGTATAAGGCAGTACTAACACTTCATGTGATCTTGATACTATCCTTCTGTTGATGCAACTTGGGACTGCATTGGCTTTTTTGGCAGCTGCAGTACACTGGTGGCTCATATTTAAGTGGCTGTCCAATGAGTGACCAGCCAGGTAGATGATGAGTAAGTATAAATGATATTTGAAATCATCATTCTTCTCAATATACAATCTATATTGGGGAATCTAATAAAGATCAGCCTCAAAAAATATCCAGGTACGCATGATCTGGAAGGAATATCACATAGATGAGTTACGTTACTTGAATACAGATATACCTGGTTTGACCACAAAATAAAGGGGAACAAGTCCATTCAGTACAGTTGGTTAACATATAGGATTTTCTATTTACAGAATTCCTTATATTCTGGTCTCAACAAGGCTAGGCAAAATTACCTTTTCTGAGAATGCTTCATAGCAGTGTGGATGGGATAACCCAATGTGCCCAAGTTATTGCATTTGGCATGAATCTTAAGAAGAGAGTAGACTGCATCTTCTTTGCCCAACTGGCAGGCCAGGTGCAATGGACTCTGCCCCTCATCATTCAGATGGTCCAAAGCAGCAGTTGCTTTCTTGCCCAGGAGCTGAACAATTAAACAAGTTCACTTGTGACTTTCAATTCCTCCTTCAAGATGTGTTCTCCCCAATTTCCCAGTCATTATTTTATCCAAGGAAATGCTTTAGCATTTCTCAGACTCATTTCAAACCTCTTGATATGTATACAATAGAGAATTTATTTAGATATGGATGTTGCCAATTTTTAAGAAGAGAAATGAATCAACTAATTGCATTCTTTACAGGAGGATACGCTTCTGTGTTTACAGTTCTTGAAAGAGTCTGGTGGTATATTCTTCTTAGGTATGTAGGGCATTATTATCCTTTCCATGTTTTATTTTTGCTCATTAACCTATACGTATGTTATAAATCCCTTCATTGAATAATTCAAAATGATATAGATGATTGCTATTCTAAGAACATTTGTAATTATCAAATGGTAGGTTGATTTCTCCTTCAAGCTTTATGTTAATACTTCATTTTTCAAATTTCCACTTTAATGCTAAATATTTTTTTACTGTGTAGTCCATTATCCATCTAAAATAGGATAGAAAGTCTCTTAAAGTCTTATATGATTATAAAAGTATTACTAGTTCTTCATCTGTAAATAAATTAATTTTGAAAATAATTTTAGTTTTCATTTATTCTGTCTTGCTACTTGGAAAGATTTTTTGGTGGTTGCAAATATTGATGGACAACTTTTGTTCAAATATATTTAATACTTGGTTTTAACTACTTTAGCTTTAAATGAACTGGTTTTTTTTAACCATATCAAAGACTTAATTGTTCATGTTATATCCAAAAAGAAAATAATCTGCAAATAATCAAATTCTTATCATCATCCACAACAGTTGCTACTTACTTTTCTTCAGTGTTCAAATTGACACGTTATTTCTGCAAAGAGGCCCTTAAGACCATTGTGGGAATTTGGGGGACGGAGAAATTGATGGAGAGAAGGATACATTAGATACGTGAGGGAAGCATTAAACATTTTCTCTAAAGAGTGCATATATGTGCACATATCTAGAGAATGCATATATAGATAGATGCATGGATGCAAACTTCTGCTTCTCCTGTACTCCTAGGAAGAGATAAGAGACAAAGAGACTTTATTACAAGTGGGAGACTCCTTAAACCCTCACCTCTATAATCTTTGGGTTGCTCCCTCGAACAGCATAATGAAAGACAGTTTCTCCATTTTTGTCTGTCAGATCAACACGGGCATGGCACTCCTCCATCAGCTCCTTCAGACATTCAAAATCACCTTTTTGGCAGGCTAAGTGAAGTGGGGTGCATTCATTGTCAGAACTGTTGCTATTTATGCAGCTAAAACAAAGACAGAGTAATGCTAGGTATGCAGTCTTATGTACAAGCTGGCCTACCCAACAGATTTTTTCCCAAAGTTGCGGCATTATCTGATTTTTTTCAATCCTGCTGCTCTTCTATTTATTGTGATTCAGGCCACATTGCAAAATTAATTGTTGTACATTTGCAAAGCATTTTTGTTTCCACTACAATTTTCAATACAATAAAAAAATCCTTTAAAAATTACAGCCTTTTTATTTAAGAGCTAAGACACAAGAGACTCTAGTCTAGATCTTTGTTGCTGAAATACCTTGAACCACACATAAGCGGAAGACACACTGTTATTTAGCAGTAAGTTTCTGAATAATCTGCAATAGGTCAAAAATTGGAAATTTGTGATTTCTCTAAGCAATTTTTAGATCTTAATTCTATTGTGTTCTATAATAATTCAGATTTGTATTCTGATAATAGTATAAGGTACTGTTTTAATAAGCCAGTATAAAAGTATTAGGTTATGGATTCAAATGCATAACTTGCTATGTTTTACTGAAGAATTATTTCACTGAAGAAAAAAAAAGATCTTTAAAGTCTATCTTAAACAACTGGGTTCACACTTCATGCTAAGCTACTCTTTAGTAAAAAGCACAG
Source organism: Naja naja (assembly GCA_009733165.1). Lineage (NCBI taxonomy): Eukaryota > Metazoa > Chordata > Lepidosauria > Squamata > Elapidae > Naja > Naja naja. Next base: position 23,858,020 of record CM019154.1, on the reverse strand, counting down.
CCAACTGGTTCATACAATAGACTGAGCCAAAGAAAAACAAGGGACCTACTAGGTCAAGCCAATAGTCCATCCAGTCCAGCATTCTCTGTCACATGCTGCCTAACCATATGCATTTGGGAAGTTAAGAGACATGCGCAGGAGGAGGTTGGAAGCATTTTCCACCGTTGCTTCTTAGCAGTTGGCATTGAAGGTAACCACGCTGTCTATGGTTATGAAGGTAGTAAACAGCCATCAAACCTACTACTTTAATCACCAAAAATCCATTCTTGTCTGTCCCCTCCCTTGTTAAAACCATCTGAACTGGTGGCCATCAGTACAACTCATGGTAGCAAATTCCATATTTTAATTATATGTTAAGTCAATTCCTAATACTTTTGATTAGGCTGGAATCTCCATATATTTAACTTAGTGAATAAACCTGAGTTTTAGGGTTAAAAGGGAGGGGAAAAACATTTCTTTCTCCAAGCATGGTTTTATAGAATTCTATCAGGATTCTGCTGACCCATCTTTGCTTCAGTGGGGGATTCAAACCCTGTGGCTTTTTCTTGGAGAAGAGCTACTCTACTTATATTTTAGTTCTAATTTTTTTGCAGGTTTATATATTGGCTGTTTTATTTTCAGTTCCCTTACCAATGATTCCAATATGAATATCTTTTGTTTTCTCAGTACAGGTAGTCAGTAAATATCCAGGTACATTTAGTGACTGTTCAAAGTTACAATGGCCCCGAAAAAAGTGACTTATGACAGTTTTTCACACCTACATCCCCTGCAGCATCTCCATGGTCACATGATCAAAATTCAGACATTGACAACTGATTCTTATTTATGATGGTTGCAGTGTTCTGGGCTTATGAGATCCCCTTTTGCAACCTTGGAAACTGTACAACAGCTGTACAACAAGCCAAGTCAATGGGGAAGCCAGATTCACTTAACAACCATGTTATTAACTTAACAACTTCAGCGATTCACTTAACAATTGTGGCAAGAAAGGTCATAAAATGGGGCAAAATTTACTCAACTAATGCCTCACTTAGCAACAGAAATGTTGGATTCAATTGTGATTATAAGTTGAGGACTACCTGTAGTTGTGTGCTCGTTGACATTATCACCAAGTTATAATCCATGACTCTAAGATCTCTCCTGATATTAGTCAGCTCAGATTTGATTACTCCACAGGTGATGCTTAGGGGATTGTGCCCATGTCAATCAATGTGGTACAAAAGATCCATTGCACATCATACCTTAGAATGAGATTGTGTCGGAAACTTCCCAGAAGTCCAGACTCTACAGCTATGTGTGCTATTGACCAGCTGGGGTGGCTTCGCAAACAGTCCGTCAGCTGTTGCACAGTTTCCAGAGGCAAAGGATCATGACTGCTCTCATAGAAGGGACGCAGCTGCTTCGCGTACAGGTCAAAATATTCACGTGCACTTGGTTCACTGTCAACTTGAAAAAGCCTACAAAGGAAATGGTGTTAGAACTGTTATAACCTTTTATGGCTTTAATAAACTGGAAGTCAATGTATCTGCCACAAAATGAGAAGAAAACCACCCCAAATCTTGAAATTTGAGAGAATAGAAATCGGGGCACCTCACAATCTATTTCAAAGGCAGTTCCATATACACTTTATTACAAAGAGCTGATTATAAGCATAAAGAATATGAATCAGGGAAGCTGAACAATCATTCACAAATATAGAGAAAAATTACATGCCAACAGAAGTTTAAATGTTTTCTTTTTTTATTCTTTCACAACATGTAGCCCCTACTAAAGGATAGAAAAAAATATGTTTTCTACATACATAATCCCAAAGTTATCGGGCTGCAAAATTATGTAATACCTCACTAAGAAACTAGTAGTGCTGAAGCACATACTAATTTCTTTGTAAGTTTGCAAAGAACAAACCACCTTTTATCAAACAGGTAAGAACAAATCCAGTTCTTTTTGTTTCTGCGTCAGCTGCAGATGAAGCCAATTCCCTCACTCACTTACAGCAACCAGAAACAGGAAACAAGCGTATTTCTGTTCCTTTACGTGCCTTCCAAGCCATCATCCACATCTTTGTTCAGAGGACTTGAGAACTTCCATACTTCTCAGGTAAAAATTTTTTTTTAAATAAAATAAAAATCTGTTACTTACCGTAAGGCAGAACTTTGATTCTGAGGGTTAATAAGCAGACAGTCCCAGGATCGAGCTGAACTGTTTTCATACAGGATTATCCTATCGTCTTGTTTAACCATGTTCCGAGAAGTATATTCTGTCAGAGATACCTCCTTTACCCGGTAAGGGTTTGTGAACAAGTTGGTGACATTGTTCAGAGTATGGACAAGTCGTCCAAAGAACTGCATGCCTCAAAAATATGTCCTAAACAATCTTCTTTCAATACTCTGGCAACAAAGAAAAATTCTTTATTCCCACAATATCATGGACATTCACTAACTCTGATCTAGCATAACCATTTCCTTATTCTCTCCATCAGTTACTGCAGCGTGTAATGATGGGAAATAGATCAACCTTACTTGTCTAGAGCCCACTACTTACGTTCACTGGATTGGGGAGCCAGTCTGGTTTAGTGGTTAAGTCACCAGGCTAGAAGCCAGGAAACTGTGAGTTCTAATCCTACCTTAGGCAAGAAAGCCAGCTGAGTGACTTTGGGCCAGTCACTCTCTCTTAGCCCAACTCAGCTTACAGGGTTGTTGTTGTGGGGAAAATAGGAGAAAAAGGAATATTGTGTGTGTTCACTGCCTTGACTTATTTACAAAAAATAAACAGATAAAATAAATAAGCAAACAAACAAGCAGACTCTGGTTAGAAATATCTACTATGGAATCCATATCCAATGTTGAAGCAACAAAATAGCCAAAACAAGAGGACCAGAAATCAATAGGCTGAAAAATGGTATTTTATCACCAGTCTTCTTAAATGAATACGATAGTTTGGCTTGTAACTCTGTTTCCACATTACAAGTCTACACTGAATAGAATTTACTTAAAAAGAAAAGAAAACTTTACCTAATACCCATGCATCCCTTACAGATCTAAGCGTTTGGTTCCAAAGGTAAACTCCTATTAAGAGAGGGTTAATACATTAACTTGATTTTAAGATGGAAAATATTGAATACAATGTAAGTAATCTGTAATTCAAACTACATTGGATAGATTAAATATTTTCCAGTTGCAAGTGATTTATTGCACTGGCTAGTTGCAATGAAAACATCAGTACTGATATTTTGGGGCTGTTTTAGTTTTGGAGGATTTAGTTTGTAGAAAACATGTCTGTTCTACTTGCACTATACGTTACAGAATCATTCTGCCGTTCAACTGGTGACGGTCTTCCTTTCTCACCTCCATGCAGGCAGCTTTCCACAAAATTACTCTCCAGTGCAATGATTTTTATCAGTGCATTTTGTGGCATGGCACAGTTCTTCATTAAGGAAAGACAGTAAGTATGCAGTAGATTCTGCTATTTAAAAGATATAATTTGAGTCCTTTCTTAAAATAAATTTTGAACCAAAAATGTTCTACAGATTATATTCTATCTGAAATGTTAGATAGATTAGGTTGCTGTAGTTTCTATTTGTATAATTATGTTCTACTTTCTTCTATTAATTTTCATAAATATTTTTGTATGAAAAAATGGCAAATAATTTTGATTTATATATAATTACATTTCCTTGGCATGCAAAAATTGGGAAGCCATATACAATCTCTAGTATATTTGAACAAATTCAGCACTGTATATTTATTTGCAATATACAACGTAACCTATGCTGGACTTGTATGCTTTTTTAATGATTCTATGTCAAGGATTCGTACTACAGATTTGCTTTGAGTATACAAATCAAAGGCAAAAACAAGTGCGCCTAATTTTTATTCAGACTTCTTTATTTTTATGGTTTTACTTTCACAAGACCAAGAAAAAATACAGCAGTCTTCTATTCACTCTATAAAAATATACATGGGAAAAGGAGAAGTGAAATCTAATTCAACAATATTTTAAAAAACAGAAAAGTCTTGAAAGCTAAACTTGGAATTTTTAGAGTAGCATTTGTTGTTTCTTTATTAATCAATCTTGCATCCTTTTAGGGGAAGATTATTATTGCATCAAAATGGAACAGGGGAAAGCATATGATAAAGCATTTTTGACATCACAATTATTTCCATTTGTCTTTATTTCCATGTTTTTGAATTATATCCATGCTTTTATTGTGGTAACTCAGAAAATTGCTCTTCATGTTAAAAGGATTACCATGGAACCAAACCAGATAACTTTCCACATCAGGATAGCTATATTTCCTCACTATTGAATTTAGCAGTACTCTATACTATTACGCAAAATCTTTTTTTCAAATTAAGGCTAAAACTCTTTCAGAACCAGTTGCTTTTTAAAAAGAAAGTTCTTACAAATTTCCTCAAGATGAAATAAATCATCTAACTCTTGTTTAATGAAGCAAATGAACATGTTCCTAAATTTTGAAAATTTATGATTATCAGTGTAAAATTTTAATTCCTCTGTCAGGTGCTTTTTACAATACTTTTTGCCTTTCAAACAAAGGCACCGGAAACACTAACCTTTGTTTTCCTCTACTTAAGTGACCTGTGCTGAAATGACTGAAGTCGCTTAAAAGCCCTTGAAACAATGTGTTGTTTATTCAAAAAACAATTAACTAAATTCATATATCTCACCAAGCCAACCAAATAACCTAATTTCTAGTTAACCACAATATAATACAATCGATGCAATTTTATGTAGAAATCACCCTTTTTCTTGCCATTATTCTTTTTTCCTTTAAGATTTTGCAGGAGATAAAAACTTTGCACTTCCAAAGCTTTCGTTGTGGTTAAACTGGAAGTCCCCATCTCCAGAGTTGCTGCCGATTGTAAAATGACAAAGAAGCAACCCTACCCAGCATTTCCTGCGGGAGATAAGGCCGCACTGTAGAAAATTAAGGATTATATCGAAGTATTATAATTCTCCAACCCCAGAATCAAATAACGGATTGGAGTTATATCGTAATCTATGGAGGCATTTTTTGATAATCTGCATAGATTAACACAATTTTCTTTTTCCTAACGGCAAAAGGCCTTCTTTAGAGAATTTTTAAAAGGAAAGTTGGGAGGAAACCAGGAATAATATGCAAAAACTCGTCTGAACGAAGTTCCTACTTTGCGCTCCAGGGCTCAGAAATACTCACCTCCTACTTAGCTATTATTCACCCAGCTATTTCCGCCAACAAAGTCCCAGTTACCTCACGTGGTCGCGCCTCTACCAATCACGAACTACCGCCTCGTTGTTGACTCACAGGATCTTCTTAAGAGGGCGACGTGATTACGCACGAACGACCATTACGCCTCAACGTGGAAGGAGGCAGATCAACCATCTTTCTGCCGGGCGGATGTTAATTTAATACTGTAGAACCGAAGCCGCCATGTTTGTAAAGGTGGGGAGGATTTAGTACTGCTTCCATTTTACCCGGTGTTCGTGTTTACGGTATCGCAACATTGGTGTTAAGTCGACAGCAAATAATAAGCGCATTCAGGACTAGAAGCATGGGAGAAAATGTATACAAAGGATCACAATGGAAAGATGCATAATAAAGACTCAGAATGAAAGACGGGATATATTTAAAAAAATTAAGTTTTCTCATTTGGTGCGAACGTCGCAAAGCCTAAATTCCACTGAATGCAAAACCTGCTAGCACTTCTAACGGGAGACTGACACACAGGCTAACATTGATTTCGGGTTAAAGGCATTGTAGGCTCTTTTATGGGTAGTACAGATAGTCCTCGACTTACAAGTTTATTTAGTGACCATTCAAAGTTACAACGGCACTGAAAAAAGTTATGATCATTTTTCACACTTAAGACTTGCAGCATCCTCACTAACAACTTTGGCAAGAAAGGTCATAAAATGGCCATAATGTTGTACTTAGCAACAGAAATTTTGGGTTGTAAGTCAAGGATAACCTGTACAAAATAACTGACAAAACTTCTAAAATGCTGCAGAGCGAAATATATGGATAGAAGTTGAGCCAGATCAAGGAAGACCAGCCGCAGGAGATAGTGGTCTGACCATGAAACGGGGAGGATAGTTGTATCACCACCCCCTAGACCACTCCGCCACTGCTCAGAGACAAAAACCAGGTCGAGCATGTTTGTTCAACAGTTTTGAGAAATGGAAACCCTCCTGAAAATAATTTCTCCGCAGTCAAATGGAGTATCAATTACTAATGGCCATATACTGTTGAGTATGGTGTGCTCAAAAGTAGGCTTTTGAATCTCCCTTCCAAGGGAGGTCCCTGCTCTGGAGATAAGCGGGTGTGAGTCCCTCCTTCTGAGGTGTGGGCCTGTGGGTCGGTTGGGCGTGCTGCTTACATACCTGTCCCCCAGCTATGTTTCAGCTGCCCTGCCTGGGCTGCTTGATGCCATCTTGGCGGTGGCGGTGGAGTTCCCAGAGCTTATGGTTCTGGGTGACTTTAACCTGCCTTCCCTGGGATCGGCGTCGGGTTTGGCCCAGGAGTTCATGGCTTCCATGGAGGCCATGGGCCTGACCCAGATAATAGATGGCCCGACTCATGAGGGGGGTAACATGCTCGACCTGGTTTTTGTCTCTGAGCAGTGGCGGAGTGGTCTAGGGGGTGGTGATACAACTATCCTCCCCGTTCCATGGTCAGACCACTATCTCCTGCGGCTGGTCTTCCATCAAGCCACCCCACACCGCTGGGATGAGGAGCCACTTAGATGGTTCCACCCCAGACGCCTGATGGACCCTGATAGGTTCCAGGCAGAACTGGGGTTTTTTCCTGCATCCCTTACTCACAGCCCTGCCGAGGTCCTCGCGGATGCCTGGCAACAGTCAGCTGCGGGGCTCTCAACAGGGTCGTCCCCATGCGTCCCCTTACTCGGCGCGGATCCCGGTCAGCTCCCTGGTATACCGAGGAGCTCCGGGAGATGAAGCGTCGTAGAAGGGGACTAGAGAGCAGATGGAGGGCGACTCACTCTGGATCTGACCGAGCCCAGCTAAGAGCCCATATTCGGACTTACCTGGTAGCAGTGGGGGCGGCGAGGAGATCCTATTTCTCCGCCCTCATAGCATCCGCAGATAATCACCCAGCCGCCCTGTTTGGGGTTGCCCGCTCCCTCCTCCAGTTGGGGGGCGTGGCGGACCCGTTGCGGGGCAGAGCTGAGGAATTTAGTTTGTATCTGCAGGATAAAATCGCTCGGATCCGGGAAGGGTTGTCCTCGGATTGGCAGTGGCCTGAGGATAGGGATGCGAGTGGCTTGGCTAACGTGATCTGGACTGAGTTCGATCCTGTTTCTGAGGATGAAGTGGACAGGATTATGCGGCGGCTGAGTTCCACCACATGTTTATTGGACCCGTGCCCTTCCTGGTTGGTTTATACCTCCAGGGAGGTCACGTGCGGCTGGCTCCGGGCAGTGGTCAACGTTTCGTTAAGGGCGGGGTCATTCCCTACCGCTTTGAAAGAGGCGGTGGTGAGGCCCCTCTTGAAGAAGCCTGCCCTTGACCCAGCCGTGTTGAACAACTTTCGTCCGGTCTCCAACCTTCGTTTTTTAGCGAAGGTTGTTGAGAGTATGGTGGCTCAGCAATTGCCACTTTTCCTGGAGGAAGCGGACTACCTGGATCCGTACCAATCGGGCTTCCGGCCCAGGTACAGCACGGAAACAGCATTGGTCGCGCTGATGGATGATCTCGCTAGGGCATGGGACAGGGGTTCGTCCTCTGTCCTGGTCCTGTTAGATCTCTCAGCGGCTTTTGATACCATCGACCATGGTATCCTATTGTGACGTCTCAGGGGGTTGGGAGTGGGAGGCACTGTTTTACGGTGGTTCTCCTCCTACCTCTCGGGTCGTTTGCCAACAGTGTTGGCAGGGGGGCAGAGGTCAACTCCAAGGTATGTCACTTGTGGGGTGCCGCAGGGCTCGGTCCTCTCACCCCTCTTGTTCAACATTTATATGAAGCCGCTGGGTGAGATCATCCATGGCTTTGGGGTGAGTTATCATCAGTATGCTGATGATACTCAGCTATACATTTCCACCCCAGGCCACATCAGTGATGCTGTCTCCGTGATGTCCCGCTGTCTGGAAGCGGTACGGATCTGGATGGACAGGAACATGCTTCGACTCAATCCGGCCAAGACAGAGTGGCTATGCATACTGACATCTCGGTCCAGTTTTGAGGTTCCATCTTTGCTCATGGGGGAAGAGGTGTTGCCCCCGTGGACAGGGCACGGAATCTGGGGTCCTCCTGGACTCACGGCTCAAATTGGAGGAGCAGGTGGGGGCGTGGCCAGGGGGCCTTTGCCCAGATCTGGCTGGTTTGCCAGTTCGCCCATTCCTGGATCGGGATGCCCTGCGCACAGTCACTCAGGCCCTCGTTATTTCCCGCCTCGACTACTGCAATGCTCTCTACCTTGGACTGCCCTTGCGTACCACTCGGAGGCTTCAGCTGGTGCAGAATGCGCGGCGGGTTGTGATGGGAGCCCCCCGATACTCCCATGTTACACCCCTCCTGTGCGGCCTGCATTGGCTTCTGGTTGCCTCCGGGTGAGATTCAAGGTCTTGGTATTAACATTTAAAGTCCAACAGGGCATGGGTCCAGGTTATTTACGGGAACGGCTTCTCCCAATATCAAATGCTAACCGCCCTGTTAGGGCACACAGGCGGGGTCTCCTCGGGGTGCCGCCTGCGGCACAATGTCGCTTGGCATTGACCCAGGGGAGGGCCTACTCTGTGGCGGCTCCCACTTTGTGGAATCTTCTTCCGCTTGAGCTCTGCTTGGCGCCTGATCTCCGCACCTTCCGCCATATTTGAAAACTTGTCTCTTTTTACAATCTGGGCTGTGCTGATTCTCCTGGGTTGGGGTTATTTAACTGTGGGTTTTAAATTTTAATTCGGCTTAATTGTTTAATACTTTTTAAAACTAATTTATTTGTTGTTGTATTTTAACTGTAAGCCGCCCCGAGTCCTCGGAGAGGGGGCGGCATATAAGTCGAATAAATAGATAAATAAATAAATAAATAATCTTTTATTAAGTTTTCTGAAGGCATCCTGTGTCGCTGGTAGGGAAGAAAATGGTTGTCCTGATTAAATTTTAGTCTAATAATTTGGGGGACTTTTAATTTAATAATGCTATTGCTGAACTATTACAGGCATACTTCAGAAATATTGCAGATTTTGTTTCAGACTCTTACAATAAAGTCAATATCATAATAAAGTAAGTCACACTTTTTTTTATTTTCCAGTGCATATAAAGGTCTATAAAGTGTTTACTATAAAAAGATGTAGATTTCTTAATTAAAAATATTTTACTGCTAATGAATGGTAATCATCAGCTGAGCCTTCAGTGAGTCATAATCTTTTTGCTGTTGTAAAAAAAATCTGCAAAGTGCAATAAAACGAAGTATAGTAAAACATTTGTAAATTAACTTTTAGTAGATTTTTTTTCAAAAACCTGATCTGAAGAGTACCCGAGTTTATTCTTCTAATTTTTTTGATGTGATAAAGATTGGAAAATTAAAAATAAGTGTACAGTATTTTGCCTTCTCTGCATCATGAAACTGGTATATTGGAGGAGAAACAAAATATCTGTAAACTATCTAATTACATTACATTAACTCATGAATAGCTGCACTTGCAATTGAACATTGCAAAAAAAACCCTAATGAAAGTCTGTAATTGATATTGGTAAGAACCTCACATTTATTGAGGGTATGGTTATTAAATGTGCCTATGTATTTCCAAAATCAAAGGTTATATTTTACAACACATTAATGCATGATAATGAACTCATAGTTTGTTGAACTGATTAGGTTGGTTGGGATCTCATGATAAAATACCCAATCACCTTTCAGAGTAGAATGTTTTGTAAATCCAGTTGCAATTGTTAAGGTTATTGAACAAGAATCTACTTCCCACAGGAATTGATTGTCTACTGTAGTAGGTAGACCATTGTCACCAATTTAGCAGAGATGTCATTATATCCTTATCACTGTAATTATCAATGATTGTGTTTAAATTCTACATTTTGAATACTTTGTTACAAAAACATTAATCCAGCAACATAGTTAAAGATTTAACTTGGGTTCACGCAGTATAGTATGATACAACTTAATTTGTGTTGTTATGCACCCAAACATTGTGATATAATGTATGTGTATGTATAAATCTTACATGATGTCTAGATGTAGCCTTACATTTGTGTTTTAACAAACTGTTTAAAAATCATGTAGTATATATTTAATATCATTTTATTCAATTTAGTACCAATGGGCACCATTTAGGTACCCTTATTTTGTTCTGTTAATCAGTGTGATAGAAGATGTGATAAAAATAAGTGTGATAAAACATGAATTTCCTACACACGGATGATTCTGTATTGCATAATTATATATGGTGTGGTGATTCTTACTCATTTTAGTGACTATTGTTAGTCATGAAAATTACAGCATCTCCAGCTTTTAATACATTACAGCTAAGGAGTTGTAACCTCGCCTTCATCCTTTAAAAAAGTCAGAGTTTCCTTGCACATAATCCTATCTTTAACTTTATGTTGCTGTATGTAAGAATGAAGCTGAGCGTTTGAAAAACAAAACAAAGTTATTTGGTTTGGTATGAAGAAATGGAACCTGTTGGTTGAGTTTAAATAGCAACATTTTCTTAGCCATGTCTAGAGGTGAGTCAGGTCTGGGTGCAAATTTGGAATATTAGATGTTTACCTACACAATATTCCTGTTCTTGCTTTGGACATTGAATGTTGTTTCTGAGGCTGTGAAAGACAACAGACCTCTTTAAGAAAATTGTAAAGCATTGCATGATGGGCATGCTAGCTACAGATGTAGTGTACTCCAACACTAGAAAAGGTAAACTCAAACAGATCTATCCCAGTGCCAAGCCTTGAGCTATTCAAACATTTTAGAGGAAGCAATATAAGCCCTGTAGAAGTAAATTGCAGTGCTTTGGAAAACAGCCCATTCATTCTGAAAACATGTTATTGTTGAAACTGTTTCCCATAACCTGCTTTAAAAGGTGAAGTTCCAACACTGCAATCTGATATATTTTGGAATTTAGTAGTAATACAAATCTAATCTATCTACTGTATTTGCTACTAGAATTCTCATCATTATTATATTATTATTATTATTATTATTATTATTATTATTATTAGACTTCTATGCCGCCCTATCTCAGGGCGGCTTACATTAAAAGAACAATACAAAAATTAAAACAGAATTAAATTGAATAAGAAATCTCATTAGACTAAAAACAAAGCTAATAACTAAAAATACCCATCCCTCCATCAGTCCAGGTAGGCAAGCTGGAAAAGCCATGTCTTTAGGTCACGGCGGAAAGATCGAAGGTCAGGAGCCACCCACAGCTCCAGGGGGAGTTGATTCCAGAGGGTGGGTGCTCCCACAGAGAAGGCCCTACCCCTAGGGGCCACCAGTCGACATTGTCTGGCCGACGGCACCCCAAGGAGGCCCTGCCTATGGGAGCACATGGGACCTTGGGAAGCCATTGCATGACCTTTAACTGGGTGAAATGGTGCACCAGAAGGAAACTGTTGAAATAAGGTTATCTAAAATGTATTAATTTACAGAAAGTGTCTAAATTCTGGGACCCATGATTCCTGAGAGAATGGCATTTGGGGAAATTGTGGCTTCTTCAATGCTACTGGCTGCTGTTGCAGTCAGGTCATCTTTGTTTTCAGGATTCTATAACAGTTTTCCATCAAGTCTTGCAATCCCTTGCACCTTCCCCCATCTCCAGCAGCCACTTAGCTGCCTGCTAGAAAGGGAAGATTTATGATACTCCCTGCAGAATTCCCATGAAGAAACTCAATGGGGAAGCCAGCAGGAAATCACACCTGCTCCCACTTCTTTTTTTGCCTATCCTTGGTCATCCCATGTCTCTGTTTAGGAAATTCTGTATCTCTGAAATGGTAACCCAGTAGGGTAGTGGTTATACCAATATTAATTGATTATAATTATTTGGTCATATTATTATATAATTATATTATTCAATTATAATTAATTGATTATAACTAAAGGTCCTCCATTTTATACTGTAGAAATATCTGTTCTGAAGCAAGACATTTGAAGCTATACTTATTGTTTTGAGATAAACATTGATCCAGCCTTTTGCTGTAGGATCACAAGACTTCATTACAACATTACTTTGGGATTTTATTTTCTCTAGGGTGCTGGGTACAGTTTGGTGTAGTGATTTTGCTCTTTGAAACCATTAGTAGTTTGGCCTACCATGTCCTCGTCATCTTTCAGCTATCATGAAGCTATGAACTACAGACATGACTTCTTCATTTTTAAGTAGTAGACTTCTTGTTAGAATACTCAGATACCCTACTTAACCAAAAGACTTTGAGGTGCCTCAGAGGAATCTCTCCATCTTCTGGGACTGCTGAGTTCAAATCTCACTGAAAGAAAATCAGGTGAAGAGCAAGGACTTTTCATTGTATTGAACAGATGGTACAACAACAGCCCCTGGACATACACAAATTATCTGATACAACATTCACTTCATTACAGCTTTCTCTGTTGTAGTCAGACATACTATATTGCTATTGAAATAGTAATTGTATGTATTATTTTTATTTAGTTACTTATTAGATTAATTTGTTATTAAATGTAACTTCCGAGCTTGTGTAAACATTAGAGGTGACATTTTAAATGTACGTATAGATTATGTTATACATTCCACCTTTCTTCCTTGAGCTCTCAAAGCACTTCAACCCCTGTGAATGCACCTGAAATCTGTTTTTAGTTTCTACTCACAATCACTGTGCAAGTACTTGAACTGAGGGATGAACCACCCCTCCAATCGCCCAGTGCACTCCCACAGACGGGACCTCCTGGGCATTGTAGGCTGGCGACCCCTAGGGGAGGGCCTTCTCTGTGGGAGTGCCCACCCTCTGGAACCAGTTACCCCTGGAATTGCGCCTGGCCCCTGATCTCCGCTCCTTCCACCGTGACTTTAAAACATGGCTATTTTCACAATCCGGCCTGGACTGACAGGGGATTGGGGTTTTAATTTGGAATGTTTATTTGGCTGTAATTTAATATTTTTTTAATTGTTTTAATTTTTGTATTGTTCATTTTTATGTACGCTGCCCTGAGTCCTTCGGGAGAGAGGGCAGCCTATAAGTCCAAATAAACTAAACTAAACTTAGTAAATTTTCATGACTGAGAGTGAAAGTGGAGTTTCCCAGCCCTAGTCCAATGCTGTTACACTCTGCATCATGCTCACATGTATTTTTAATTAAACATCTGTATTTATTAGAATTTTATTATGCATTCCTCCCCCACCCCACCCCCACTCCATTTGTTGGTTTGTTTGTTTTTTGCTGATGCTCACATGGCCACTTTAACTGTGAATAGTTAGAGCAGCAAAAAGTATATAACAAATTGCTCTTGAAAATTGAAGGTCAATGGCCTCTATTAATTCATGGAAGTGTGAACAGAATTCAAAGAAGCCAGTAAAACTTCTTTTCCAGATGGACATGCTATGCAAATTGCATTGTGCAGATCTAAAGGGTTTTTCATCTGCATTGTGTACATTCTTTCACTATCATTATTGTAATTTCAACTCCACAGGATGTTTAACAAGGTAGTCTTAAGCGTATTTATGCTTATAAGTCTAAAGTCTATTTCCTTTTAGTAATTTTGAATTCATCTATACATATCCATTCAAATGGTTGTATCTAACAAGAATTAAAAAATGTTTCAAATAATTGTAGAGATTCTGTTTCACACCTCAGTATTAATGTGGTGAAAGAATGCTGTAGTTTCTACGTCCAATGAGTTTCGGAATTCACATAACATTCTCATCTTATTCTTCAGCTTTTTCTAGTTTACTTTCAAGCACATTAGGTTTCATATATCTGGTATTGTTTCTTTCAGTTCACACCAGTCAGACACAGCAAATTATTCCAGGCCACCCAGAGATCTGGAAATTGATTTTCTCGCTTTCTAAGAACAGTGATAGTGCCTCTAGCAAATGCTAATTGAATACAGGGAGCCCTTAACCAAGACCACAATTGGAATCAGCTTTGTTAAACAAGACAGTTGTTAAGTGAATCAAGCCTGATTTTATTACCTTTTTTGCCACAATTGTTAAACAATAACTGCAGATGTTAAGTGAATCACATGGTCGTTATGTGAATCCAACTTCCTTCATTGACTTTGCTTGTTGAAAGCTGGCCGGGAAGGTCACAAATGGTGATCATGTGGCCTCAGGGCACGGCAACTGTTCTAAATACATGCCTGTTGTCAAACACTCAAGTTTTGATCATGTGATTGTGGGGAATCCTGTAATGGTCCTAAGTGCAAGAACTGATCATAAATTCCTTTTTTTCCCCCAGTGCCATTGTAACTTCAAGCGGTCATTAAACAAATGGTTGTAAGTCAAGGACTACCTGTATAATGACAGCAAACATAACAGATCTTCAATCAGTCTTATATATAGATAGTCCTTGACTTGTGTCCATTCATTCAGCAACCATTCAGTGTTACAACAGCACTAAATGAAGGGACTTACAACGTGCCCAATGTTACAATGGTACAGCCCACTTGCACTTACAACCACAGGGGTGTTTCAACACCCCTATCTGCCTATCCTGCTTCACAGGGGCACTTCAATTCTTCCACTTACCTTTTGGAGGCCCTGCACTCTGCTACCTTCCCCTGCTGCCATCATCGTTGCCCTCACCTTCACTGCTTTCTTCCCCCTGAGGCTGGCCCACAATCCAGGAGCTGGGTGAGGGCTCAATCCTGGGATGCATACAGTGACTATATTAGCGTACCAGTCCCTGGTCTGCCAAATAGAGCTTGCCAGGCCTGGCTAGGAAAAGGCTGTAGGATGGTGGGGTGTGGTACTCTCAATCGCTGGGTGAGGCCAGGGAGCCAGTGGTGGCTCCCCAGGCAAATGTGGCGGCTGTGTGGGGTGGCAGCAGAGATGTCCGGAATGACACAACCTTCCTGGAGGTACAGTGTGCACTCTGCAGTTTGTGTTGGAAGTGTACCTGCAAAGCCTCACAAACTCTTCATGAGGCTTTGCAGGAAGCACTTTCAGGGGTGAGGCTGTGCACTGCACTGCCGTTCTAGAGCTGATTTTTGCTTCTCCCCCCCCCCACCCTTTGGAGGACATGGCAAGCAACGCCAGAACCGTGCAGTTCTGGGACTGCTTGCCTTTCTGCAAGGCAGGGTGCAAGGCAGCCAAAAAGGCAGAAGTACGGGTCAGGTGGGGTGGGCAAAATGGGCAGGTGGGAGGAGTGGGAGGTAGTTCTTTACTGAAGCTTGGGGTGGCTTCTCAGCTAATGACCAGTTGCATTCTCTTAATGACACCATCTGGGAGTGCCAAGATTGCCATCACTAAATCATGCAGTCACAGGATTTCTCATTTTATGACTGTACCACTTAGCAATGGAAATTCCGATCCCAAATATAGTTGTAAGTCAAGGACTACCTGTAAAAATAAATTGTGGCACTCCTATGTACATGCCCATCGCTGAAAGAAATGAGGATGGCCAATGACATTGTCTTTTTGCCGTTCAAAGCAAGGGAGGGCATCGCTCTGAAGAATCTGTTCAGAAGGGTCCAATGGTCCAACAGCAGCATGAGATCTACCAAGTGGTTTTCTGCCCAGTAGTGGTTTTGGAAGACTTAACGTTAAAAATGATGAAGGCAGATGCATGAGCCTACATTGTGTATGTGACTTGACCGAGAGAGTTCCAGCATGCATCTGTCTCCTGAAGCAGGAGTCTCCAGCCATGGCGACTTTAAGCCTGGCGGACTTCAACTCCCAGAATTCCCCAAAGCTTTGCTGGCTGGGGAATTCTGGGAGTTGAAGTCCACCAGGCTTAAAGTCGCCAAGGTTGGAGACCCCTGTCCTGAAGGGTTTTTGTATGCTATATGGCAGGTTCTTTGCTCTGCAGTGGGATGTAGGGCAAAATAGATGGCAATATAAACTCAATAATAAATTAGTGATCATGTAAATTGACACCTCGATATAAACAAAATGTATATAGTTTTGCTAGTAGCCTAGGTTAGCATTTTTATCTACTCATTCTTCAGTGTTTTATTTTTGCACATAAATAGTATCTATTTGTATCAAAGCATTTGATTCTGAAGGCTAGCGACCAACTGCAAAGCATTTGGTATGGTCCCTTTAAAAATAAATGCCCAGTACCAAGATGGCAGCTTCCTTTCACCATTCTTCAGTCTGTGCCCTTCACCAAGATGGGGAGGGAGGGGAAAGAATGATGTCATTGTATGACTGTGTTTTTATGAATGAAAAGAATCCTGTGAGTGAGTAATTCCAGGAAACTCATATTACAACTCAGCAGATCGCAGCGCAGCGCCCAGCTCAGCCCTTCGCTTCGGGAAAACAACAACTTCATTTGGGGAAATAAACAAGGCGATTTGAAAGCTTAAATTGTCAAGAAAACGCGGCCCCTCCGATTGCATAAAGAGGAAAACGGCAAACAAAAGGACGATTTGGTAGGCAGTAAGTAGAACGTTTCGTTTATAATCTAGTTTACAGGCGTCAGGAACGGATGGCGGCTTGCACTCTGCCAAAGTGGGGGTTTTAATGTCAGACGCAGAGAGGTGGAAGCGAAGGAGAAAACCGTAGCAGTGTGGTTCATTGTGGATTGTTTCCCTGTGGTGAGGAGGGGCTGTCTGTCTGGGGTTGATTTTCTACAGAGCTAGACAGTAAAAGCTGTTTCTCGGGAGATGTTTCAATTTAGCTGAGGTACAGCGTGTTGTTCTGTCGTAAAGAAAGAATCCGTAGAAGACATCCGGATTTGGAGCAAAGCCTTTTTTTTTAGAAGATGTGTTGATTTGCTTTCGTTTCACAGTTGTGAGGCAGTTATAAGAGACAGGAAATCGCTTAATATATAGGAGTTGCTCGTTACATTATTAGCCCTGTGTTTGCACGTGCTGAGGCCTCGGTCACATGTAAGAAGCCGTTTGCCACCAATGCGAGTTCCGATGTGCGGGTGGGGTGTGGATTCCATTGGAAAATCATGTGGATAGGTATAAATCCGCCCTTTCCTTTTCTTTCCCTTCCTATCCCGCCAATAATACGCGAGTTTTACAATGGTTCGGTTTTAACGATGGTGTAGTGGCTTCGGAGGAATATTCAGGTGGATTCGGGAGTTCCCGGCGAAATAGGCTGAACCTCCAGAATGGTACTGAACGCCTGATGACGCAGGGAAAGTGAAGAGCAAACGAAGGGTGACTTGGGAGTTTGGGGAACCAACCGTGGAGATATCCTGCATCAGCATTTAAAAACCTAAACAAAACAAAACTTGGCCTGAACTTGTGGGGTCGCTTCCATGCATAGGGGTCCTAATTAATCCCGCACCCCCGTCCTGTTAAACTCCTTAAAGATCATGAAGGCTTCCGTTGTTGTTGTTGTTGTTGTTGTTGTTGTTGTTTTTACGCACTTCTAGAGGGATGTCTTCAGTTTTAATTTGGGGTTGTTTCCTCTTTGGTGCGCCTCATTTAGATGAATAAACACATGCACAATCCTACTTCGTTTTCAGTTTTGGATTAAAAGGATCTCCGGATTGTTTTTGGGTTTAATTTTTCAACAGCTTTTTTTTAAAAAGTCACCAGTATAATTGACAAAGTTGAAAAACAGATCAAAGGGGGGGGGAAGCAGAAGTAGAACAGCCATCTTTTGGTAGAGTGCTTTTAAAGCAAAATCAAAAAGTACTGTAAAGTCTTTCCCTAGTGCTAAAAGCAACCAGAATAGGAGCAGGTGGATTTCTCCTGGAGAGAGTGGAACACAGGTATGGAAATGCTGCAGAGAAGAGCTTGGGTTACCCAAGGCTGGTATTGCTAACATAAGAGGCACTCAGTCAAGGACTGGCATCAACAGGTATTGTTATTTCAGTCTATAGTTATTAATTCACAAAAGAGCATGCATTTTGGATAAAGTGTTTCATATTCTTTTTTTATATAAAGATGGCCAGTCTCTTTTTTTCCCTGGGATCTTTGTAGCCTCTTGATATACCTTTTTAATCCAGTGTTCCCCAAAGTACATTTGGCTATAGTCTTCTCATTCTCAGTCAGTGTAGTCACAAACATATCTAAAGATCTGCAGAATAGAGAAGAAACTTTTTTTTCTTGAAAGAATACCTATCTCTGCTACATGTTGATTGGAAGTTCACTGAGGACAAGCTCCTAGAGTTGCATCTTATATTTAGTGATACTCATGCTGCTGTAATCACAATTAAGTGATTATTAAGCTATTGAATTCTTTGGATATTTTGTTTAATAACTCTGCTTCTGTGCTTTGCAAAAGTTCTGGTGTGCCAGTTCTCTTGAAAGCATTATATTTAAACTGGGGCAGGTGATTTGTAGTTAACCATTAAAGAGAAAGGAGAGAATTATAAATTGCAGATAGTAAAACAAAGAAGAAAACCAAGGCAAAATGTATCTCATAAATGTTTATTTAGGAAAAGGATTTAATCTGATCTCAAAGTTGCCTTCACTTGTGAGTAAAACAAAAACTTTATAAGCCTTGTATTATTGAGTTTTTGTTATGTGCAATTCAGCAGCAATAAGGATTCCTTTCCATCTAGACACCAAAATAAGTACAATTTCAATTATTCTCTGTCTAGTTTGAATTAATGTAGCCTAAGAATCAAAAGGGAACTACTGTAATAAGGTAGTTCTGCATTAATTCAGCTTGCTCCAATTTATAGACTCAACAATTTCTAGCCCATGTATTTGTAAGCTTTCTTTTCTGTAAAAGTGCATAGAAAATTTTTTAAAGGGAACTTTCATTTTTTCTACTTTTAAGAATTCTAAAATGTGTGTCTGCATAGTATCACATTTTTGAAAATATATGTTCCTCAAGATATATTGTTTCAGAGTACAGTTAGATTTCACGGTTCCCATAATGACACACACATTCCTTTTATAAACTACAGCTGATATTTGTTTATAAATTCTAAGGAACATGTACTGGTGATGTGCTCCATCCTTTAATTATTGCTCTGATTAAGCCTATATTTAGTAACACCTTGTGTGTCTATCTTTTTTTGAAGATGCATTAACTCTCCCCAGATTGGCGCCTACCAGATGTATACAATCGTATCTTTCATAATTCCCAGGTAACT
Source organism: Naja naja (assembly GCA_009733165.1). Taxonomy (NCBI): domain Eukaryota; kingdom Metazoa; phylum Chordata; class Lepidosauria; order Squamata; family Elapidae; genus Naja; species Naja naja. The sequence goes on along the minus strand of CM019154.1, from coordinate 23,838,856 downwards.
TGGCTTTTATAACCATAAATAGTCTGCATTTAGGCTTACAACTGAATAGATATCTATAGGATTCTACCTGGAAGACTAGATCAAGAAAACCAGTAGTTAAAAGTGCAAATTTCTGGCTCCCATTATCTATATAAGTAACCATCTAGTATTTAGCAACTTGCTTGGTTGCCAGAGTCAATTTGCAGCTCTGTGCAGGTAAGTAAGCAGAGGGGTGGGGATTCTCCTTTCAGTAACTAGCAAGGAACAGTCTTTTTCCTGAGAAAAAACCTTTTAACCAAAGTTATTAACTTACTAACAGGTATGTAGTTTCCATTTCCAGGTTCAGTTCAGAGGAGGCAACTTCTCCTTTTCTGAAACCTGTCTGGTAACGTAGGTTGCTTTTTTAGCAGGGAAGTTAACAATATGCAAACCTGCAACTTTTGTTAGCTTGTTTACAAGGCTGTTATCTTTGTCTGTGACACAACCCTGGGGACGAGAATGTTGTAGATTCTCAATTTACAGGTACCTTCGTGCAGATTTCTAGTAACAAAATTAAATCCATTCTTCCTATCCAAATTATATGGCAGGCACCTGTGAAGGAAGTTTGAGGATAATTAAGAGTTTTTGCAGAGAAGATCTTTGAGCTTTGCTTGTAACTGATATAATTGCAAGGAATGGGGATGTCTTAATTTACATGCAAGTCTCTTACACCAGATTGTGTTCGGTAGACTTTGGGATTATAGCAAAACTGAGTAGTTCCTATAATTGAAGGTTACTTTGTTTTATTTAAAGAATGAACTGGAAGGGGTTTTTTTCCACCAGAGAAGCTGTGGAAAGAGTTTGAGAGCTGAAATGAATTAAAACTACCTGTGATGGGGTGTTTCATGTGCTCATTTCTGTCTAGGGTTGGATATTCAGACACCTTTCCAATTCTCATCCTTTGCAGTTATCTTAACCCTTCTGGTGAGAAATTTTGAAAATTATAGTCTAATACTGGACTACAGTGATTAGAGAAGGCTCTTACATAAACCTGTGAAACTCCTTTTATTGAAAGAGTGGACAAATCATGCTAAGATATGGTTCATTTGACCACATCTTACAAAATAAAATGCAACTGGCTGGGGTGAGAGTGTACTATGTTGTAAGTATGATTTATAACCGTAGTGGCTGTGTTTACACAATATATTAAGCCAGTTCTGGAAATGTGGCATCCTTGTTATGCCTATAGATTCTAAAAAGTCCTCATCCTGAATCCCTTTACTATAATTAGAATTTGCAACAATCTCAAAGATGCCATTCTGGTTAAAGATCCCAAGAAGGCAGATGTTTATGATTTGATTGTCACATGAAATCTGAAACATCTGTTGAAGAGGTGAACAGGGAGAGAATTGTAAAAAAAATGCCACTGTGAATATGCTTACTAGTTGAAGTTTTTTTTGTTGAACATTTCATGGGAATTATATCAAATCCTAGGTTTGGGTTTCTTGATAATTTTGCATAGCTGCAACTCTTGAAGTTTACTTTTACAATGAGAAAGCTTCTAATCAAAGTCATCTGGGATTAAATTTCTTGGTATATAATGCCTGTTATGGAGAGGAAACAGTTGTGCCTGAAGTATATTTTAAGGGTCCTTAAAGTGACCACAAGTTACTTGTTTGCATGACTACAAATCTCTAGAATGAAGAACATACTGTATATATAATGTATAGCATACTGACAGGATCACTTTACATTTTGCTTTATCATAATTTGATCAAGAAAGGGAAGAGATGGGTGGGGAGAGAACAATCAAGGTGCCAATATTTGTGCTGAAAATATTTTGCAAATAAGGTGCATATTCTATGTCATTTTTATTGACCACTCATTTGCACAGTACTGTGCTGGGTCACAAGTAAAATAATAAAATGTATTTTTTAGTAAAGAAAGAAAATCTCAAAGCAAATTGGCATTGATGCTGAAAATGCACACCATATATGGACAATTGAATGCTAATAGGTTTTCTTGGGCTTTATGTTGGAAATTGCTCCACATGTTGTGCTGAAGGGTGCTTTATTGAAATAATAAATCAGTGTATGGATGCTAAATACACAGCTGGATTTGGGCATATTTCCTCAGGAATAAATCCCTTTGATCTTGGTGGAAGAAAATTTCTGAGTTAAATTTGCTAAGTGTGCATTTAAGAACATTCATTTCATTACAATCAGAATTTTGCCAAGGCAAGTTTGGGTATTAGAATTTATAGGTATTTTTTTTCCTCCTCTAAACAATTCTGTGCCAAGCCTGAAATTCCTGGAGGGCATTTTATCAGGGAATACACTATTCCCAATCATGACTGTTGGTTTTTTTTCCTTTCAGTTTATCAGTGTTTTAAATATTGTAATAGCTACAGTATGTTAGCTCAATTCCCATACTTTCAAGCTATGTGTGTATCAATAGCAGAATAGAAGCAACAACTACCAGACTCTACACACAAGGATTTGATATCTATGTAAAATTGGTTCTGAAAATGGAATAATTGTTCCTTTGCCCATTTTTGTCATACCTAAGAAATGTTGAACTATAAGAGCTATGAATTTGGAAACTGTTGAATAGATGAGCTGAGCCAGAACATGAAAAGTTGTGCATGCATCTTTGTTTTGAAAGTAGTGAACCTGTTTGGAGATAGGTTCGCTATTTTCAAAACAAAGATGTATGTTTGTTTCCTTTCTGTTTCCATGTTGTCTTGGATAATTGATACCCTATATAAGAAGTCCACTGAATACAGATATGTATGCGCATCCAAATGCACATCTTGGCATCAGAAAAGTTAGCATACCATTTGGGGATAAAGCTGTTAGTTTTGCAATAGTTCTGTACACTAGCAAAACAATAAACTTCTTTGATGCTGAATGCCAAATCCATAAAAACCGTGTACACTGTACAAACAGCTGCTATATATTGATAGTTACAATAAATTTTGCTAGCAAATAAATTATCCAAATATTGATCTTCTTATACTTGTGAAACAAGAGGGAGTGTCTTTGCATTACTCTCATCCTCTGAAAATTGAACAGGCAAATTGCAAAAGTCTTTTAACATTATGCTAGAACACTCCAGGAGAAATTGGGTCAGGCTCAGGGAATCATATTTAGAATGGGAATACTATTTTTATTTGCAGTTTTGTTTATAGGAGTTATACGGTATATCATGACAGAGGCAAAAGTTCTTAGCATTTGATTCTTAAGCAATGGGTTGTGAGAGGTCCACTATTTCCCTTATCTAGCAAACATGTTCCATTTGCTTTGTGGAATGTGGTTACACAAGTATCATGGAGACTTATTGGACATTCCCTCTGATGCAATTAGTGATGTCTGGGACAAGTTGCTACCCTCCTCCTCATATAATGGTTTGCAGCACTCTGTGAACTTCCTTTTAAAATATATTGAAAAGGGTCATGGAAGGGTAAGAATGTGTGTGTACCAAAAGTAGAATTAGTTTTGCCTGCACCCCCTTTATTGTATCTGAACTATCCATTTTGAAAGAATTTGGGACATTATTTAATTTTATAAATATACAGAAATGTACCTGGCATCTCCATTCTGCCCTGATTCTGCACAGAAATTTCAAACAACATTCAACAGAGATATATTTGGAGAATATATATACCAACATACTTTCTTTGCTGGGGTATATATTACTAAATACCAGTAGTCATTATATACAGCAGTGTGCAGCAGCAGCCAAAAAAGCCAACACAATGCTACCTTGCATCAACGGAGGGTTAGAATCAAAACCACATGAAGTATTAATACCACTTTATAAGGCTTTAGTAAAACCACACTTGGAATACTGTATCCAGTTTTGGTCACCATATTATAAAAAAGATGTAGAGACTCTGGAAAGAGTGCAGAAAAGAGCAACAAAGATTATTTCAGGGGTGGAGGGGGCTAAAACATACAAAGAACGGTTGTAGGAATTGGGTTTGGCTAGTCTAGAGAAAAGAAAGACAAGGAGAGACATGATAGCAGTATTCCTGTATTTGAAAGGTTGCCACAAAGAGGAGGGGGTCAACTTATTTTCCAAAGCACCAGAAGGCAAGATAAGAGACAATGGATGGAAACTAATCAAGGAGAGAAGCAACCTAGAACTAAGGAGAAATTTCCTAAAAGTGAGAAGAATTAACCAGTGGAATGACTAGCCTTCATAAGTTGTGGGTGTTCCATCACAGGAGGCTTTTAAGAATAGAGTGGACATCCACTTGTCTGGAATGGTACAGGGTGTCCTGCTTGAGCAGAGCATTTTACTGAAGACCTCCATGCCCATTCCAACTCTGTTATTCTGTTAAAAAATTAAAAGTTTAGAATAGTGAGAGAAATCTACAAGGAATTCCTCCCAACAGCAAGTATTTTGCACCCTGCGAAATTTATTCTGTATCTCCACCCATAGAAATGGCATATGGAGCTACTGGTGCTGAATTAAAGCATATAGGAATGACAAAGAATGACATGGAGCTGTAGCAAGTTTTCATTGTACAGAAAATAGAATGGCTTTGGTGAAGACAATTCTTGGCATCTTACAGTGCTTGAATATACAAGGACCTTGCTTTGAGCTGTTTGAATAATTCTCATAACCATTCTGCTGTCTCTAGATTAAAGATGTTACTGTACTATCGGCATTGTTTCCCCTTCCTAGCCCCATTCGTGTGTTTATTTCTTTGGAAGTAGGTTTCACTTTTATTCTATGTTAAAGTGCTTAAAAACCATGTGTTTAAGACTTGCGGCTTCAGAAAAGTGGCTGAACCTTAATGTTTTTTAGTCTTGATTTTACAAGTTTAGGCCTTATGATTTGTTAAACCCTGTTTTATGGTTTATTGGGTTCTAGCTAATTATGGTTTCTTTAGCATTATTTAAGCAACCAGTGACCTAGTCTAAACTGTAAACTAGATCCACTCTAAGACAACTAAAAAGTAAAGAGACATAGGCAAACTTTGGATCAGTGCTCCTATCAGGAATTGAATGGTTGCACATTTCTTTAGGTTGACGCTTAAGAGACTGGCATTCCATTGTACTATCTTCCAGAAATAATATACTACAAGCACCAGAGTTTCCAGCTGATGGGTTTATATTTTAAGCCTCAACGTCTTGATTCCTAGTTTGTTAGCTCTTAGGAGGTTAGTTGTTCTCAATGCATATTTAGTTTTGCCTTTGCCTCTTTTAGTGATGAGACCATCTCACGATTAAGGAGTATTTGTTGCCAAAGTGTTTTGAATTAGCATTGAGAAAACATCATTATTTCATATTGATTACACACAGAAACGTATCTTTGCATTGATGGGTTATGGCAAGCATCTTACACTGGACTATCTGACTTTACTTCAAGAGACTCTTCACCCAAGATGATGTGGTGCAATATTGCTTTGAGGATAAGCAAAGGATAAAAGCTTGATGGTCTTCAAAAATGCTGTCAGTATTACAGTCCAATGTGTGCTTTGCATCACTTGGAGCTCCAGACTGTACACATTTTGGAATCTCTTCAGTGTCATTCATGCAATTTTTAAGCCATCCATGTTTCTGTAGCAACCCACTTTCTCATCATTTTCTTTACCTGACCCATTATTGAATAGAAGAGAAGAGTTGAGTTGGAAGGGGCCTTGGAGGTCTTCTAGTCCAACCCCCTGCTCAGGCAGGAAACCCTATACCATTTCAAACAAATGGTTGCCCAATCTCTTCTTGAAAACTTCCAGTGTGGAGAATTCACAATTTCTGGAGGCAATTATTCCACTGGTTAATTGTTCTAACTGTCAGGAAATTTCTTCTTAATTCTAGGTTGCTTCTTTCCTTGATTCATTGCTTCTTGTCCTGCTCTCAGGTGCTTTGGAGAATAGCTTGACTCCCTCTGCTTTGTGGCAGCCCACTACTATGATATCACCCATAGTCCTTCTTTTCATTAAACTAGGCATACCTAATTCAACATCTTTTTTACATTGTGGTGACCAAAATACTGCAATATTCAAAGTGTGGCCTTACCAAGACATTATAAAGTGGTATTAACACTTCACGTGATCTCCCTCTGTTAATGCAGCCTAATGCTGTGTTGGCTGTTTTGGCAGCTGTAGTACACTGCTGGTTCATATTTAAGTGACTGTCCACTAGGACTCCAAGATCTCTCTCATAGCTACTACTATTGAGCAAAGTACCACCCATATTCTACCTATGAATTTGACTTTTCTTGCTTAAAGGTAGAACCTTGCTTTTTTCATCATTGAATTTCATGATGGGAATTTCTTGCAATTTGTCTTATCAGTTCTACAAGATTTTTGGATAACAAGGTCTGCATATCTGACAAATGACAAAAGGCACAGTAGAGATGGTAACATGTTTCTGTTTCTGCTGATTTTCCTCCTTCATTGACCACAGAGCTTTAGAAACACATTGAAAGGAATAGCCCATTCTATCCTGATGGTATGAGAAGACTGAGAAATTATATATAAGTATATAAAATTAAATTGGTTCAAGACTAGAAGTAAGAAACCTTACCCCTTGGTTGTAGTTAACTATGTGTGAAAAATTAGTAAATTCATCTGTAAGACATTTGAGTCTATGGGAAAGAAGAAGAAAAATTTGGGCTAGATTTAAAAATAGGTCTTCTGTTTTTCTAGAGATGAAAAGGGGTGATTATACTCTTAAGGTGTGTTTTAATGAGGTTAGATATTTGTTTCTATTGCAATTTATCATCCCTAGTATTGCTTTGCAAGTAGGGGAATTTATCAGATATTTTAAAAATGGTAAGTATAATATTAAATTAAGTCACTTGTATTTTCAACCAAGGTAGTTTTATTAAGAATATGATAGCTTTATTAGCTCTACAGTCATAAGCTCTTTCTCTGAAAGAGGGGGCCAAAAGAATATTCATGATTTCCAGTGGGGCAACCATATAAATCTATTACAGTAACTAAACCTCATCCCATAACAAATATCATCCTTTAAGATTGCTGAAGGATTGTTCTTGTTTCTGTATAATAGTACTGCCAATTTCAAGAGGAAAAATTAAGCTTCCCTGTGAGACAAGTGTATGAATGTGATCTCAGCAATAACTATTTAGATTTGTAGCCAAATGACTAATGGCACTTAAACACTTAATTTTGACCAGAGGATGAAATTTAAAAAAATACTACTTAAATTCTGAATGTCTTTCAAAGAAAGCACAACTTTCCTTGATGTGCTCATAGTCTCAGGGGATGTATTCTCTGGACATCTCTCATATTGTGAACCATGGACTCTATGCTTTACTGTTAAATCTATAGGTGTGGTAACCTAATTCTAGGAAGTCACTGTAGATGATTGAAAAATATACATATGATCTTATGCTTCAAATTTTATCCCTGATACTCCAGAAAGCCTGTGAGGTGAATGAGAAGTTTAGAAATCCTGACTTCAGAGATTGAAGTTGAGATATCAAGTTTTTGTACTTTCTGAGAGATTAAAAAAGTACCCTAAATCTCCCTTAAACATTTCAGTGTGCTCTTACTTATTCTGTACTTTTCCATTTACATTCACATCCTCAAATCCTGGACTGAGAATAAATATCACATCAATATCTGAAAGTAAATGTTAAACATTTTAGTGACAAATTGGATTTTCATTAGTGTGAAGGAATTCAGATTCTGGAGAAGTAGATAAAAGTACAAAATATGTATCTATTTGGATTTGTTTCACTTATTTAAAATATTTATATAGCCACCTATCTTATAACCATCTCTGGGCAGCTCCCACTCAAAGTTTCCTAAAAGAGTTAAATAGATGATAATTAACAAAGGAGCAGAGATATCTAACCACCCCCATGACTCTGAAAGAATTTCCTGCTCACATCTAGCCACATCATAATACTTTAAAACAATAAAATAATTTAAGGCAATATATCACATTTAACATCACTTCAAATTTTGGAAGAATTAGGCTGGAACAACAAGTGTTCCAAAGTCATCAAGAGCTCACCAGATATATCAGTTTGGTCTGATCTTTGCACACTAATATGCTGGGCTTTACATTTGGGTACCTTCAAATCCCATATATGAATAGTTAGTGCAAATTGAAATTTAGCCTTCTACCTACTAGATTACATTTCCCATAGCATAAATGTAAACTTTAATCCAACACTTCTGGATTGGGAACTTCAAACAAAATTGACAATACTAGAACTACTTGTGTGAAATCATACTACTATAAAGTAAAATTCTTAAGAGCTCAGCGACATGGAGGGCATAATCCTTAAAACATAGCTATGCATTTGAACAAACTTATTCTCAGAACAAAGATGGCTATATGCCACTAGATACCAATACATACATGATGAAACTAAGTATTAGGGCAGTGCTTCTCAACTGGGGAATTCTGGGTGTTGTAGTCCACACATCTTAAAGTTGCTAAGATTAAGAAACTCTGTATTAGGAGAATAGAATATCCTCGCTGTCTGCCATTGCTGAACTACAATTCCCAGGGATCTCAGGGACAGTTCTGAAGAATGCTGAAAAGTACAATTTGGAGACACCTGTAGAACAACAAATTCTCAACTCTTGCAGCTGAAGTAAAATAATAATTTGGTAAAGTATAAAAGACTTATCATAGTCTGAGCTTCCCGTATTATTTCCAGAAGACTTCCAATAATAAAATATATGTTGTGACTGCTAGTTGCCAAAAGCTCTACATAGCACAGTTGTATTGGAGGTCAGTTTTCCAAAGAAGAATGACAAAGAGGCAAATGTCAGCAAGATGTCCCCTTCATTGATGACCTATCAGAAAAATGTCAGGATTGTTAAAGAAAAGAAGAGAAAGCGTGGTAGGAAAGGATGGAAAGTTGTATATATATTTGTCCTCAATTTTATATACTACTTCTACTTAAGCTGCTTTGGAAGGTCTCCATCTAAACATTAATATATCTGTAGATTGCTGCTGGACCATCCTGGGACACAGCTTCTCTGGTATAATTTTTTTAACATGCATTGTATGTTGTGTCATATGCTGAATTCCAGGATTTAATTCAAAAACTCTTTTAATGGCCTGCTGTCCTCACAGTACTGTTGTGCAAAATGACAAGAGCAATTAGATTCAGCCACCAGGTATTTCCAGGGTGCCAGGTCTAGGGTCGGGGGGAGAAAGAAAAGAAATACTGTAATTATGGACCATAATCTTCCTAGATATCAGATGCTGCCATTGGCCTTACTATATAACAGGGGTCCCCAAACTTGGCAACTTTAAGACTTGTGGACTTCAACTCCCAGAATTCGCTGGCTGAGAAATTCTGGGAGTTGGTCCACAAGTCTTAAAGTTGCCAAGTTTGGAGACCTCTGCTATATAAGAATCCTTTTTGAATCATGCATATGGCAGTGTAAAAAGGAGATAAATTGAGGATAATCCCATTTTTTGAGGAGAACAGTTGATCCACAGATTGTATAGACATATCTGACTGCAGACACAACTCTCTAATGCAGTGTTGTCCAAACACTGTTCTAATGCATAATCCTTAGTAGTGACGGTTGACATACATCTGCCCTTTGGGATGTAAGGGTTTGGCTTATTAGTCACTTTCAGGGTTTTTCCGCCCCCCCAGTGGACTGAAGTGCTTGTGCTGCCAAAGACCAAAATGTATTGCTCTTATTCCCTCCCTCGTGTCTCCATTCAGGCCCTGCCATTTCAGAGACACACCCGTCAGCTGGCTCTCCACTGCTCAGTTTCCTTCTTCTCAGGAAATGTTTGCCCTTCTGTGTTTCCGGCAACTGCAGAGCATGTCCATTATAGAGTCACTGTACAGTGGAGGAGAGGATGTACTGGAGATACCTCATATTTTGCTTGGGTGGCTAGGTAGGCTGTTCTGTGCAAAAACTTCCATTTCGGGCTTAGAATTCTGGGTGATGACAGCCACACATCTTAAAGTTGCCGAATTTAAAAAACATTGCTTTGGGGGAAATTAAAAGTATTAAAATATATATTTATTTAAAAAAAGTCATTTAGATGCTGGGTCAGCACTTTCGGATCTCTGTTGCTCCTGCTGAAGTAAGGAACTGATTCCAGGGTTTGTTTGTTTTTAAGCCAGCTGGGTAGGATGGATAGTAGGAAAATGAGACTGGAAGACCTGGACAGATGAAAAGGAAGGGAAATTCTGTGAAAGACACAATCCGTGGACAAGCTTTAAATAACAACAATCCCTCCCTCTCTCTCTCCCTCCCTCCCTCTCTCTCCCCCCCTCTCCCTCCCCACCTCTTCAATTGCAGGGTGTTTCTGGGGGACTGTCAGGAGCGCCCAAGAAAATGTCAGCTGACAGCTTGTCAACCAAAGCACTAAAGGTAAGGACATAGCCATTTGGAAAAACACATTTCTCTCTGTCATTTTTGGGGGGCGGGTCTTCTAGAGATTTCATGTCCCTTCCACAAAGCTCTGGTATTCTGCTACAACAGATCAACCATCATGACTTAAATCAGTAATTATTATCTGGCATTAAAAAAACAACAACACCCAGAGTTCTTATTGGAAGAAAAGTAAACCTTACAAGCTCTACAGAATTTCTGCACGATTTGTGTACATCTCCTTTCCCCTGATCTTCTCTGCAATTATTCTAGCCCCACCTTTCACTTTCCTTCTTCTTTGTGCCCTTACTTCCTTGTTCTCTGTACCCTCCATTTCTCCATTTTTTCTTCTTGCTTGTGTTGCTGTTCACTTTCTCCTTTGGCCTGGTGAACATGTTTGTGGGAATTCATAGGGAACTAAATTATTTTCAATAAGTTGATGCAGGGCTTCTTTTTAAAGAATAGCCAGTCTGTAATCCACACAGTTGCTGAAGCACATATGGTCACATATTTGCAAATGGTTCTAGCAGCATTGAGCCAAAAAGGGAAGGATGTTCTGTGTCTTTCCTAATGTAATTTTCCTCTCTGAGAGTTATTGCACTGATGTGGCTTTGTTAATGTGAACTATAAATTCTTGCCATACATATGCATACACAAACACATTTTGGTAAGCTGGGCCCCTATTACTTTTCTCAGAAATATTTGAAGAACGGCACTTGCTTCTCCATATAAGTATTTTCCCTGCTTGTATCCAAGAAAAGAAACAACAAAAAATTGAAACTATTGCCTCCTCATTGTTAAGATGGTCACAATGTTTGTTTAATAGCAACAGCACTTAGATTTATATACCGCTTCACAGAGCTTTACAGCCCTCTCTAAGCTGTTTACGGAGTCAGCATATTGCCCCCAACAATTTGAGTCCTCATTTTATTGATCTCAGAAGGACGGAAATTTGAGTCAACCTTGAGCTGGTCAGAATCTAACTCCTGGAATGTGAGCAGTGAGTTAGCCTGCAGTGCTGCATTCTAACCACTGTGCCACCACAACCCTTTAAACACAAACCTGGAGGACAGAGGCAACCATAATTGTGTGCAGGTAAAGTAAGGACTGGTGGAGGTGTGTCCTGCGGAGAAGTCACAGAAATTGTCAGGAGAAGCCAGCCCCTGCGTTATATTAAAGAAATCCATTCTTCATTGTCAGTCTTTAGCTGTAAGTTTTTTCCAAACAAAAATCCAGGGCAGTAATTTTGGGAACTGTATTTATCTGCTTCACCTTTCTAGAAGAGGAAACCAACACGTTAATTTAGAACAGATTTTGTATGAAACAGCCAGGGGTAGGTATGCTCACCCCAAGGTTGTTTAGGGAGCCAACAATTATTGTCCGGAAGCCGGTGAATTTTGTTAAAAGACCTGCAACTAAGCAGGTATTAAGAAATTATGATAATATCATAATGACAATATTGAATTATTACCTTGTTTTTAGCAATGCATGATCTGCAAAGGAACACTGGGCTATTGTTTACATGTCTTCGTTTTTGTGACACTATTAGAAATTGTCTACTGATTAAACAAAATAGTTTCAAGCAATATGTAGTTGAAGTGTGGAAACTCAGACTAGGTTTGATTATTTGGCCAAATGGCCACTTCCTTCTAATTATTTATTGCCTCAAAGCAATTTAAATAGGAATGGCTATTCCTGCTGTGTTCCTATAAGCTGGAAAAGTCAGGACAATCAAGTGTTGATTCACTAACTTTTGCTTAGAAACACCTGAAGGCAGAGAAATTGAAAATTCTGTTCAAAAGAGGTGTTTAGAAATTGATATGGAATGCAGCCAGTAGCATCTGAACTGGAGCAGGAAAATATCACATGTGTCTTACACCAATATTGAGCAATGCTTAGTCACTGTTATATGATAACTTTGATGTTCTCAAAAGCTAACATCTCAAATACAGTATGTAGTATTTTCTCCATTGAGAGTTTGGAAACAGAATTTTTCTTCTGTTATTACATAGTCTGCATAGGATTACACTGTAAATGGTCTATGATCCCATACATAAAGAATCATATCAAACCAATTTTAAGATTTGCATCCTGGATCCTGTTTTTTAATTCCCCCTGAATCAGATTTGTCTGATTAATCCCAGAAATGGAGTATCTTCTGCAATGATATCTGGATTGTGGCACTTCTTTCCCAAAGAGCTACTTGAGATCCAATACTAGATATATTTGTGTTGCTCTAGATTTTTCCCTCTGAATCTAAAGAACATTCCATCTTTCAAAAATGCTTTATAAGAGAAAAAAATGAAATTGACATAGAATGCAATTTCTGTAAACTAGTTGATGAACTGGATCAAAGAGTTAACACAATAAAGTTATGGGGGAATTACATAAAAGAAGCACAAAATTTTATATTTGGTTGCAATTTCTGCTGCTGTGAAATAATAACACTGATAATTTGGAAGATTATAGAAGCCTTTAAAGAAACAAAGTGATGGGAATAAATCCAGACTGAGCTAGTCATACTTTGATCCTACTTATTTGGTTGATGGGTAACTTTTATTGATTCAGTTGACACTGATTTAAGTACACAACCCTTCTACTGAGAATTAAATTCCATTGAGTTCATTGGCGTCTAGTCCTGGCTAAATAATTTAAAGATCTTAGTCAAATCTTCAAATTTCAAAACCTTATTATAAAATCAATTAATTTTATTATGCGGAATTTATAATATAATTATTACCATGTAAGGAAAAAAACCTTAATTTAAAAAAATATTGCAGAAAATATATACAAATATATACAAATAACAATGCCCACATACTATTGCTACAAACTGTTCCATTGTTGTTGTTGTTGTTTTATTCTTCTAGGCTCCCATTGCTCTTTCCAGTTGTTGTTGTTTTTCCCATACTTGTGCTGATTCTCAACTATTCATCCTTTTCTTAAACAGATCAAACGGGAGATGGGTGAGAACACACCACACCTTTCAGATGAAGAGCTTATGGGATTGTCAGTGCGGGAACTTAACCACCATCTGAGAGGCCTGTCCAAAGAGGAGGTAGCAAGATTGAAGCAACGTCGGCGCACTCTGAAGAATCGTGGCTATGCGGCCAGCTGCCGAGTAAAGCGGGTGTGTCAAAAGGAGGAGCTGCAGAAGCAAAAGACAGAGTTAGAAAGGGAAGTTGATAAGCTAGCGCGGGAGAATGCTGCCATGCGCCTTGAGCTGGACGCCCTGCGTGGCAAGTATGAAGCGCTGCAGGGCTTTGCCCGTACAGTCACTGCTCATGGCACTGCTGCGAAGGTGGCAACTGCCAGCGTTATCACCATTGTCAAATCTGGTTCCAACCAGGCCACCTACTCCTAGTGCCTACAAGCTGAGCCATGAACTAAGTCCTGTTGCCATGCCTCTGCACAGCTCTTACCTAAAGCAGCTGTAGCTGCACTGGCTCTTTCCTTCTCCCACTTTTGTTCTACCCACTGGAGGAGACACAGTTGACTTGAAGACAAAATGGCTAAATGTTGAACTTTGTCATTAGTCCTTGCCTTCATTGAGATTGTGGGAAAGTGGTGCCCAACTTGTGTAATTTTAGCTGTCAGTTATTTGTGAATTGGATTACAGTGGCCAGTTATTTTTCTTTTCCATTTTATATTTGTTAGGTTTTCTTCTCTGCTGCTTCATACCTTACGACTGATTAAATGTAAAACAGAGAGGTTTGAAGATGAGAACTTTACCTTAGTTGGAAATGCTGCTTCAGAGAAGTTTTGACAGCAATTATAGAGAAAGGCAGATAGCTTCTATCTGATGGGGAAAAGGGGATGCCAAGATTGAAGTCTCCTTTTAATGTCTAAAACATAGTGATTATAATAATCCAGAAGTTATCAGAGGATATCAATTTCCCAGTTTCTTGGTGCGTTGTTCAGACACAAGTCTAGGTATTCATGTATAACTCTGTCTGCTTTTTGTTGTAAACCATAGTTCCCAGTTAACCTACTGTTTAATTCAGAGCCTCTTGATTGCTTCAGCATGAAATTGTTGTTTTACAAGAATCAGTCTGAGCCTTTGATGAATAGACATTTTAACATGGTCAAGAAAAGTGTTATTGCTTGGTGACTGCAAGGGTGAAGGAAAAACGGATCAGAAAGGGACATGTCAAGAAAAGAGCTAGTTGCTGCTAACCCACCCTAGGAAGAAATAAAGGAATTATGCCCATTGCAGTGATTGGAGAGACAATCTCTCTGCAACTCTGTGTGGATGCAGCTGTGCTCCAAATACTGTTTTGATTGTAAAAGTGCTCTTTTGCTGAGGTTATAAGATTTATGGACAAAATAGAAGCAGTTTTCTAAAGAGGAGAGACAGAGAGAGAGAGAGAGAAGGAAATGGGAAAAGTAAAGAGGGAGTGTATTAAATGAGGCAGGAGTGGATAAAGCAAGTGAGACTGATGGATAGTGAAGGGGCATCAGAATTACAAGTGAAGTTCTAGAGAAGACACGGAGGTCTAAAACAATTAGTTCCATGAGGGGTACAAATAGCAACAAACAGAATGTAATGAAGAGAACCTCTTGTATTTTCTTTCTGTTTTTGCATTGGCAAAAGACTAGAAATAGAAACTCAGGAAAGAAATATACCCAACTATTACAGAGATTAAGACATTTTATGTTCAAGAGAACCAAGCTATATGAAGGTTGGCCCAACCAAGAAGCAGTACAGCCAATTGGGTGTGGGGTTCTGAGGGGTTCAGAATCAGTCCTAATCATAGCGATGGGATGTAACCCAGCATATCTCTTCCAGGTTTTTTTTTTCTCCTCAAAAACAAGTTGAGAAAGATCCAGTCACTTACATAGAACAAGGAAAAGAGGCTTCAGTTGGGAATACATTGGTGAGGAATATAGTTCCTCTGTGCTGTTTTTTGTGGCCTATTTTTTGCCTCATTCAGCTGTGTAAAATGCAAGATGCATTTCTATTTAGGAAAGTGTAGTAGATGAAATTCAAAATGCTTTTCTTCTTTATATCTGAAGGATGCATTTTCACAAGAGCTGCAAAATAGTTTAAATCATAGCCAAAAATAATTTCTGTCATGAAAATAAAACCTAGTTTGGTCTAAGCTGGCACAATGGCAGGCTTAGGTTCTCCTGGATGCCATTGTGTTTGTCCCTTGTTCTTTTAAGATAATATTCTCATATGCACTTAGTAGTATTTACTGTAAAAACCACACTGTTCAATTTTTAAAAATGTTTACAATCACAATCTCACCCCTTTCATTGTAGCAACTTCTATACCGTCCAGTGGTTTTCCAGATGCATTCTGCCATGTTGGCTGGAAATGTGAATTGCAGAGAACGCAAATATGGGGGAAAAAACTGATACCATTCAAAGCCTAACTTAGTAAACACACAAACTTAAACAGTGTTTTGTTTCCCTTTCTCTGCCATGCTGTCATGAATCCCATATGCCATTTAAACCCAGCTGCCTGCATGTACACACAGAATATTACTAGCACTGGACCTGTAGAATCAGCTATTGATATACTTCCTATCTGTATGCCTTTTTGGCCAAGCAGTTTTAGCCCATTACCTTCTCATTCTAAAGTGGGTATGAAGTTTTATGCCAAGCATGGATGATATGAGAATAGCACATCTGTACCAAGAGACACTGGCAGCTCCATTGCTTAAGAAACTGGGAAGTTTATACACCTGGGAGACATGGATACAGTAATTCTGTAGAAAGCATGGAGAAGGGTTAAATTAGAAGACTTAGGAAAGTACCTTCTTCCATTAAATATATGTTGCTAACATAAGAACCAGTGAGTATTTGTGGGTAATCATTTCCAGGCATGTGCCAGTGACTTATTTAAGTGGCAAATATGATCCATTTTTTAAAAAGACAAATGGTTGGGTTTACCCATCCTGCAGCTTAACGTGACTTCTACCCCTAAGATGGAATCAGCTTCCAAACCAGTGTTGTCCATCCTTCCTCTCCATCCTTTTGATCCTTAGTGGGGATTCCCTCTTTAACGTTTCTACCCTTGTCACCCTATTTTTCCTTGTTCCTACTCTGTGATTTATTTATTGCACGAATATAAGTTATTTTCACATTCTTTATGCCGTTCTGCCTTGTGGCACGGCCGGGATGTTGGTACAGAGCTGTACTTTATATTTTATATATGCAAATCACATTTTATCTTCTATAGAGCAAGAAAAAAAGTACTTATTTATTTTCTGACTTACAGTAAGTGTCCTGCCAGACTCCTCTGTATTTTGTAGAATTTACAAATAAAGCCAGATTTTTTTTCCAAAATGGAGAAACTGAAAATAAGTGATATGTGCTCTTTTCTTGTGAAAATGAAAGGGATTGTGCTGAAGATCTAAGAATCAATTCTGGGAATTTCATTGAAAATGAATATTATACAGCATTAATTTTATGTCTGCTGGTCATTTGCACACATAGTACAGAATCTGCCATGCACTTTTAGCATCTTTCAACACCAGGTAAGGTTGGGAGATAAAAATCTGCTTCCGAGTTATTGGAAGCCACTATTGGGAGTATTTTCCACCTTTTAAGGATGATGGGTGTATCTCTTATTTAAGTGCACCACAAAGTACTATTGTGATTTGGCCAATCACAAAACACATTTTTGTGAGAAAGCCAATAGGATTAAAATACTGTACAAATCAGTAATCCAATCTTAATAAAACATGAAACAGGTCTAAATTTAGGAATACATAATTACTCATTTAAACAATGGTACAAATTTCAATTTTTAGAAATACCTTCTGAGGCTAAAGAAAAATAATTTGCTTGCCATTATTTTGTGGCTGAGGTGAAATCTGAGATCCAAAAGGCAAACCCAAAATCTTGAAGTTATTTTTCTAACCTTCATTCTGTATTCTTCTTTCACAGTTGCACAACCCAAATGCAGCATGCAAGGGTCCCTCATCCAACTTACCCATTTCTCTTTCAGGCTATCTTTAAGCCTTTATGGTTTTTCATCCATTGGGATCACACTCAACCCCATGCTCCCTCAGTCATACCTGAGTATAAATACAAACACTTCAATATATATGGACTGCAAATATTCAAGGAATGATCAGATGGCATCTAATCGGTATCTTCTGGTATTAAAAAGCCCTTCTCATGGTTACTATGCAGAGTTGTCAATACTTCTCACTTTCTGGATACTGAGAGCAAAGTCAGTCATTTACTTTTCTTTCTTCTTTTCTGAGAGATAACAGAGCCCCAAAGTCCTGGGGAATAACTGTGGCAATGACCTGGTTAACACGTTTTCAGACCACTTTCTAACTATAAATATGTGGAGCATTTTATCTACATAAGACAAGAGGTTTACAAATATGTTTTTTAATCTAGCACAAGTAATTTCATGGTAGATGCACTGCTTTGCTCATTGTTTCAAAATGAAGCATTTGTAGCTTTGCTTTATCCTACCAAAACAAATACCAATTCACTGTAAACACAGATTGAGTTTTGAATCAAGCCAATACAGAAGCTGTAAGGACTGAGGAGTAGCAGTTCCCAGGCTAAAGAGACCTTTGGATATTAATATATCTCAGTGACCTCCTAAGGGTATCAAGAACGCAACCAATTAACTCCTAGCTTCAAAGGGCAGACAGAAAAAGTTCAGAGTTTAAACTCTGGAGCATTATATATTTATGAAGGCTCTGACTTCTTGACTTTGTGGTGGATAATCAGCTGTTGTGTTCAGACCTTGTCGGCAATAATAATTCAGCCTTAGCTGAATTAAGCATCTTCTACCAAGTGCTGAATAAGATATTAAGAGGTTGAAGAGCAGTGATTACTGCTGAAGCATGGTGTGCACTGTGAAGACGTACTGTAAATTGGCTTTCTTATAAACAAACAGGCAAATTCTTGCATACAAATCTCATTGTATATTAAAACATACTAAGAATAGGACCATATAAACAGCCTCATCCAGAGCATTTGTATTTTGAGATGCATTTATTTTAGTTCAGCCCTTTAGCTCGGTAAATGGCACATGTCCTCAAAGAAAATATCTGAATGAGATCGTTTTGGAAGGATAAATCAGATCTCACTGATAATGAAGAATGACCATGCATTAATAGACAGGAAGTTTCCTGACTAAACGAAACCATAGCAGTTGCAGCTGTGCACATCTAACCAAAAAAGCAGCAGAAGAAACAAAACTACAACTGCCATGTGCACAAAAGTATTAAAATAGTGACATGGGGACTCTTGTCACAGGCAGACCAATAAGCAATCTGCCAGACAAAAGCAGCTCTAAAATGAGACAACTATGAAACAAAGCAGCTAGAAAGAAACATATCTTGGAATGTGGCCTACAGGTCACAGTTTGGCAACTGGACTTGCCTATTCCACATTCCATAGACTTATCATCATTATAAAAAATTTCCTATTTACATACAGAGGAAAAGTACACACACACAAATACACGCACACAGAGGTTACTTAAGGGACTGGTTCTATCAGCAGCTCAAAATGTTTCTAAGTAAATTGCACTTGGCCCATATAAATGAAACATGACTACAGTAGTCAGAGTTTTCAAAATACTCTGTGGGACATGAGTGGGAAGGTTTAACAAATTATTTTCTTGGCAAAACCATGTTAAGTAGTATTTACATGTTACCTGGAGCAGTATTTCCTCCACTATCAACATAATATTTTCTGTTTAGGAGTTAAAGACAACTTGCAATCTCCATGTCCCGTATTACATATCATAATGAATGCCAGGCTAAATATCAAAAATTCACGCTAAGCTGTAAATGGATCTGAATTGATGCATGACTGTAGTGGAATGCAATTCTAATAAGGGAATAGAAAGAGCCGCCAATTTTGTCTAGGTTTAGGATCCCACAGATGGAGGCCATCTTCATGGAAAAATAGCTTAAGGATGACAAGCAGTTTATACATTTAGTTAACTGATTTATTACAGTTCAAATGCAAGTCTCGGGCCAGTTTGTAAAGAACAAAAATGGTACCAACATTGAAAACCAGGTTGCAGCTATATGATATAAATGAAACTGAAAATCCTTTCCCTTTGAGACTTGGCTTCCTGGTGTTTTTCCACCACACTTTGATTTCAGTAGCCTACAAGATGGCATAATTGGAAGCAGTTGTTCAGTGCAACATTGCTACTCAACTGATGGCAAATGTAGGAATCCAGGTGTGTGTATCCTCATTTCTGCCATGAACCGAAAGGAATAAACTGAAAATCTTTGCTGATGCAGGTAAGAATGTTTCTCTTTGAAAAAAATTTTTTTTTGTATTCCCCAAACCCATGATCCATATAAAAGCTTCTCACATACAAAAAGCTGAAGCTATATAAAAAGTGGATGAAAACAAATGACTGAGTTGTGAGACAAGAGAAATGAAACTATTACAGACAGGCAGATTGTATTTTGCAGAAGGGTTTATCCTCATATTGCCTTGAGTATTTTATAGTTAGTTCCAAAATCAGAGGAACAAAATCTAAAATGTATGTACTCTGTGGTCAGATTTTTGAACAGGAATATTATCTGAATTAAGCATTGGCTTAATTAACTAATTAATTCCTCAGTTGGCTGAGGAATTCTGGGAGTAGAAGTCCACATATTTTAAAGTTGCTGAGATTGAGAAATACTGGTATACATAATACCCATTTCTAGGCCAAGAAGCAAATGGTCAATGTGTATGTGAAGATTTCATTGCAGAGTCTGACAAAGAAGTAGAAAGCTTAAAGATTCCTCCCATGCAAGTAGTTTTAAAAAAGGACCCATTCCATCTACAGTACACAGAGCCACAATGTTATACTGCTGCCCAAGGTAAAAATAGAACCAGAGGATAATCCAATGTGAAAAGACTGAGGTAACCAATTAATCAATACCTCATTGGTACTCAAGCAAAATGGAAGTGTTTGTAATTGCATTCCTGAAAGCAATAGCATCTTTTTTGCAGGTTTGCAAAGAATTCTGAAAAAATGGCAGAGAAATGTTTGCATGAGGTCCAAAGCACTTTTTCTGAATAATTTCAAATCACGATTACACAGAATTCAGACCAGAAAGAGCAAAACAAGTTTGTCAAAAAAGAAATGCAGATCCTTTTCTTTATAGCTGATGGTCTTCCACAGTTTTCAGGGGTTTGGATATTCTCAGTGCTTGATGCAGCTAGTGGGTTTTGGCAGATCCCAGTTACACTCGACAATGCCAAATTAACCATGTTTATTAGGCCATTTGGTACATTTTTCTGTAAAAGATCACCACTTGGGCTTTTTAGCACTTTTGAGTTCTTCCAGAGGGAAATATGCATTCCTACAACATCTGGAGGCTGTTTTGTTTTTTATAATCTTGAAACTATTTGGGATTAAAGTCATAGTAGGTATGAGCATGATCAGTGACAATTTTAAATCTTATAAAATTCATATGCTGCAAACTGAACTAAAGCAAATGAAGCTTATGACTGAAAAAACACACAATTCTGAGACATTACATAAATGAAATCAACTTGAGTTCCAAAGGAAGTGGAACTATTTTAGGAAATAACCTTGCGGAACATAGATTTTATCAAGGAGATTTGGAAACAAAGACTGTTACAAGATGTAGAAGAAAGAGGAGGACCGGGTTTACCGGATTTGAGATTTATTTTGCAACTTGTGGTTGGTCTGGATGAAAGAACAGATGCTGCTGAGAAACAAGTGATATTTAGAGTTGAGGATCATCACCTGAGGCTTGGATAGCATGGATACTTATGGCATGATAAGTTAAAACATTGATTTTAAAAGCAATTTTATTAGTTGTACTATACTGAGAATGTGGTATAGATATAAAGCCAAGTAATGCCCAAAAATACCTCTATGGATCTCAGCTCAAGAAGTATGCCACAGAAGAGAAACAGCAGACAAAGACAAATGGTTCACATATCAGGGATTATTGGAAAATCATCAAAGGAAATTTAAAATTAAATCAAGAGAGCAATGAATAGCAGAAAGAAATAGTTCTTCATGATTTTCTTATTTACAGTTATCCGAAAGATCCAAAATGGATAAAAAGACTTACAGTATGTATCAAATAGAATTTGAGGCAGAATTGACAGTGAAAAACTTGTAATTGCTAAAACATATAAACTTTTGTTGAAAATTGAAAGACAGGGAAACTAGGTTAAAGAATGTATGATAAAGTGGGATAAGAAGTTTGGTTATAACATAGAGATGGATCAATGTGTGATTAAAATGGCTGAAAGTTACATTGAAAGTTACTTTATGATCTTAAAGAGAATTTTTATAAAATGATGTATAATTGGTACATGATGCCAGAGAAATTATCTAGAACAGGGGTGTCAAACTCAAGGCCCGTGGGCCGGATCTGACCCACAGGTGCTTAGATCTGGCCCATGGGGCCAGCCTAGAAATATCAAAGGACTGGCCAGTAGTGCCTCTGCCAGCGTAACACCTCCCCACCCGCGGCCTGTTTTCAGCCGGCAGAATGCTGCAGAAGAGGCAGTGGGGGCCAAAAATGCCCCCCTCCCCACAGTTTTCGGCCTCCACTGGTCCTTTGATATTTCCAGGCCAGCCCCATGGGCAGGGGGCCTTCACCTTCTCTTCAGCAGCACCTGCCAACTGGAACTAGGTACCCTCCAAGATCTGGATGGCTGTTGTTTAGAAGAGCCAAAAACATCTGTCTCCTCACCCAGGTTTTTAATGAGAGAGAATGAGCCCCCTTGTATCACTGAGTTTGTCATCTTTTATCTTTTATCTGTGATTGGTTTAACTGTAATTTTTTTTAATGTTGTGAGCCACCCAGGGTCATTGAGAATTGGGTGGTATATCAATTTTGTAAATTATTACTAATATTAAATCCTCCTCTATTGCTGTGTCAGAGGTAGCAACAAAGATTGATAGACGGTTGGACAGTTTTTAGAGACATCTGGAGAAATTGACAGTTCATTTATGCTGTGCTCCTGTGCAAAGAGTCAAGCCTCATAGCAGCTGGGGACTCTACATGTCTTTAATTTCTACATTATGGAATTGAGACTATTTGTGCCAGAAAGTAAATCTCCCTTTGTCTGCAGTAGCTATTTTGAATGCAAAAGGGGGGAAAATGTATCTTGAGCCTGTGACAAACACCCACCATGGCCACGCCCACCCCTGGCCATGCCCCACCCCCCAGCCCTCCGAGGTCAAACACAACCCTGATGCGGCCCTCAATGAAATCGAGTTTGACACCCCTGATCTAGAATATATAAAAGCACTTCAAATATATGTGGGGAATATGAACATGAATGGACATTCTGATGTTCTTGGTGAACATATAATAAAACTAAAAATGGATTAAAATACATACATTAATATAGATTAATCTTAAAGATTAATATTAAAATGAAACCAGAATTTTTCCTTTTAAGATTGATAGATCCACAGAAAAGTCATGCAAGATGTGATTACTCAATCAATATGTGATTATTGTGGCAAGATTATGATATAGACAGTTCTTGACGTAAGACCAGTTGCTAAATAACTGTTCAAATTCTGATGGACCCAAAGTTAATTATGACTTGCCCTTAAAGTTTCAACTGCCATACCATCACACACACCCTGCGGTCATGTGATTGCATTTTGGGTACTTGGCAACCAGCTCGCAATTACTTGGCAGCACAAGCAACCAGAGCCACTTATTAATAACTAAAGTATACAAAACTATATTGTTTTCTACCTATATTACAAGAATCTCCACAGGCAGCTTTCCTTCCCTGGGAACAGCCAAATAAGACTTCAAGGACTTTGGCGGAGCTCAAGCTTATACCTTTCGCAGCTGTGCAACAGTGGTGGGATTCAAATATTTTTGCCACTGGTTTGGTGGGCGTGGCTTGGAGGGTGCACTTTGCGCGCATGCACACACTTTTCATGCATGCATGTGCCAAACACACACTTTGCGCAGGTGCAGAGGCATTTGCACAGGTGCAGAGGCATTTTAACTCACCTCCTGCAAGCCTGCACGATCCCAGTTGCTTCAGCAGCTGCCGTGCAGCACTATTCTGTGCCATGCAAAGCAGCTGCACTTCAAATTCAGCAGATAAAGGTGAGTATGGGAGCCTGGGTGGGCAGGTAAGCCCGACAGCAGAGCAGCAGAGGGAACCGGTTTGGTCTCTGCTGCTCATCGCTGCTACCGGCTTGCCAGAACCATGCCAAACCGGTAAAATACCACCACTGCTGTGCAACAGTTCCAAGTTGGGTCCCTGTTTGACTTCTCCTTCCAACTTAGCTGACTGTTTCCCTAAACAACCTGTTGCAGTGTCCCATGATTACATATATTGCCCCATGATTGTCCCATGATGGCAATATTTTTTCATTATGTGGAATAGAAGGGGAACTCATCAAATTTGCAGACAACGTCAAGCTGGCAGGAATAGCCAGAAGATTGGCTCAAGATAAAGAAGGATCTTGACAGACCTGAACACCGGACCCTGTCTAACAAAATTAAATTTAATGGTGAGAAAAGTAAGGCAAAAAAACAACAACTCAAATGCACAGGTATAGAATACTAGCAACTGTGAGAGGAATCTGGGAGTCCTAGTGGACAATCATTTAAATATGAGCCAGCAGTGTGCTACAGTCACCAAAAAGCTAACATTAGGCTGCATTAACAGAGGGTTAGAATCAAGATCATGTGAAGTATTAGTACAACTTTAGAATACCTTGATAAGACCACACGTGGAGTACTACATTCAGTTTTGGTTGCTATGATATAAAAGAAATGTTGAGACTCTATAAAGAATGCAGAGAAGATCAACAAAGAGGATTAGGGGCTGGAGGCTAAAACATAGAGAGAACGGCTGAAGAAATTGGGTACGCCTAGTTTAGTGAAAAGAAGGCCTGGGGTGACATGATAGCAATGTTCCAATATCTAAGGGGCTGCCACAAAGAAAAGGAGATCAACTTGTTCTCCAAAGCATCTAAAAGAAGAACAAGAAAGAGTGATGGAAACTAATCGAGGAGACAACTAACCGAGCACTAAGGAGAAATCTCCTGGCAATGAGAACAATTAATCAATGGAATGGTTTGCCTTCAGAAGTTGTGGGTACTCCATCATTGGAGGTTTTAAGAAGAGATTGCACAGCCGTTTATTTGAAATTGTATAGGGCAGCGGTGTCAAACTGGTGGCCCACAGGCCAGATGTGTCACATGCAGGCCACGCCCACTCCACCTCCACAAATGGGAAACAATCACAAAACGTCATGTGACAGCAACGTGATGCAGCAAGTTTGACACCCATGGTTTAGGGTCTCCTGCTTGAGCAGGGGGGATTGGACTAGAAGATCTCCAAGATCCCTTCCAACTCTGTTATTCTCTTAAAAATATCCATTAGATAAAGTGGGTATGCACTTACAACCACCTAGCTCACTTAATGACTGGTTGGTTTGCTTAATTCCTATGTAACTTACTTAACAGCCATTTTAAAAGCAATTGTTTAGTCAAGTGATGTTTCAGCTTACAATCACAACAGCAAAACTCTGGTCCCAGTTGTGCTTGTAAGCCAAAACGTAAGATGGAAAGATTCAACACTGTCCACAATGGAGGAATGGCTGGTGAAATTGACAGATCTTGCTCAGATGAATAAACCAATGTCTTTGATTAGAATGACAGCTGCATTTATTGGTGAATAGAAATTTCATATGGAATTTTTGTGTAAAAATAAAAATGAACTCTTGATTTCTGGTTTTGATTGGGCAGTATACACTATGGAAAGAAGACAATCATGAAATAAATTTAAAGGATGTAGGATTTGCAGAACTTGGGGATGGGATAGATCACAGCCTACTTTTTGGTAAGGCAGAAAACTGTGGGATAGATAGCATCACCACCAGATGGATTTGTCAACCAACTGAACTCAAGTGTGTTGTCCTCATTGGGTCTACTTAATATAAATAGAGGAAAGCATGCTGTGGAGTACCTCAAGTTTCTGCCTTAGGCCCAGTACTTTTAAATATCTTTATAAATGATATAAAGAAGGGAATAGAAAGGGATCTAACCAAATTTGCAGACAACACCAAACTGGGAGAAATAGCCAACACTTCAGGAGAGACTCAATATATAGAAGGCTCTTGACAGACTTGAACATTGGGCGTCATCCAGCAAAACACTATTCAGTCTGATAAAAGTAAAGTCTTACATTTAGGCAAGAAAAATCAAATGCATAGTATAGAATAGGCTATACCTGGCTCAACAGTAGTGACTGTGAGAGAGATCTATGTGCTCTAGTGGATAACCACTTAAGTATGAGCCAGCTGTGTGTTGCAGTTGTCAAAAAAACAAACAACCGCAATAAAGTCCTAGAGATGGCAACAGGATCACATGATAGTACTGCACTGGTAAGACCAAAACTAGAATACTTTATCCAAGTATGGTCACCATGATACAAAAAAGACACTGAGGCCCTAAAAAGTGTGCAGAGAAGTGCAGTAAAGGTATTAGGGATCTGGAGGCTAAACATGCAATGATCTGTTGCAGGAATTAGGTATCTCTAGTCTATCGAGGGGACACTGTGGGTCAGTGGCTGAGACGTTAAGCTTGTCGATCAGAAAAGTCAGCAGTTTGGCAGTTCGAATCCCTAGCACCACGTAACAGAGTGAGCTCCTGTTACTTGTCCCAGCTTCAGCCAACCTATCAGTTTGAAAGCATGTAAAAAATGCAAGTAGAAAAATAGGGATCACCAGCATTCCGTGCGCCTTCAGGGTTTAGTCATGTCAGCCACATGACCACGGAGACGTCTTCGGACAGCGCTGGCTCTTTGGCTTTGTAACAGAGATGAGCACCGCCCCCTAGAGCCGGAAACGACTGGCACATATGTGCAAGGGGAACCCTTACCTTTACCTTTAGTCTATCGAAAAGGAGTAGGGGTGACATCATAGCATGTACTTGAGGGGCTGTCATGGAGGAGGGTCAATCTAGCCTCCAAAGCAGCTGAGGACAGACAAGAAGTAACAGGTGGAAGATCATTAAAGAGAGATCTAACCTAAGGAGAAATTTCCCGATAGTGAGAACAATTAAGCAGTGGAACAGCTTGGCTCCAAAAGTTGTGGGTGGTCAGTCACTGGAGTTTTCAAGAAGAGATTGGAAAACCATTTGTTTTGAATGTTTAAGAGGGGGTTGGACTAGATCACAGGAGTGTCAAATCGGTGGCCTGTGACCCGGATGCATCATGTGCAAACCACGCCCACCAGTGGTGGGATTCAAATTTTTTAACTACCGGTTCTGTGGGCGTGGCTTGGTGGGCATGGCAGGAGAAGGACAACTATAAAATCTCCAGTCAGAGGTGGGAATGCTGGTTCTCCAAACTGCTCAAAATTTCTGTTACCGGTTCTCCAGAACTGGTTAGAACCTGCTGAATGCCACCTCTGATTCCCACCCTAGCTCCATGAAGGGGGAAAATGTTGCAATATGCCACGTGATAGCAACGTGACGCCATGAGTTTGACACCCATAGACTAGATATCCAAGCTCCCATCCAACCCTGTTTCTCTTATGTTCTATGATACATCTTTTTATAACACTTGTCTTTGAGATAGTAACATGTAATCTTTCTTGTTCGTTATTTTTTTCTATTTTAGATCTTCCTGTTGCACTTTTAGCTTTATTTTTCACTTCTGCTGGTCGAAAGGAAGAGAAAGGAACACTGACAATATATTTCATGTTTGTCAACAATGTGACAAATACTGTCTCCAGCAGCATGCCACAAGTCAGCCGTTGATAGCAAGTTTTGGGGAAGTGAAAGTGTAGTCTCATCATTAGGTGTCAGTCTCCAGAAATAGTCATGGTCCTTCTAGGGACCTGGGGAAGTTTACATATATTTATATCATTGTCATTTTTGCATGGAAAAAGGGTTGGGACGAAGCCAAACATACTGAGATCATGAGATGTAACACAAGTTCTTGCTAAATGAATATAGATAAAGGGAACTTCCACAATATTACCATTTCCACTTTCCAAAGTACTTTGAAATCAACCCCACATCATTTTTTTTTACTGCTGCTGGCCTTGAAACACTGAGAGTAGGCAGAGAGAAGCATAACTCAATTAGTGGAACCTGTGATTGATCAGTAGGAGGGCATAGAACATAATTCAGTCAGCACCTTGCTTGAAGTTGCCACTATTAACAAAAATTATCATTCCTCACTCTAGCCAGAAGAGGTGTTGCTACTCCTTCCACACATTTCATTCATATTCTGTCCGTCCTTCATGTGCTGGAAAAAGTAATCCAGTGGCTCAGATGCACAGAATCCTTTAGTACTGAAGGCTCTAGTAAATTACACAATCTGTTAAAAATCCTGCCCAGTTTGGTTTCTTTTGTTTATATAAATAACCAGAATGCTTGCCTCACTGCTCCTCTCAATTAGCAAATTATTTTTCCCTTTTGGATGGATTGTAACCAAGTGGGCTTGTTTTTGGTTTAACAACAATCTAAGACAGCTTTTAAAGGGGTGAAAATAAAGTGAAAAACTGCTATGTGAATGTGCCTTAATGTGGTGGAAATAGAAGAAATGGAAAAACCTTGAAATTTTGCCCCTGAGGTGAGGAAATAGAGAAGAATGGGGAAAAATGGTTCTCCCATATCACCTTCAGAGTCTGAGGAAGCACTGAGACAAGGAGGAAGAATATGCATAAGCATCTTCTTCTCCTAAGGCAGTGATGGCTAACCTTTTTCACGTTGCATGCCAAAAGTGTGTGAGCATGCACGCTTGCGTGCCTGCTCCATCATGCAATGCATGCGTGACTCCCCCGGCCCCTGCCATGCGCACGCAACCCCCCACTGCACACCTCTGCGCATGCGCATGCAACCCGCTACATCTCCCTTTCATAGTTACCCAACAATCAGCTGGCTGGTGAGGGGTGTGCGCGCATGCGCAGTGGGGCTCTTCCAGGCGACCTCTCATGTGCTGGCAGAAGTGGCTCTGCATGCCACAGGTTTGCCATCACAGTCCTAAGTATATGGGAAAGGTCTAAAGGTCTACCAGTGGTTGATAGTTGATATCTTCCATCAGTACATTCTCTTCCCCACTCTTTACATGTTGGAGATGACTGAATTGAACAGGCACACAACTTCCTCATTTTTATGACTTAAGACACGAAACAAGTCTAAGTATACAAAATTGTAATTCAAATGAAGGCACACAAAGGTTAAAATTGATACCCCAGATCTGCCAAAATAACTGGCAAATCAGCACTTTCCAGATCAAAATACTTATCATTTGAACCAAGTTTATCCATTTGACTAACTAGCTATACGTAACCATGCCCATCACTAGACTGTCACTGCTAGTTCTGGAAAAACGTGTTGTTTATCTGACTTCTGACCTAGATAAACAAAACGTCTATGTGTCGGTTGGGTGTGGAAGGGCAAGGAAGCAGGAAATAAGATTCTTGGGATCAGTAAAGTTACACAACCAAGCTATGAAAGGTTACCAGGTTACTCCTTTAGTGCCCTTTCCTGTTCTGAGTCTCCAATTCAAATCACCCTGCTCAGCTTTTTGCTGTTAATGAGCCATTAACTGAAAAGAATGATTGTATTTCTTATGTCAATATTTTAGTTCCAACAGATGACAAAAGAATCCCCCAAATTTGAACCGAGTATTATTTCAGGCATAGGAAATGATCTTTGCTGGATTTTGAGTCCCCTTCACATTGAATCCATTGTGTTAGAATAATTCTGTGTGAAGTGATTCTGTATCAAGTGGAAAATTTAACTGGCTGGAAGTACCTGCCGTTTTCATGTGTCTTTCCCATTTGTCATGTAACCCTTTGTCTTAAAACAATTGTCTGCAACCTTTGCAAGGTGTAGAATAAAATAAAAATTGCTACCTTTTAAAAATTAATTCCAGAAAGAAAATGAACAAAAACAGCAGAAATGTATTAAATACAATCTATATTATCTCTATAACTTTATTTGTCATACTTGCTTGTTTCTGCAAAGCAGTTATAACATCACAAATAACAAAACAGAGACAACAGCTTGTCCCTGAACTCACATCAGTTATTACATGATAGGTACAAAACTAAGTAACTCTGTCTTATTATACAGTTTTTTTCCTCATTTATATACAAATATCTAAACTATATGGAAAAATAGTAAAATAAAACTCGCAGTGTGCTGCATGGCAAAAAAAAACCAAGGAGAGAGGAAAGGAGCTGATCAAGAAGCAGGCAGTGCCAATATTATTTTGATGCGAGTCCTGGATACGCACATGTGTTAAATGGTTGGTCTCCTAGGAACCCTAACTGGGATGGGCAATCATTGACCAATCATCCCTTTCATCTCTTTCCTGTATAGATATACAATAAACTCTTCCCATCACGCAGCACTGGTGCTTTCATATGGCTCTAATTTTTTAAAAGTCACACTATTATTGGACCCAGGATATTTGCTTTGTGGGTGTCACAACTGCTTATAGGTTGCTTCGGCGTAATCAGCTTGTACACATAGTATACATATATGTGGTATACATTAATACAAATAAAAAATAGAGCTCTCCCCAACACTGAAATATCTGCAAGTCAGTCACATTATTCACCCATTCTATTTAAAAAGGAGGCTAATGATGAAAACTTTTTACACGTGCAAGTGTTAGCAAGGTATACTGAGAGCGAGATAGTTAGGAAAATTATTTGGAAGCAAAGTAGCGCTGAAATAGAAAGACTGCATGCTTCAAACATTATTTGGAAGTGCACGTGAGGTTCTGCAATTCAATAAAGGAGCCTGACCTTGTTAAAAGTTTCTTCAGATGCCTGACAAAAATGTTGTTGCTTTGTAAGAATCACTTTAACTTCAATGAGTGTAATTCCTTAAAGCAATAGCAACACTTTTCTTGGCTTCTACACAAGATGAAAGCTGGAAAAAGGTCCAGCTTCTTTAATAAATAGCAGAAAAATGCTAATTTCAACATCTCTTTGAAATATTGAGGTTGTATGTCATCCTATTCGATAAAAAATCCCTACTGCTGGCACTGAAGGATAATTGAAATGACCTTACTCCCCAATTGCAGGGAGCTGAACTCCATAATTTAGCCAAGAACAGTGTTCAACCTTCCTTTCCTAAGAGGTACAAACATACTCATGTTACTTTGGCCAAAGTTATGTCATTCATTCATTCATATATATATATGGAATATATATATATGGAGGAACTTTGCATCATATTTTTGCTGCCATTGGTCTGTTATTTTAATTGGATATCAATTATCTAAGTTTGTGGAATTCTGGGTGCCCAGAACCAATGACAGGATTTTAAAAGTTAGCCCATATGAATATATTGTACAAGTCAAATGAAGCAAGGCAGGTGATTGTGTGCTTACAGAAGCATGTTCCTGTTCTGTCTTCCTTTCTTCATATCTCAAGTTCTCTAACTATTTCAGGCAGAAAATGTGAATGCAACTTTTGTCCTCCATTATTCAAATTCTCTCCAATATCTTCTGGAAAAAGGGAAGTGCATTTTATAATGACAGCAGCCACAACCCCACTACCTCTCCAGGAAAAAAATAAACAATTTCAGCAAACTTCCCAAGTCCACACAAACACATTTTGCCCAAACAAGTACAATTTGGAGAAAGGATGCTAATAATTGCTGTACAAATCTGTCTTTGCTATAATGTGGCGTGTGTGTGGGGTGTCTCAGGTGAGAATATTAAGGCACAGAGAAAAGGAGCGATAGAGTCAACCCCCCCTGAGATCCTCATATTTAGATGCTCCAGTGAAGGGGTTAAAAAGCACCATATGAAAAAGTGCCAAATAACCACAACATGCTGTGGGAGACCCAGCAGCTTAGAACAGAACCAGCATTACTGATTTCATAATCTATGCAGGAGACTCAGGAGGGGCCTAATGTTACCCCCCTTTTATGCAGCAATGTGTTAAAACAGGCACAGTTACCACAACCACAACAGCAACAAAGACGTGCAATATATTGCAATTAATCTGATTGCCCTTTTCAGCTTTAAAATGTGTCTGGCAAAACCAGTGGCAGCAGATTTTACTGCTTGCAAAGGGAGCCTGTGATTCTTAGACAAAAGATACATCATGCCTAATGAGATCAACATGTTTTAATCTCACGGGTTGTAGAAAATAATGGCAAAGATAATACCCACACATCCCATAGATATGTTTAGATATCTTGGCCAGACTGGAACAGAACAAGAGGAAGGGAAGGGAAAATGGAATGTTCTCCATCTTAGGCGAATTCCATCCCACTGCACTTAAAATTAACTATTAACATAGGTAAAATATTTACAGCAGAAAGGACAAATGGTAACTTGCCGTAAATGTTATAGAATTTAAAGTCCAGGAGATGCAGAGTTCAAAAACAGACAATACAAAAGAGATTTCTGTATCACTGCGTGTACAATTGCTCCTCCAGAAGAAAACACGAATGACAAAAGGCAACAGGATTCTAACAGTGCATACAATCACAAATTAAATTAATGGAGGAACGCAATCTTGCACATTTGGATTTGGTATCTAGGAAGAGCAGATGAGGTCTAAAGAAAAATAATTCAACATGACCCTCATCCATAATGAAACATATATATGGGATACGTGCTTCTATTTATTGAGCAACTTTCCTGGGAATATGCATCCAGATTTGTATCTTGGGCAGCTTTCCCTGAAATTCTGGATCATTCTTACAGAGATATCTTTCTCTACAGATGGGAGAAATCTTGATTTGCAGAAAATATCTTGCAGATTCTTTTGAAATACTGGGCAACCAAAAATACCCACAAATGCTATATTTCACTTCTGCATAGGGAAAAAGAATTTCTTGTCTTCCCCCATTCACACATTGGATCTTTTGCAAAGACTAATTGCATATATCACACTATTAATTAAAATAAATCCTGGTCACAATAAAAACTTAATAGAACGAATTAACAGGGCAATAGCTAAGGATGACTGTCTATCCTCAAATAATCAGAATTATGAGGGTGGAGATACCTTTTCATAATAGAGTGCAGAAAGGAAATTTCTGCTAGTTTCATTTCAAATAATTTAACAAGTGAATAAAGATACAGCCTCATTTCTTGGGAAACATTTGTCTGATTTTTGTATTACCAGCCCTTTGCCTTACAAATAACATAAAAACTATTAAAATAAAATGTGTTTTGCTCATCTTACACCTCTGTTCTAGGCTACAATGTAGTGTTTTTTTATTTTTTTCTTTATTAAGTGAAATGTGCACTAGGTAAGCTTTTAGAAAAGAAAGTCCATACCACCCGCATTAGCCATAATGGTCCTTGCTTACAATTGGCATCAGAAGGTGCCCAATCCTGACTTGAGCACCATGTAAAAAAGGAATATAACCTATTTTCTGGTTCAATAAATAAAGGAAAGTTCCAGGCTATGGCATATGTTCCACCAACCCCTTAAAACTCATCATCCGAGCTCAAAAGCAGGGTCTTCTCATTGTCACGGACACCAGAGGTGCTATGAGAACGTGAAATGATGTGACTGCCATTCCGCCATGGTGGTCCATGTTCCAGGGTGGACTGCTGTGTGTATTGCTGGTAGGCTGGGGAGAAGTTATGGATAGCATCCTGGACAATATCGTGGGGGTTCATGGTCTCCTTAAGGCTGCTAGAGATGCTCTTCATTGGGGCACACCGTCCTAGAAAGAAACGCCGTATATGAAAAACTGAAGTTTTTCTCCAGTCATCCCTTTTCAAAAGCTACCTACAGCAGTTTTTCCTAGTGCCCATATATTAACAAGGGCATGAATGAGGCAGGAATTAATTCTGACAGCTAAAGAAATTTGGATACTACCTCAAATTTGGAGTAAACGTATTTTAAGTATTATTTTGGGTTTTGTTTTTCAGTTCTTTCATAAAAAATATCGACTCCAACTCTAAATCTTATCTTTGTAAGCTGCCCAGAGTCAATTTTCTTAAATAAATACATAAAACTGTAAAACTTTATTTATTTTGCATATAATTTGAAGTGAGTGGGTCATTTTATTGTTGCTCCTGTTAAAAAAAAGGGGGGAGCCTCTAAGTTGTGAATCATCTAGAGATCTATCATAAATTAGAAAATCTATATTATGCCTACCAATGGTGTAGATCAGGGGTCCCCAACCCCAACCCTGAGGCCATAGACCAGCACTGGTCTGCAGCATGCCAGGAACCAGGCCGTGCAGGTGAGCAAAACCCCATCTGAGCACGTGCGGGATGTAGGTAGTGTGCAAAACCACCCCACCCCGGATCCGCAACAAACCCTCTATAGAACCAGTCCCTGGTGTCCAAAAAACTTAGGGGCCGCTAGTGTAGATCACATAGTTACAGGGGGGGAGGGGAAATAATGCCTTTGCTACTTTTATTCACAATATGTCTGTTATGATTGAACTAAAATATTGAAGTAAAAAGAGCATCCGGATATTTTGGATAGTACACTATGTCAATTAAAGAAACAAAAGCAGTTATAATTTTCAGTATAGATATTTCCCAGGGGTGTGGGCATATTACAAGTGGTCCTTGCTAAGCACCAACAACTCTATTTATAAGGGAAACAGCAACTGACTGCAACATACGATTTTACTTCGGTGTTCTCCCTTAACTCCATGGGAAGTATACAAATGGCAGTCATGTGACTGCAGGACGCTGGGATGATAATAAATTGATTGCAAGGCTGCTTTTTTTTACATCCCAGCATATATTTAATGGTCACTAAATGAGGCAGTTAGTAAGTGAGGACTACCTGTAATCTATTGCAGCAAAAGCAATAGTGTTTCATAACATTTTATATACTAATACTTCACTGCTAAAGGCATACTGAGTCATATTGCATACAAACCCATCAGAGATGCTGATCTCCAGCTGTAGATTTTTTAAAAGTTTTAATTACAACTGTTCCTATCGGGCAGAACTTTTGTAGTGTTCAGGAAATACATTTAATGGGGCCTTTCACTATTTCCCCCCAAGTACAAATATTTGCTGCTTCTAAGATATGATTTAGGAGAAATAGTGCAGGAAGCTGAAGTGTCTCAACCACGAAGAAGCAAACAAGAGCAGAGAGAGGTTGGCACCTACCATACGGACCATATGACGGAACAGCTGCACCAGATACCAGAGCCCAAAGCAAGGGAAAGAGAAAAAGGAGGAGAGAAAAAAAGAGAGGAAGATATGGGAAACAACAGTCTGAAATGGCAAGCAATCCTCAGGTTGTATAGCAAGTTGAATTCTTTACTCTCACCCTCCACCCAATTTCACCAAAGCTCTTGACCCAGAACTCTTACTCAAGCAATACAAGCAAAAAAAATTCCGTACAATCAATCCTGAACAGCACAATCCAAATACCAATAAAGGAGAATATTTGTAGCTCAGGGTTGAAATGAGACGGGGTCCTGGGTGTTCTCTGAGCTGGGTTATTTTCTTGCAGCTGTTTCATTTCCCAAACATCATCAATGCTAGCAAGGAGTGGGGTTTCTTCTCAATATAAATCCCAATTGAGAAGTTTCTTCCCAATATATATTCCAGTGGCTTGCCCTGTCAGGGTTGGTGGGAGTGGTTTTGGTTATTCTTTGATTGGCCTGTTTACTATTAGCTTCTTCGGCAGTTCCTCGATTGAGGTACCGTTTACTTCTTTGACACCAAGATTAATATCAGACCAACAATCAAGAAGTAAACATATTGCAATCAAGGAACTGACAAACATACTAGCAGCAAATAGGCTAATCAAAGAATCACCAAGACCATTCCCACCAACACTGACTGGACAAGACACTAGGACCACGATGGTGAACCTATGGCATGCGTGCCAGAAGTGGCATGCAGAGCCATTTCTGCGGCACGTGAGCGGTAACCCGGAAGAGATCCACTGCGCATGCCCGCGCGCCTCCCGCCAGGCAGCTGATTGTTGAGGATCTGCCGTGCATGCGTGGGGCACGCGTGGGAGATGCATGCGCAGAGCTGCGTGGTGCACATGGGGGTTGCACATACATGCACAGAGGCGCACGGTGTGCGGGGGTCATGTCCATATGTGCAAAAACACACGGTGCACATGGGGGTTGTGCATGTATGTGCAGGGGTGGCGTCCGCATTGCATTATGGGTGCAGGCACATGTGTGCGTGCACACGCACACACTTTCGGCACACGATGATGAAAAGGTTAGCCATCACTGAACTAGAACATAAACTGAGAGCAAACCTCACTCCCTATTAGCACTGATGAGGTTACCTAGTTTGACTAATTAAACTGCTGCAAGAAAACAGCCAAGCACAGTGAGCATCAAGGACCCCTTATAATAGAAATAAAAGCACTCACCCCTCTTTTAATATTAAAAAAGAAAGTGAACACCAGACTTTGACGCTGACTGTATTTAAATCCTTGGAGATGTGTTTTATTGGTCAATACAATCTGGCTCTCCTGTGCCTTCAATATTTCTTCTCTCTTCATTTTAATACTGTTATTCCAAAACTACTTCTCTTAATTTTACATAGATGCACAAAATTCAACAGGGATATTTGCCTTCTGGTTGCCTTTTTCTCATTTCATAATCTATGCAGGGGAATCCTTGTAAGTCCATAAAACTGCTGGTGGAGCTCACAGGACAGTGACCTATAATCCTACATAAAGTTGTCTTTCACCTCTATATAGCGATGTTCAGAGAAATGAAAACCAGATCTGGTATTAATCTACGGTCAAATCCGGCAAAAGGAAAATGCATTCTTTTTCAAATGAAGTGTTCAGGGATTGAATTAAGTCAGCTTTTTATTGCAAATTCAGCAATGACCTCCATACCTTGCGCATCAAGGTGCTTGTCTGCATAGACCTTGTAAGTGAATGCATACCGCAGAGCAATAGCTGCAAAGAACATCTCCATGCAGATGATGAAGTCCTGATAGCCAGCCGCTACGGTCCCCACAGATACATTGGCCGAGCGGATCTTAGGGATTGCACCACACTTCTCCAAAATGGCCAACAGCATCCCTGAAATGAAAGAAATATTCTGAAGTCTCTTTCTCCAGCCTATTTGTTTTTGCGTGTTTTGCTGTGGATTATTATCCATTGCTGATATCTTAGTACAAACATTTCTCACTACGATTATCACTGATTTTGGTTCATGTTCTCATTCATTTTAGTTATGTTAAATCTTTTTGCTTAATGTATTTTGTTTCATTCTATTCCCTCTCCCTCTCTTTTTGGGGGAAGGGGGGAGGCCCTGCTGTTTCTTTTGTCTTGAAGACATGGAGTAATGGTTGTAAGTTATAGAAAAATAGATTCACACTGAAAAATAAAAGATAAGAATGGTTTAACAATGAAGCCAATTATCTAGAAAGTTAACCTTCATTGTGGTATTCAAGAAAACCCTGGACAACTACATTGTGTAGATGATTTAATTTCAATTATGGCGCGAAGCAAGGAGTTGGACTCTATGATTTAAATGTCCCTGTGTTTTTATTCTACTACAGTTTATTCCAAATCTCAAAATAGAATATAACAATATAAAACAGAGTATAAAATATACTTAGTGTTCAACTTTGTTTTTAACTTCTGGGTGCAATTAGTAGAAAAACCAAAAATGAAAATAAATTAACTAGTTAACTGTTAAATGTTTGGTAAGGGAGGTGTATTTTTACTTCTTCCTAAATGATGGGAGCCAAATGCAGCTCCTTAGGGCAGTCACTGCATACAATCAGCTAAAAGAAAGTTGCAGTTGATATATTAGCCCGAACTGTGCAAAAGTGCTCTTCACCTCAGTTGCAAAATCAGTGATAGTTGAGGGTCATGGAGGACTCCCAAACTGTAAACCAGGGTGTTAAATTGAAGGCCCAGGGTGCTTTGATGTGGCCCATGGGGCCATCCCAGAAACAGCAAGGGACCAACCTACAGTGCCTCTGCCAATGAAAAAAGAGCTTTGTGGGGGGCCGCATGTGGTCCTCACAAGCTCAGTTTTCGGTGGCAGAGGGTTGCAGGAGGCTATTGCAGCCAAAAATGGAGCTGGGCAGCCCATTTTCGCTGGTACTCAGGCCCCCAAAGGCGCCCCCGACACGAGTGACTTCGAGCTGGCCATGGCCACCCTGGCCACACCCACTCCGGCTCCCAAGGTCAAACACAACATTGATGTGGCCCTCAATGAAATAGAGTTTCACACCCCTGCTGTAAACCTACTTTTTCTGGAGGATTCCAACCCAATCCAGAGATAATCTCAACCCCCGAGTCCAACTTTCTCCTTACCAAGAGACCTCTGCTTTCCCTGAGTTTAATACCAGCATTTTTTCAACATACAGCTCATTATTGAGATTTAGTCTGTACTAAAAGGTAATTATTTCTTCTTTGGAGTTAGAACATAGGGAGCAGTTGAGCTGAATAGCATCCTATTTCAAAGAACCAAATGACCTCTCCCAGTAGTTTCATGTAGCATAGGAAGTAAGACAGAACCCATGCCCTATGTTATTAAACCAAACTTCTCTAGAAATATGACACCACCTGACACCTCTTTCGATACTTCAGTTAACATGAAGGATCTGAACCACTGCAAACAACAGTCTGTGTATGACGGCCTAAAAGAGTAAACTTCAAAAAAACCCAGTTCAGATCAGAATCTGTTTAGGGAAGACAGTGCTGATGATATATCTTTAAAAAGTTTTTAAAAACCCTTCTATGTCTGTTTATGCCATCCAAAGTCTGGAAAGATTGACTGATCACTCAGAAAAGTAATTATTTATATTATACAAGACATGATGTCAGGTTTTCCCTAGCCAATCCAGGCTTTCATTTGTTATGTTTTTATGTTAATTTGAACATAAAGCATAGAGATGGTAACCAATGGTTGATTATGTATATTGTGTACCAATCCAGAAAGGATGCTTAATTCAAATGGGGGATTTATTGCACAAAGTACAATGAATAAACTTAAGTATATATTCTAAAAAGTGCTGCAGGATTGATTTGTTTATTTAGCACCTTCTATTCATGACAATTAAAAATAATCTGATTCTCAAACCTCTAGGCACTTGACTGAATGAATTGCCTTAATACACCAGAGTGGAACTAACTGAAAGGATTAAAGAACAGGTCTGAATTACAACTGACTTATAAATGAAGTCAACATACAAAAATGGCATCGGAAATAAAAATAAAATGTAACATTATTCAATTATAATGAGCTACTAAATGTTCCCAATTATTAGTGCTTGTGAGTTGTAAGCAGGGGTGGGATTCTACCAGTTCGCACCTATTCGCTAGAACCAGTTGTTAACATTCTAAGCAGTTTGGAGAACTGGTTGTTAGAAGAAATTACTGGTCTAATCCTGTAAGGAAGGCAGGAAGGAAACATTCTGCTGTTGCTTACAGAAACTGCCTCTCCGTTAACCCTTATTACGTTCTTGGCAGGACTAGACTTCCTGTCTCAGGAGCTTCTCTGGAGTTTTTTTCTCTCTCCTTTGCTGGTATTTTGTTTGTGTGGAGTGACTATTGAAAAAAGTGACTTATGACTGTTTTTCACACTTATGACTGTTGCAGCATCCCCACAGTCATGAGAGGCCAGGCGAGGAGATGCGTGCCTCAATGTGAATGATATTGAGTTGGCCACACCCAGCCAATAACACGACCACCAAGCCATGTCCACCCAGTCACATGACCACCAAGCATGCCCACCACCTAAGCCACGCCCACAGAACCGGTTGTTAAAAATTGGAATCCCACCCCTGGTTGTAAGCATGCACATTAATACCTCACCTTGCCAAAAGGACAGGAAAATAACAGACTTGACCATGAAAAATTTTAGGACAGGACTATAAGGACTGAGAAGTTCACGGGTGGCAAAATAGAAGAGGAAGAGGGCATACAAAGCCAAGCTGACTGAAATATTGTAAATGATTGTCACATAGAGATATCCACTTGTGACACTGGAAAGGAAAAAAAAGAACATGTCAATGTTTGTAGTACTGTTTATGTTAAGGAAAGTTACAATATAAACTTTCTCTTAGCCAAATATAACCTCCAGTTACTAAACAATGGGCCATTGCAAAAGAGGCACACACAGATTAATTATTTCTATAATATTATAGTAAACCCAATTAAAAATATCTTGAATTGTCCTAAAAAGAGTAATAGTGATGTTTTACTGAACAGTGAAAATGAAAATTGGGGAAATGGCCTTATGACTGAATCTGCACATAACTGCACCATATTCCAAGAGGCTGTATTATGGCAGCTACATTCAACTCAATGGCTACTGGGTTATGCCAAAAGGTTTTTTTGTCTAACTCATTAGTTACATCTATATGAACTGGGTGATTCCATCATGCCTTAGGATTTGGATGACATCAGGGTGCTAATAATGCTTAACTGTTATTTCTCCCTGATGCCAGAATCAGGTAGAACTGTGCAGATGCTGGGACAATGTCTAGAGACAACAAGAAGTCTACAGAATTATCACAGAGTGGACAGCTAGGTTGTTGGAAAAAGTATGATTTAGGAATTACATTATACTGGTTTTAAAGAAATAATATTGATAGGCAACATGTATCCAATCCAATATCAAGATGTTGGTAATAATGCTCAAATCTGCAATGCTATGAAGCTTTGGTATCTGATGAAGTATTAGATTCTGTATGTATTTGACTTATTAAGCTCTAAGTGGTTTTGCTCTGTATATCATTGGGTGTAGTACAACGTGTGAAGTTCTGCCTGTGGCACTCCAATTATGGAATGTAATTCCCCTTTCCAGAATTTAAGTCACTGCCAACACTTCTTTTGTTCTGAAGTCAAATGAAGATCATATGATAGTCATCTAAGGTTTTGAATTTAAGATCAGCTCCATTTATATTCTGGTTTATTGTCTTTTATTTGTTTTGTTCTGTCTGAAGCCCACTAATATAAGGCACTTATATTCACATAAATATATACAATGCATAAATATAGGGCCTGGAAGTATCTGAAGAAATACTAATTACAGGCAGAAAAACATCCATGCTTGACCATGTACAGAATCAATATACTGTTTTTTCCCCTATCTTGTGCCCATCCAGTCTCCAATAATATAAAATACAATGCCAAAATAATTATTTGGCTCTGATCTTTCACCTCTAATACTATTATTATTATTATTATGCTACTCTCTCTTATGCAGATAGTCTTCTTTTGTTCTCACAGTTCTTGTGGCAAAGCATTCATTGTTTACTAAAACTAATTCCCATTCAAAGCTTTATTTTGCTGGCCAATGATTGAAATAAAGACTTGACTTGTTTTCATATGTCAGGTATGTGTTATTTAATAAAGAATTAAATTACAATTAAACTATTTACTTACTCAAAGTCTCCATCTTGGTACTTTCCAAATGCCTGAAGAACAACTGTAATAATTGCCATGAGGGGCTTTACTACACAGAATTGCAGTGTGGCCTGGAGAAAAGGAAAACAGAAAGGCAGACAAAATGAGGATAAGGAAGAATATATAGATGCAGACTTCTTTAATCTTCTCCTTTATGTGTAATTCCCAATATGCTTGTAGCTTGAAATATGGGAGGGGGAGGGGTATGATTGGAATGTGTGGGAAGCTGGGAGGGAGAGAAGGAATTTAAGTTAGCCATTTGCAGCTTGACAAAATTGTACAACCCCAAGGTCATGAGCTGAAGACTTTCGAAAGGTGCAGGGTGTTTTCCCAAAATAAAATGCTTGACCTGGATTGGTGGACAATGAACACTGGGCAGCAGGAAA
Source organism: Naja naja (assembly GCA_009733165.1). Classification (NCBI taxonomy): domain Eukaryota; kingdom Metazoa; phylum Chordata; class Lepidosauria; order Squamata; family Elapidae; genus Naja; species Naja naja. The sequence continues at coordinate 23,797,882 of CM019154.1, read as the reverse complement.
TCATAATACTGCGCTTCGCACCAAAACTTTAGAACTGGCTTTTCTTCTTCTGTGCCTGTATGGATCTATCAGTAAAGTTTTACTCTTGGTAATAAAAATGTCCCAGGAGTTTCTTTTGCTGTGCATGCCAGAGGGACAATTGCCCACCAGGATTGGGAATTGTGAAACTGTTGGCCCAATGCATCTCAATGGTCCAATCCTGGGTTCTTTAACTAGCTCTGATCGCCTACTTTCTTTCATTCTTCTGTTTAAGCAGATGGTTTGAATACTAGTTAACTGTACTTAAGGTAAAAAAAAATATGACTGATGTGACTTCTCTGACTTAAATTCTATAAGACAGAGTCAGACTTTGCTCCATGCTTGATTCCCGAGGTGGAAAAGGTGGAAAAGTGTCCATCTTGGAGGAGCAGAACTAGAGGCTATGAGGCAGTTCAAGAAATGCCTCAGAAACCATTTCTGTAGCACATATATATGTAAGTTATTCGAAGCTGAGTTCAATTCAAAGGCAAATTTTGTGAATAAAGTACACAAAAAACTTCCTTGAATTCAAAGAACCTTTGACTACACAAAAAAATTAGATACTTCACAGCAATCTAGACTCTCAAATCATTATTTTACAAACATAGATTAATACAAATAAAATTAATACAGTACTTAAAAATAGCAGACCGAAATTCATAAATAGACCAAGGAAAAAACCCTGTCAGATTCATACATAACTTCATATTCCTGTCCTATTTATTGCCAGATGCATAAACCTAACAATAGGCAGATCATATACTATATAGATTTTATTGGATTTCTTGTATACTAGCTTCTTTTGTTAAGATTTTTAAATTTGTTTAATTTTTTAAATTGCTAATAATCATTATTGCCAAGGGTGTTCTAGTCCTTATTTATTTATTAAATTTGTTTGCCACAGCAGTGATTCTGTTTATTGTTGGAAGGCAGGGAACAATACTAGCAGAAAGTCGAAGAAAAGGAAAGGTTTGTTTTTGATAATTCTTGAATGATGATCTTAAGACTTGAAGAGATTAAAATTTAAGCACAATCCAAACAGTGAGTCATAATTAACTTGTGAACTGGAAAATGTCAAGCTAATTGTTAAACTGCATTTGAGCTGCTTCTTCTTCTTCAGTCTGGGTGCTGTTTAATCATTTTCCTGTAGCCCAATCCCACAAGTGTTTATTTTTAAACACTTCCTCGTGAAAAAAGTATTAAGACATAGTGGAAGAACAAGTGGGAGCAAATGACCTACACAACTACCCAGTCATCAGGCATATGTCTGCGAAAGTGACAAATCAAAGCCTATGATGGCTCTTCAGAATCTCTTCACCTATCGTTTTCTGAGACCTAAGAATGCCATTTTTGCCCGAGGCAAACAGAATGTCAGGAGGAAGCACACAGCAGCTCCTTGTTCCTAGAAATGAATGGATTGATGATCCAGTCAAACCTGTAGTTTCAACCATTGTTTTCAAAGAAACTCTTGGTTATCCATGTAAGCCAAGTACATAATTTCTTCAAGCCAATCTTTTGAGTTGTAAACAAAAATTAAAGGATCACAATCTTTTCGTTATGACCTGTCTTCTTAAGCATATACTGTTCAGCATACATAAACATTAAATATATTCATTTTAGTATTCACAAATTACTACTTACATTATTAAATTCTTCAACAATTTGTCAGTAGTAGGTAGATGTGGAAGAAGAGTGAACTCAAAATAATTACAGCAGTCAAAGCAATAAGTCATACTAAAAGTTATGTATGGTTAAATCATACAATGTTTCTATGTTCCCATGAAATGGATATGACTGTCAAATATCAATTGGTTAAAATGAACAATTACTTCAGAACAACCATCCTGATATTCAGTTATCTTCCTGTTCCTGCACAAGTCTCCTTATTTTTTCAGTGAAGTAGCAAGTCAGTTTCTTCTATTGCTGGAAGCTTCCGGAAGAGGTAGAGCTAACTGAAGATGTCTCTGCAAAAGTAAAGCCAACAATTGCAGAAAAGACCAAGGAAGTGGTGAATAGACCTGTTCATTGAAACATCTCCAGATAAGGAGACAACAGGAGGTCACCATATATGCTTTGACCCATGCAGAGATTTCAGGATGACTTTTTAATGGACCTGTGTGTCAGGAGATGGTGGGATTAGCCATCTTGCTCACAAGTGCAGCAGAGACTTTCAAAGGACACTAAGTTTGCAAACTTCATTTTCTAATCACTTTTAAAAATCACTCATTAACTACTTCTAAGTTGTTAGTGACTTTCAGAATGACAAGTTTGAAAACGTCAGGTGAGTCTATGTTTAATCCTGAATGAAAGAAAACTTTAATTATAGCCTTAAGAAATCAAAGAGTCTGAAATAAAACAACAAAAACCTAAATTTGTATCTTAAGAGATATATAAATGGACCAAGGGTCCAGATACAATTGGAACATTTAAACTTTTACAAAATGATTTTGGAAATAATTATAAAGTACAAGCTGCTCCTCATGAGAAATATGTTGTTTTGTTTTGATTGTTTTGATTTTTATAAGATATAGGTATAGATAAATGATTTCATGATTTCAAAAACAGGAAGAGTCAAAAATGAGAAGAGTCTAAAGATTTCAGGTAGAGGAAAGATATATAGGCCTGAAAAATTGTTATGACAATAAAAGTACTTGAAGAGATTTCTGAAGAATGAAATCCAAAAATAGTAGCTGCAAATAATATCAATAATGTCAATAATGATGTCTCTTCTATGGATGGATGATGTCCAAAAATATTATTGAAGAAAGGTCAGATGTAAAACGAATTTTATCTGACAAAACAAGAGATGCTATCAATACTGGATGTATAACTGACAGGCAAAGAGAATGATTCAGAAAAGGATGTTTCATGGGACATACAAAAGAAATTTAAAAAATTCTGTGCAATGGGATAAATAAGAAATGAAAAGGAATCAAATCCTACAATAAAGTTTGAATGAACTAAAGATTAAGACTGCTAAAAGCAAAAGGAAGGCTTTATTGAGCATAATAAGATATGCTGTTACTTCTGGCTATTTTTTTGGACTTTCTGCTGACACCAGTACTGAAGGTGATAAATATTTATAACTTTAAAGAAGGCGAAAAGTTACTAAGTTACTAAATTTGTTATTCATTTGTTGTTATTGGAAGTCACTTCTCTTATTCTCTTAGTTATATTCTTATCTTCCCCTTTCTTCTCACTGTCTTTTTCTCTTTCCTTGCACTTTCTATTTTCTTGTCTTTAAGTCAGTTTGCATTAATTTTTATTACTATAATAAAAATTCTTAATAAAATTCTATTACCAAAAAGTTTCTTCAACTGCAAGACTCTTGGCTGAAAACTGAAGTGACAAGTCACATCAGTGCAGCTAGTGAAATTTCAATTCATAATTTCCTGTTCCATAACTCGCACTTCATTGCCACAAACTCATCGCTTAAACGGGAACTAAATAATTTTGTTTTTTCCTAGTTCTAATTTTTAAAGTTGTCACAAACAGAGGACTAAATTTCCATAACTACTTGTATGATTTGAAATTAAAATATTATGAGAAGAAGGAAAGAATTTCCTGGATACATCCACTCATATTAATCAACACTCGCACGACCAAGGGGTTAAATTGTAAATATGGTGTTAAGGGATCTCTTTTAAATTTTTTAATTTGGTGTTTTAATGGGATAGGGAGAGGGGAGGGAAATGAACCTGTTATTAAATCCTGGTCTATCCGGGCCGGAAACGGGTCTCGTTGCGGGAGGGCTGCGGGAGGGGTCCACGGGGTCCACTGTGGGCAGGGTGGGACTAACAATCCCTTGGGCGATCGGTTATGGCAGGAGGGGACGAGACAGAGGGCCAAATTATGTTTCGGGAGTACGTCCCCACTGTTTGTGTGCGGTGATGTGCTCCGACCCTCAGGTCTCTGCCCGCTCCCCTGGGGTCTTGGGAGATGTGGTCCCTGAGCTTAAGCTGGTGTATGTAAACACCAGATCCGTCGCTAATAAGTCACCCCTCCTTCGAGAGCTTATCGAGGAGGAGGAGGCGGATCTGGCATGTATTACCGAGACCTGGCTGGGACCGGAGGGGGGTGTCCCTCTGTGTGATCTATGTCCCCCAGGTTTCCAGGTGCTGCACCGGTCTCGAGCTCAGGTAAGGGGTGGAGGGGTAGCCATAGTTATCAGGGAGACTCTGATTCCAAGGGAGGCCACTTTCCTGCAGACAGGCGGGTGTGAGTCCCTCCTCCTGAGATTGGGCCCGGGAGGTCGGTTGGGTCTGTTGCTGACGTACCTGTCCCCCAGCTGCGTGGCGACGGCCCTTCCCGGCTGCTTGATCTCTCGGAGGTGGCAGTGGAGTTCCCCAGGCTTATGGTTCTGGGGGACTTCAACTTGCCTTCTCTGGGGGGGGGGTGTCGGGATTGGCCTGGGAGTTCATGGCATCCATGGCAGCCATGGACCTGACCCAGGTGATTCAGGGGCTCACTCATGAGGGGGGAACACACTCGACCTTGTTTTTGTCTCGGGACAGTGGTGTAGTGATCTGGGGGGCGGGTCACCGGTTACCCTACCCCTATCATGGACAGATCACTATCTCCTGTGGCTGGTCGTCCAATCAGCTGCCCCTCGCTGCTGGGATGAGGAGCCACTACGATGGTTCCGCCCCAGACGCCTGATGGACCCTGATAGGTTTCAGGTGGCGCTGGGGTTCTTGCCCACCTCCCTCGACCACAGCCCGGCCGAGACCTTGGCGTCCGCCTGGCAGCAGGCAGCCTCGGCAGCGCTCGACCAGGTTGTCCCCTTGTGGCCTCTTCCTCGCCGTAGACCCCAGTTGGCCCCTTGGTTTTCCAAGGAGCTCCGGGGGATGAAGCAGCGGAGAAGATGCCTGGAGAGCAGGTGGAGGACCAGCCGTTCCGAGTCTGACCGTGTCCAGCTAAGAGCCTATATTAGGACTTACCTGGAAGCAATTAGAGCGGCGAGGTGTGCTTACTTCTCCGCTCTGATCGTGTCCACAGATGATCGCCCTGCCACCCTGTTTATTTTTTATTTATTTATTTTTTGAACTTGTATGCCCCATCTCCAAGACTCTGCTCACAACTAAAAACAGGAACAATAAATACTTAAAAAGAGATTAAACTAATTTTACAAGCCCCAAAATTACAAAAACTAAAATTTACAATAGTTAAAAATTAAGAAACCTATCCCCCCGCAGGGTGGGTCACAGCCCGGGTTGGTCAAACAACCAGGTCTTTAAATCATGGTGGAAGGTGCGGAGGTCAGGGGCCAGATGGAGCCCCAAGGGCAGTTGGTTCCAGAGGTCAGGGGCCGCGACAGAATAGGCTTGTCGTCGGGGGACCGCCAGCCGGCATTGGGCTGCCGACGGGACCCCGAGGAGTCCTTGCCTATGTGCTCGCACAGGGCGGCCGGCACTCGATATCGGCAGAAGACGCTCCCTTAAATATTGAGGACCCATGTCGTGTAGGACTTTGTATGTTAAAACCAGAACCTTGAATCTCACCCAGAGTGCAACCGGCAACCAATGCAGGCAGCGCAGGAGGGGGTAACATGGGAGAATCAGGAAACTCCCATCACCACCCGCGCCGCCGCATTTTGCACCAGCTGCAATCTCCGGATGGTATGCAAGGGCAGTCCTAAATAGAGAGCGTTGCAGTAGTCGAGTCTAGAGGTAACAAGGGCGTGAGTGACTGTGCGCAGGGCATCTCGGTCCAGAAATGGGTGAAGCTGACGAACAAGGCGGAGCTGGGCAAAGGCCCCCCTGGCAACGGCCCCCACCTGCTCCTCCAACCGAGCCGTGCATCCAGGAGGACCCCAGATTCCACGCCCTATCCACAGGGGCAACACCTCTCCCCTATGGCCAAAGATGGATATTCCTGGCTGGGCCGAGATGCTGGTATGCACAGCCACTCAGTCTTGGCTGGGTTGAGTCGAAGCATGTTCCCGCTCACCCAAATCCGTACCGCATCCAAACACCGGGTCATCAGGGAGAGGGCATCACTGATCTGGTTTGGGGTGGAGATGTACAGCTGGGTGTCATCTGCGTACTGATGGAATCTCACCCCAAAACCACGGATGATCTCACCCAGCGGCTTCATGTAGATGTTAAATAGAAGAGGGGAGAGGACCGACCCCTGAGGGACCCCACAAGAGTGCCCCCCACTCCCAACCCACCGAGGCACTGCAAAAGGATACCATGGTTGATGGTATTGAAAGCCGCGGAGAGGTCTAATAGGACCAGGACAGAGGAAAAACCCCTGTCCCGAGCTCTCCAGAGATCATCCATCAGCGCGACCAATGCCATCTCCGTGCTGTAACCGGGTTGGAAGCCCGATTGATACGGATCCAGGTAGTCCGCTTCATCCAGGAAAAGTGGAAACTGCTGAGCCACCACACTCTCAACAACCTTCGCCAAAAGAAGGTTGGAGACTGGACGAAAGTTGTCTAACACGGTCGGGTCCAGGGCAGGCTTCTTCAGGAGGGGTCTCACCACCGCCTCCTTCAAGGCGGAGGGAAAACACCCTCCCTTAACGGCGTTGACAACTGCCCGAGCCAACCGCAGGTGGCCTCCCTGGCGGCATAAGCCAACCAGGAAGGACACGGGTCCAACAAACATGTGGTGGAACTCAGGCGCCGCATAATCCTGTCCACTTCATCCTCGGAAACAGGATCAAACTCATCCCAGATCACACTGGCCAGACTGCTTGTATCCCGTTCCTCAGACCACTGCAAATCAGAGGACAACCTGCCCCGAATCCGAGCAATCTTATCCGACAGATATTGACCAAACTCCTCAGCCCTTCCCTAATGGGCCCCTCCCCATATGAAGGAGAGAGCGGGTAGCCCAAACAGGGTGGCTGGGCGGTTATTCTGACGCTATGAGGGCGGAGAGATAGGACCTTCTCACCGCTCTCATAGCTACCAGGTAAGTCCTAATATGGGCTCTTAGCTGGGCTCGATCGGATTGGGAGTGGGTGGACCTCCACCTGCTCTCTAAACCCCTTCGACGACGCTTCATCTCCCGGAGCTCCTCAGTATACCAAGGAGCCATCTGGGATCCACGGCATATGAGGGGACGCATGGGGACAACCCTGTCGAGGGCATCCGATGCAGCCTGTTGCCAGGTGGCCGCCAGATCCTCGGCAGAGCTGTGGGCAAGGGAAGAGGGAAAGGACCCCAGTTCCGCCTGGAACCTCTCAGGGTCCATCAGGCGTTTGGGGTGGAACCATCTAAGTGGCTCCTCATCCCAGCAGTGGGGGGCAGCCTGTTGGAAGACCAGCCGTAGGAGATAGTGATCAGACCATGGAACGGGCAACGCCGTAAAAGTGGCTTGCCCTCTGTCACTATGCCACTGTTCAGAGACAAAAACTAGGTCAAGAGTATTTCCCCCCTCGTGAGTCGGGCCTTGAATCAGTTGGGTCAGGCCCATGGCTTCCATAGAAGCCATGAATTCCTGGGCCAAGCCCGACACGCCCCCCAGGGAAGGCAGATTGAAGTCCCCCAAAACCATAAGCCCCGGGAACTCCACCACCACCCCCGAGAGGAGATCGAGAAGCCCAGGCAGGGCCGTTGTCACACAGCTGGGGGAAAGGTATGGGAGCAGCAAGCCCACTCGACCATTAGGCCCCCACCTCAAGAGGAGGGTCTCACTCCCGCCTATCTCTGGAACCGCGACCTCCCTTGGAAACAGGGTCTCCCGAATAACCACAGCCACCCCACCACCCCTTCCCTGGGCCCATGGCCGGTGCAGAACCTGGAAACCTGGAGGGCACAGATCAATCAGAGGGACACCTCCTTCCGGGCCCAACCAGGTTTTGGTGATACAAGCCAGGTCCACAGCCTCCTCCTCAATGATCTCGCGGAGGAGGGAGGACTTATTAGCCACGGACCTGGCATTAAAATACACCAACCTAAGCCCAGGGGTCCCGGTTCCGATGCCCCCTAGGGAGGAGGCCATAGGGTCAGAGCGCGCCACCGCACAGAGATGGCAGGCACGCCCCGCACATGATATGGCCCTATGCCTCGCGTCTCCTGCCAATCCCAACCACCCTGGGAATCGCGGTCCCCACCTCGCACCCCCGGGCCCCCCGCCCCCCCCCCCCCCCAGGCTGCAGGAAGACCCCTCCACCCCCTCCCTAACCCCTTAAGACGGCCAATTAAAAATTTTAAAAACCTCCCCTTCCGAATTAAGCGTAATTTAAAACCCATGGTCATGCTATGCCCCCTCTCGGGAATAAAAGATCCGTCATCAAGGAGGGGCTTTGACAATACGGCAGGCCATCTCAGGGACAGGGGAACACCCCTGAGTGCCCGCAGCTCAAGGGAAGAGTAGGTGTATCCAATAGTGGTCATTGCTAAGGAGAGGTCAAGTCCAGGATAGATGGTAAAAAGTTCAGGTCCCGATGGTCAATCAGTTCTAGGGCCAGCAAACAGCAGGGACCTCTCGACCCAGGCGACACTCCCACTGCCGCCGGGAGTAAGTCCCATGATCTCAAACATGGTCCAGTCCCCTCTCTCCCACAGAGGAAGACAGTCCACAGGCTAGCCCCAGACGAGGGGGCCAAACACCACTGCTCTCTCACCTCAGTGGTAATGGCCAGGCATGGAGTGCTCCTACCACACCATGCAGCCCCCAAGAAGCGAACTGAGGCATCCGAGGGGGAGGAAAGATGGTCCAGACATGGTAGATGGCCACTAAGGGCCCGATGTCTCTACCAGTCAGTCATCTCTGCTTGCATCCTCCAGGCCCTCCAAGGAGGAGAAAAGCTGAAGAATAACATCCGCCGCCATCGTCACATCCAGGCTAGGGAGAAAGGCTGGGGAGGTACCGGGTCCCAATAAAACCGGTACCCCGAGCATCCTCCCCAGCAGATCTTCAAATATCCCCAGCCAATAGCACCAACAGCAACAATGCCGTTGATGCCGCCATCGTCGCCACGCCATCTCCACCGTGCTGCAACCACGCTAAAACGCGCAGCAGCTCCGGCAGACTCCAGCGGGCCATCCGACAGCCCCTCCAATGACTCAGCGGCCTCTGTTTAGGGTCACTCGCTCCCTTCTTCACTTGGAGGAGAGGGGGGACCCTCTGCAGGGCAGGGCAGAGGAATTTAGTTTACATCTGGCGGATAAGATCACTCAGATTCGGGCCGGCTTGGACTCTGACTGGCAGGGTGTGGATGATGGAGTGACGACGAGTCTGGATGATTCTATCTGGGTTGAGTTTGACCCTGTCTCTCTGGATGAAGTGGACAGGATCATGCGGAGGTTGTCTTCCACCACGTGTTTATTGGACCCGTGTCCTTCCTGGTTGGTTTATGCCTCCAGGGAGATTGCACGCGGTTGGCTCCAGGCAGTTGTCAATGCCTCTTTGAGTGAGGGGGTTTTTCCCGCCGCCTTGAAGGAGGCAGTGGTCAGACCACTCCTCAAGAAGCCTGCTCTGGATCCAACCGTTTTAAACAACTATCATCCGGTCTCCAACCTTCGCTTTTTAGCGAAGGTTGTTGAGAGCGTGGTGGTTCAGCAACTTGGTTCTCAGTGGATGTGCCATCTTTGGTCATGGGGGGAGAGGTGTTGCCCCCCGTGGATAGGGCGAGGAATCTGGGCGTCCTCCTGGATTCACAGCTCGGTTTGGAGGAGCAGGTGGGGGCTGTGGCCAGGAGGGCTTTTGCCCAGGTTTGGCTGGTTCACCAGTTCCGCCCTTATCTGAGCCGAGATGCCCTTCGAACGGTCACTCATGTGCTCGTCACTTCCAGAATCGACCACTGCAACGCTCTCTACATGGGGCTGCCCTTGCAGACCACCCGGGGGTTGCAGCTGGTGCAGAATGCGGCCGCGTGGGCTGTGATGGGGGTGTCCCGATACTCCCATGTTACACCCCTCCCTGCGACTTGCACTGGTTGCTGGTTGCCTCCCGGGTTGCCTTCAAGGAGCTAGTAACAACTTATAAAGCCCTAAATGGCTTGGGTCCAGGATATTTGCGGGAACGTCTCCTGCCAGCATCACATTCTGATAGCCCCGTGCGCTCCCACAGGAGGGGCCTCCTTGGGATTCTGTCGGTCAGACATTGTCGGCTGGCGGTTCCCAGGGCTAGGGCCTGTTCTGTGGGAGCGCCCACCCTGTGGAATCAGCTCTCTGTGGATCTCCGTTTGGCCCCTGATCTCCGCTCCTTTCGCCGAGACCTGAAGACCTGGCTATTTCAGCAGGCCGGTCTGGCCTGACCTGGGGGTGGGTTATTTTAGTTGTTTTAATTCAATTTTAATTAATTGGCTTTAGACTTGTAGTTGTTTAATTCATTTTTTATTGTAATTTGTTCGGTTTTTAAATGTTCGCTGCCCTGAGTCCTTAGGGAGTAGAGCGGCATACAAGTCTAAATAAATAATAATAATAACACTGAAGTCAAACCTCTAGCAATGAGATAAATCTTAAAGAATCTCTAGCGTTCCCCCTTGAAATATGCCATGGTCAAGAAAAGAAAAACACTGTGATAGTACTCAAGTTTTTCAGTTTGATACTGTTAATCCATACCTGTTTACAAAATCTCAGAAAACCAATCGAGTATGTCTTTCCCCATAAGCAACAAGTCCCATACATGCAGCTGGACCTAAAAGCAACAAAACAGTATGTCAAATTAGAATAAAATAAAATTTTATGTGGAACTGGATTAATAAAAAATAAATATATGTTGATGTATATAATGAAGGAATGACAATGTGATACCTCTTTTAAGTAAAATCCATAAAAGAAGCAAATAAATAAAATAGGCACACAAACATTTCTTTCACTCGTGCCAAATTAAATCTGGAAGATTCAATACTTCTTTCACTGCTCTAAGACAAAACTCTCACTAATTTTAATAGAGCTACACTACATTATTTGTATTTCCGGAGTATTGCAAATTCCACAAGTTCTCAATGTGGAACACATTAATTTCAATGTTAATTTGAAATAGAAACAGAGACAGAAATGGTGTTGGACAATGTGAATGCTTAAAATTAAATTCTGGATGGATTAAGAACAAAAAGGCTCCTAATATTACAATCCAATCCAATTAATCAACAAGCTGAATGCAGATATTAATATGGTAAACAATCTTGTTCAATATCAGGACTAGTTTTTAATTATTAATTTCTTTTCATTTTGGATTTCTTATGTTTTATACTTTCTATATATTACAAGAGTTGCAATTAGGTGGCTTATAAATATAAATCACCATTTCCTTGTAGAGTGCTCCTTGGAGAGAGAGAACGAATGCTATAATTGACATATATCTAGTCTTTCCCTCACATAGAGAATGATCATATTGCAAAGCATCTGAAAGAAGTGCCTTACAAAAATATGAGAATACAAATGAAGCACCTCTCTTCAAATCATTAAAGCAGCTGCGCCCTTTGCAAGAGTTGAAACAATTTGCAGCTATAGAAACCTTGCAAAAGGCAAACATTCTTGAATGAAGTGAATGCTTCATTCATATGGCAGAAAGCACCTCTTTCAAATCTCCTGCAGTCCTAAAATATGTAATATATATATATGTATATATTTAGATACCAAATACTCACTCTATAGGCTTTCCCCTAATCTCAGACATGATGGAACTCTCTCCACCTAGGTACTCATAGCAGAGGCTAAGAAAGTTATAGATGACAAAAGCTGCAAAAAGGAAAGGGGAGGAAGGAAGGAAAAAAGAAAAACACACATTAAACTAGTAAAATATCACTCGGTGTAAGCAAAATATCACTGTAAGCAGAGGTCACTGTAAGAATGAATGTTTAAAAATGCCCTTCATTTTTGCATGTGCTTGTCATAATGGAGTGTGCTCTTTTAAATGGCTCATTAAAAAAAGATTTAGAGATATGATGGATGCTGCTAAACCCTATAATACAAAAAAGCTATTATTGGCAGCTACAGCAAATAAACAGCTGACGATAAAATGATTTGCTTGTTGCCAGAGCTAGCAGAGTAAACAGAAATAGTGGGAGAAAGCAATAAGGAAATCTATACAGCATTTCATAATACATACATCCATGTATGTAATTATCATTAACTGAAATTAGAAAACAATCAATTAATACTTCCACTAGACAAAATTTAGCTCAAAATTATTCTGACTGAAGCACCTTGAGCAAGTCGGATTCTACAATAATCTCTATGCTCTCTAAAAAGAAATCCAGGTCAGAATTTTAGATAATTGATACTTTACTATTCAAGCAAGAATGTACATAAAATTCATGATCCACCGTTATACTGTCAAACCAGCCATTTTGAAAGTAGTTATGAATTCTGAGCATTGATTTGTTCTTTTAGAAAGTGCTCTGCAACCAAAAGAAAAACTGCAGCATTTAACAAGTAACATGTTCAGATGTCTTCTTCACTGCAACGTAAACATATTTTTAGAATCATAGTGCTCCCTAGTGTCTGTGACATTGTTAGTATGTTCAATGAAGAAGTGACTTAACAAGGTTTCTTTTGCAATACTAGTCAGCTATTATATGGTAGGCTTGTTCATAAAAATAATAAAAATCTACCCTTTAGGATAAAATATAGCATTATAGCCTGATTATCACATTTGAACGTTAACCCAGCATTTAAAGGTTCTTATAAAGAAAACAGTGCACATTTCTGCCTGCCTAGAATAATAGTAGTTTCTCAGCACTCATAATATAATTTGGTGAGTTCCTTATTCAAATCGGTCTCTCATCCAAAGCGAGTAGATGCCACCACCAACCCATTGTAACAGCTTACATGTCTATTTTCAAAAATTATTGAGAATGCATACATGAGGCCTTTCAGCATCTGAAATGTCGCATACTCTTATCAACAGTATAATTAGCTTTAGTCTTAGCTAATTGAATAAACCATTATGAAACAATAAACTTATAACAATATATGCTTATTTTAACACAGCGTATCTTCTCAATCCAAAACAAAGAGACTGTCATTCCTTTTTGGACCCTTTTTATTTGTCCAGTATTTAAGCTATGGTATATTTTCCCAATTTATGTTTGGCCAATTTACTGTTTTGCCAATGGATTGTTGCTGGATGTTTCAACTATCATATGACATACCGAATTGCAGATATGAGGGTCTTAATTCTTTTATCCTGTAATTATACTGTGTGCTCCTTAATAATAAACACTAAGTATATGGGCCTACTGTAGATGCCACTATGATTCAATTCCATAGTATTTACATGCAACTGACATCGACATGTGCAGGATGTTGGCTCTTATATACTTCCTTCTATGATAAGAATAAATAGTAAGAATGACATGAGGGAAGGTAGGAATGAGTGCCTTCCTGCAAGTATTTGGGTGACTATCAGAGGAAAAATAAATGACATTGCCATAGGTGTGTACTATAGAACACCCAACCAAGCAGAGGAAATAGATGGATTCTTTACTAATCAGTTAGCCAAGGTATGCAGAAAACACACTATAGTAATGTTAATTATCTTTACATCAACTGGGAAACAAACTCTGCAGTGAGTAGATCAAACAGATTTCTTCTTGTGTGCCTAGCTGACAACTGTGTCACCTGATACTGGACTTAATCCTAACTAATAGGGATGGAATGATTAAAGGAGTGGAAGTTGCAGGGATTTTGGGGAAGAATGAATGTAGGAGATAACCGGGCTGAGCCTGAGGGAAGGGTCAAGTGTGTCCTCAATCGTGAGTCCGTTTGTGCCCACGAGAGAATTAAGTCCAACCCACCTTGAATTTCATTAACTTTTATCTACTGCCAACTCACTTTGACCGGAAGTACTTCAGGTTCTTATAGAAGCTTCAGTGTACAATAAACTATATTTTCATTTGAAACTGCTTGGATTCCTGATATCCTGTGTTTGACAGTGACCAGGTTATACTACAATTTGCCACAATGTAGGCATGGATGACTGAACAAAATCAGACCTGTGTTTTAGACATTAAAAGAGCTGGGTTCAACAAACTAAGGAAGAGATTAGGAAGAATTCCATGGATGGAAATCCTAGAAGAAAAAACAGTTCAGGATGCATGGGAAACTCTGAAAAATGAAAATACTAAAAGCCCAAAAGAAAAACAAAGACACTAGATGAAACCAGCATGGTTGCACAAAGAGCTGTCTGACAAACAGAGGCACAAGAAGGACAGGTATAAAAAATGGAAAGAGGGACACATAACTAAAACAAAATTAATAGGTCAAATCTATAAGGATGGAGTCAGGAGGGCTGAGGCTCTGAATGAACTAAATCTTGCAGGAAAAAAATTCCAAAGATAGCAAAAACTATTTCAATATGTAAGGAACAAGAAGAAAAGTCAAGGAAATGGTCAGTCCACTAATGGGAAAAGATGGTAAGAAGGTGACCGGCTGCAGGGAGAAAGTGCATCAGCTTAATTCCTTCTTTTCACCAACTTTTACGCAAAGGGGGAAATAGCTCAACTTATCAATAGCAGCACAGGGGCAGATAGAAGAGGGATGCAGGTCAAAGTAGGTAAGAAATAGCTGTCCAGGAGCCTATTGCCTTTATCGTCCTAGAAATTAGAGATTATTTACAATAATGTATTTATTTACTTATAAATAACAAACAATATAAAAGCAGTAGTCTATCACAAGATGTTTTCAACAGGATAGAACAATCTTATGTCCATTTTACCTAGGAAGGAATTAACTTCCAAGAAGATATACATAAGATTGCATGGAAATATCTGCAAATAGCTTGGCCACAATATTTTTATTATCAAATATGCTTATTATTTACAATTTACAAATTCTAGAACTAATGTTTGTCATCAGACCATGTTAAGAAAATTAAGAAACAAACAAAAAAGTGATGCGGGGAAGGTGGAAGGAAGAACGGAGTACATCTGGTTTGCGTATAACACAATGTGTTCATTAACATTTGCATAACGGCAGTCTTTCCCTAGCAAAATAAAAAAAATCTCCCTTAAAATGAAGACAGATTCTTCTCCTTGTTTGCTCTTGCTTTTTCTAGAAATAGTTCTGAACAGTTCATGAGCAGAAACACAGAAAACGAGGGGAAATAAAACACCATTAATACACAGGATATTGAACTGGACAAAGTGGCAAATTTTAGAATGTGAACTGACCCTCCAAGCAGATGTTATGATGTTTGCAATCTCCTTAAGCGAAGCAAAGGGAATAATAGCTGTTGCTAGGAGATGAGATCTACAGAACAACAGGCTTCTTCCTATGACTTTGTATTTATACATACACAGTAACAGGTAGGAATCGGGACACTCAACCAAAAAAAATAATTTCTGACTGTGCAATTGCTTGATTTATATCCTGCCTTTTTGCAGGAGGCTTAGGACAGCTTACAAAAAAAATCCTGTATTCATTTTATTTGAAAAACATAACTCTGTGAAATAGGTTGGACAGAGAATATGTCACTGGCTCAAAGTTACATGGTGAGTATACAGTATATTTCTGCCACTGAGTATCATATTCCAATGAACTGTTATCTCTATGAAGGATTCCACATTTCTCTAAAAGAAAGAATTTGGGGACTTTCATAGCCTCTTGTGAAACCAAAATGGTCTTATCTCATCCCAGTGCTCCAAGCAAAACAGCATACCCACAAACCCTAAAAATAAAGGAATATGGCATAATTACAGAAAGGAGAAAACTATACAAAATAAGCAGACTCTAAAGGTTCAAGCGATACTTCAGAAATCCAGATGAATGAACTGACTTCAAGTCCTGGAGGATTAGAGCAAGGCTACAAAAATATTATTTTTAACTATCAGCAGATTTCAAGGGAGATTGTTTTATAATGGTGTTCTCATACCTTCACCGCAGCTGGTGGGCAGATGTTTTGCTCAGAAAACAAAAGTAAAAGTAATCATTCTCACAAAGTCCTTTCCTACAGTCATGTATTTCTGTACATTTCCATTCTTTGATATTTGACTGTATTCTGCTTGGGCTCTCTTGGAGCTGGAAGGTATGCTAGAGAATCTGCATTGAGTTATAAGAAACAAACCTCAAACTTGGGGATTGGTTCTTTGCAAACCCTTATGTTTGGCCTAGCTCTGTGGATATCTTGGTTTAGCCACCATCTAGTCATCCTCTCACTCTTAGTCACCTAAGGAGGGCATGACATCAATTTCCTTAAAGAGCTTGTCTCAGAACAAAAAATATGTCATGCCAATATATTTTTAAGATAATCATGTTCTGGAAATGAGAATATCTATTCTCTTGAATTGTGTGATCAAACCACAGCATTAAAAACAAAAAGAAGCGACATTTTTTCTGCTGAAGGTAACGAATACAAATGCATTATTTTTAGATTGATGCTTTTCTGTGTCAATTTCCTGCTCTGGGGGTTAAAGAAAGGCCCAACAGGATTCTTGGCCTAAAACTAATCAATAAAGAAGAGCTAGTTAAGGAAACTTGAGCTGGGTACACTCCAGGGAAAGTCATCATGGAATGATTTTGACTTTAAGAGAAACTAAAACTGACCACCATCTAATATATATCTTGGTCTTCCAAAAAGTGAATTTTATTTAGTTCAGAGAAATGATAAGTAGGACCCTATGATAGGAGAAACTGGTGGGAAAAGGGTCCTACAATGGGTAGAAATTCCTAAAGAAAGAGGCATTACAAACACAATTATAAATAACTCAAACAACAGAGGAGAACATAAAAAAGCTGGGATAGTTATACAAAAGTTTGCGGCAGACTTGAAAGCAAAACAAAAAGAAAAACAAAACCACAATACACAAGAGACTGAAAAGAGGATGACATTTGTGTGGTCATAAAGGAAGGTGGGAAACCTGGAATTGTAGAGCT
This sequence comes from Naja naja, assembly GCA_009733165.1. NCBI lineage: Eukaryota > Metazoa > Chordata > Lepidosauria > Squamata > Elapidae > Naja > Naja naja. The sequence goes on along the minus strand of CM019154.1, from coordinate 23,781,084 downwards.
GGAAAGAGAAAGCTCATAATGAGCTCAGCTTAGCAAAGGAGGCAATGAATATAAAAAAGGTGAACATTTTTAGGTATGTTCAAAATAAAACAAAAATGAATTAGTATACTAGTTGCTTAATGATGGTGGCAAAAAGTTAAAGAAACATAGAGCCTTTGGTTGCTCTTTGGTTGTCTTCTACAAACAAATCATACATCATCTACTATATTACAACAGAGAGAAAAGGCAGGCCTGAAGCTTGAGTTAATAAAAAAAGTCAGGAAATGTTTATTTATTTTCAATTACTTTAAATTTCCAGATCCTGGTTATTAGTTTCCTGAAATATGGGAAAAAAACTAGCTGATGTCCTGGTTCAATGTTTTATAAAGTGTTGTTTTTGACGCAATACTGAACTTAGAAAAAAATATCCATCCTTAAAATGTATATAAATAATTGCAATTTTTGTCCTTTGACTACAGTGTTGCACATAGGGTGACCTTATAATTTAAAAAATGTATTTTAAGGAAAAGCTTGTTTACAATCTTGCACATGCAGAACGTAACAAAACTAAACCACTGGGGTTTTGGGCCAGCTAGTCCCTTTCAGCCCACCTCATTCACAGCGTTACTATTGTGAAGAAACATAGGAGCCGCTGAAATGAGCTTCTGAATGAATGGCAGGATGTAAACCAAATAAATAAATACAATGTTAATGGAGAAAATGCTCATAACATTTGCACACAGTGTAATGTGATGGAATATCTAAAACCCTATTACTGTTGCCCTGTGGGTGAGATGGTCTCTAAATTTGATAAATAAATAATTCATACATTCATTGGAGAAATGTCCTAAAAAGCACAAAATTTTGTAAAATTCTTCAGTTAGGAAACAAACATTAAATGTTTGGGTTATCTTGCTAATAATGGTACTTATGAAAAAGATTTTGGAATATAAGCCAGCAGTATGTTAAGATTACAAAGAAGGAAAAAAAAATCACTTTTATACTGCATCAATATATTTCTAAATTAGAAAACAATTGTTCTCCTTGATTCTGCTCTAATTTGACACATACTTTTAAGTCTCTTTGGAACAAATTCTCAGAAAGGCAGTGAGAATGATTGGGGACTAGAGCTAGGGTCCACAAAGAGAACTGGAAAGAGTTGGATATTTTAGTTTCAAGAAAAGATGATTAAAGGAGTATGATAGCATTCTTCAGGTACTTAAAAGAATGTTACATACAAGACCATTCATTCAATGATAATTCAAAATTACAGTGGCGCTGAATGAAGAGACTTACAATCGTGCCCAAAGTTATTGCTGTTGCGGTGCCCTCACAGTTATGTGATTGTGATCGAAATACTTGGCAACTAGTTTGCATTTACAATGGATTGCCAAGTGCCCCAAAATCATGTAATTGCCATTTGAAATCTTACTTGACGGCTTCCCCAAAAAGTCAATGGGGAAGCTAGCAGGGAAGTCCCAAGTTGCTACTGCCTGCTAAGAAAACTCCAGGGGTGGGATTCTACCAGTTCGGACCAGTTCTATAGAACTGGTTATGATTCTGTGCAGTTGGAAGAACCGAAAAATTGCACCACTGGCTGGCTCCACCCTGCCCCACCCTCCTTATCTCACATGCGCCATCTGTGCTGCATGATTTAGATTAGCTAGAAAGCAGGAAATTGTCGCATTTCTTGCTTTCTAGCTAATCTAAATCGCTGTTGTACTGCTTCACCTTCACACAGGAGGCTTCCTTTAGGTCCAGTCAGAGATGGTATTCAGGGGGTTGTGAGGGAGAAGGGAAGAAAAGTGGCCTGAGAGCAGAGTTGAACCTTCCTTAGGACTGAAGCTTCTATTTTTCAGTGCAGACTCAGGCAGCAGATTGCAGAAAGGTAGATCTGTGAGTGACTCTGTGATTCTGCAAACAACTCAATCTGCCTGCCTGCTTTGCCTGATTTTGGGGTAAAATTTGTTCTTTTTTCATAAAAAAATTCAATATTTACATATTTACAATATTTACATACAAGCCACGCCTAGCCAGTCACATGGCCACCAACCACACACACAAATTAGGCCATGCCCACAGAACCAGTTGTTAAGAAATTTGAATCCCACCCCTGGAGAACTCCCTCTGATTTCTGAGGATTGGTTGGAAAAGGTCTATGTTGAAAACCAAGCAGAATTTTGACACAAACTGTTTGTAGCATGGAGTGTTTGCAGCCAGACCCCAGAGACAACGGGACTCTTTCTAGTTTCTACAGGTTAGCTGAAAAAAGTTCATCCTGAAATCCAAGCAGGATTTTGGCAAGAAATGTTTGCTACATTGGGTGTTTGCAGCCAGACCCTAGAAACAAGTGCCTTTCAGCTGCATGTACAATGGGGTTCTGTCCTGCACCCAGAGAATCTAGTATACCTGTCAGTTTATATGTAGCTTCCTTTTCTACATAATAAGCAATATTTACTTACATCTCTTTCTCTATTGTACAATACCACAAACTTTATCTGTAAAAAAAAGACCTTTTCTCCCAATATCCCAATTAGCTACTTCAGAGAACTTTAACTCTGGAACCCAGAAATGAATTGTCAGTAAGTGATATACTGAGGGAGGGCTTATGGATGTCTTATTATCTTGGTCAGAAACTGCATGTATTTTCACAGAATCAAATGTAAGAGAAACAACGTATCATTTTTAATATGGTTACTATCCTTTCCTTTTCCCCACTTCCCATGCTTTCAAACACCTTACCTTCATAACAATCCCGTATTGTCCCAAAGTAAACATAGTACTGGTCATTGGTGAAGAAAAGGAGACTGAGCCATGAGTCAACAGCATAAATGGGAACAATGAAAAGAATCCTGACAATATAGCGTTGCTCATTGGGGCAACTGTAGCAGCGAAGGTGCATGTAGATCTAAATAAGAGAAAATGGAGGCTGTGATCAGAAACCAATCATGAAGTAAAGAAAATCAATGCAAAACTCAAACAACTGGACACCCCAAACAAGAGTATTTTTCCCTAGCTTTCTTATATTGAAAGATAATAATTTAGTCAGATGTGTTAACTGGAAGTTGTGTCTTTATTGATTATAGTTAGATTCTGCTTTTTCTCCAGGAACTGAACTCGATATACATCATATTACCCTTCTAATGTTATTCTAGAAAATAACCTGTGAGATTGAGTTACAAAACTAATTAGTAAACATACAACATGCTCCAAAACCATTTCAATTATATTCTCCATAATACCTTTAATCTAATAAATGGGCGTTGGTACTTACCTGATACGCCCTTTCTCGGGGAGCTGCGACGCATCCAGGAAGTGGGAGGTGCTTAGTCTCTCTGTTCCGATAGGCTGGGCTTTACTGAAGGACGTTCTGACTCCTCCTCCTCTCCTCCCGTACGTCCCCAGATTTAGCGAAGACGGAGAGGCGGCCAAAACGAGCCGACAGGGTAGAACCAAAGCTATCTCAAGGTCACGAGGACACGAGGTCGACAGGAAGAACCCACCCAGACCCAGACGGAAGGAAAAAAGGAGGGGCTGGATGCTCGTTGCAGCTCCCGAGAAAGGCATATCAGGTAAGTACCAATGCCCATTCTCCAGCGAGCTGCTCTGAGCATCCAGGAAGTGGGACATACCAAAGCTGGGCCTGTCCTATGGGAGGGACTCCGTCTGGGCGAAGACGCCCCCAGCGAGTGGACTCGTTGCAACACTCGCCTGCCAAAGGAGGCATCCGCCGAAGCAAAGACGTCAACCTTATAATGCCGGACAAACGGCGATGGTGAGGCCCATGTGGCCGCTCTGCAGATCTCGGAGATAGGAGCCTGAGTGGCCCAGGCAGCAGACGTAGCCGCACTCCGAGTAGAGTGGGCGGTGATACCGGAAGGCACAGGCAGGGACTGTGAAAGGTATGCTTTCGCAATAGTGGCCCGCAACCAGCGACCAATGGTAGAGGACGACACTTTCCGCCCTTGGGAGGTCGGACTTAAGGAAACAAATAGAGCCTCAGACTTCCGATACGGAGCTGTTCTCTTGAGGTAGACTCGCAGAGCCCTGCGGACGTCCAGTCGATGCCACTGGTGTTCCAAGTCGTGAGAAGGCCGCGGACAGAAGTTCGGAAGAACCAGCTCCTGTCCCTGTGGAAGGCCGAATCACCTTGGCATGAAGGTCGGATCAGGACGCAACACTACTGTATCAGAGTGGAAAACGCAGAGATCGCTACGACACGACAAGGCGGCAACATACGAGATGTGCCGAGCGAAATGTCGCAACCAGAAAAACAACCTTGTATGTTAGGAATTGGAGGCTGATGGACCTCAGAGGCTCAAAAGGATCCTTTGTGAGAGATGCAAGAACCAAGGAAAGGTCCCATGTTGGAAAACAGTGAACCACAGGCGGGCACAAATTGGTCGCGCCCGGAAGAAAAGCCCTGATTCGAGGGTGGTGGAAATGGAAGGAAGGCCAGGCCAATGCACCACAGACGCAATGGCTGCCACCTGACGCTTTAGAGTGTTGGTGAGAGGCCTTTGTCTAAGCCTGCCTGAAGAAATTCCAGCACCTGAGCCACCGATGGAAGAAATGGATCCGCCTCGCGGGAGCGACACCATGTAGAGAAGGACTTCCACGAGGCCTCGTATATCCTGTTAGTGGGCGGGCGGCGAGCGCGGATGGTGTTGATGACCCTCGGCGAGAGGTTCTCTCCGCTCTAAATGTTGCCGTTCAGCATGAAATGTAGCATCGGCGGAGAATTCCGTAGCTGCAATTAGTTTTGCTACGTCCTGGTGAGCCCTAACGTTGGAACTTGGAATGGTATCCCTCAGGTGCCGGAGCCACCTGAGAGATGCTCTGGTGAAAAATGATGCTGCGTGCCGCCTTGATGGCCCAGGCATCTGCTTGGTGGCTTTCCGGAGGGCAATCGGCCTTCTTATCATCAGTCTTTAGGGCATCCTCCGCTTGAGTGGGGACAGTGGAAGGGAGGCCAGGGCTACCACTGGATCATCGACCTCGGGGTGACCAATTATAGCGCATTCTGGATCCAGATTGAAAAACTTCTTATCAAAATTTGAAGGGCCGGGAAAGATGTTGCTGGCATCCACTGCTTATGGAGGAGGTCCAAAAACATTTTGGGACCGGAATAACCTCCTCCTCATTAACTGGTTGAGAGAAGACCAGATCATCCTCAGTCTCAGAATCTGTAGGATGTGGGACTGAGGGGGGCTTTGGAATACCGGCTGTGGTTTTTGCTTTGGAAAGAAGGGATTTGAACAACTGTGGCTGAAAGAGGCCCGTGAAAGTTGGATGGTCTGGTTTTATGTCCTCGTCATCAGACATCCCTCTCTCTGTGGATGGGAACCCAAGGGGGTCCTCACTTTGTTGAACAGAGACCGAGTCAATCTGAGCGAGGGGGTCCTCTTCTCCCCCCCCCTGATCCTGATTGAGATGAGGGTGAAAATCTCTGAATTGAGATACCTGTGAAACGACCGAGTCTGCTCTGACCGAGGACCTCACGGAGCGCGAGTCACCTTCTGATCTGAGTGCTTGTCTGGCTGCTAGAGACTGCTGTACCCCCACTGCGATTCCCCTAGAGATCGCCATTTCCATCCACGCCTTCATGGTCTCAGGAACCTCCTGTGGGAGGAATTCTTCCTGGCGCAGTCCAGCCACCGTAGGAGTGAAGGTTGCTTCCGGGACCCTCTTTGAAGGGCGTGTGCTTGATATGACTGAGGGGCTAGGTCTAGGAGACATGGAGGGGTCTAAAGCCTAGGGATGGGAGGGTTGGGAGGGCGGGGTAGGGTCTGGTAACTGAGGTGTCCCCAAAGAGCCCCTGGTATTCTTTTGAATTTGTTTCTCCAGTGCCCTCTGGTGCCGGGATGCCTCCCTTTGTGCGGCCTCAGAAGGACCTTTAGGAATAACAGATTTGTCTAAGCCATGAGTCTTGTCGCCCCCCCTACTTGCCATGTCTGGTAAGAGATATCTCAGAAAAAAGGAGACAGAGAATTATAAATGGGTATGTAATAAGATTGGTGGCTGCCTGGACGGTTGGCACATCCCGGGTCCCGCTCCAGTCACTGGCAAGGTACCCCAAAGAAAAAACACACTCCCCTTTTTTGAAGTTTTATAGAGACTCATGAGTATAAGCAATATGTATTACAATTATTGCTAATATTTAAAATGGTGAAATACTACGCCACAGGTTGAAGTTGAAATAAACAAAGAGTCTCACAGAAAAACAGGGTATGCCAAATTGAGAACTAGTTCATAGGGCAGAAAAAATACAGATTAGGCCTTGGCAACCCGCTCCCACAGGCCCAGGCCTGGGATTAGTTGAATAATATGACTGCTGTGCTAGTAGAGAAAATCAGGGTAGAATTCACCCAGTGTAGACAAGAAATTCACAAAAAACCCTGTGAGAGTGCCAACTAGAAAGGTCACTCAGACCAACAACAATTCTTTATTTAAATGCAGTATTGTACCCGAGGCTTCTTCACAAGAGAGCCTGGGGAGAAAACACAGAAAAAGGACAAGAAGAATCCTCTCACAGGGCTCTGGCAGCAGCCAGTCCAGGCTCTCACGAAACCTCGTGGAGAAAAATGCCCTAGAACAAGGGGAGTGGGCACGTGCGAGCCGCAACTACCTCCAGGAGAGAGAAAAAATGGCGCCAACTGTTCTCCGGCGCCAGCACAGCTCTGCCGCCCCCGCAATGGCTTTGTTCCAAAAAGAGCGGCAGAATCGGGGAATCGGGACTCCTGCGCCCCTACCCCAGCGTTCTCAGTGGGAAGGGATCAAGAATAGAAGGGAAAAACCCCAAGGGAAAAGGCGTATCGGCAGCACCATGAGGGAGTTTAGGAAACCGGCAAGTAGAGGCTGCGAGAAGAGGGAAATTGAAAGCGAAGCTTGCTTCGAAGGGAAAAACCAAGCGGCTAAGCGCCGCAGCCGCCCTCACCGACTGCTGTAATTAGTAGCAGTCAGCTGTTGAAGCCCAAGGGAATACAATTTGCAAGCTGAATTGGAAGGAAAACAATTTAAAGGAAGCCAATTGGGGATAGAATACCTTTAAATTATTCCTGCTCCAACCAGAAAGAGAGAGAGCTGCCTATCCGAACCGAAGGCTGAGCTAAACTGGGGGACGTACGGGAGGAGAGGAGGAGGAGTCAGAACGTCCTTCAGTAAAGCCCAGCCTATCGGAACGGAGAGACTAAGCACCTCCCACTTCCTGGATGCTCGGAGCAGCTCGCTGGAGAAAAGCAATTATCCTGCAGTTCATATAACATGAAGACGTAAGTTTTGTTTTCAGTGAAATTCCAATGATACCACAAAACAGGAAGTTACAAAAGCAGCATTGGGAATTATAATGAGATTTTTTTCCATTGGGGTTAATTTTAATTTCAAAGTATACCCTCTCATGCTTGTATTTTAATCTAACAGGATGTATTCTATGATTAGTCACAAAATTCTGTCTTCTAGTAAAAGATAAAGATAGTAAAGTCAAACAGCTTCACTATCAGACTAATTAGATACAGCTTACAACCTGATCAGTCACCTATCTAAAACACAATGCACAGTTTCAATACAGTACTAAAACACAAATGCACATTGCATACAGCAGATTATTCCCATCTTTGTGTTGTGGCAATGCATTTTATCATGTGATTACTATTATAATCCTATTGTATTTTTGGAAACCAGAAGCAGGAAATGCTATTGAACACATTTAAATTTGCAACAGGCATTAATGTACATCATGCTTTCAAAAGCCAAAAAGTTCAATTTTTACAATAATTTTAAAAATATGCCTAAAATTCTATGTTTAATTTAACAGCATATTTCCACTGCAAGTTTCACTGGTTAGAAAATGTTTATTATTAATTATAATTCTGAAATAGGCTTTTCCCAGGCTAAATGTTTTTCTAGACAGCAAAATACCAAGTATTTCAATACAGGAACCACTGAAAAAAGAAAAAGAGGTTTCTTTGTACACAAAGAAACAAGTTGATCTGAACCATTCTGTGAATTCATGTCACATTCCATTAAAAGTACAAAACTAGTTTGAGGGTGAAATTGGTCATTGGGAGCATGTCATGTTTCGTATTCAAAATAGGAACATGTTCAAGATGAAATGTTCAATTATTGCTTCAAACAGTTCAAATCAAACCTTTGATATAACCTTTTAATTAGAATATAGTTAATATAACAATACCATGCAAAATAACTGCATAGGAAATTTGTTTTGGTTGATTGAAAGTTTCATCTTGTTTTCATGGATAGCCAACAAAATACTTTGGAAGACTTACAAACTGGAAGCAAATAGTTTTTTTGCTTATTCCTAGCATCTGGCAATTAGAAAATACAACAGACTCATTTAACTATAAAATCACACCTGTAATCTATAGACAATTCATGGATGTCTTTAAAAACTGTTAGATCAGTGCCCATGACAATCTTTTGTACCAATTCTATAAAGTAAATAGATAATGGAACATGAATTCTCCTTTCCTGTACTCTAGAATTAAATTAAGAGTCATGTATACCTAATGCAAGGACCAGGTCACATTTTGAAGTAGCATTAACAAGATCAATTACTTCTGCCTCAATAAATGAAGAGTACTTCTTTTAATAAATAGATGTGATAGAATTTAGTAAAGAGATGGATCCTCAGAAGTGAAGGGTATATTCCAGGGGAGTAAATGGCAATTTTAGATAACATTCAGTAAGAGCCCCCTAATAATTCACATATACATGTTCATGGTGAAGTCAGTCTGGCAAGTCTGGCAAGATGTTGTATATAGGTGTGAAACAATAATTCATATTGGAAGAATTACCAAAGTTGTTCTTGGTCTGGGGCGGTGACAGTAATCCACTTCTAAATCCTAATCCACCGATAGCATGCAGAAATTGTATAACTGATAGCCACTATCTAATAATTAAAAAGCACTCAACAAGGTTGATAAATGGCAGAGTCTACCTATGTAGGTATAATATTGCAAAAGAGAAAGTCGCATTTGTTTTGCAGTGGTATTTATAAAAGTCAGGAGCTAGACTAGTGGTAGAAAGGCTAAGGTGGGAGAAAAGTGGATTTATCTCTTCTTCTCACTGCAGTAAAATTAGTCATAATGATGATGACAGATAGAATGGGAAGAAAGAATCAAACATGCTATTTATTCCATGTACTAAGACCAACAGAGGTACAAAGCGGGAAGATAATGCCAAAGGGTTGTTAAACCTTATGAATCACAGCTTTTCATCATCATCTCATCCTCCCACCTACCCCTATATAATTAAATGTACAACATTCCTAAATTAGCCAAATATATTATCATGAGTGATGTGCTTTGCTTATATACCACAAATGATGAAGAGTTCGAGAATAGAATAGACTCTTTTTTCTGCTATGTATTCAAAATGGAGTGTGATTAATATATACATGTATATGTGTATGCGCATGTATGTATGTATGTATGTATGTATGTATTTAAAGTGGGAATTACAATTTCGTTTTTTAATGTGTGCCAGTGTGTTCACAGAAAAAAGTGACAATAAAGGTTATCCTATCTTATCCTATCCCATCCCACCCTACCTTATCTAATTGTCTCCAGGCCTGAAATGACCATTTGCCTCATTGTTTTAAAAACAAAAAGAGATTTTTGATTTTTCATAAATTTCATACTCCTCCACTTTTTCCTATAAATTACTATCTAGATTCCTTTTTTGAAAAGAAGTGGGCATGATAAATTAAAAAGCAAGTTGAAAAAAAATACACATACCAGTAGCTTCCTAGTCATTTCAATTTCCATTGGCATATCTGCAAAATTTTGAATCTTATTTCTCTTATACACTATTGATTTACATTTGTCTTTTTCAGTAACCTTGTTTTTAAGGAATTATCATCAATAATCATTTGTATTGCAACTAAAGGGGGAAAAAGCCCCATGCACTTTTTCAATACTTTTTTTTCGGTTTGTCCAAAAACAAGGTATCAAAACATGATCACACGTGTACATTAAGGAAAACAATGTTGGAGACAGGACCAGTTTAAAAAATTTGGAGACTGAATGCATATCAGGTTTGTAGCCTCCCCAGCTCTAAATTTAATGTTGCAGAAGGGTTACTATAAAATAAATTAAAAGTATGTATTTAAATTATGCATTCAATCAATAGAATACTCACAAAACTTGAACTAAAAATTAACCATATATCTCAGAGTAACCTCCTAGATATAAAATCAAAATATAAACCGTTTTTATTTTAAAACATTCAAATTCTTCTTTAAAGAATCATATTTCCATTGGCAGAGAAAAGCTGTTTATTCAAAAAACAAATTGTCCTACAATTATTGCCATGAGTTTATCAGTGCTCAAAGTCAAGTTATATCACTCTGAATTGCAGTGACCTACTTTCTCTTAAAAGTGCAGAGGATTTGGAACAACACAGAAGCAGTAACCCTTCCATACTGCCAGGAAAGCTGTTCAACCAAAATATAATTCAAATTCCAAGTCATATAAAATATATTTATGAAGCAATGCCTTTGCTCTAAATTGCAGATAGGACAGCTTGGAAAAAAATGCAAAACAAGAAAACACGGTAGAGGAAGAGAAGGAAAGAGAAACAGCATGCTCCGTAGCCCTTTGTTCTGACAAGAGATCTGTGAGTACAATAAAACCAGTCCCTGTGCAGTAAAATCTTGCTTAGAAGATTGATCTGTTAGCTTCATCTTCCTCATTGTAAAATGGAACCTGTTATCCAGTGGGTGGACATGGCCCTTTAAAAATCCTGTCAGAACAATGTAACAATTGGATAACACAGAACTAACCACTAGGTAGATGGGCCTGCCTTAAATCCATACTGGCTACAAGGTGCCTTCTTGTGGACAGACCAACAGAGGCAACTCATCAATGGTATAGAGTCTCCTGCTTTAGCAGGGGGTTGGACTAGAAGACCTCCAAGGTCCCTTCCAGCTCTATGCTGTATGTAAGAAATATGTAATTTCACACCCTCAGACTGTTTGCACATAGAAGTAGTCCTTCTTTTATGATCAATCATTTAATGAGAGTTACAATGTTACGATGGCCTTTGAAAAAGTCACTTTCGACCTATACTTGTATGTAGGATCGCTGCAACACCTCCCACATGACTGAAATTTGGACACTTGGCAACCAGCTCACATTTAAAATTGCCTACAGTATCCAGTGATCACAACTTGTGAGCTTTTTGCCCTATTTCTGGCAAAAAATGCCCATTGGTGAAGCTGATTCTTTTAATGACCATGATTTGCTTAATCAAAAAATTGTCATAAAATTGGGTCCAGCTTGACTCACTATTACAACAACTTACAACACAAATTCTGGTCCCAACTGTGATTGAATGTCCATGATGTGGTTGTAACCTGTAGTCATGTTATCAGGTACTCCGTTAACCCCCATCCCCGGCCTCCATTTTTTATTTGGAGCTTAATGCAATTACATATATTGTACCCTCTTATAACAGTCTCAGTTGAGGATTGCTTATATCAGGGGTATCAAACTGGTGGCCCACAGGCCGGATGCATCATGCACAGGCCACGCCCACCCCAGCTCCACAAAGGGAAAAAATGTCACATGATGGCAACATGACACTACGAGTTTAACACCCCTGACAATCCTGAACTGAAACTGTTGAGGATCAGCTTATATATACAGCAGGTCATTACATCATGCAAAACAGCAGTGCTTATAGCTGAACGGAGACTGAGATATGTTAATGGAATAACAACACTTTGGAAAACAAGCTCCTTCTCTCTAGATGAAGTTGATGGAGAGCAATTCACAATGTTAACTTGTTTGTTTTACCTGGTGGCAGGTGATCAGCACAGCTGTCCACACAAAGAAACCTGAGATGGCCTGGGCAGCTGCTGTCATTAGGAATATTGGCTGCTCCACTGCAGTGAGGCTGCCATCCTCAGGCATCCTGGATAAATTAGGGGCTGTGGCAGGAGTGCTGGCAGGGAATTCTGACTCAGGCACTGACATGGCTCCAGTTACTATAATCATCATTTTTTTGTTGTTGTTCAAACCTACAGGAAAATTAAAAGAGGAGGAAAAAATCAGCAGAATGACTTGAAATAACATAGACATAATCCAAAAATGCTAGGACAAAACTACATGTATTTTGGGGAGAAAATTGCTTTCAATGCTAAACATAGAGTGGAAATAATTGATACAACCTATTTATGCATTTATGATATACACAGCATGGTTATCCTTGAGTTTAAAAAACACAGAAGAAAGGACAGAAGAAATTACACTGTAGAAATGTAATGTGCATTATTTGTTTTAACTCAATCTATAAAATATTGAGATGTGCACTGCTCAGAACTGTCTTCAATTTATGTGGTTTATAAACACAGTATAACTAAATACATATATAAATCCATTTCTGAAATTGATACAACCTTCCCTCCAAAAAAGAAACAGCAGTAATCCAAAGCACAATATATAAATGAGATTATGATGTGATACTAAAGAGAAACTAGATGCTTTTACATCTATAGTATGTAATAATCTTCATAGTCAGTTCATTTTTTAAAATGATATAAAGTTCTGATACTTGACAGACTTCACTAGAGACCAGCCTTACAAGGCAAATGGGTATGTAATCAGCAAACAAGCTATTAAAATATCCTTCAGGTAGTTACTGTATTTTCTTCAACAACATTGGCCTGTTGATTTTTATTCTGGACAAAATAATGTCAAAATCCAACAAAGCCATTTAGTTTTAGAAACCTGAAATTATACTCTACAATACTGATAGTTCTTTTTTTTAATAAAAAAGGTTTTTAATTTTTCAACAAACATAACACATAAAACCTTCTTTCAATTATACAGTGTGTCGGTTGGTACATATGTCTTGTGTACAATGTTTATGGTCTTTTCCTCTTAGGTTTACATTCATATTGCATTAATTAACTTTCCATATCATACTGTATTATTACACCATCATTAGACTATTAAGTTCAGATCCATATTATCCTTTAGAGCAAACCTCAATTCTTGATAATTTTTATTCATATTATAACTTGTTTAAAAATAGTTTCAACACATCATTACTACTATATTACACTTCAATTTCCTACTTTTCTGTCTAATCATTGATATTCTGGACAAAATAATGTCAAAATCCAGCAAAGCCATTTAGTTTTAGAAACCTGAAATTATACTCTACAATACTGATAGTTCTTGACTTACAATCACAATTGGCCATGAAACTTCTGTCACTAAGCTCTGTGGTTGTTAAGTGAGCCACATGCAATTTTATAACCTTTTTTCCCCACAACCATTAAACAAATCATTAAGAGAATCTTGCTTCTCCATCTTGCTTCTCCCATTGACTTGTTTGTCAGAAGCTAGTTGGGAAGGTCACAAATGACAATGACTTGCCCCCAGGATGCTCCAGCCATCATAAATACATGCTGGGTGCCAAGTGCCTGAATCCCATGACTGCAGGAATGCTGCAACAGTGCGAGGAGTGGTTGGAAATAACTTTTTTCATCACTGTCATATCTTTAAACTCTCATTAAACAAATGGTGTCAGGAGCTACCTGCCTACTTATGATCATACTTGGTACACTAAGTGATGCAGTCATTAAGTGAAACTTGCTCAATTTTATCACCTTTTTTTGCCATGGTCATATCAAACAGTGGTTAAGCAAATCTGAATTCCTCCCTGAGTTTGTTTGTGGGAAGCCCCCTGGGAATCTGCAGAGAGTAATAATGTGACTTCAGGATCCTGCAACTATTGTAATTACATACCAGTTGCCAAGTGCTGAAATTTTGATCACATGACTGTAGGACGTGAAGGTTGTAAAACAGTCGATTAAAGGAAAATATATGAATAATGGTGAAGTTAAATATTTTAGAACAGGATATTGGAGGGTGTCTTCTTTGCAAAATATATTTTACTTTCACCTAAATGCAAAAAAACAAAACAAAACAAAACAGTCTTGCTGAATAGGGAATCTTTCTGCTAATTTTCCTAAATGATGCTCTGAACTTTGTCCCAAAGTTGTACCTAGGCTTCTTCACTGATCCTGAGTATGTCAAAGATAGAAAACCTGAACGGAATAGTAGTGCAAATTATTACTTTTTTTTGAGCTTTCAGTATTTAGTAACAGAAATCAGGAAACAGAAGTATTTTTTCTTTGTTACTAGGATCAAAAAAGCATTACAGGTAGTCCTCGACTTATGACCACAATTGAGCCTAAAATTTCTGTTACTAAGAGAGATGATTGTTAAAGTGAGTTTTGTCCCATTTTGCGACCTTTCTTGCCACAGTTGTTAAGTGATTCACTGAAGTTGTTAAATTAGTAATATGGTGAAGTGAATCTGGCTTCCCCATTGACTTTGGTTGTCAGAAGGTGGACAAAGGGGATCACATAACCCTGGGACATTACAACCATCATAAATAGAAACAGTTGACAAACATCCAGATTTTGAGCACATGACCTTGGGGAGGCTGCAACAGTTGGGTGGAAAAACAGTCATAAGTCACTTTTTTCAGTGTTGTAACCTCAAACAGTCAATAAACGAATGGCTATAAGTTGAGACTACCTGTATAGAATTTGTATTGTTGTAGATGTAGTAGTTGTTTTTGAGTGAGTGGCACTATGTAGTGCTGAATAGCTGATAGAATTGACTTTTCTTCTCCATCTGGACAGGTAGGAGGTTTAAAACTTCTATTCTTGCTTATATAACTAAAGACACAATAATAAATATCTTAAGCCCCACAAACTAACTACTACAACATGCTTTATTGTTGATAAATAATCTGTGTAACTAGAACTAGAGAATTTGATTATTCAAAATAACCTTAGATGCAAATCCACTTAGTTGATCCATCTCAAACATGGATATTATTTTGAAGAATTAGGGGGAAAATTATGCCCATTTCCATTCTAACTTGAACAGTTTATGAAAACAAATCTCTCCTTGCAGCATTCAGTTTTTGTTTTCTTTCTTAATACTGTGACTATAGATTGCCATAATGATGCTAGGAAATAGACACACCCTACAGTAGCCTTTGTCTGATACATTCAAAGGAAAAGTAGTAAGTTGTAACTAGACTACTCCCTTTTGATTAATTTCCTGTCTCTTTCCAAAAAAAGAATGTCCTGACTATACCACATACATATATTTTACAAACCCCTCCCCAACACATGCACCAAAGGAAAATAGAAGTTAATAGAGGAGAAAAACTCTCTTGAAAAAGAATTTCTTGGTAAAAAAGGCTTTCACTGTTGATCTGCATAAAATATTTAACATAGAAGAAAGATGAATAATGTAAAATAACTTGATTGCTTGCATATGGAACAGTGCAAGAAAGTTAAAAAACAGAAATAACTAATATGGGTGGAACAGGCTAATCCAAATAAAAGACAGTTAGACAGGTATGTATGTGAGCAAATACAAGTTGAAAAGTAATGTTATATGTTTAAATTTTCAATATGTACAGTACTTAATTAAAGATATTTATATATAAGATGAGCCTTCTATGCAAGAAAATATATGAACTGCTGCAGAACATAATAGCTGGAAACATGCCTTAGAGCAGAAGTGTCAAACTCAAGGCCTGGGGGCCAGATCTGGCCCGCAGGGCTGCCCTGGAAATATAAAAGATTGGCTCGCAGTGCCTCTGCCAGTGAAAACAGAGCTCCATTTTTGCTGGCAGGATGCTGTTGCAGCCAAAAATGGAGCTTGGAAGCCTGTTTTCACTGGCCGAGCGCTCGGGCCACCACAGGTGCCCCCAACATGAGTGATGTCGAGCTGGCCATGCCCACCCTGGCCCCCTGAGGTCAAACATAACCCTGATGTGGCCCTCAATGAAATCAAGTTTGATACCCCTGCCTTAGAGTATTTCAGGTAATCTCAATTTATGACTTATCATTTAACAACAGTTTGAAGTTATGACGGCTTCAGAAAAGTGACAGCCTGTACTTGACTTGCACTTGTATTGCTGTCACACTACCAGTTAGCATTTACCACAGTTGCAGCAACTTGTGGTCATGTGATCACAATTTAAAACCTTCCTAGTTGGCTTCCAACAAGTCAACTGAGGAAGCCAGGTTTGACGCAGTAAAAATGGTCATAAATCCAGGTCCAATCACGATGCCTTGCTTCACAACTTCATTTAGTGACAGATATTCTGGTCCCAATTGTGGTCATAAATTGAGATTTACCTGTACAACTTCTGCAATTTCTGTAACATAGTTTCATATATAATAGTTTTCAACATAAATGCTCTTAATCTGCAAAATATGATCAAGGCTAAATGTTACTGTATAACATGAGCAACAATATTAATATAGGGTATATGTTTAAAAGAATATTGTACAGCAGATAGGATTTTAATTCACCCCTCCCCTATTTGTTTCCAGTAAATTGTATCCCACAGGGATGATTAAAATGATCACCATGCTGCATTACATGTTCAAGTCTTCATGTTCATACTCCCTGGACACAAGCTAATCCGTTGCCTTCTCATTCAGCATTTGCATTGACAAACAAAGCTAACCTGCAGTGAATACTTTTGCTTGTTGCCAGTTTGTCTTTTTAAAAAATGAAATTCCAAGTCAGAAAAGCTTGAGTCAAATTATATCAAACACTAATATTCTAATTAAAATATACAACTTTGATAAGTTGGCAATATGAATGCAAAGCAGTGCTATTCTTTCAGAAAGTAATCTGCCATGTATTGAAAATTGTGATTTGCAAGTTCCATCCTATCTTAAAAGTTGCTTTGTTTTTGTAACCATTGTGAGAGTTACAGATTAGTTTTTAAAAACACTCCCAAAGGATTAAACAGGATTAAGTATCTTGATAGAAATCTAAGTGTAATTCTAAGTGTAATTTTTCAAGAACAAATTAGGTAGGCATAAAGTAATTTTAAAAATAAGTTAATGTATACTTAAATCCTGCCTTCATTAGTTCATTATTGCCCTCTTTCTCCTTGGCATCTATGATACCTTGGCAGCAATTTTAAGGAATTGCTGCTGTTGATCATTGATTTGTTTCTAAGATATAAAAAGTAATTGACCACTATATACAGTAATATACAATAGTATCTATTTACTCTTTTCAGAAGACTGACTTACATTTAGCTGATAATGAAAATTAGAAAAAAAGGAAGATATGCTGCTGAGCTATGAAATACGAAGGGTATTATGTACTGTGTACATAATACTTTATATAATCAATAGATTTCTACTTAGTAAGAATAATAGGCATTTCTGTATTTTGAAATATGGGGTTTTAAATTCAAAGTATGTCACGATTTCCATTGTCAAGGGACAGGAAATAATCAATAGCACTGAAACTGGATGAAAAAGGTAGGAGATTCAACTAGTGGAAAGATTGGAGGAAGAGATTTTCTAAATTAGCGTGCTTAACTTACATAAACATTCTCCATTTTTTTAAAAAAATGATGACCCTTTAAATTTTAGTATTTGCATGCAAGTTCTCAGATGGAAAGAACAAAGTATGTCCTAGATAAGTGTACATAATTAGTCAGGTAATCACACAAGCCATCGAGTAATGTGGACAAAATGTGCTATTTCTCCTACAACCATTCCTATCAAAACTTATTTTTGTTTCACTGTGCACCCATATTTAACCCCACACAATGTACTTAAGAACCATGCTGCACCTCTGGACAAATCATGGGGTTATCATTCTGTACTATAAATGTTTAAATTGCTTTAACTTCACTTGAAAAAAAAGCTGAGCTGTCAATTTATATAGGTACAGGTAGTCCTCACCTTACAACAGTTCACTTAGTGATCTTCGAAGTTACAACAGTACTGAAAAAAGTGACTTATGACCATTTTTCACACTTACGACTGTTACAGCATCCCCACGATCACGTGATTTACATTCAGATGCTTGGCAACTGACTCACATTTATGATGGTTGTAGTGTCCAGGGGGGGGTGTCATGTGATCACCTTTTGACCAGCAAAATCAATGGGCAAACCAGATTCACTTAACAACCATGTTATTAATTTAACAACTGCAGTGATTCGCTTAACAAATAGGCAAGCAAAGTCGAAACATGGGACAAAACTCACTTAACAAATTTCTCACTTAGCAACATAAACTCTGGGCTCAATTGTGGTTGTAAGTTGAGGACTACCTCTAAAACTCATACTCCTATTATCACAAATCGAGTCCAGATACTGTGTTGCTGATAGGTAACTCCAAACCCACTTTCAGTGGTGCCACGTTGATCCGCTTACACCTCCTAGGCAGTGCCTACTCACCACCCACAGCTATTTCTACTGTGGCTCCACACAAGTGGGCAACACCAAAGCGTATCCCAGGACCTCCCATCCTCCTGCGCCATCAAACCCGGGTAGGAGTTTGCTGCCGTTCGCTTTTCCACATCTTTCTTACACTCACTCACTCTGAGCATTATCGCGGCCGGATGCCCGTCAACACCGCTCCAAGTGCCAGGCAATAAACTCCTCACCCCGCCCGGGAAAGTCAGGCCACCGCTCTCAGCCTTTGCCGCTATGCCCATCATCTCAGCACCGATCCCTCCTCCCCATCCCTCCACCTTCCCACTGTGCCCTCACCGCCACGAGGCACTGCAAACACCAGCCGCCCTGCCGCCGCTGCCGCCGCTCCCCTTCCCTTCTCTTGCCAGGGAACCCGACCCTCCGGGACTCAAGGGAACAAGCAAGGGGAAAGGCCCTCAGGACCCCATGGCCGGGCCGAAGCTTCCCCGGTCAGCTCCGTGGCTTCGCAGCTGTTCTCCGTCCCGTCGCGGAGCCACTTGTAAATCCTCCACTGGGGCTCACAGCCGCGGCCCTAACGGGCTTGGAAGAAGAAAGGGGGAGGATGGGAGAACGAGAAATTGTACATACGAAGCCAAGAAAATGTACTGCGCAGGCGCGAAGGCTCTGGCTTTCCTTTTCGAGCACCTCCTAGCTCACTGCTGCCCTCCCGCCTGAGAGGGAGAGGGAGGAGCCACAAGCGGGTGACATAACCAGTGGCCTCTCAGGAGATGGCGCCGGCTTTCCCTCCTTTCCTCCCCCCGCTTCCCATTTCCCACCCGCCTCCGGAGAGAGGTTCTCCGATGGGCCTCAGCGCGGCTGATGCGGCTGCTTAACGATGTGGCGTTGTGTTTTTCTCGCTCTCCATCTTTCAACAGTTTATTCTTTGAGCGAAAGTCCAAGAACAGTTTCAATTATTTAACATCCGTTTCAATTTGTACTTCAAATTGAAGTACAAGGTATGAAAATATGAGAAAAGGTCTTCTCATTGGATTTTTAGGTTGCAGGCAGTCTGGTAATAGAATTAGATCTAATTTCTTTAGATTTTAATGATTACCAACTATGCTTTATGTAATCTGCAAACCCAACCAAAGAATCCTGGATTACTACAAATTTGTTGTCCACTTGGTAACATTTTGGAGAAATTCTAGAATTCAGGCAGCTTATGTTTTAGAGGAAGTTTTCTTGTTGGCCAGTAAAGTTAATATGAGTGCTTTCTCTGAGTCGTGTAGTTAGATATTTTCTGGTTCTAGATAAAGTATGGAAAAGATAAACTAGGGCTATGCATCTAGAGTAGGGATTCCAAAACATTTTGTTTTCACACTTCCTTTTGGTGTGATCTTAATATATACACATCTCCCTTAAAAACCCAAACACCACCATCAACAAAAATAAATAATGAAAGCATTGCTCTACAATGAAACTGTTTAGGAATCTCTAATCTAGAAAGTCTTGGTTAAGCTCGGTAAACCAGATTTGAAAGTGGAAACTGGAAAGGAAGAAAAAAAAACCATTGTTTAATGAACACAAAATTACAGTTTTTCACTTAATTCACTATTCCTATTGCTGAATGATAATATGAACAAAATCTTGGTGATCTTGTTGCAAGACGACACTAGGGGATGCTCTTGAAGCCAGAGAGAAAGAAATATCTGAGGCAAGGATTTGAGAAAAAAAAATGTTAATATGGATGTGATGGTACCTTCTTTCTTTCCCTCTCACACATCCTCAAGCATAAACACAAACATAAGTATGCAGATACACATTGCAATACCTTTTTGCTATATTTATTTAAAGCCTTTGCTCTTCTCAAAATTGATATCTTTACTGCAAATGTTTGCCTAGTTTTTGAAGTCCAGATATGTTGGACCAACTTCCTTTATATATTTGAAAATAGAGATAGACAATAGATAAATGATGATAAATAGACAGATTAGATAGACAGACAGACAGAAATAAAAGCTTCCACTTAGCATTAAACATTATAGCATATCTTTATACCTTGAGTTTATTGAATCACAAAGCTAATGTCAAGAGATAAATGAGAAGAGAATTTTCATCCAAAAAGATGGTTCCCTTGAGTCAAGATCGCAATCAAGGGATTTGAGAACAAGGCATATATATCCAAAGAATGGAGGAAAAGTAACTTCTAATCTCATATGGGACATCCATTTCTGTGACAATAGCTTTGTTATCTTCTCTGGATCATGCAGCATCCTGAAAGAAAGTATAATGTGTTGTCATTTTGTCCCATCATTCTTGGGAACTATACATTTGACATCCAGATTATGTCCTCTACATCCCACAGTAGCAATTTTTCAACTGCTATCACAGCTGAGCACCCATCATAACAGAATTAGCTTTTGATTATGTGATGGCAAGATAACATGAATATGCCACCCTTGAAGTAAATCTAAATTTAGCTTCACATGTGATCCCTGCATCTTACATTCTTCAGAATATCTGTTAAGATCCATGGGGATTTATTTCTTAGAATTACATCCTGCTTTTTCATTTACTAGCTCAAAGCAGTATCTATAGTATTCCATCCTTGTTCCCTACAGTTTGTGTGAGACTGGTTGAAAGAGTAACTAAAATCACTCCTGGAGTTTTCATGGTGGAGACTGGAGTATCAGCCCAACACCTGGTTTGCTAATACCACATTGACTTTCATGGTATGTGTTGATGGATAATGCCACTGCTCTGCCTTCTGAAGGTGCTGTGGCAGATGCCATCCCAAAGCAAATCCCACCCCCAATTTTTCTTTAGGCTAGTAGTGCCATCTGTCAGAAGACACAAGGCACTCTGTTCCTATTTGGCAGAGTCTATTTAGGAGGACCACTCACACATGCTATCTAGGAGTAGGACTGCAGGTCTGCTGACCTATTTTATGAGGCTTTCCAATTCAGTGTCTCCTGGATGCCAGGGATGGGCTTATAACCATTGATGTATATTTCTCTTTTTACTCCCCCACCCATCAGTTGCTCCAGGATCCATGAAGCTTGTGGTTTGTAATCCTTTTGACCTTTAAAATCTTTGTTCTCTTTCAAGGAGTGTCTGTTTTCCAAAGACCTTTTTTTTTATAGTCGCCTTACACTCAGGGTACTCAAGGAGAGATTACTGCTGGGAAAGGATTGGGGATTTAAATGGCAGAGGTTGAGTAATTTTTTAGAAGGGAAGATAATCAAAGTCACAGAGGAAATTGTGTGTGTGTGTGTAAATATTTGTGTTGCTGCTTGAAGCATGCTGGTCCTTGTTTTTTTGTTCTTGTTTTTTGCTTTCCTTCTCTCCTTTTGTTTCTATGTTTCCTGTACAGATGTGTGCTTCCTCTCCAGCCAATGGGGAAGGAATTGGTGATATCATAAAGCTTTGCCAGCAGCTCTGCAGTAATAACTAAGTTCCCCAGCCTCTGAGAAACTTCCTACTGAATTCCAATCCCAAAGCCAAATTATATATTTCTAAACTAATCCTAACTCCACTTACATTTCACACAGCAAGTGAAGGCTGTATTTGTGCAGAATTGCTGGTGCTGTAGAAAGTTAACACCTACCCCCTCCTAGAAAAATGAAATATTCTAGGAAATATTAAAAAGGCAGAATATTATTTATTTATTTTTATTTTATTTTTATTCATACTTATATCCCGCCCTTCTCCGGAGACTCAGGGCGGCTTACAATTTTTGGGGCGCAACCCAATGTGCTCAGCAATAGCCTTCATTCCATTGTATATGCCTGCTTATTACTAAGCGGCATTTTTACAAAGTCACCTTATTGCCTCCAACAATCTTGGGTCCTCAATTTACCTACCCCGAGAGGATGGAAGGCTGAGTCAACCTTGAGCCTGGTGGGATTCGAGCCTGCAGTAATTGCAGGCAGCTGGAACTTAAGTGCTAGGCATTTAACAGCCTGCACCACCAAGGCTTCCTGGATGAGAAAAGGAGAAACATGCTCTTGGAAAGTGGTCCCCACCTTTGTTAATAGTTCCAGAAAGACAAAATACATCTTATCTACAACACAAAAGACCTTCAGCTCCAGTGTGATGGGATTAAGACATGGCCCTAGGACATGATAGGATTAGCCCTCTACCCATCTCACCACATGGCACCTGGGAAAATTACATCACCCAGCAAGAGTCAACCAGATTTGGGACTCAAGAAGACAACTTACAAAGTTACCAGTGCATGGCCCCATGGGAGTCTGACAACCAGTCAGGATACATTTCTTGCCATAAGAACAGGAAGCAAGTTCAAAGCCCAACAGAGGTTATAAATCTCAGTCCCTCTCTCACCCTTTTTTTGCCCAGGACCAATGTGGTCCTGTCCACCATTAAACCATCTTTCCAAGCAGTCGTCGTCATCGTCATCATCATCATCATCATTATTATTATTATTATTATTAATTAGACTTGTATGCCATCCTTCTCCCTAAGGACTCAGGGCGGCTCACAGAATAAAAAATACAATACAATAAATTAATTAAAAAAGGATTAAACAATACAAGCCTAATTTAAGAACAAACAATTTAAAACTATTAAAATGTTTTTTAAAAAACAGAACTCCCCCCCTTCTTGGTTCAGTCCAGGCCGGCCTGCTGAAATAGCCAAATCTTTAAGTCGCGGCGGAAGGAGCGGAGATCCAGAGCCAAATGAAGGTCCACAGGGAGTTGATTCCACAGGGTGGGTGCCCCCACAGAGAAGGCCCTACCCCTGGGCACCACCAGCCGACAGTGTCTAGCCGACGGTATCCCAAGGAGGCCCTGTCTGTGGGAGCATACAAGGTGATTGAAGTATGATGCCGGCAGGAGACGTTCCCGCAAGTACCCTGGACCCAAGCCATGTAGGACTTTATATGTTGTTACTAAGACCTTGAATCTCACCCGGAAGGCAACCGGCAACCAATGCAGGTCACGCAGGAGGGGTGTAACATGGGAGTATCAGGGCACTCCCATCACAACCCGCACGGCCGCATTCTGCACCAGCTGCAACCTCTGGGTGGTCCACAAGGATAGTCCCATGTTTCCAGTTCACTTGGAACTGATCCCAGATGGACAATTCTTCCAACAGTACAACAGATTTTTCTTCCTGGAAAACCCAGTTTCAGAGATCTGCCTGCCTGCAGCACATTTCGCCCATTCCCAAACCAGAGTGTTTTCTACTGGCTAATGAATATGAACCAGGATTTTAGTTCCTCTTCTTTCTGGTCTTGTTCTTCCTATCAAATATTTTGTCATGTCCTTAATAATTTCTCACGGGAATCTCAGTTCCATCCTTCCCTTATTATAGAATGCGTGTGCTCTTACTGAGCGATGTAGCTAGATAATTTTCAGTTCTGGATAGTGTATAGTAAAGACAAAAATCTAGAAATATTGTTTATCTAGGGCTGCAAAATGTTTTGCTATCATAATTTTATTATTTTTATTTTATTTATATTCCACTTTTATTATTTCTATAAATAACTCAAGACAGTGAACATATCTAACACATCTTCCTCTTCCTGTTTTTTCCAAAAGAACTATCCTGTATGTTGGGTTGGGTTGAAAGAGAGTGACTGTCCCAAAGTCACCTAGCCAGTTTTCATGGCTAAGGTGAGACTAGAACTCACAGTCTCTTGCTTTCCAGCCTGGTGCCTTAACCACTAGATCAAACTGGCTCTCATAGTCTTTAGTGTAATCTTAATGTACACACATCTCCCTTAAAAATCAAAACACCATGTAAAAAAAATATTTCCCTTGTTACTCTTATTTTATTCAGATTTTCCTCTGAACCATTTCTCCTTTGATTGCTGTCACAACATTGGAGTTATCCTATTTAATTAGGTCTTAATCTTACCATTTCATTCGGCCTTCTGTTTATTAACTGACCAGTTTCTCCATATGTAGTAATTAGTTTTTGAATCAATTGTCAACTGACTGAAATTGTTTTAAGAGCTCTGACTTAGTATATAAGGATAAGTACCTTCACCATATCCAGCATATTCTGTCCTCAGCATAAACTCTTTCATTTAAATGACATTTGCATTTATTATTAAGCAATATTATCAGGTGATTTGCCCCCCATTATGGCTTAATTCTGGCAAGTACCTGGACAGGTCTACTGACATTTTTGGAAGTAGTTTGCCATTGCCTATGTCAAGCGCAGAAAATCAGGAGTCCAGGCACTTCAAATGAATATAGAGTTAAAGACATTAAGCTTGTCAGCTGGAAAGCTAACAACCCGAGTTCAAGACCCAAGAATTGCATAATGGGGTGAACTCCCATTATTTGCTGCAATTCTTGCCAATCCAGCTTTTTGAAATCATGCAAATGCGAATAGATAAATAGGTATCACTTTGGTGGGAAGGTAACAGTGTTCCACTTGCATCGACATATAGTTGTGCAGTCCACATGACTATGGAAGTGGCTTTGGACAATGCTGACTTCCTCAGCTAAGAAATGGAGATGAGCACCATCCTGAAGGACACAATTGGACAGGGGAAACCTTTACCTATATCTTTAATCCTCTGTATAACAATATGAGCTATTTACAATCAAAGCAAATTGGCGGTAATTAAAAGTCAATGGAATTCCAGATGAGCTGAATATAAGTCTCTTGTGGGTGTGAAGGGACTCAAGACTAATGATGTGTTTGACTCTTCCCTTGGGTGCAGCCTGGTCATCTCCTACAGCCTCCTTCTTAGGGCTGAGAGACAGTGACTGGCCCAAAGTCACCCAGCCGGCTTTCATGGCTAGAACTCCTACTTTCCCAGTTCTGATACCATAACCACTTCATAAAACTGGCTCTCCATTAGATGATTTAGTAAATTATATTCTGGTCACAAAATATAAAGAAAACATACTAAAAATAATTTGATCAATGATAACAAAACGAATCTGCCACATTGTTATTTAATGAGAGCTTCTACTCTCTGATTAAGTTATTTAAAATAGGCTTCAGGTATTTATTTATACTCTTATTATTCTTGTCATAGGGAGATATAGCTGGGCACTGAAACTTCCACCCCAGCATGCTCCTTATCCTGAATGCTCTACCTAATACTCAGTTGCCACAATTTGGGAGTCTATAATTTACAAAATACTGTTATATATAAGTATATTTATATGTGATTTATCAATTTATTGCCACTTCTGCTATATTATGAACATTATATCTGCAAAATATTGTACTCTATTAGAAGAAACCTATAAAAAGGATAAAAGACTGATTTACACTCAAATTCAGCTGTTATAAAACATATTTTTCAGTGTTAGTCTTCTTATCAAATAAGAACAGCCACTGTTATTGTGAAGACAAACAAAATTAAGTTTTGAGGAGCACCTTGCAGGTTGTAAATTATATAAATAGGATTTGAGAATAATAGATATTTGGCATTAAAGCTGTTAAGGTCTAGTAGATAATCAAATTCAATATCAACAAATATGATATTGTTTTTGCTACTTCAGGAAAACATTTGCAGCCCACAAATAATCCTCTGAATATACGTAAGTGGTTTTTTTTTTCATACCTTTTAGAATAAAATTCCATTTTGCTCTGCAGACACAGACATAAGCAGATTTAGCGGCTTTGAA
Organism: Naja naja; assembly: GCA_009733165.1. Taxonomy (NCBI): domain Eukaryota; kingdom Metazoa; phylum Chordata; class Lepidosauria; order Squamata; family Elapidae; genus Naja; species Naja naja. The sequence goes on along the minus strand of CM019154.1, from coordinate 23,755,252 downwards.
TCATTTTATAGAAATAGGCAAGATACACAAGGAACAACTTCTGTGCAAATGTTTGAAAGTGAATCTCTTCTGCTTTTCTATTAAAAAACTATCCAGGATGATCACATTCTTAAGGAGTGCTATTCTCAGTGCAGATCTCTGAAGAACTGCACTCCTACGTCCACTGGGTAAATTTTTCACCAGTGTAAATTTATTGGCAAAGAACTTGATATGCATTTTGGAAATGCAGCATTAAGTATCTCGCATATCAATACTCCAACCTTTCACAAAGGCTATACCTGCCAGGTTTCCTCTGAAGCTGTATAAATTGGATTGGGTGGCTATAACAAACAAACACACACACACATACATACATACATACATACATACTCCTTCTCATAGTTCTCTTTTTCCCTACATCTAAATCAGGGGTGTCAAACTCGTGTCGTCATGGCAGCGTCACATGACATATCAACTTTTTTCCCCTTTGCTAAACTGGGTGTGGGTGTGGCCACCACATGACACATCTGGCCTATAGGCCACGAGTTTGACAGCCCTGATCTAAATGGACCTTTTCCTCTCACATGCTACTGTCCCTTGAACATCTTCTTTCTCTCAGTTCTCAGGTTTCCCCTGAAGCTATATAAATTGGAGTTGGGTGGCTATAACAAATTTATAAATAAATACTTAAAAATAAATAAATATTCCTTCTCATAGTCCTCTTTTTCTCTTTCCCTACATCTAAATGGGCCTTTTCCCCTCCTCATATTGGGCATTTTTCTCTCAGTTCTACACTTAGGCTTAAGAATAAGCTTCCATTCATATGAATAATGTCTTTTTTCCCCCTATCCCACGCTTAATTTTTGTATGACACAGACGAAGAGCTGATGCTGCAGGCTGGAATCAAAGATTCCATAGGCCATGTTTCATTTCTGAGCAAGAGTTTCCCACACTATAACCTAACCATTTTGGCTTTCAGATCTTTTTTTCTACATATTGACATTAGACAAGATTACTTAATTACTTAGGTGGTCACAGGATAATTTTTTAAAAGTTGTAGATAAGGTTATCTACTTCCTGGTTTTCCAGTAAAGAGAATGCTTTCATATGGTAAGTATTTTTGGTACTACAAAACTTAGTAGTTCAATAATTCATTCAGATTCATCATTCATATTCATTTATTCTTTAAGAATTCTTCAGTACTATTGTTCAGACTGGTGGGTTATTTTTCATATTTCATAGAAATGTTAACCTCTATTCAGCTTCAGTATTATACATGTGGAGTCCTTGGTGTTCTCTGAGCTTGGTTATTTGCTTGCAGACGTTTCAGTACCTAACTAGATAACATTATCAGTGCTTGTGAGTATGAGGTTTGCTTCCTGTTGATATACAGTAGTTTGCTCTGCTGTGGGGAAGTGGTTTTTTCTGTGGTAGTTCTTAGATTAGGGTATTGTTTTTACTTGATTGCTTGTCTGGTATTAATTATCTGAGTGTCATTTGCTGGAGAGGACGTGTTCTGGTGTTTTTGTTTCCTTTGTCTTATCTTTTTGCGGTAATGAAAATTGACAAGGGTTTCCTCAATTTACACCACTTTGAAGGGGGTTGGTGGGCACAGAGGAAGGCGGGCTGCTTGGGTTTTTAAAAAGTTGTTTTCTTTCCCTTTTGTGTAGAGTTGAACATCCTTACTCCAATGGAATGGAAATATCACAAGTGAGCGATTTCCAGTCCCTACAATCTAAGAAATATGTATTTTGGTTACATCTTTGAATCCTTTCCCTCACTTCAGGCACTGTCTATGACCCTGGTCAGAGGCTTTGAGAAAAGCATCTAATTTCAGAGTAGGTGACTGAATTTCATGCTACCTTAATCATGCTTAATAGATTTTCTATTACAATACGAATAGTGGTTCAATAGCTGGGTAGCTGCATCTTGTAACAAATGCTCAGGTTTTTAATCTTTTTTTCTGTTTTGTGGGCTAAACAATACAATTTTAATTTCTTCAGGGCCACCACTGCTTATGAGAAGTGCAATTCTGGGTGAATTCCTCATTGCTTGGTTGGACAGAGCATTAACTGATGCAAAAGGTTCTCAGCATCCCATGGTTGCCAGGATGAAGATGATGAGAAAACTCTCTTCCAATTGATCCAGAAGGGCTAGAAGTTGTGCCACATGGAAACATCTATAATACCATTCCAATAGTTTTCTTGACATGCTTTACCTGCATGTAAAGCTTTCTTTCTTTTTCTTTTTCTTTTTCTTGGTTTTGTTTAATAATTTAAAATCATATGCTACTTGATCTTTCAACAATACTATTTAAAAATGTGTTAGCGATGTAGATATATCTAAAATTTTAATAAAACAGCCAGAATACTTCTGATAATGCACGTGAGGAATATTCTGCCAGCTATAGTAATTTACATATAGGCAAATTGAAAAGATAATTACAAACACGCTCAGGCATGTCTCATGCACACAAGAGCCTCTTCCATGCTGGATGATCTGAGCCACATCATCCTGCTTCCTCTGAGAAATATGTCATCAAGCCTAGCAGGTTAAGAATGTTTGTGTGCTTTTTAAATGCGCGTCTGATTAGAGAAGTCTGTATTCTTAAAGAAGGGTTCCACAAAACTCTTTGTCAGAGATATGTAAGCTAGTTAGTGAATCTCTTTCATACAGACCCTGTATGTGTTGCGTCTCCTTTTGCTGCTGCTTCTAATGCTTCCCATGCAAGTGACTGTTGTCATAAATGTCTTTCTGTTCTGCCAGGCTTAACCATGAGGCAGCCACTTCAGGGAGTGTAGAAAGTTGGTGTGACTTTTCACAGTCTATGTGAGACATAACAGCTGTGCTGACATTGTGTGGGTCATGATTTGTGAGATAGATCAAAATGGGCAGGGCCAACACAAAGTGCTAAGCCAAAATCGGACAAAGGATATTAGGAGTGTAGCATGATCTGTGAACACAACCAGTTTTGCTAATTAAATAAACTTGGAAAAGGCTGGATTCTCACACCAAGGCTTATAACATTGGGACTCATTTACAGCCTGTTCAAACATTCATTTCTGAATCCCTGAAGAGATCTACTGAGGATTAAAATGTATTCAGGTGAATGTTATTTCTGTTGTAAACAATGCTGGCTGTGAATTGTTAGACCAGCACAGTTAGAAAGTGCCAAGCTGAAGAAGGATATGCTCAGGTTTAGCTCTTCACTTGAATAGAAGAGCTAGATTTAAATCTTCAGTTGCAGCAATCATTTATTTCCCCAAGAGAATGCTGGCTTGATGCCATTGCATTTGTTAGGATGACTGAGACAACTTATCAAAAGTTGAATATACTGGCTCATAGTTTGGACATCAGATCCTTTTCACATATACTATTGCCAAACTGGATCTCCTTTCATGTGCCTTTATTTTTTTACCCAGCATGGGACATTAATTTCTCCCTGTTAAATTCCTTTCAGTCCACTTTTCAAAGTTTCCTAGATCTTTTTTATTCTTCTCTTTGTTAAAGTACAAGCCATTCCTTCCAGCTTTGTTTCATCTGCACATTTATAAATATTCCTTCATTTTTATCAAGTCATTGGTACATTCTACTCAATACTTCTCTTCAGGTTAAAGTAGATGCACTAACAAGCACTTTTTAGTGCAATTGTTCATCTACTTATTAGAGGGAGATAAGCTGTTTAGGATGGCATAGCCCTATCTCTATGCCCTATGCCAGGGGTGTCAAACTCACAACCCGTGGGCTGGATGCAACACATGCTGGCCATGCCCATGTCCGGGGGGGGGGGGAAAGTCCCAATACATCATGTGATGCTGCCGTGACAACTTGATTTTGACACCCCTGTCCTATGCTTTTTCTTGATCTACTAAGTAGTAATTATCAAAGAAGATGAGGTTAGTCTGGCAATAATTTGTATATGACAAACCCATGCTGACACCTGGCATGCTTAGCCAATCACACTGCTTAAATCTGTTTGAGGATATTGCCAGAGGTGGTATTCAGCAGGTTCTGACCAGTTCTGGAGAACCGGTAGCAGAAATTTTGAGTAGTTCAGAGAACCGGCAAATTCCACCTCTGAATGGAGATTTTAAAGTATCCTTCCCCTACCACGCCCACCAAGCCACACCCACAGAACCGGTAGTAAAAATATTTGAATCCCATCTTGCCATCTATAAAGGTGAAGTTGAAAGATCTATAGATCCAGGTCCTCCTCCTTCTTGAAGATAGGGATAGTATTTGCTTCTGCGCTCTTGTGCAATTTTAAGTAAACGTCTGTAATAATGAAGCTGGGATCTCTTTTTCCCAAGTTAAAAATGGGATATCTTATTGCCATTTAAAAAAAAACATTTATTAAAAATTGTTATTAACTTTCCAACTCCTGTGAAAAGCCAGGATATAAATGGCACTTTTTTGGTGCAACCAATATATGGATGCTTTAAACTAAATCTGTTCCCATTGGCCAGAGCCGAATATCTTTTGAGATGCTATACCAGCAGGATGAGGAGGAAGATTTCCTGGTATACAATCCATCAGGCTGTACCATTGGAATAGGTTAACAAAATGCCTTTGTAATTATTGTATTGGCAGAGCTCAGAGTTGATGTCATTCTTAGTCAAAGGTTTGCCAGAATGCGGATCTTGCCAATGTAGTTGTTCCAACATCATCTTGTAATAGTGAGTGAGACCTATACTTTCAGCTTAATAAAAGAAATACCATTGAAATGAATGTATGTATAATAATCACATGAATGTAAGGTTGTGTAGGTGTAAATGTTAAATCAGTTTCAGAATAATTAAAATTGGGAAATACTCAGTTGGCAACAGCTTACCTCTACCCCTTGCATGGGATATTTTGTCCTTGTTGGGCATTCCCAGTTCAAGGTAATACAGCCTCCCTAATCAATTTTTATACACCAGGAATTCTCACCACAACTTTAGTCATCTAAATCTTTTGTTATTTATTGTATTTCAGTTTTTGTACATTGTTTTATCAAAAAACAATCCCATGCAGTGAACATCTTAGATAAATAGCAACCCACACAGAATTATTTGGTTGAAACTGTTGACAGAATTGCTGTATTTGGTTGCTATCCAGAAGCAGCACTATAAACATTCAGTTTTATGTAAGTCTGTTGCTCCAATCTCCTTTGCATGGGATCAAGTCAACATTTACTTTTATTTGAATGCTGGCAGCATATTTCTGAGTCCCTGTTCTCAGTCTCTTTCTTGTCCCTGCATCATTTTATCATGTAAAGCCCAGTGTTGAGGATTTGATCAAAGTTTAAGAATTTATCATACCATTTTGTTCAACTGAAGTTGATTTTTACAGTTATATTTTACACCATTGCCACTAGCTGAAAGAGTAGACTAAAACACACACACACACACACACACACACACAAATCACCAAAGCATATTGTTGTGGATTCATACCATGGTGACAAACTGAGGCAGAACACAGAGATGCCAATTCTTTGGGAAAGCATTTTTATTATAAAAGTATGCTGTTGTATTATAAAAGAAAGGCTACCTTTGTTTAAAAAGGCCACCCATTGCTTTCATATTTACAATAAACTTCTATAAGCTGACAATCTTCTAAGATCTATTCAAAACTTCCGGTTTATTTCACTGTTTCCTGTCTTATTATTTTTCTTTTATGCTTATTCCATTTATTTGATCGCTTTATCTTTCTAGCTACCTGTCTCCTGTTCTTATCCACCTGTTTCTATAGTTTACTAGAGTCTTCCCTTAGAGTTCCTTTTCTTACATTTGTATATTCATGTGGACTAGCTCAGAGCCGTTTTAATTGTACCCCATGTCTGGCCAGAAGAGTTGCCTGGTAATCAGCAGCCACCTCAAGAAGTCCTCCCTGGAGACAAGTGGTGGCAGATGAGCTGTCAACATGGGCTCAACTAATGGCACACCACCACAAAAATAAGTGCCAATGACTTAAAAATGGAGGAAAGCTGAAGCAAGAAGACAAGGAGAGGAGGGGTAAGGAGAGGAGAGCTTACCTGAGGTCAGTGATGACAACAATGTTCAGTCGTCTGCAGGATTTAGTGGCAAGAAGTAAAGAGTTTCAGGGAGACTGTTGGTAAACCAAGTAGCTGCTGAGTTTGGGTGCAGGCATCCTTGCCTAGAGTAGAAGATAAGTGTCCATAATGGATTCCCACATTAGGCTAAATAATATGACAATCTTCATGTTTTTGGTTTAGCACTACAGTGCCTCTTAAAGATACCTTGTAAATTAATCCCATTTTGAGAGGCCTGAATAGACAGAATTTATCTTTGTTCCTAGAAAAAAAATATTCTATATGAACCTGGTGTAGGAGAAGGCCAGACAAGGAATAATGGATGGAAACTGAACAAGGAGAGGTTTAACCTGGAAATAAGGAGAAACTTTCTGACAGTGAGAACAATCAACCAATGGAACACCTTTCCCTAGGAAGTTGTGGGAGCTTCATCACTGGAGGCTTTCAAGAAGAGATTGGACTGCCATTTGTCAGAAATGGTGTAGGGTCTCCCACTTGGGCGGGGGGTTGGACTAGATGACCTACAAGGTCCCTTCCAACTCTGATTATCTGTTATCTGAGCCGGGGGGATGAAAAGAGGGATCAACCTGGAATCACTGCATAGTCACCAATGAACTAAGTCCACCCTCCACTTTGACTGCCATTCACAGAAGATTCCTGTGCTTAGGCTTTTAGCAATAAATTAGTTAAATTGGACCTGATGCCTTTTTAATATAAGGTTGAAATAGTGAAGATTGATTGGTGCCTTTATCATTCCAATAATGGTTATTAGAAAGGCAGATGCAGCCATGGATAATTTTCTGATTTAATAGGTTTGTCAATAACATCAGAGATGGAATATCACTGGACCAATAACATTCAATATTACAAATGTGACAGGTGATGATTTTCTTCCACTTTGAATAAACAGAAACTAGCCAAAGCAGCAGTAGCAGGAAGGCCTGTCTAACAACATCTGAGCAAGAGGCCCAGTGGATCTCTCTTCAATCACCATTTTTTTTGTAAAAAAACACTACATTTTTTGTAGTGTGAAAAAAGGTGTTGAAACCTCAAATCTTATTTCAGCAAGTAAACTTAACTAAATAGCAATATCACTTAGCACTTAAGACTTTTATACTGCTTTATAGTGCTTTACAGCCCTCTCTAAGTGGTTTACAGAGTCAGCATATTGCCCCCAACAATCTGGGTCCTCATTTTACCCACCTCAGAAGGATGGAAGGCTGAGTCAACCTTGAGCCTGGTGGGATATGATCTGCCAAATTGCAGACAGCTGGCTGTCAGCAGTAGTTTGCAGTACTGCCCTCTAACCACTGCGCCAAAGAGGCTCATTATTAAATGATAGTATAGCAATTCTACTGTTGTTATTTCAAATTCTTGAAATAAAAGAATGGTCATTACCTTTTAATTTTTTCCTGTATTCCCTTTCAGATTTATTTAGCCTACTGATTTAACTACATTAATTTAGAAAATGGCTTCTCATTAAAGTCTTTTCCATATACAGTACAGTTGTACTTGTGTTTCAGAATTGGCACCAATTAGTCTACTTTTGCATTTCTGGATTTTTGAACTGGAATAACAAAGATATTTTTCTTTCTTTTTGCTTGGGCTAGGTCGAAGGATAAGTCCTCAGTAGAAGAAAGAATTCAAACCAGATAAACTAGAGGGTGTTGGTAGGGTCAGCCTAACAGGTGGCAGCCAATTATAATTATCTTTTATTAGGGAGGCCATGAAGAAAACATTTTTAAATTATTCTGCCTCACAGTTCATAATAAGCCATAATGATTTTATCTTCCTGTGCTGTGGGTATGAAGTCATTATGATTATAATCATTATATGTGATTAATGTAAATGATCAATGAACAGTAAATCTTTGTATAAAAGAGCTCATGGTTTAATGTGATAGGTAATTGGGCGATAAGTTTTCTATAACATTTCTAGGTATTGAATTGAACTTCAATTAGAATTATTTTGCTTCAAAAATTAACAAGCATATACCAACATTGTGTGTAATGTCACAATGAAAATACAAAAGGCTGGCATTTATGTCTATCACAAGACACGTTTTATTCTATTTAATTCTGAACTTTATGGGGAGGTATGTGTTAAGTGCCATTTCTTTGTCTTTCACAGTGCAATCAAACTATAGTGTTGGGGAGGGAAACAGACAGGAGCCATGCTTCCTTGAGCACAGATGAAAAGATACAATAAAATGTAATAAAAATAGTGAAATCTGGACTTGTAAATAGGCTTGAAAATTGGCTGCTCTAAGGCAGCCTCTTGCTATCGCAATAACTTTAATATCCAGCGGCAGAATGGCCATTGTCATCCCAGAGTCCCTGGTGGCCTTTCTGGGCCCTGCCCCAGATATGTGCAATGGGAGACTCTCTTTGTGAGGTTTGGCTGTAAGAATCTGTTGGAACCCCTGCTGGCTGAACTTTCTCCCTGCAGTGTATCAATATCTTCCCATGTTTATTGACCTTATGGCCGGCTTGGCTGTAGAATTTCACATGCTTGTGATCCTGGGAGACTTCAACCTGCCTTCTTTGGGCCTGGAATTAGATGTGCTCCCTATGGGTATCATGAATAGGTCCAACTTATTTAGAGCCCAGTTCTCAGTACAGGTCACACATTACGTTTTGTTTTAAGGCAGTGGCATGGTGATCTGGGATTGCAGAATATTGATATCAGGTCCATGGATGGATAAAGCCCTGTTGGCCATGGATTTCCTGTGCCCGCCCCCAATTGCAAAGAGACAGGGTCTATTTAATTGGCCTACCCCAGGCGACTGATGGATGCAATGAAGTTTCAGCCAAGGCCTCTTTGTCATAATTTGGAAGAAGCACATGGCAAGGGCTTGGGTTGGCTTGGGTCACACCGGTATGGACTCTCTGTGGTTGCTGGTCTTTTTTTAAAAAATTCATATTTATATCCCGCCCTTCTCCGGAGACTCAGGGCGGCTTACAATTTTTTGGGATACAACCCAGTGTGCTCAGCAATAGCCTTCCTTCCATTGTATATGCCTGCTTATTACTAAGCGGCATTTTAACAAAGTCAGCTATTGCCCCCAACAATCTTAGGTCCTCAGTTTACCTACCCCAAGAGGATGGAAGGCTGAGTCAACCTTGAGCCTGGTGGGATTCGAGCCTGCAATAATTACAGGCAGCTGGAACTAAGTGCTAGGCAATTAACAGCCTGCACCACCAAGGCCACCAAGGTTCTTGTAGAACTCCTGCAGGGTCACTGCAGAGCAAGGTGAGATGGAGTGATGCAAGAAATGCCAACAGAGCTGTTGGCAAAAGTTGAAGAGAGAAGGTGATGAAGCACATGTAAGAGCCTATCCTGTGAAACACCATTCCGCAAGGACCTGGCAGGCCCCCACTCTCCTAACCTTCTGAAAGCCCTTAAGAAGCTGGTTCTTCCCACAATTACTGGGATGAAGTGAGGCTAGAGTTCATTGATTGTCTGTAATTGTTAGGGTGTCAGGATTTGGGTTTGACTGTTGGTTTTATTATGATTTTGTGAGTTGCCCAAATAATGACACAGAGAATTCTTTTGAATGAATGAATGAGATAATTTGTGATCCAGTTGTCCCAGTTTATAGTAGATCAGTAATAGAAAGGGAAGAAATTAATATCAATGTGTACTTTTTGCATGCCTAAAGCTATGCTAGATATTAATTCAATGGGAATTCCATTACAAAGCTTTATTACATCAAAATATCTGCTGGTTTATGACCAAATAAAGATTGTTTGCTATGTCATAATATAAACCACAAAAAGAACAGGAAAAGTTACATTTTTAGAATACTAACATGATTTTCCTGCTACACTTTAAATTTAAAATGATTATCCTCAAAAAAGCTGACACCCACCCCCAAAAATTTTTAATCTATATTTCTATTCTCAGCAGCAAGAAACTATTTAAAAATAATTATTGGAACTACTTAAGCTTTTATTTTGGAAAAATAATAGTGAAAAAGTGTGCATGTACACATGCTTCTATGTATACAGCACTTTTGAATAAAAGGGGATAATGACTACATATTTTCTTATAAATATGGTATAGGAAATAGATTCTTCCTTGCCTTTTCATCCTTCCTGTTAAAGCCGTTGAGATTGTGTCTCAGATACCAACTCCAGCCCCAGGAAACTCTCTCCCCTCCTGCACATTCATATTCCAAGTCCCAATTTAGACGGGATGAGCTAGCAATAAAGGCACGGCTGTTCCTCATGCCATAGTTCTTGCCTCCACCAGCTGATCTGATGACGGCAGTTGGGAGTCTACAATAGGAGGGCATTGACTGTCTGTGCCACTTAAGTACAATCAGTTCTGATATTTCTCTGCAGAGGCTCCATCTGACTAAGAGTAGCAGATTCAGGTTGGCTTCTGTGCCAATAATTGTTTTTCTTGCTATAGATTGGCAACAATGAAATCCGTACCTATAAAAAGTCTTTTTTCTCTTTTAAGCAATAGTGAATTATTCTTATACTTGAAACTGGGGGATTGTTTTGCATTTTATGTGGACCCATTGTGGTTGATAAATTACTGTCCATGGTATAGCATGGAGTAAATTAATGGAGATTTATTCAAATCATAGTGAAGTAATGAATAATTTATACAAATAATAAAGTAGACTGGACTTTAATGTGATGCATGAAGCAGATCTGCGCAGTTCCAGGTCAGCTGAGCAAGAATATTTGAAAAATTCAATGGCTTGTATATTTAACCTCTCCTAATTATTTATATAATCCAATCCCTCTTGCAGTTTTTAAGATTGTTTTATTTTGAATCAAGTTCAATTTTCTATTTCATTACTGTGCCAATATTACATTGTACTTTCAAATTTGCAGTGATGGGTCTTAGTTTGGGTGATTTTTTAATATGCATCTTAATGTACATATAAGCATATTAATCAATTCTGAACTACGCTCCTGCAGGAAACAACTGAATAGGGTGAAGAAATCTGGTACAACTTTCTCAAATGTAGGAGCAAAATATTTGATTTGATTTGTCAATCGCTTACAAGATAATAAGTATAAGGACAAACATAGTTATGAATACATGAAATGAATACATATAAGAAAAATAAAAGAAACAATAGGACAGGGACGGTAGGCACGTTGGTGCGCTTATGCACACCCCTAATTATATAATTATATAATATATAATAATATTGAGGCAGAAACAGAGAAGATAACAAAGGGAAGCATTATGGCCCAACAGGGCATGAAGCACCCCTTTCCCCAATTTAGATGGGCTATTGTGGAAGACATGGGGATTGCAGGCAGAGAGCAGCTACATGAAAAGAGTTGCCAATACCATCATGTGTGAACAATAGGCAGTGGAAAACAAGCTATATAGACCAATAGAGTCTGATGATAAGAGCTTGTGAGTCATTTACTATGCCACACTATATCTGCAATGCCTTCCATATATTAGGCCAGGGGTCTTCAATCTTGACAGCTTTAAGACTTGTGGACTTCAACCCCAGAATTCCTCCTCCAGTCATGTTAGCTCGGGAACTCTGGAGTTGAAGTCCACAAGTCTTAAACTTGCCAAGTTTGAAGGCCCTTGTATTAGGCAGTCAGGGTGAAAGACAAAGCTGCACTTAACCATGTGATATGAAGCAGGCAGAAAAGATAATCACTATTAACCGGATCTGATTGCCATGGCCGGGTGTTACTGGCCAATATTTATATAGGGTTATGAGGGAAACGACAAGTTTGTGCTGAATATTGCAGCATCTTGTTCAGACACAAGGCAGACTTTTGATCTCTGGAGTGTATGGTTGGTATGTTGGGATTCTTCATATGAAAATTGCCAGATACAATATGAATGGAACATTAAAAAGTGCTTTTATTCATAGGAATTAAGTATCATAGGGAGACAGGCATACATTATTTAAAATAGTCCCAATATTCCAGGCTGGAATATATTTGTGGGTTGATTTGGTTCTGCTGTTGTTGTTTTAGCCTTTAGGGTAGGCAAGGTCAAGACTCAGAAGCAGCAAAAATGCCAAGAATACTTTTTATTGTTACACAATGAGATGAAAACAACTTGAAAGCCTGTCAAGATCCCAAAGGTGCTTTTTCACTGTTTTTTGAAGACGTTTCGCTTCTCATCCAAGAAGCGAAACGTTTTCAAAGAAAAAAACCAAGGAAGTCCAGTTGCCTCTTGAAAAAGCACCTTTGGGACAACCATGACCTGGATGACTGAGAATCTCTACAGACTTTAAGCCTGTCAAGTTTCCTCTGCCCCATTTGATATCATACAAAAGCAAGGAGGGATTGATTTGTAGTATCACCCAAAGTGGGATTGATTTGAAAGTAAGCATTACACTACGAAGCAAGGTTTTCACATAAGGTACTTCTGAGCAGAGAAACCAGATGGCATTTCTGCTAGACAAAAGTCACGGCTGGTCAGTGAGAGCCTGTTTTGGTGGGTGTCACATGCACTTGTGAAATTTTGAGCCTTTGAATCCCTCTGAATTTCTTAACCACTTTTTAACTTTTGCTCCAATTTATTGGTTGGAGCAATATACCTTTCGGAAGCAGATTCATTCATTCATTCATTCATTCATTCATTCATTCATTCATTCATTCATTCAGCCAACCAACCAACCAACCAACTAACCAACCAACCAAACCAATGGAACAGCTTGCCTTCAGAAGTTGTGGGTGCCCCATCACTGGAGGTTTTGAAGAGATTGGACAACCATTTGTCCTGAATGGTCTACTGCTTGAGGAGTGGGTTAAACTAAATGTCCTTTCCAACTCTTTTTCTGAGTTTCTTTCTCACACTTTCTATTTTCTCATCTCCTTTAATGTTTCAATGCTCTCTTCTTCCTTCCGAAGATGAAATCTACATTCTTTCATGTTACTTTGCTTTCAAACTTACATTAGCTACCCAGAATCACCATTTGTGGGTGATCTTATAATTTTAAGTAAAAATTAATCAAAAACAAACATAACATAGCAGAATTTTGTGGAAGTGTATTACAGGTTAGCAATGATTTTTCTTACATAAAGGACAGGGAGCAATTAATGCAGGATTCCTAAATTACATACCATGGAATCCTGTTAGTTTAAAAATTATACACTCTCTCCTGCTGAAATTCCAAAAGGTATTTTTATTTTTTTATTATTTAAATTCTAAAAGGATCCCTGGCTAATGCATTCTTGGAAATATTGATTTTGAGTTAATTTGGATTGGCTTTAAAGTAATCTGAAAAGAAATTTCAATTTCCAGAACCTGTGTGGTTTGAGTCCAAAACAAAGATTGCATAGTTTGAAGCATGTACAATTTGCTTTTCTGTTATTATACCAGAATCAATTAAGAAAGTGAAAGCTATATCTGCTTTATTTTTAGGTGAGCAAATGATGTACATACTCTTCTTGAGTCAATATTTTTCCTGGAACTTGGAAACGATCAAAGGATGAGGTTGCATGTAAAATGATACTTCTTGCCTACATCACAAGGCTGACTGCAGAGAAGAGGGAAAAAAAGGCAGAAACTTCTATCACTTTATCATTTTCTACTTTATTACTTCAAATTAACAACCACAATAAAGCTCAAAAAAGTCCAATATTTACACAGGAAAAAAGTACAAAATTCCCACCCCCCAAAGTTCAATTTTTTGTTTTTTTGTTTTTGTTTTAAAATTACAAAGTAATAAAAAGGTTTTTTTACTTAATTAAAAAAAAAGGAGAGAGACACAGTAAGCAGGGTAAATAAATTAGGGGAAAACAACAACAAAAAACCTGTGTTAAATAGAAGAATTAAAAAAAAAAACCCCAAAACGCCAAGGCCGATCCACTTCCAAACATTCCAGACTGCCCTATGTTTAAAAAAAAAATTCCAAGCCAAGGGCTGGAGGACAGTTGATGATGGCTGTGATGCAGAACTAAAGACAGCTTTTCTTGAATAAAACCTAAAAATTTAAAAACAAAAATGGAGCAAAAAAGTAGAAGAAATCTTACTGATGAGGGAAGATGTGTTTGTCCTTCTAAAATCGATGGTACAAGGAGTAACCTCTGCAACCACTGTGGCTTCTCCTCCCGCCCCCATCATTCACATATCCCTCCCTTTCCCTCAGCTCCATCCCCTGACTCCTGCAGGAAAATAACAAAAACAAAATAATAATAATAATAATAAAACTAAACACATCCAAACCGGTTGCTTGAGAGAGAGAGAGAGAGAGAGAGAGAGGGAGGGAGGGAGGGAGGGAGGGAGAGAGAGAGAGAGACTGCCATCCCTTGCACTAGAAGCAGGGTACATTTCTACACCTTTCACATTTGTTGCTGCCTTGCACAGCAGATATCGCTACCCACATCCACACCCTTAACACACAACTGCTGCCGTGCCAGTCCTGTTCACCTTATTGGTATGCCTATAGCATCCCACACGAATGCACACACAGGGGCAGTGGTGTCCCCAAAAGAAAGAATGCCTGAATACAAATAGCAGCCTTCGTCCACTGAATCTCCCCTGGAGGCAGTGCCAGCTTACCACTGCAGCCAAATTTGAAATGAATGTTAAACCACGTCCTCAAGCTCCTGGGAGCTGGAATTTTTAAAGTCTCCTGTAAACATCCTCCTCACCACCCAAGAACCACAGAACAAAGATGTGATTAAAATTACGTTGGAAACCTTCTTCTCTTCTTAACTAACTGGACTTTCAAAACAATATCGAATAAGGCTTCTCTTTTTTTGTGAACGATACATATAGATCGGAAAGGGGAGCAGAAAGATCTGGGTGGTGGCCATGGCTTGCTGGCATGAGACGGGCAAGGCCTATGGAGAGGAAGCTGCACAACAGCAGCAAAGGTGTTCCTGCAAGGCTCCTGCATGAGTGACTCGTCAAAGGCAATTTGGTTCGGGAACACAGCCGATGATCTCAGGAAAGACAAGAATGCCAGCACAGGGCAGATCCTCTCCTTGTTGCTGGCGGGGGAAAAAAAAGGTTGGCTTTTTTTGTTTGTTTTTTCCTTTTAATTTGTTTTTGTTGTTTTGTTTTTTAAAAGAAAAATACAGTGAAGACACTAGAAAAAGAAAAAGAAAAGAACAGAGCATTAAAAAGTGGTTTTGTCTCAGAAATTCAAACACTGGATTTTCTTCTGATAAATTGGCTTAGCCCTAAATAAGTTACCACTTATTTCATGAAGGATTCCCCATGCCCATCAATCTTTGGAGCTTTTAAGGGCTAGAAACTGCACTGAAAGAAGAAAAGGAAACAGGGAAAATAATCTCATATCTGCCCTCGCGTGTTTTTAAAGCTATACACCAATCAGAATTTATGCAATGTTTTATTTGCAAGGAGTGCAAAGTTATCTCTGAAGCTTTAAGGTATTTTCATGTTTGATTACATTGCTTTTAAGAACTTTTTTTAATCAATTCACAGTGAATATTTTAAAGAACCAAACTGAAACCTTGGAAACAAAAGAGAAACACAAAATTGTCTAAAGTGCTGTATTTACTTTGTGTATACCAGCTATGTTTCCAGCTCCCATGATGTGAAACCCACAGTTGCATAGATCTAGATCTGCTTTATAAAGAAAAGAATATCTAATTCTAATGTATTGGCAGTAAAATTAAATAATGGCAATTCTCCCGAGTCTATGGTGTTTTTTCTCATCCTCAGCAACTTTAAGATTCATGGACATCTCCTAGCAGGCTAGCTGGGGAATTCTGGGAATTGAAGTCCACACATCTTAAAGATGCTGAGATTGAGAAAAACTGGCCTATCCCCTGGACAAATATTCACTATCATATAAATCCTTAAAAACAGAAGTAATATTTTATTCTATTAAATCTATACCTGATTTTCTTTGAGGAACTTGAAGCAATAATATAAATCCCACCCCCCAAATGACAGACCTAGTATTATAATTTAGCCATAATCAAATGGGAATGTGAAACTAATAACCCTATTCTAGTCCAACACCATAAACACTACAGTACAGCTCTTCAAGAAACGTTACACAGTAATTCTTTAGATTCAGGCTTTCAAGAATGTCTCTGGTGAAACAATGCCAATAGCCTGCTACTCAGGACTGAAACCTAGCACTCACTCTGCCAGTGGGGATCAATACTTCTGTGAAATCTTATATGACTACACTTGCACAATTCCACGGTAATAAATTACCTTGTCACACCATCTAACACACACTAATTGAAAGAACTGGCTGTATTATCATTCATTATTATTATTATTATTATTATTATTATTATTATTAAAGTGTAGAACATTATGTCCCTTATTGCAAGGACAGGAAAAAACAGTCCAGTTTTCTCGTCATGGGATGAGGTCATTTGGGCCTTTTAAACACAACTATCCCATTTCCATTACATTGAGATTTAAGCAGAAAATATGTGGGCCCTGCATGAGCCACCATTCACTTGATCACATAATAATGCTGTCATCACAGAACAGGCTGGCAAGGCAGACACTCACCTAAGCAAACACTGGTCTGGTGGAATCCACTCTTCATTTCCCCAGGTGATCAAATGGCACACTGGTCTGCAAATAAATAAGAACTGAATAGACTGCAGAAAAAGACCATAGGAAAGGTACAGAGGGATTGCCCCAGTGGTGGGATTTAAATTTTTTTTACTACCGCTTCTGCGGGCGTGGCTTAGGGTCACATGACCCGGTGGGCATGGCTTGGTGGCCATGTGACTGGGGTGGTCACATGACTGGGTGGGCATGGCTTGGTGGTCACGTGACTGGCTGCGTGGCTTGGTGGTCATGTGACTGGGTAGGTGTGGCCAACTCAATGTCACTCATGTCAAGGGGTACCTTACCTGGCCCCTCCCCTCTCAGCCATTCCTTATCACACCCAGCCTCAACATATCTATAGTTCTGTAAAAATGTTGTTCACCTTTTTTTGACTTTATTATCTATGTACTATAGATGTACTTTCATGGACCACTGAAAGGAGAAAATGGCTCACATGCTTTGCCCAGGAGGGTGATAGGCAACAGGCTTTTAGGGGGCTGGCAGAGAGAGGGGGGGCAATGTATTTTCCAAAGCACCAGAAGGATGGAAACTGAACAGAGAGAAGCAACCTAAAAGTAAGGAGAAACTTCCTGACAGTGAGAACAATTAACCAGTGGAATTGCTTGCCACCAGAAGTTCTGGGTGCTCCAACACTCAAAGTTTTTCAGAAAAGACTGGACAGCCATTTCTCTGAAATGGTATAGAGTTTTCCCCAAAGTCCCTTTCTAAGTGTTATTCTGTTATTCTGTTATTCTGACATCTTTCCCAGGGCCTCTATTCAGATTTTGGCATCCTCAGAGTTTTCCTGCCTGAGCAGAGGGTTGGGCTAGAAGACCTCCATTGTCCCTTTCAACTCTGTTAAATGCACCTGTATTATGCTCTGAACTATTGACATGTAAACCCTGAAAAATACCTGGGCAAAAGAAAAGCAGTAAAATCACCCTAGGTATAGGGACAGTGCAAAATACTAATATATGATAAATAATGGAACAATTAAAAATAATAGCAGTTTCTCTCTCTTTCTCTTCTTCTTTCTTTCTCCTTTTTTTCTTCTCTTTCTTTGCTTTCTCTTCTCTTCTTCCCTTCTTTCTT
This sequence comes from Naja naja, assembly GCA_009733165.1. Taxonomy (NCBI): domain Eukaryota; kingdom Metazoa; phylum Chordata; class Lepidosauria; order Squamata; family Elapidae; genus Naja; species Naja naja. The sequence goes on along the minus strand of CM019154.1, from coordinate 23,737,650 downwards.
TTCTTCCTCCTTCCTTCCTTCCTTCCTTCCTTCCTTCCTTCCTTCGCCTCCTTCCTTCCTCCCCCTTCTTTCTTTTCTTCTTTCTTGCTCTTTCTTTCTTTCTTCCTATTTTTTCTTTCTCTTTCTTTTTTCCTCTTTATTTCTTTCTCTTCCTCCCTCTTTCTTTCTTGCTCTTTCTTCCTTTCTTGCTCTTTCCTTCTTACCCTCCCTCCCTTCCTTTCCTTCCTTGTCTCTATCTCACACACACACACCCCTTTTCTGGGAAGACTTATTGGGCGAACTCCAGAGCAGCAAGCGGCGGGACAATGAAGAAAGCAGCAGTCCCAGAACACCCCTTTTGAAGCACATGGGTGGTGGCGGCGGTGAGGCGATGGGAAGCCCCAGGAATTCCTGGCCTCCCTTTCAGGGCACAACAGTGGCAGCAGTGGAGGGCTAGTGGTGGGGGAGGCAGCGTGGCTATGGGAAGCAGCCACAGGAGTTCGCTTTCTCCCTGCTACTGGGGCTGAGAGGGGCGTGGACGCGCCCCGAAAGGGAGGGAGAAAATGAAAGGCATTCCGTTCCCTTTCTCCGCGTTGCTGGGGCTGAGAGGGGCGTGGAGTCGCCCCGAAAGGGAGGCCAGGAACTCCTGGGGCTGCTTCCCATAGCCGTGCTGCCGCTGCTGCTGCCCCCCCGCCCTCTGGACTGGCCCCAAAACGGTGCCACACCTTGGCCTCCTCCCACACGGAAAGGTCCCGGGTGGTGGGGCGGAGGCCCAGAAAGGCCCTGGGAGGTGGTGGGGAGGCCTGGAAAGGCCCCAGACGGTGGGCGAGGGCCTAGCGCAACTTGCAGGCTTACCTGTGAGCAGGCAGATCAGGGCTGCTTAGTTGGGGTGCAGGCACCACGTGGGGAAGTCTGGTTAGGCAAGCCTAACCCTAACCCTAACCCAGCGTGCCACATAGGAAGGGAGGAGTGACTGGGCGGGGCGAACAGCGGGGGTGGGTGAGCTGTGCGCACGTGAGTGAGCATTGGGTGGGTGGGGCAACTGATTGACCGGCGACCAGGGAACTGGTTCAGGGGCATGGCCAGCCAGAAGTTATTACCAGTTCTGCAACCCAAGCCTAATTACCGCTACCAGTTCTCTAGAACCGGTGCAAGCCAATTGAATACCACGTCTGGATTGCCCGTTTCTTTCTCTCCCTTCTGAAGATGTGATCCCATCATATTCCCTCTCCTAAAATGGATCCCTCTGTCCTCACCCTGAGAAAGATTTTCATCAATGTATTAAGTTATGGGATGGGCATGGCCTGCACATGACGCATCTGGCCCATGGGCCCCCGTTTGATACCCCTGCATTAAGTGGATAACAGGGTGAATACATTTTTTAAAAAAATTAAATGTAGATGACTGATGTTCTTGAATCTACTGGAAATCTACTTCATAAGTGACAAGTATGATAAACACTAATCCACAAAAATAGATTATGACACCAATTCAGATACTCCTTGAGTTACAAAGGCAATTGGAATCCTAATTTCTGCTGCTAAGCAATACAGTCATAAAGTGCAACATCATGGGACTGACTGTATGTCAATGAAGATTCCCAGTCATCCAGGCAGAGTTGTTTGGAAGTTGAGTCATGGCAACTGGACTTCTTTTCTTGTTGGTTCAAAACATTTCACTGCTTATCCAAATAGCCTCTTCAGTCTGAACAAGTTGGCTAGAAGGATCCCATCCATGTCCTTCAGGGAGGTTTCATTTCTCATCTAATCTGCATAGGCTTGTGAGGTGAGTAGACAGAGAGTTATTATGATGTCAATGTTCCAACTGCTAAATCCTCTACCCTACTTGGGTCATTAAAAGTGGCCTCCCTGGTGAACCTGTGAACTGGCCTCAGTTTTGGGGGTTGATGAAAGAGCAGCATAAAAAAAAGTGATGGACAGATTGTGTCTGAGGCCTCCATCTCTACTGAGGGAAGGATTTTCCACTCTGGCATAAATGGACTCCTTCACTCCTCTCTCAAACCATCCATCTTCCCTATCTAAAATTATTGTCCTCAAAAGAGTGTTCTTTTTTTCTAAATGAAGGTGTGCGGTCAATTCTGGTCCTGTAGTGTTGCTTTCCCTGTGCTGGGCCACCCTCTTGTGTAAAGGCTGCTTGGTTTCTCCAATTTAGAGCTCTGAACACTCCTCACTGCGCTGGATGGCATACACAACATTATTACCCTTAGCTTTTGGTATCTGCTATTTAGGGTTGACAAGCCTCTCTCTTAGTGTGTTGGTGGGTTTGAAGAACACAGATATGAGGCATTTTCCAAATATCCGTTTTTAGCTTCTCCAATAAATCAGCGGTGTAAGGAATGACCAGGTTCTTCTGTCTCAGCTCTGTCTGCAATTCTTTTCTTGGATCCAGATGCTGATTTAATAAAAGCCCAATTTGGATACACATTGGTTTTAAGAATCACCAGGTGCCTGTTTTTCTTTTTTCAGGCATCCCTGATGGTGGAGTTGTTTTCTGTCCTGTGATGTAGTGTCCTGATGACTCCTAGTTTGTGTTGAAATGAATGGTGGGAGTCAAACAGCAGGTACTGGTCTCTATGTATGGGTTTCCTATAGATCTCTATTTCTAGGTTGCCAATGGTCCACATCAGAACTTCGGTCTAGGAATGCCATTCTGTTGTCCTTGATGTCTTTGCAAGAGTTGGTGTTACTTGATATTTGAATCCACAGTGTTTGTATGGCCTGTGAAAGCCTGCACTTCCTGGACCTTGATTTCTACACAGATGACTGCATTGCTTAATGACAGAAATCTCTGCAGTTCCTATTGAGCAAGCACCTCCTTGCAAGTTCCTGCCAGCTTCCAACAATCAAAGTCAGCAGGGAAGCTGGCAGGAAGCAAGCCGACAAGCACATAGGTAAATGGCTGCTGCCAGATGGAAGAGTGTGTGTGAGTGATGGGCGAGGCATAGTGTGAGTGTAGCAAGTCTGCTGTGATGTCCAGAACTTGAAAGAGCCACCATAACTACATTGTAAATTCAAATACCGTGTTTCTCCAACAACACGCCTCCCATAGGAAGACCCAACATATTTTTTAGGGATAAAATGAAATTAAGTCCCTCCCCCCAAATTTAGGCCTATTTTAAAACATGTGAAATTGGGGGGGGGATTTGCCTTTAGGAGCACCCAGCGGGCAGCCATGCCTCGTCACCACCCGTTCCTAATGGCCGATCATGGCAGAGCGCAGAGTGCTCCCTACCCCTGCCAAACACCTTTGCTGCAGACCTGGGTATGGTGCTGGTTGCAGGCCAGGTCAGCAGGCGGGCGTCGGCGTGGATGTCGGCTTCAGCAGGGCACTTTAAATCACGAGACCTTCGGCACCTGCCGCTGCTGCTTCCTCCGTTGCTGTTGCTTTCCCTTCGCATTCCTCCACCGGCAGCGCTTCAGCCGCTTCTTGGGCAGGGGAGCCGCCTTCGTAGCTTCCACGGTTCCTGCCAGCGCTGCCGCTGTTCTCTCGCCAGCAGCGGCGGGAACCGTGGAAGCTACAGAGGCGGTTCCCCCGCCTGAGAAGTGGCTGAAACGCTTCCATGGCTCCCACTGGTGCTGCTGCTGCTGCTGTTGGAGATGGCGCTGGCGAGAGAGGCGCCAGCACTAACAGTGGAAGCTACAGAGGCGGCTTCTTCCCCACCTGAGAAGTGGCTGAAATGCTTCCATGGTTCCCGCCAGCGCTGCCGCTGTTCTCTCGCCAGCACCGGCGGGAACCGTGGAAGCGACAGAGGCAGTTCCTCCGCCCGAGAAGTGGCTGAAACGCTGCCGGTGGCGGAATGAGAAGGGAAAGCAAGAGCGGCAGAGGAAGCAGCAGCGGCAGGCACTGAAGGTCTCGCGATTTAAATTGCCCTGCCGAGGCCGACATCCACACCACTGCCGCCCACCCGCTGACCCAGCCTGCAACCAACACCATACCTGGGTCTGCAGCAAAGGCGCTTGGCGGGGGTAGGGAGCCATCCACGCTCCGCCAAGATCGGTTGTTAGGAGCGGCTGGTGGCGAGGTGTGACTGCCCACAGGGCGCTCTAGGTGAGGGTACATGGGGGAGAAATTAATTCACTCCCAAAAAGACGGCCTAGCTGTTTTTTCGGGGCTCAAAAAAAAAAAAAAAAAGACCTGGCCTTATTATATGAGAAACACAGTAGTCACTGAATAAGTGACTGTAAACCAAGGACTACCTGTAGATACTTCTCAGAATCCAAGGAAAGGAAGTTGAGGTATCCCATATCAATAATATTTATCCTCCCTTTGCCTGATCAGATGGATAGTTCAGTGGGTTAGGATGGGATATACTTAAGCTTTTATTGCTGGTCTTATTGTAATAAGATACTGCTCTGATAATTTTTATCAGAAAAGATAGTAGAGAAATATTTTTTTCAATGAAATAGGATCATCAAAAGAAACTCACCTGTGATGCTGAAATCCGTGACACTTCTTGCCGTCCTGTGAGGTCAGACGAGGAGATGTTGGCGGGGGCTCCTCGGTGTAACCTCATGCTGACCTTGCGTTCCCTGTCTACCCGTGAAATTGCCCTGGGAGATGTGTTTCCTGGCAAGAAAGGAATAATTATTTATAACATTGATATTTTGAAGTTATACAAACAAGACGAAGATGAGAGAAGAAAGAAGGAAGGAAGAAAGGAAAAAGGAAGAAAAAAGTTATAGGGTGGGAACAGGGAAATGTCCATGGCATATTAAGGCTATAGTCTATGGGCCCTGTGATGGTGGGTTTATTGGATTTGTACTCCGAAAAGAAGGAGAGCTTCTGCTTCTAATACTGGAAGGGAGATGGACTTGTTCCTCAACAGGTTCCATAATTGGGATTAATCTGGAACAGAATTTTGAAACTGAAGTAGATTTACTCTTTAATAAGAGATTCCTTTAAATTTTTTAAAATCTTATTTTCAGAGGGATAAATTTTCCAAAATAGAAGATAGGGTCAACCAGTCAGGATTTGGGATTAAAAGAAAGTGCTGAAGTGCGCGAGAGATCAGCATGGCTGGCCATACTTCTGCTACCGCTAAAGTCTTGCATGCCATTTTCTGTCCACTCACCAGACTGCTGGATGCGGGAAGTGGGTGTGGAGGCCATGGGTTCAGCGACATTGCGGAGGCGGTTAGCAGTGGCCCCAGCAGGAGGGCCAGGAGGCAGTGCCCGCGTAGCAGAACCCCGGAGCTGCCCCATCCTTTCCTCTCGTTCATGCTCTCGCCTCTCCCGGTCCATATCCTCAGGATTCCGGGCTGCTCCCTGAAACATTTAATGGCCCATAATGTTTAATAACCGCTAAGAGGTATCAATTACTTTATGCACATGCCTGAACAACTGCAACAGCAGCTGAGAAAAAACGGAGAAGCAAAAGTCCCCAATTTCTGCCTACTGAGTCAGAGTCTATTTTGCAGAGCCTTCCCAACTTCCTCCACTTCTGAGTGGGACAAGAAGTATGTAGCCATCAAGCTCTTTGCTTACACATTCAGCTTTTGCTGCACATTAGTATTTATCCTTTCAGTTTTGCTGTCCTAAAGGAAAAGAAATCTGGGCACGCAATATTTCGACTGAAGATTCAGTAAAGTATCAGAATCCATTATTGTAGTTGTAAAACATAAAGGTACTGGGAGAACAGATGCACTGTTGGAATTTAACATATAGAAAATTAAACTTGTTTTGCTGTAGTAGCTACCTACTTAGAAAGCAGGGCTTGTGGTTAAGGGTCAATAAGAAAATATACAGGACCTGGATCTGTCTTCGGCTGTCTTTGGAGTTCCTATGCACTTAGATCTTGATGCTACTTTTTAGGCAACCACTACAGAAGCCATTATAACCAGCCCATTGAAAAGTTTATTTCACAATTTAGAACCCCATAAATACAATAAAGGATTTCATCCCATTCCCCTCACCTCCTACTAGTTGGATATTACAGGAACCAAAGTTGAACAGATTGGAGGGAATCAGGTTGCAAATACTGGCAAATATACACTACAGGGACCCCAAAACATAATCCAGCATTAAAGAGAGAAAGGCTTCATAGGCATCCTTAGCCTTCAGCCCCTCCCCATCTATGTGCAGCTCCCTGGTATGCAAATAATTCTACTATACCAACCACCACCCCTTTGAAAAAATTATGGTTACTTACAAATTTGAGCATATTCCAGTCAAATACATAGTCATAGGAGAAACCCTGACGGTGGAAGAGATTGCGGAACAGCTGCCTCAGATAAGAGTAATCTGGTTTGTCATCAAACCGCAGTGAACGGCAGAAGTTGAGGTATGTAGAGAACTCAGCTGGGGCAGAAACGAGAGACGGCAACAAGGAATAATTAGCAAGAACAATTTTATTCCTCTCTGGGCACTGTTATTTCACCACCCCCACCCTGCCTATATATAGTTTCATGCTATAGATCCCAACAGCACTAGTCCTATTCAGAGGGCAGTGAAAGCTTTCTGTCTGCAATGCACACATTAATCCTGAGGAGTGAAGGTGGTCATCCTAGTCATCTAGATAAAATAGGAACCTCCAAACATTTGGAGACAGAGGAAAAATTTGGAATTCTGAAAGCCCAGTAGGGACATTCCTCAAAATGACTGCCATGATGGATGTGGCCAATCACAAAATAACTGTTTTTAATAGCGCTTAGCAATAGCACTTAGATTTATATACCACTTCATAGTGCTTTACAGCCCTCTCTAAGCAGTTTACAGAGTTAGCATATTGTCCCCAACAATCTGGGTCCTCATTTTACTGATCTTAGAAGGATGGAAGGCTGAGTCAACCTTGAGCTGGTGAGAATCAAACTGCCGAAGTGCTGGCAGTTGGCAATTTATTTTATTTTATTTTATTTTATTTTATTTTGGGATTTCTATGCCGCCCTATCTCCCGAAGGACTCAGGGTGGCTCACAACGATAAAAAGATACAATACAAATATTAAAAAACCAATTAAACCAAAATCCCAATAAACCAATTAAAATTGAAAAAACTGCCTCTAAAAACCCCATCCCTCCATCAGTCCAGGTCAGCAAGCTGGAAAAGCCATGTTTTCAGGCCACGACGGAAGGATTGAAGGTCAGGGGCCACCCGAAGCTCCAGGGGCAGCTGATTCCACAGGGTGGGTGCTCCCACCGAGAAGGCCGTGCCCCTAGGGGTCGCCAGCCCCCTAACCACTGCACCACCACGGCTCATATTAAAAGACAAACTGGGGAGACCTGCTCTCAATTGTCCTTTCTAACCATCTCCAAATCATTTGTCTTTTTCGTAAAGAGGTGGATCCCCAAACTGAGCTACAGATCCCTACAATTTTTTTTCTGTTTAGAAAAAAATCTGGTATATGCCAGTTTGTATATACCAGCGGTTTTAGAAAAATCTCTGGTACATACACAGACTACTGAAATATTCTTGGAAATATTTGCAGTTCTCAATTGTGCTAGCTTTGCAGGAGGTTATCTTCCCGTTTAACTTTTTTTTTTAATTACTAAAATAGAAAAAATATGTCAGGTAAACATCAAGACAGCTACTCAATGGCACATTGAGGTTTGCAGATACCATGCTAAAGGCCCAAAAGATGAAACTTCATCCTGCCTTTTGATTCTTTTAAAATTAAGTTTAAGCTGGATATGTTGAAGACAGGATTAATCTATTCCAACTATTAAAATCCTCCCTAGAGTTCCCCTTTGGCTCCTTGTCACTAAAAGAGGATCTAGCTATTCTGGCCATGGCTTTCTGGATCTTTTCCAAAGCTGAACCTAATTCTGTACTCCCGCCCCCGCAACCCTGCTCAAGTAAACACATTATTTATTCACGCTAATCCTTGGTCCTGTTTTCATCTTTTTCCTCCAATCCACTTATAGAGCCACCTAAACATGCAACTTTCCCTTCTAAATTCATACAAGCTACATATAATCTGCATACCATCTTTCTAACAGCTATTATCCTCTGTGGTTTTTTATTTTAAAAAATGTACTGCTGTCCAGTATTTTGCAAACAAAATAAAGAACTTCCACCTAAACTGATAAGATGGGCTACAAAAAACTAGACTAGGATTGTTAAATTGGGCATGCCTATGCCCACGCCACTAAAAAAAGAACATATAACTTGAAAATAAGTACAGGGAAATCTTACAAGGGTAGCCTTTGCAGAGTACTTCGATGGGTGTCGACATCTTCTTTTCACTGATGCGCTCGTATTTCTGTCGCTTTGTGGCAGCTTTTAGGCCTTGCCAAGGCAATGAGCCAAGATTGAAGTACATCAGTACGTAGCCCAAGCTCTCCAAATCATCACGGCGACTTTGTTCTGGAAAAAGACAGATACAAATACAGGCATAGCTAGAGATGTTCCAGCAACAACTCAAAACAAAGGAAAATTATTGTCATCTTGCAACAGCTCAAAACAACACTAGGGAAAGAGAAAAAGACAAATTGAAAGCTACATTATCTGCTATTTGGTGGAATTTGCCAGGTATCCATGCATTTATTTATGCTTACATTTAACATGCATGTTAAATGTTCCATTGCTTCTTATAAAGCAATGCTTCTCTCCTGAAAAACTATGCAGGAAGTTATAGGGAAGCCTCTGAAGTTTATTTTATTTATTTTATTTATTTTATTGGACTTATAGGCCACCCTCTCTCCCGAGGGACTCAGGGCGGCTTACAATAAAAAACAAGAATACAAATATTAAAATAGAATTAAACTAAACTAAGCCCAATAAAATTTAAAACCGGATTAAAAACTAAAATTGATTAAAAAAACCCCACCCCATCCCATTCAGTCCAGGCTGGCCTGTTGAAATAACCAACTCTTTAGGTCACGGCGAAAGGAACGGAGGTCAGGGGCCAACCGGAGCTCCAAGGGGAGCTGATTCCACAGGGTGGGTGCTCCCACAGAGAAGGCCCTACCCCTAGGCGCCACCAGCCGACAGTGTCTGGTTGACGGCACCCCCAGGAGGCCCTGCCTGTGGGAGCGTACAGGACTGGAGGTTGACGCTGGCAGGAGACGCTCCCACAAGTACCCCAGACCCAAGCCATGAAGGACTTTATATATGATGACTAATACCTTGAAGTTGTATCCCTTAACAGCCCAGTGTCCATAAAAAAAAACCCAGAAAGCCAATTAAATCCTTATAAAAGATATCAAAAAATATATGTGCAACATCTAGTAAAGCTGCTACAGTTTTGTAATGTCAATGTTTTTTCCCCACAACAGAAGCTGAATTAATGATATAAACTAAGGTTTAAAAATCCAGAATTCTCTAACATTAAAAAGTGTTTTGTATATAATTTCAAAGAGTATATACAAAAAGTATAAATCAAAAGATGTTCTTTTGATTTCTTATTATACACTCTATTGTTGTACCCTATTGATTTCAGAGCCAGATTGCACAGTGTAAGTATTTAGATTTGGTCTTATATTTTTACTTTCCACTTTAAAATTCTCTCCAACATCCAGATAATGTCTTTAATCATGATTACTATCCTCAAAGTAAAGCCACAACAAAATACATGTTATTTCGCCCTCATAAATTTTGAACTTCTGACCTTTTTCATATAGTAACCATTTTTCCAGTATGTCTTCTAAAACTAAGAAAAGGACCCCTAATTTAAAAGAAAATAATTATTTTATATTTAAATTGTGGGATGTGAGATGGGGTTAAAGGTAGAAATGAGGGGAAACTGATAATTAAGCACTCCAATTCAATGAACATTTCGTCAACTATGGTGGGTTTTGACTAAAATTTAGCCCGTGGGCAAAAAAAAAGAGTCTATTTTGTCAGAAAAGAAAAAAAATCTGTTTTATAATCCTGAATTTTTGGTTTGTCTGTATATTATGCCATTTTCTTATTGGGATTACATCCAGAACAGTAGAAGAAATATTCTTTAAAAATATGAGATTATTTTCATTAATGATCATATTCTCCACAATCCGAAAAAAGGGAGATATGTACAAATGTATGCTACTTAATGAGATTTCAATATATTTTATAACTGGATATATTTTATCCAGTTTTACTTCTATTGTACGTTGGAAAGTCCACAACCCAAGTAAGTTTTTAAATTAGTCAATCGGGGACACTGTAATAGTATCTTTGCATCAGTGCTGAATGAGGTACTAGGATATTCTAGTTCAGGATATACCCTCTGGGTAATGTTGGGTCAGTCATTCTCAGGCTGGCTTACCATTTAAGAGTTGCTGCAAGAACAAATTGGAATAGGGAGAAAGAACCAGCACATCATTCTAAGCTCCCCAGAAGAAGTTCCCCATATAAATAAAACGTTAATCCTCGACTTATGACCACAATTAAGCCCCAAATCTCCACTGCTATACAAGGCAGTTGTTAAGTGACTTTTGTCCCATTTTATAACCTTCTTTGCCAGTTGTTAAGTGAATCACTGCAATTGTTAAATGAATCCAGCTTTCCCAATTTACTTTGCTTCTCGGAAGCTAGCTGGAAAGATTACAAATGGTGATCACATGACCCCAGGACAGTGCTACTGTCATAAATACATGCCGCCTGCCTACTGTCCAAATTCTGATCACATGACCATGGGCATGCTGCAATGGTTTTAAGTCTGAAAAATAATCCTGTCACTTTTTCAGTGCAGTTGTAACTTCAAACAGTCACTAAATGTGTGGTTCCCAGTTAAGGACTACCTGTCTATGTATTACCCAAAGCCACTATCCTTAGTGACTGTTATCACAACACAAGATGCTACAAGGCAATGCCACAGGCTATCTAAGAGGGCTATGTATTACTTAAAAATGCTTCTAAGCGCAAAGAGGTACACACAAGGACTGCTTTGTAATTCCTGAAACGAAACATGCCTTTTCCTGAGACTATGCTGCAATCCCAAGAAAAGACACTAAAGCTGCCTTAAAGGAGCTGCAGACAGGTGGGATGTCAGCATCTTTCTGTGTTTAACTCTGAGCTCCTGTTTGGCCTTAATATCAAACAGATCTCTCAAACTGTCTATTTTAAAGACAGAAAAGAGGACCCAAACATTGTCTCATGCAAAATCCCAGAGGCAGAGCCATGTTTTATATTTTATTTCACATTTAACTGAATACCTTCCTGAACCCTAATTAACAAACACAGAATAAAAAGGTGACATCTATCAGAATTAGGTGTGCTGGGACAAATAGGATTTCTTAAAGCAGCTCTGTCACCTCTATATAAAGGTAGGATACTGGCAATCCATTTTAAGAGAAGGGACAGATCTGTGTGTTTTTTTCCCACCTACCTTTGCACGTTGATATATACATTTATGAATGTATTTTATTCATTTGTTTGTTTATTCACTCAATTTCTGTGTTCACACATCTCATTCAATGACTCTGGGCGGCTTACAATTCAGAAAATATATTATGCTTAAACATCTAAAAACATTTTAAAACAATAAAAACTGCAAAACCAGTAAGTAATATTTTAAAAAATTCCATTCAACACATACAAGAGCAGGATATTGGGTCAGGAAATACATATGCAATATAGCCAGGAAACAGGGTTATTGGCACATTCAGCACCCCAGGCTCAGAAACACTGCAGTTTTTAAGGGTCTTACAAAGGCTACAGAGTTCGAGCCATTCTGAACTCAGAAGGGAGGATGTTCCATAGAGATGGGATCACTACAGAAAAAGCTTGCCTTTCCCCCCCAAAGATAAAGTAAATTAGTTTAAAATGTTCCATGTATAGTTATTTCAATGTACATTTTTCTTTTAATGTACACATCTTTGTACAAACCAAAATTCAGGTAATACAAAAGGTTAATGTATCAGAGTTTTCACATCCATATGAAAAATTCAAATTAGTTAAGCCCATGCCAGTAGGGCAAAGATTAACCTTTTTTTCACTTGCCTGTCGCTTTGGACTTTGAAGTCTCTCCTGATCTCTAACATATACTTCAGGCAGATCTGCATTTTAAATTCTCTGCAATTATCTATTTGGCACTGTACTGTTACAAATAGCAAGGTCCCTGTGGTACATTAAAAGAAACTAATGCATTAATTGCAGCACAATTCAGTCACAAGGTTATTTCAGTTTAATCAATGTGCTTAACAATCTGTTGATTCTGCTTGGTGAAAACAATTTCATAGAGCGCAGAGCAAAATTGCAAACTCCTTGTTTAAAAGGCAAAAAAACAAAAATAAAAACTGCTAGATTTCCTGAAAGATTTATGAGTATTCACACAGCTTCTGTCACTGACTTTGCCACAGCTTCATAACGAAGCCAGATACAAAGCCAACCAAGAACCCATTTTTCACTGCTTCCCTCAATGCTGGAAGCCATTTTGCATCATTAATAGGAACAAAACACAGGACTGCCATCCTTATCCTTCTAGCGTTCTCCCTCATACCTGCCATCTTCTTATGCTGTGAAGACACCCAGCTCTTTGATATTTTTTTCTTTCCTTAGTCTGGATGAATGAGACAATGAAATCTGACACAAGCAGATAGCTGTCTTCCAACGTAAGTTGCCATCAAAAGGTTGGAGGATGATTTATTGCCAAGGAATAGCAATGAGCAAAGTCTCTTATCCACAGCTTTTACACCCATCTTTTGACTCTGTTTTCCCTAGCTTAAATCAGGCTACAAGCAAAGTGATTTGCTTTTGAAGATATGAATCTGCTGTGACACTTTAGTTTTAATTCCCTGGCTATCATGCCCACTTTTTACTAATTCAGGGAAATAAACCACATATTGAACTTCCTACAAGCTCAAGATTTTCCTGCCATCAAATGGATTCTGATCCTCAGGTTCGCCTCGTCTGTTCTTCTGACCGTGCCCCTGGACATCTGTGTATTGACCCAAATGGCTCTTGCACAAAGCTACTATGTGGGCAGGTCATCAACATGACTGGGGGGGGGGGTTCCACTGCAGAGTGGCAGGAGGAAGAGCTCAGCTCTTGTCACTGTAAGCCTCTTCGTCATGTGTGTAAGCTGTTATTAATAACAACATACAAACATAAATGGGACTATGCAAATATTTGCATGGCTATAACTGAGGGACTGAATCCACAGCTGCTAAAACCGAGCCTTACTGCATTTTACGTTTCTCTCCTTAGCTCCCACATTTAATTCCTTTTATGAAATCTGCATGAAAAGTTCACATGGAAAGTGATTTATTTCAGCATGAAGTCCCTTATGGGTCCTGGAAAAAAATGACCAGCAGAATTAGAAAGATCCTAGCCCTCTGCTGTACAATTCAACACTGGGGGAAGTGAACAAAAGTTCTGAAAAGCAAGAAAGGAGAAATCACTAGTGTATTTTTATCTTCTTGCAGCTATTTAGACACGGCCCTGTTATAGGCCCTTCTTCTAGGCACCTTGGAGTGTGCATTTCAGATATCTTGAGCTTTGAAAGGGGCAGGATATGCAGGAAGTCATCTTCTGAGCATGTGAAAATTGACTGGAATGTATGATTCAAGAGATGCCTTTTCACGTTGCTCCTCCCTATTCTAAAGTCTCTGGCTGAAATTCCCCTTCCAACTTTGTGCTCTAATCTTCTATCCCAGCAGATTTGATTATACTCACTCCCCGACTCTCTTCCAGACCTTAAACTTGTTCTAGGAATTCAAATAAAGTGGGGATTTTTGGTGCACAATTCAGAAAAGCAGAGACAAATACATAAAATTGCAGTCTATCCTCCTCACCCTAAACCTTATTTTAAAACAACAGGGCAAAAGCAAAAGGAAATCCAAAGGAGTGAAAAACCAAGCACAAGTTTATCCCACATTTAAGAAGAGCAGAATGTGGCATTTTGGAAGTCTAAAATTTCATCTTCAAACATTTTTTTTCCATTTTTGTCAGTGGCCTGAATAACAATATTTTGAGACATTATAGTTAACGCCTTCACTTCTTGCAAGAGTTCCTATTATTCTCTGAGGACCTGTCCTCCCCAAAAGTCTCAAGACAATTTTCTTTAGGATGTTCCAATAGTATAGAATTGATCTCTACATACAGGTCAGCTCAGGAAGACATGGGCTCTAAAGCATGACACAAATAACATATGATTATATGCTACATTTATCCAGGGGCTATGAAGCTGGTAGGCTATGGCAAAAAGTTTTAAAGAAGAATTTTCTAACTGATATATTTACTGTGTTTTTAGACTATCAAGATCTACCACCTCCTTTCAAACGATAAAAAAAGTTTTTTTAAAAAAAATCCTTATATTTACCTAGTCTTAGAACCTTTAATTCAAAGATTTGTCTTTCACCATTCACCAAATTCAACTCTATGGTTTTATTCCTCATCTTAGTTTGGTTTGAACAGGACAAGGGTTTTATGAAGAAAATTCGATCCACTTATTATGTTAATTTTTGTTGAAAGAAGAAATAAATGACATAATCTATGGATCTGAAAATTAAGAAACATGTAGGTTAAGTGAGGAACTAAATGGACGTGTAGAAAATCTAAATTGGAAGGACAATAAGTTTGTAATTATTGGAAAGAAGATTGGAAGTCACTTATATATTTCTTAAGTTTCCTTTTTTTCCTTTTTTTTTTGGTTGGTTTGGTTCTTCCTTATGGAAACTTTTTGGTTTCTTTCTTTTTGGTTTGTCTTTTATTCTAGGGAAATATTTTTAACAAAAATAAATAACCACACTTGCCAATTACCAATCTTTAATTTAGGTCTTTGGCTATAAATTTAATATAATAATTTAACAAAAAAACCCAACTCTACTCCTGTATGCTAAAAACGCATTCCTTGATAACTGCTGAAGTGTTTCAAGTAAAGAAAGAATATTTATGTGTAATGAGATCAAAGACAATTTGCAACTACCAATGTGCCGAATATTTTAAACTCAAATTCTACAGGTAGAAAAACTGGGTGTTCTGACTTTGCTGGAAGTCTTTTGACCCCATTTCAACCTTACCAGAAATATTCTAGCCCTAAAATAGAAATGAAGGCTTGAATTGAATTGTTTCACATTTGAGACATTTTGCACACTTATTGGTAGCCACCTTTGCCAAAAATTAGGAAGAGACTCACAAATCTTACTAAGTCATAGTTTGTTTTAACTATGGTATGAACAAGCCACATTGACTAGGTTTAATAAACAGGCTAATCCAAAACCAAACATGACTTGGCACACGATGTCAGCTTAATCACAAAGAAAAGAACCACATGTTAATTATGATGTTTCTCATGTTCATCTTTCTGGGCTAAAATTTTCCAAGGCTGATGTTTCCTTAAGGATCCAGAAAGGAGAATGACAACTTTAACTTCAACTTTTACAACTGAAACCCCCGATATGTGTCAAAAGCAATTTTAATCTTTCCTAGGCCCAGATATCCCTATCTTGGGGCTTTTTAAATGCAAATATATGTTTCTGCCAAGTACGGCTGTTGAAATCAGTTTTAAGTGTAATACATTTTAAAACACTCCTTAGCCATTTGGAGCTCTGGATAAGTAAATAGCTGTAAAAGATGACATTATAAATTTATTAATGTGGTATATCTATCACTTGAAACCTGCACAGTTCTAGATGGCTTACAATTTAAAACAAAATACAAAATCAGTGTTAAAATGAATTGATAAAAGCAATCACCTAATTTACAGTTCTAATACTGAGAATATTAACTACAATTTGACATTATATATGGGCCATTGATTGCAACTGATCCCTAATGATCTCCTTTTCACCAGCTTCTGGAAGGTCATAAGAATGGGTACCCTTGGCAGGAATTCTCAGTTGTTCCAGTTGTGTAGTCAGAAACTACTGGGAAAGGCTATCTAATGGATATCCACGCCCTGCACTATGGATTATAAGTAAATTTAATATAATCCTCCTGTGGAACGATATAGCCAGGATTGCTGAAACTTAAGAACTACATCCCAAAACATCTGTAGAACACCAAGCTAGGGAAACAGCCCATAACAAAGATTTTAAAATCTGTCAGTCTAACTACATTCTTAGGAACCAAGGGCTCCTTGGAAAATATTTATGAAAAACAAATTAAAACCTAGTTTAATTTGGGTTTAATATAATATGTGAATCCATTCATTATGTTTAGTCAACCACATTTTCTTTTTTGGGATGGATTTATGTCATCCTCATAACAGATACCCAACATTATGGTGTAGCACTGGGAACCAAGCCAGGAGTTCCTTGTAGCAAAGAATGGATTGCCCCTCTTATTAATCATCCTCCCACTGCATGCTGCCTATGGGAGAACAGTGAACACATTTGAAGATTATATAGCTTAGGTTGCATAGAGAACAGATAAATCAAGGAGACAAGTTTAAATTCTGAGCAAATCACTTGCATTGAAGTTAATGCATACTTTTTTTCCTAAGAAATTTTTTTGGGAAGCAGATCCTTGGGAAAGGATTTTTTTTGAAGTTGGAACATCCCAGTCAAGCCCAACAATGACAACTGCAAATCTCAATCAACCCACTCTTTCCCCCTCTCTTCCTCCCTTCCTCTCTCTCTCAAAAGGTATTATGCTATCATATTTATTTATTTGTAACCTATTGTGAGATTCAAGGTTTTAGTACTAACATTCAAAGTCCTACAAGGCATGGGTCCAGGATATTTATGGGAGTGTCTCCTGCCGATATCGAGTACCAACCGCCCTGTATGAGCAGACAGACAGGGGCTTCTCGGGGTGCCGTCGGCGAGTCAATGCCGGTTAGCGATGCCCCGGGGATGGGCCTACTCTGTGGCGGCTCCCGCCCTGTGGAATCAACTACCCCTGGGACTCCGCCTGGCCCCCGACCTTTGCACCTTCCGTAACGACCTGAAAACTTGGCTATTCGAACAGGCCGGGCTGTGCTGACCTCCGGGGTGTTTAAATTTTATAATACACACTGGGGTTTTTTAGTGTAATTAGACTTGTGATTGTTTAATATTCTTTTAAATAATTTAATAATTTATTGTTGTGGTTGGTTTTAGTTGTGAGCCGCCCCGAGTCTTCGGAGATGGGGCGGCATACAAGTCTAAATAATAAATAAATAAATATATTTATTATTTTTATAAATAACTCACTTATTTATCCGATACTTCCTCCTCTTATTTTTCCCACAACAACCACCCTGTGAAGGAAATAGGTTTAAGAGTGACTTGTCCAAAGTCACCCAGCTGGCTTTCATGCCTAAGAGGGCACTAGAACTCACAGTCTCCTAGTTTCTAGCCTTGACCAAACCGGCTTTTAATTGTGAAATCAGGCAATAAGAAACTACTAGACCCATAATGGTGAATCTATCCCACGCATGCCAGAAGTGACATGCAGACCCATCTCTCTGGGCATGCCAACCATTGCCTGTTGCTCTTCTGGCATGCAGCTGGTTTTGGCATGCGTGAGAGTGCCGAAAAGCAGCTCCCCGGAGTGCATGCGTGCACTGGCCAGCTGGTCTTCACACGTGCGGGAGAGTCGGAAACTGGAAAAACAGCTCCCCGGAGTGCATGTGCATGCCGGCCAGCTGGCCTTCACATGCGTGGGAGCACCAGAAACTGAAAGAGCAGCTCCCCAGAGTGCATGCGCGTGCTGGCCAGCTGGTCTTCATGCGCATATGCGTGTTAGAAACCATAAGACCACGCATGTGCTCCGGGGAGGTAAGCTTCCGGTTTCCAGCACTCCCCTGCATGTGCATCGGGAAGCTGCTCTTCCGGTTTCTGGTGCACGCGTGTGCACTCCAGTTTCAGCACACAGTGCCGAAAAGGCTACCCCCCCAACTGTACTAGACCAAACCAAGCTTTTATTTGTGAAATCAGGCAGTAAGAAAAATCAGACTAAATGTTATCACAAATGTTGGAGTGAGATGAGTATTTCATTCTATTCAATTAGTTAATTATAAATGCAGGGAAAAATCTAACAGCTAGTCACTCCTGCTGCTCAGAACTTTCCAGGCAAATGAAAGTGTGTCCCGGATTAAATCAAGTATTAAAAATGTAAGTATTTGAGATAAAGAGTGTGTGTGAAGCCCATCTCTCACACTTCTAGCTAGCTAAAAACAGAAACTTGTGAGGGAAGTACAACCTAGTATTTCTGGGCAATGTTCAAAATGCAGAGCATGTGGAACACTCACCGTCTCTCCACCCCCTCATCTATGTGTGACGTGGATAGTGTTTACAACACCCCCACCTCCCAATTCTCCAAGTAGCAACATTTCTTTTATCAGTTTCAGCACAGTCAAGTAAAGACAATTCTGTCAACTATAAGTTTTTCTGCAGCTTCAGAAACTATTTCCATATCCAAACTCCCAAAAAGCAATACCACATCATGTCTGTTTGTGGAATGTAGGATCAGTTTTGCATGCTTTTGAAGCCATAATGGTTCCTTCTTTGATCATGCCAGTGGCCAATGCAAACAACAATTTTATTTATTTTTATCCCATGTTTATTATTTTTAGAAATAACTTAAAGCGGTAAACATACCTAATGCTCCTTCCCCCTCCTATTTTTAGTTATGCAGTTATTTATTTTTTTCCACCTTCTGAAACGACTATTCCCCACAACAAAAGCCCTCTGAGGTACGTTGGGCTGAGAGAGAGTGACTGGCCCAAAGTCATCCAACTAGCTTTCAACTAGCCTCAGGCGGGGCTAGAAGTCACATCTCCCAGTTTCTAGTCTGGTGCCTTAACCACTAGACCAAACAGGCTCTCAATCTACAGTCCAGTATTACACAGTGCACAAGGTTGGTTAAAATTTGACATCTAATCATTCACCAGTCAGAACAGGAACTCTAATAACATACTTTATTTACGTTTTATTGTAAATTTTTCTCTGTTTTAATGTTCGCCGCCCTGAGTCCTTAGGGAATAGGGCGGCATACAAGTCGAATAAATAAATAAATAAATAAATAAATAAATAAATAAATAAATAAATAAATAAATAAATACTGTATCATTGGTTCATATTCTGCAGTGATGTAATGTGGCAGAGGTAAGAATCAAGAAAAAGTGATTTGGAACCTGCCTACAATTTTCACTAGATCCAGAAACTGTCTTGCTGCATCATAGCCTAAATCAATTCAGTCCCCTTCATCTCCTAGTGGAGAGCAAAGTTTCATGGTAAGCTAGCACGCAAAGAAAATATATTTAGTTGTTGCAAGCATATTGCATCTGAACCTAGAGGTTTTTGGTTGCCATTGAAACATTCACACATTTGTCCAATGCTTTAAAAATATCTATTCAAGCAACGAATCCTAAAATACCTAAATACACATTCACATGTTTGAATAATAAATGATTATCGGTGTTGGATTTGTTATTTAGATCCCTTTTTACAAACCAGACAAAGGAACTTCAGAACTCTGGAATAGAATCAACTAACTTAAATTAATCATTCTATCAGTCTCTCTTCTCTCCTAAAATTAAAGAGCCCAAAACACAGACATTGTTGCACTTTATCCTCTTCTCTACATTCTTTAGCTTTTTAATCTTCATTAGGAGCAGTCAGTAAGAGTATAGAGACTATGCTGGATGATTTTTGAATATTAAGACTACAGTGGTAGGATGGGAATGGAAAAAATTCTTTGATTTGCCAGCATGTTCAATTAAAATTTTAACCAGAAATTGTAATGTGTCCCTGAATAACACCTTTACAACAAAAGACAAGCCAATGAACAACTTGCCACAGTCAAATTTAATGTGAGGGACATGTTCCCAAATAGCAGCCAATTCTGCTGGTTTTTAGAGTTTTAATGCTGGGATTTTAGTATTAATTCGGCTTGATGTGTTTAATCTGGTTTTATTTAATTTATTGTTGTGTAGTTTTTTACTTTGTAAGCGGCCCCGAGTCCTTCGGAGAGGGGCGCATATAAGTCGAATAAATAAATAAATAAATAAATAAATAAATAAATAAATAAATAAATAAATTCAATACAGATATGACTAAACAAACTGTTGCCTTCTTTAAAATGCATTTAAAAAGTACTTCTGAAATGCTTCAAATAGATCCGTATCAGTTGGGCTTGCGGCCCGGGTTCAGCACGGAGACGGCATGGTCATGCTGATGGATGATCACTGGAGGGCACGGGACAGGGGATTTTCCTCTGTCCTAGTCCTATTAGATCTCTCAGCGGCCTTCGATACCATCGACCATGGTATCTTATTGCGGTGCCTCAGGGGGTTGGGAGTGGGGGGCACTGTTTTGCAGTGGTTCTCCTCCTACCTCTCGGGGCGTTCGCAATCGGAGTTGGCAGGGGGGCAGAAGTCGGCCCCGAGGATACTCACTTGTGGGGTTCCTCAGGGGTCGGTCCTCTCTCCCTTCCTGTTCAACATCTATATGAAGCCGCTGGGCGAGATCATCCGTGGTTTTGGGATGAGGTATCACCAGTACGCTGATGATACTCAGCTATATATCTCCACCCCAAACCAAATCAGTGATGCCCTCTCAGTGATGACCCGGTGTCTGGATGCGGTACGGAGCTGGATGGGCAGGAACGGACTACAGCTCAATCCGGCCAAGACTGAGTGGTTGTGCGTACAGGCATCTCAGCCCAGTCAATCAATTCCATCTTTGGTCATAGGGGGAGAGGTGTTGCCCCCTGTGGACAGGGCTCGGAACCTGGGGGTCCTCCTGGATTCACGGCTTAGTTTGGAGGAGCAGGTGAGGGCTGTGACCAGGGGGGCTTTTGCCCAGGTTCGACTGGTTCGCCAGCTGCGCCCATATCTGGACAGAAATGCCCTTCGCACGGTCACTCATGCACTTGTGATGTCCCGACTTGACTACTGCAACGCTCTCTATCTAGGACTGCCCTTGCATACCATCCGGAGGTTTCAGCTGGTGCAGAATGCGGCTGCGCAGGTTGTGATGGGAGCTTCCCGATACTCCCATGTTACACCCCTCCTGCGTGAGCTGCATTGGTTGCCGGTTGCCCTCTGGGTGAGATTCAAGGTGTTGGTTTTAACATTCAAAGTCCTTTATGATTTGGGTCCGGGGTACTTGCGGGAGCGTCTCCTGCCCACATCAAATACCGATCACCCTGTGCGTGTGCACAGATGGGGACTCCTCGGGGTACCGTTGGCTAGACAATGTCAGCTGGTGGTGCCTCGGGGGAGGGCCTACTCTGTTGCGGCCCCCGCCTTGTGGAATCAACTTCCTTTCGAGCTCCGTTTGGCCCCTGATCTTTGCTCCTTCCGCCGTGGTCTGAAGACTTGGCTGTTTGAACAGGCTGGGCTGGGCTGACCTCCTGGGGGGGTTTTAACATATTTTTTTAACTATTTTATTGATTGGGCTTGTCAAATTTAATTGTTTTTTATATATTTATTGTCGTGGTGTTTTTATTATGAGCCGCCCCGAGCCCTCGCGGAGAGGGGGTGGCATACAAGTCCAATAAAATAAACTAAATAAATAAATAGCAAATTTGTATTTGTATAGCTTTACTTATGGTGGCCGGGTTCATATACATGTAGTCCTCAACCTGCAACCACTGAAAAAAGTGACTGCCGGAGACCATGAGTTCAAGTCCTGCATTAGTCATGAAATCGAGCTGGATAACTTTGGGCCAGGCATACTCTCTCAGCCCAACCTACCTCACAGGGATGTTGTGGAGGGGAAGAGGTGGAGGAGGGTGTGTTGGATAAATTAGCTACCTCATTTGCAAAAATAATAAAGGTAGGATATAAACAAATTAACAAACAAATTCAATGGGGAAGCCAGATTCACTTAACAATCATGTTAGTAACTTAACAACTGCAGTGATTCATTTAATAACATGGGGCAAAATTTACTTAACAACTATCTTGCTTAGCAATAGAAATTTTGGGCTCAATTGTGGCCATAAGTTTAGGACTACCTATTACACATTACAAAGCAGCAAGATGGATTTTGCTTTGCTACATAAATTCTGTCTCAGAAATACAACCTGAAGGAAACCTAAGACTTAAGTTTCTCAAGTTGACTCTTCTTTACAATTTCTACAGAATATTTAATCAATTTCTACACGCACATCTAAACTGAAAGATAATCCAATCCTTTTGCCCTGTCATAGGACAAAATAACATGCAATAAGAACAAAATACCTCAAGATTAAAGGAACAATGCTTCCATTAAATTGGTAATTAATATATCCTGCTCTACCAAAATGATAACCAATGTAATGATACAGATTTTGATTTAACTGATCTCCCACCACCATATCGGATTTTCAACCATGTGGGAACATAAAATACTTACCAATCCCAAGGTGAGTGTTGATAGAGGCATAACGGGCTGTGCCGGTTAGGTTTTTGTTTTCCCGATAGGGAATGTGCTGGTGGGTACGGGCATCTCGGTACTTCTTGGCCAGACCAAAATCAATGATGTACACTAAGTTGCCTTTTTTGCCAAGTCCCATAAGGAAATTGTCCGGTTTCACATCTCGGTGGATAAAATTCTTGGAATGAATGTACTCAATACGGCTGATCTGGAAATAGATTGGGAAGAAGGGAGGAAAGTGAGAGGAAGGAGAGGAAGAGAGTGCCAATAATTTTATAGCAAGAAATACATTGTAATCTCATTAATTGGAAGACCCACTGTAACCTCAAACAAGAAATATGGGGATCTCAATACTTCCCACAGTTCAACACAAAAGTGAAGCCCTACCTACCCACAGCAGGTGAAAGTGGAACACATGCCGATTTATTTAGTCCTAAGCTGGGAGCCAAAAGACAGAAATTTTCAAAGGAACAGGGAAAAGAACACAGAGAATTCTTTAAAGTTAACACAAGTCTTCAACTTCGGCAAGATGTCCCAGCTGCTAGTCTACAGCACAGCACTGTTCCTTCTACAAAAGCTACAGAGATAATAGGGACTTGCCAATGTTTTTCAGCTTTATCTGAGTGCCCCAGGTTTGGCTATTAAAGGACAAGCAATTGCTGTGAAAGGGAATTAGGAAGAGCACAAGGAACAGACAATCAAATAAGAACTTACCATCTGATCTGCCAGAAGCAGAACAGTCTTGAGACTGAACTTGCGGGAGCAGAAGTTAAAAAGGTCTTCTAGGCTGGGCCCCAGAAGTTCCATCACCATCACATTATAGTCACCCTCTGCCCCGCACCACTTAATGGAAGGTATGCCCACTAAAAAGAGATGAGAAGAGGACATTGGCAAGGGGGAGATATGTGCACACACATCATTCATTCATTCATTCACAAATCTCTTTAGGCCATTCCAAAGCCTTTATGAAATACTGAAACATCAGGCTCTGAAGCCTGTGAACTTACCTCCACCTTGCATCATCTTGTAAAATTTGCTTTCAATGTGGAGCTGTGGGTGCTTGGTTTTCACACATTCCAATTTAATGGCTACTTCTTCTCCTGTGGCAATATTGGCACCTGCATATGAAGCAACAGAAAAAGAAAAAAAAATCAAGCCCTTGGTATATTTGCTATTTTATCTTTCCCTCAAGGAGCTTTGGGGGAATCTTCTTCCCCATTTTACCATTCTACCAGCTCTGTAAAGTAGACTGAGTAGATGGGGCATGAGGCTCATAAATATAACCCATATTCATGACTCGGTTTTGACCTTAAGTCTTATTAGCTCTACCCCACAGTACTCAATACTAAGAGAGTTTAGAATGAAATGTATCAAGATAAAAACCAATTGTACTATTCCAGCAAGCATTTGATTATCACTATCAGTATCTGTCTTCCTATGTGAATACAGTCCTGTAATGTTACAGAAAAAGCTGTAAGCATGTTTTTTAAGAAATGGCGTACATGCCACCACAGTAAAACCATGTCAACTTTGCAAAAGTTATGAATCAGAATGTTGTAAGAAGCAGAAGAAGGGGATTGCTTTCATCTGGTTCACTTCACATACTCAGACTACTGTTAATTCCACATCCAACACAACACAGTACATGCAGTGAACAAGACAACAACCAGCTAGCTTTTATTTCTGAAAACCACACAATCCCATGTGAGCTACCTCACCTGCCCCTTTTGGGTATCACGGTCTTCAGCTTTAGGTAATTACATTTGACAATATAAAAACCTTTACAGTTCAATCCTTTCAGAAATAAACACTGGGGGGGGAAATAAACCACACAAAGATTACTATACAAAAGCTGCTATTATGTTTCTGTTTTAATGAAGGGTTGACAGGGAGCCAAATTTAGCTGCGACCAAATCCAGAAACTGTTTTAGTGTAGTATGTAACCCTATTTTTACAAATAAAATGTTTCCCCCACCACCAAAGATGGGGGAGGAGTGTTGTGTTTGTGAATGTGATCTCTTTTTCCTTGTGTAAAAGATGTAGCTTATATGTATGTGTATATATAAAAAAATGAAAACAGGAAGCATGACACATAAGCTGTAAGCAATTACACCACAATCTCTTTCATAATATCAGCATTGTGCAATATGTCTCAGTGGCAACCTTTTTTCCCTCCAGACACTAAAGCTCTAGAGCAGATAGTTGGGGCCCAAAGTAAAGATTTCCATTTGTAGAATACATTCTGGAAGAACAAATGCAACACAAAATAAAAGACTGCACAAATAGCGGGATGAAGAGGAAGGGTTATACATTTTCATATCCTTTGAAATGCTGGAATTCCGACATGACACTCCAAGCTGAAGTGTAATTATGCCTATCTGGCCAGGTTAAAATATACATATTTACCATAATTTTAACATGACTTAAGATCTATCCTTGTAAAGCAGAAACAGGAGTAAACTAGCAGCAGTTATCAAAAATATTTGTATTTTTCCCCAGCTTTCCAAAACGGCAAAGATTTTTCACATCTGTGATAAGACATGAGACCACATTCTTCTTGTTTTTCCCACTCCTCTATTGTATGTTTTTTGTTAAGAGTAACCCCGCCTTAACCCTATCCAAGCACCTTCCTCAGCATGGAAATGCAGAACAAAAAGGCTGCGGGAAGGGAATCTACTCTGTATACAGCTTCAGTCAAAATGAGGAACATTTTTCTCACTTTAATTAAGAACTTATTTTTTTCATATAGCAGCCTTTAAAACATACCTCTATGCTTCAACTGATGGCTCTTTGAAAAAGAGGTTATCAAGCATACTATAATATGACAAGTAATTTTTTAAAATGATTTTATGATCTAGAATAAAATCATCCCATCAAGTTATAGAGGGAGAGGAAATAGGAAGCTGGCTATTCCATGGGCTCAACTGCAAAGTCATAATTTTAGGCTGGTGTTCTCTTTCGAATTATTTCTATTCTATCCTTAATCAAGGCAAGACTCCCAAGAACTTCAGCTACACAACCGATCCTAATAAATGAGTATTTATGTTTTCTTTTTCCCTCCCCATCTGGATAGCAAGATATTTATTTATAGACACTTATAATATATACCCCCAAAAGCTGGGCAACACACAAAAACTTCAAAAAACAAAATGGTAACAATAACTACGTCCAAATTAATCTCTAAACCAAACCTTAATCACAAAAAGGAAATCAAAAATCAAATCCAAAATAGGCACTGCTGGGACTGGAAGCACAATGGAGTAAAACATAATATGGTTATGGAATTGCAGCAAATTAGGGGCTGCCCTTAATTTCTAAGGTGATGGTATTCCATAGGGCAGGAGTTACTACAGAAAAGCCTTCAATCTCTCCTACACCCTGTGAACCTTACAAAGGAGGTCTTTTAATAACTTCTGTGGCCTAAATAGGCAGATTCAATTCAGGCAAAGTATTGCCTGGTGAATCCCAATCCCAAGGACTACTTAGGACTTTACAAGCACTTTAAATTGGGCCTAGATTAGAAGCTTACAAGGAAAGCAGTGCAATGGCTTTAGTATAGGTGTAATTTAATAGGTGGGACAGTCCTGTCAGTAATTCTGCTGCTAGCTGTAGCTTCCACATCATCTCCAAGGGCAGCACCGCATAAAACATGTTGTACTGTCTAATCAAGTGGTGATCGAAGCATGAGTTTCTGAAGTCCTGGTTGGGCTTGGCAACGGGTCCGCCTAACCATGAATTGCTGTTTAGGCATGGTTGCAAGCCCAGAAAGTTCCTTAAGTCGCAAAGTACCTCCTCCTTCAAGGGAAGCCCAAGTCCATTCAGTGTAACTGCTGGGCCACTGTTATCAGAGTGCACAGATGTCTCCTGACCTCTAGCAAGTCTCTCTTGACAGGATTTAATCTGAGCCTGCTTCTGCCTGATCCAGATTCTCACAGCGTCCAAAGACCAGTCTGAGACTTCCACAGCATCACCATCTCTTTTAAATAAATACACTTTTGAATTTTACTTCCTTAGTCCTACACAGCCACAAATCCAGCAACAGATTTTCGGTGCAGCAAAAAACATTCTTAGTTTAGGAGAACAGCATGCAGCAGTTCAGGAATCTTTAAAATACCACAGCCACACAAAAATTAGAAACTTGCATAAGAAAGGCATCAAAGAATGCAGACGGTGCCTACTGAGCTATCAAAACACAGCCCTTCCTCTGTGGTATTTCTAGCAACCAGCAAAGTACCCTTTCAATATTCCACATTGAAGGCATCCTTTTTCTCCCAGTCAGCAGACTGAACAATCTGTGAGAACTGCAGAATTTATTTTCCCAGTGCCATGTTTAGTTTGAATATGACAACTATGCAAACATTAACAAACTAAATGTTATCACCATGCTGAACAAGCAGAGGAAACCTCAGTTAACTTTTCATTAATTGTTGGCCATTTCTCTATTGCAGAGCTATAGTTTTCAACCCCACTTTTGCCCTCACTCCCAGTGACACCATCAAACCAAATAACCCACTAGAGAATATGAAGCTATCACTACCTCATAGTCCCAGTCTTTGCTGGGTGAATCTCTAAGGCAAACAGAGCCAGTCCTTTGCCCTCTATCTAAATTGGTCAAGAGGTAGCATACCTGTTGCACAGCAACCAGGCCATGTGATCATCGGGCCATGTAGCATTAACAATACAGACTGTTCCTGTCCTGCTCCATAATGCTGTACCAGTTTGACATATGATTAGTACGCGCTGTTTAGAAGGGAGGCACGCTTGCTGGAGTGAGAAGAGAAGCACCACCAAAAGATTTCCAAATATAGCTTATTTCCCAAGAACAGCAAAAAACACAGCTCCTGTTCATTCAATCAGCTGAATGAATCTGGGTTCTCGGGTTCATGCTCCCCGCCCCTAAATAAATTTAGTTTAAGTTGTGCATTACTACAATTATAAGTCTTCAGTGTTGTCTGAAAATGATTGTTTTGAAAAACTTACTCTTAGTGTTGTAGAAAAGCTAAGTAGGGAGCACACAGAAAAAGACTGGAATAAAACTTCCAATGAACAAAAAACCACCCATAAGGGTGCCAAATAAATTAACTTCTATGACAAAGCATTTTCAATAAAAATGTACTTATGATTTCACCATCATATCATTCTAGCCATTGTCTATCTGGCTTCAGCTAGTTGCAGAATTTTAATTCAGAATTGCTAATACACATGTATCAATCCGGTTCTGAAGCTAAACACACAGCTAAATACATACCAGGATTCTGGATATATATCTAGAATGTGCTATGCAGAAGATAATGCTGAAATCACAGGATACTTCCCTCCACCCCAAAAATACCATTCAACTGGGCCAAGGAACCTATGAATGTCCTATATTGTTGGACTACAATTCCCATTAGTTACACTGAAGTATATAGCCTATGATGAAGGATTGAAGGCATAGTCTTACAATGTTAAGGGGGGATTAATTGCCAAACCTATTCTAGCAGCTAATGTGAGGTTGCAGACAACTATGTGCACTGCTAACTTCCACATTTATATCATTAGCACTATACTGCTTTGATCAATTCTCTATAAGACACATACTTCAATTTGCTCCCTGTCAGATGGACTGTCATGCCCTTGTTGGAGTCTGATTCTGAGGGGGAGATTAAGCAGCTGACAGGGAGTGGGAGTGTGGCTCGGGTGGCTGTTGAAGAAACGGGAGAAGGGCACAGTCCGGCTGGGCATTCAGAGGAAGACCCAGGGCCAACCCCTCTTCATCCTAGGGCACACAGGGAGGAACGGAGAATGGAGCAATGTGGCTTACGAGAGAGAAGGAGGCCCTGATCCCTTTTGTTAGTTGCCGCTGGGAGAACAGGATTTTAGTGAGCCGTTTGCACACAGCTCCTTGCTGGAAGCAAAGTGAGCACTATCTTGGTGAGGCTTATCTGAGTTTGGGCATCCTCCCAACTGTGGTTGCTGCATTATCCTTTGAAAGTCTGCAATTTATCATCCTGGCCTGCCGTGTTAATTACTTCAGTATGGTTTGTGTTGGGTTTTTTTATTTCTAATTATCTTTACTTTGCGTTCGGACTGCATTTCTGCCCTTTGTAGACTGTTTTTTGAAGACTTGGTTATCCAGCCAAGGATAATTGGACTTTGGGGCCAAGTTGGAGGCATTAAAGGGAATTTATTCTACTTTTGTGACTTTGTTATTTTTGTGTCACGCCCTGGGATCATCACATGGACAGGATTAGAGGTCTCACTATTGCACAAACTCAGAATTATGGGAGATAGTACAACAAATCTAAGGAGTATAAATTCAGCGCCTGAATGAATAAATATATATATATATATATATACACACACACACACACACACACACACACACACAGTATATACATATTGTCCCTAACAGTAAGACAGGACAAATTCTGGCACCACTCTTTCAGAAATAAATAACTGGCAAATGACAAATTAGTTGAGATGTTTGTATTTTTCTGCAGATTGGCAAGCAAGTCAGATATTCTTACAAAGCTTAAATTATAAAAAGATAAGCATAACAACAAAAAAGAGCCCTTTGCAATGGTTCCTAAAGTAATATTTATTCTGCCATGGAATAAAGATCAAGATACCACAACTTCAGCTGTGACATTATTAAAAAAATATGGACAGAAAGAAATCTCTGAACAAATGTAATGATGCAATCACAGAGCAAAAGGGAGGGAACACCCCCACACACGAAACAACATATCACTGACCCAAGACTGAACTTTGTTCTAGGGTGCTATGATATTCCATTTTAATCACTGCCCTGAAGGCTAGGTGTATATTAATTACCATGATCTTCCATCTTAATCCTTTTTTTTGTAAGACAGAACATGCACTTACACAACTTTTATTTCCGTTTCTAGATCGTCAGCCACTATCTATTGGGCTCAACATTACTTGTGCAGAAGATAGGTGCTATACTGTTGGCTATTTCTCTCTACATCTACTCCTTTCCTTTGGGAGCTTCTGCTTCGCTCCCCAGCCTTATTCCCCTCAGCTAGGCTCTGACTACATCTGCTAAAATCATCAGCAAACCAAAGTTAGTGCTGACATTTAAGTCATGTTGTCACTCAGCTTTAGAGCTACAGTACCAATGAGATTGGCTAGGAAGGAAGCTGCAAGTACACCACAAATGATATCTGTCACCGTTTCAACCTCACTGTCGACAGGCTCAGGAAAAAATGGCACCCATTTAGAACAGCAATGGTTATTTTTGTGAATGGCCTTGGAATCGCACAAGTGATAAAAGTATATGAAATCTGAAGGTAATAATTAACACATCAGTAATAGTGAGAGATATGAAGTTGTGGTTGGAGGCCTCACATCTTTGAAGGAAGGTGCCATCTTTAAATTTACATCTAACCTTGTATTATCTGCTGTCTCTTACATACTTCCTTCCCATAAATTGTTATGAATTTTCCAGGTAAAGGGCTTTAAAGATAGACATTTAAACTATGAAACAAAGCATTAAATCAATGATTTTAAATTTTAGACATTGCCTTCAATAGTTTTGATGTATTTGTAAAGTAAGAATGCAGATACCAATATGTTACTTTATTACTCAGTACTGTACTGCTTTTACAACGAGATTATACACCCTATAATTTTTAGGTAAGTCATTCATGGAGAAATTTGTACATACAACTCATCTATCATCCTGCAAATTTAGCAGTGATGTCTATGTATGACCATGTTCCCATTGTTTTCTACTTGCCTCAGCCCTTTTCTATATTGGGCATGTCTTAACTTCCTTCTCCACCATCTAAAAATGTAATGCTCCTGCATATATCATTTTAATTCAAGAAGTATGAACCAGCACCCCAGATTAGCTGGTTAGGCTGGATTGATCCTGGAAGCCGGATGATCCATTTACATGACAATAAAATAGAAAATCCATGCCCACACTGGTTACATAAGTACTGAAAACAGAAATCTGATGCTTTCATAATTTTTTTTCATGATTTAACCTGTTCATGGTATTTAGTTGTAGGTCAAATGAAGAAAAAAGTATTCCAATTTAAGTAAAACCTTTTTTAAAGTAGTTTTTTTTATCAAAAATGATCTTTTATAGACATTAAATGTTAAAATGATGACTTTCTGCATACAAAGGATTAATATTCAAATACTGAACTGATTGCAACACAAGTTGGACAAATGCTATTTAACTTAGATGTTTTTCAGACACTACTGCTGATTGCATATGTATTTTGGAAAATATTTGGGGCACGGTTAAACAAATAATATTAAAGATTTTTAGCTTGTATAAGGGAGACAGCAGAGGCAACCTTTTCAGTTTGTACTATAAATGCATTCCAGTTACAAATAAAATCTTACTGAGCTTGACTTCTGGTGATTTGGGGAAACATTCCATATTCCACAGTTTGGAAATGGGTTGTCACCACCTTCTTCTAGAATGCTTTTTAGACCTTCTTAATCTAGTCCATCAAATAGTCTCCAATTCAAATGCAAACTAGGCCCAACCATGCTTCACTTTTTGAAATCAGCCATGTTCATAATATAGTTACTACTGTGTTTCCCCGAAAATAAGACCTACCCCGAAAATAAGACCTAGTGTAAATCTCCAGTTCCAGGAAGACTTTTCAGGGAGCAACCATGCACCCATAAAACACCCCCTACACACTCACACCCACTATTTGGCACCATAAATATATAAGACCTACCCCGAAAATAAGACCTAGTGTGTTTTTGGGAGCCAAAAAAAATATAAGACAGTGTCTTATTTTCGGGGAAACACGGTAGAAGTTGAGCTCAAGTGTATTCTTTATTTAAAATTATACAATTTTAGCATAACAATATATGCTCATTTTATTTCTGACAAAAGTACCAAATGCAGGATAGGCATGGGTTTGGGGTTTTTTTTTTTTTGCAACAGCCAACCCATAAACCTTTCTGGCCCATTACAAAATTTCTGCCGAGTACACTAATAAAGTCCATAAAGTCTAAGTCCAAAAGAACACAACATACTTTAACAAGTCCTTTCAAGCATCCTTCTCACGCTTCTATTAGCTTGCACTGCCTCACCACAAGCTGAATTCACTCTTTCTGTCCTATCCCAGACCTGTGGTTCTCCATTCAGACATGTAAAGTAGCATCTTTGGTGTACAGTATTCATAGACTTCAGCCTGCTTTCTCAACCAAAAATGTATATTGTGTCACATAAAGTAGGTACATGTTTTAAAATCTATGCTGTGTTATATAAGGCAGGTAAAGGGCTTTCAAGATGACATGTCACAACACCATGCAGTAGCCTGAGATACATTAGAAACTGTTCCTGTTTAAAAGATGCAAATATTACTGAGTTTTTGATTAGTGATCTGAGATCTGAAAATGATAAAAGAACTCCTATCCAGCATTTATCCCCCCTCATTCAAGTGTGTGGGCTGCTTGCTCCAGAACTTGTTTATTTCAAATATATGCGTAGCCAACCGGTCCGTGTGCACAGAACAGTTATAAAAAAGATGTCACCAAGTAAAAATGGTGCGCTTCACCACTGCAGAAATGCAGATGCACAGACAAGTTAGCAGACACACAAACATCTACCAGTGTTCCACAACACAGCCCTGACATTTCTCCTTCTCCATCCCCTCCTGCCCTGTCATTTTTTGTTACTGAATGGCAAACGAAAGGGAGGACTAGAACAGATGGGTGAAGTCAGGCATAGAGACAGAATTAACAGGCCAAGAAACAAAGGGAATGGATCTTCTGCCTGAAGAAGGTACAAGCAATCAGGAACTGTCCAAGCAGATATCACCAGCATGCATTGCTAAGCTGCCTTTGGCTCATTGTCTTTTTTTTTTAACAGCTCAGTAGAGGAGCAACCTAGGCCTCCATGATGATGAAGTTAATGCAGAATTAACTCCTACTAAAGTCTTCCTTTGATCCAATGCTAATTTTCCCATGCTGCCTCGGATTCTGTTCTGAGAACTATATCCCCCACCACCACCACCTTTGTCATATTAGTCCACCAGTATTGCTCAAATGAGCCTAAAAACAACAAATTTCACTGCTGAAAGCAAAGTCTCCACATTCCAGACATTTGTTTACAAAGCCATTCAACAATAGAATCAAAGAATTGAAGAGAGACTTAGATGTCCAGTCCAATAGAGGTCGATCTCACCAGTCTACCAATCCAGGATGCTTCCACTGGCATTCTTTCCCAGCAAGAGGTATGACCCAGGTTCACTTGCATGAATCAGAATCAGAGATCCAGGTTGGAATATTGAGAACACAGGCTGAATAATACAATTATCCAGATTGTACAGATGCTAATCAACCAATATTTGACTCGTTGCCCTCTTTCAAACTTTGCAATGGAACATTTATGTTCCGGTACATCTAAGTACTTATTTCATGAAATATGTTTGAGAGTACATTTTTTTGTACAAAGAAACACAAAATTAGAATAGTAAAAAGCAAGTTTACAGCCAGAAAACATTTTTTTCAGTTATCCCATAATCAGATCAGGATGAAGCTGAAGTAATTACTGGGTGAATCTGGATCTTGGGAAAACTCAAACCTGTCTACTCAAACATCAGTTTGAAGCTTTCCAGAACTCACTGCTCTTCGGGAAACCAGTAGCCTTTATGTTTTTCAAACATACAATAGGATAAGTGAGAGTGAATCTAAAATAAACCAAAACAAAGACCTAAATAAAACATATTTGTCTTCACCCCTGCTAACTTTATATGGAGACATTCCTGCAGTTTTCTTAGCATGATGTGGAAATTGCTTGCCACTCATTTATTCTGAGATGCTCTTTTGAATTCACAAACTAGCCAGCATCTAGATTTCCATTTAAGTTTTCTTCATTCAATATTAACAAGAAATTTTATATGTTTAAATAGGAATTTATAACATTTCCTACCAAAGAGACATATTTTTCATCTTATAATGTGGGGGCATAAAATATTTTCCCAGTTTTGGCAACTCCTACCTATAGACTTCAACTCACAGAACTCCACATCCAAAATGTTCAATGTTGGGAATTATGGAAGTTGAAGTCCACCTCATCATGCATCAGATAGGCAGCTCTGAGTTTTATTTTGAGTTGCCCAGAGCACTTTGGTTACTGAAACGCAAAACTGCAATAAATAAAATAATTGAAAACTACCAACAACAGGTATTCAATCTTTGTCTAAACTCAGCTTCTTACACCGAAATGAGATATGTAACACTACTCTTGATTCCTCTGCAGTCTAGTATACCCTTTAGCATAAATTCAACAAAGCAGCATCCACAGGATACCTGATACAACCATAGTGGAAGCAATAAACATAACCATTGCATTTATTGTCCCAATGGTCAACATCCAGTTTTATATTCTGTATGATACAAACCCTACATCAATAACAGCCATGTATTAATTAACATACATGGTGAAGCTGAGCTTTTACCAAAAAAAGGCCTGCAAGTCATTTAAGTTACTTTACTTAAATCAGAGCTCCCCAAGCCCAGGCTGTGGCCCAGTACGTTTGAAACTGGGCTGCATGAGCAACGGACATGTGCACGCAGGCAAAGCTCCACTTGTACAAGTGGCAGGCAAACGCACATGCTCACACTCACAGTGGGCTCTTGTGCTTACACGTGAAGTTCCACTTGCGTGAGCAAAAGACACTTAAGTCTTCCATTCATGCAAGTGGAGCTTTGCATGTCAGCACCAGCATCCTCTGCTCAAGTGCCCTCTACTCACACAAGTGCAAACACCTTCAGCTTACGCATGAAGCTCCATTGGAGCTGTGCGCATATGTGCACCCGCCACTCACATTCCTCCCCCGCACCAGGTCCCCAAGGTGGAAAGGTTGGGGACCGCTGACTTAAAGGACATTACTAACCCAACCACCCCTGAGAACTTTGGAAAGAAAACCATGGAACTATATGCAGAAAACCATGGTGCCTTGGACGAAATGGAACTGGAATCAACAGTGTACAAGTATACAAGTAGCTTGACAAACATAAAAACTTCCTCCTAGCAATGAAAAAAAAACCCTTTACTAATGTCAATAGTATTTGGCCAAGTAATCACAGACAAAAGTCTGTACTTATTGCTTATATGATTTAGTAAATTAACAGACCAATTGGAGGGGGAAAGTGTCCAGCAAATTCCAATGTATTTAATTGAATCGATTTACATAATTTGTGCCAGTTTATATCATGTGATTACATATTTGTATTAATTATGCAAAGGATGTGAACTGATACAAACAACTTAAACATTAATTACCTGGATTGTTTCAGTTTGAGGATGAAGTTTGAACAAAATTTAGTCCCGTTAGAAGTTTGCTGAATATGGGTCAGTAAAAAAATGAGGTTTTACTGTATTCTCACAGTAACTAGGTGAGGTTAGAAAAAAACAATTCATAATCCAATTAGTACTATTTTAAAGTTTTTTAAACTTGTAAAAGCCACATTAGGATCAGTTTTTATAGTAGGCCAGTGTTGCAGAGTCCATAGTGATAGGGCAGACCCAGAAAAAGTCCTAATCCTCACCCATCATTTCCATTGCATAAGCTTCAATCAAAGTGCTTTCACAAAATGCTTTCCAGAGTCATTCAAAAATAAGAACAGATTAGCAAAAATAAACTTGCAAAGAAGGAGGGACACATATTTAATGGCTCACTACTGTACCATGGCTAGGGCAGAAGAAATAAACTGGGCCTTTGAGACAGAAGATAATCTACCTGGACATCAATTTTTAGACAAATGGAAGTTAATTTTCTAAAATAAAATGACAATAATGAAAAATGGGAAGAAAGTTCAGCAGAGGCATATGTTTTAACAGGCTCCTCACATAAACCTACATCCAACATATCCAAAATATCTCAGTTATGTTATATATTGTTTACTGGGTCAGATGCTTTGATTTCCATTAAGTTTATAGAGAAGTATGGATTTTCAGAATCAAAGTATGCCTAAGAGATAGGTTAGTGCGGACAAAAGGAAACATACTAACAAGACCTGCCTTTACTGTTTATCATATTTTCTAAAATTTTGTGCAACAGCTTTTTAAAAGCTCTACGGAGAATAAAATTAGCTCAACAAAACATAACATGAATTACTGTACATACAAATAAAAAGGACAAGTCAGCTGAGAAGGAAATAACCACAAGTTGCCATACTGAAGAACTTCAAAAAACAGTAAAGGTGAAGAATCTTGTAACAATGCCAGGAAGCATTGCAACATGTTAGTGTGGCTGGAGGCTGGCAAAGGAACCTAATGCAGAGGCATCATGTTACTGAATACTCCATAGGTAGTATCCCTACACCCCTAAGATTGCAGCTTTCTTTAACCTGGTACTCTCCAGGTATTTTGAATTATAACTCAATTAATCTCTGAAAAGGTCTACAGCCACGCTAATAAAAATTTAATCCACCACAGAGAAAACCATACTTAAAAAAACTTTATTGACTTCAACAGCATAAGGAGCAAAGATTGCGCAGACTTCAAGAAAGATTCACCTGTTTTTAAAATGGATAGTCAAGGTTCTGATATAAGTCATTTAAGGTAAATCCATAAGAGTATAAAAGCCCCTTGTTCCATCTCCCTTTCAGACAACACAATGCAGGAAGTAAGCATGCCTAAATATCCAACTTCCTTCCTCTGGTTCTGTAACATGCTGAGCAAGCAGTCTAAACTACACCAGACAAATTATTTCTCAAATCAGCCTGCAACTAAGTTGCTACTTTTCTATCTCATCCCCCTTTTAAAAACGTTACTATAAGCCCCAAGATTAATATGTTTTATAAGAAACAATCAATATTAGCTATCCAGAAAAAATATTATATATCTATTATTAATAAAGGAGAATTTTCTTACCAAGTTGTTACAAGCAAGTCAAAATGATTTTACAATTTTAAAGCATGTGTATTCCAAACAATTCAACGTTTAACTGCTGGTATCCTCAGATGGCAACTGGAAACCAGCAGGAACCAGGGTTTTGATCTACTCTGCTCTTATTTCTGTTATGTTAATAGAAAATAACTCTTAAAGAATAGCAGCGTACATTCCATTCTCCAGGATGCCAGAGTTCCTTAGCCTGAGATAGCAATTCTATGGTAAGGAGAAACTCACCCAAATAAATATCTCCAAAGGATCCACTACCAATTTTTCGTCCCAGCCGATATTTGTTTCCCACTCGAAGCTCCATGATTCAGATGCGCTGGAAATTAAGCAAAAGACAGGCGGAGTAAAGTTAGAGGAGTTCATACCAAAAAGATCCAAGTTCATTCTTAGACGTCCTCTATAAAAAATATTTCAATCCTTGGATATAGTGCCTTACGCTTAGGAAACTCTTTGATATAAGATATGTAGACTTAAGTTTCCTGACCTAGTGGTAAGACATTTAACATTTCAGTTTAGGAATCATTGGCCTAATATCTTTCCAACAATTTGTGGGAAAAGGGTAAAAAATAAGAGTAAGAGTACAACCCAGCCCCCAAAGCAAGCTTAAATCCAAAGCCATGGTCAGCTACCATCTTTTTTATTGCAGCAAACCTCACAGAAATTCTTGAAACTGATTTATACTGTAAACTCATGTGTTGATGGTCAACATGATAATATCTGGCATAAATGTCATAAAAGAAAACTTAATGATTAAGGAGGCTAGCCCATTTTAGAAAAATCATTCTAGTATACTTATATTGCAACAGTGACGGGTCCTCTAGAGTCATTCCCAATCATCGGATGAGACCAAGAAGGGATGGAAAATATAGAAATTGGTTCCCCAAATATGCACATCTTCCACTCTACAATTATTCCTTCCATGCTTGCCCATAAAAAGGTCAAATTACTTCACTGCATTTTGCCACATTATTTACAACTTAGTTTGGGTCATAAATCCATATGCTTCTAAAATTTGACAATAGGCCCACTGCTGATTTTTTTCCAAGCATACTCATCAACATGAGATCTAGCCAAATCTGAGCCTTACCACCTCTGGTGCATATGGCAGGAACAATCTCTTTGCATAGGCCTGTACCAAATGGAATTCTGGAGGCTCCCCAGCAATATTCCCTGATGGCCACCATCTTGTGCTTTCTCCCTGTTCAAGTAACATGGATCTGTCTGAAGGAGGGAAGGAGAGACCATGGCTCCTTTTAGAGGATGCTGCCATACAATTAATTTATGTAACGCATGTTGATTAATGCATTCTTTGCTCTTGTAGAGTAAGCTGCTTGGAAGGGGCGAATATTAAGACAAGGAGGTCATTTTGATTGACAAAGCCCATCCAAACCTAATCATCGAAAAAGACCAAGCATTTTCTCCTCCTCCCCATATGGATTGGTCATAATCTATACATTTTTGACTCATCCAAGTTATTTTTCCTAAAACTGTAATACAATTAACAGAAAAACTGGAAAGAGCAGTACCTAACACAAATTAATTTGGGATTGTCAGATGTCAAAAGATAAAGAGTTTTCAAGATTTCCCTACCATTATTTTTGAAAGCATGATCCAGAGGTAAAGAAGACAGAACCCAGTGATCATGCTGCAACCCATAACATACAGGAAATCATGGTTCAGGTCACTGGAGGCCCATCCAGCCACATTTTTTCAGCTAGTATGACCATGCAACTTCTTAGCACTAACAATTTAGAAGTGGATCATCTAACACAGTTTTAGAGGAACATTTCCAGCCAAGTCACCTCTAAACTGGTTTTTTCTTGAAAAACAAAATTATATGTTAAGAGAATTACCACTGAATTAGGAAGGAGCTGAGAGTAGTTCACAAGCATGTCTTAGCGTCAGTCACAAAGAATCTCAAGTACTTGCCCGTAGAGTAGACTTACTTTGTAGTAAGAGTGCTTTGGATTGTAATATTAATAAGACAGTCTTAGGAAAAGGGTTTATGAAGGCAGCAAGTACAGTTCATGGGGAAATCTAAGGTCAGTCAAAACTGGAAAAATTTGTCCCCACTCCTCTCACTGATCGCTTCCAGTGTCAGATCTTTGCTAGAATTTGAGATTTTCTTTTTAATAAAAAGCAAGTTCTGTCTGCTTCTTCCAAAATGAAAACAGCCAGTCTAATGAAGAATTCAATCTTTTCTGGGTTCATCTCTCCACCCGTATGCTCTTAACAAAGCATATACTCTGCATGAATAGATGCTTATAAAACACAACTATCCCTTTTCTGTTACTCAGAAAACTATCTCCAGCACACCCAACCTCATGCATTATATAAATATAAATCATATTACATAAACAATTACATTCTTCTTTCCCATATATACACAGGCCCCCACGCATCTCACTACAGTGCTGAATCTACAGGTTAAGCAATCCACCCACACTTTCAAACATTGATTGTAAATTAAAGTACCTCCAACATTAGCCTCCCTTGATTTGTTGGGAATAAAAAATACAAATAAGATTACTACTGCCCAAACTGGGTGAGAACTAACTTAATATATAAATAATGCTACTAGGTTGGGAGTATGGAAGGCAGGTTTTTATATAGCTACAAATACAATGGAGGAGAAATGATAAATACGATGCCATCTTTTTTTAAAAAAAATCTTAATGTGCCAGAACAAAGATCCTTGCTCTTCTCCCACCCCCTTTGAACTGTTATCAAAAAGGAAGGAGCTAAAGGCAACAAATCAACCACATGATAAATCCAACCATGAAAAGGATAAATTTAAAAATTGATAAGCCCATCTCACTTAGCTATTGGCACAACTTAGAATTAAATCATGTTCATATTATATTTATATGTTTAGGGCCAAAATAATTGAAAGGGGGGAAAGGGAAAAACAGGGCAGCAGTCCATGAGAAATAGCACAAAACTTCTATTTGCCAGACAGTACAATCCTATTGTGAGGCTCTGAATCACTACTAAGCAGCAATATTCATTTAAAAGAAATGCTGAAGAAGAGAGACGGAAGCTGCCTTGCTATCTCTCCTCCCCAATACCCAGCCTTGTGTCTATGCACAAAAGGAGATGGCTATTTACAATAACATCTCCCCTCACACACACACACACACACACACACACCCTTATTTGCCAAAGGCAGCACTTTTAGGAACACAATGCTGGTTCTCCCCTTTCATAAAAAGCACAGATAGGGGTTGGCAAAGTGGGGGAGACACCCGTCTCAGGGCTGGCTATTTGGAAATCACCAGATGTGGAAGCAGAATGGAAGAAAAACAATAGCCCTCCCTCCTTCCTCTCCCCCCAAATGGATCACGATGGCGATCTCAACTCCCCCCCCCGCCCCGGTAAATCAACTGAGAAGAATAGGATCGGGTCTCTTTCTACCTATGAGAAGGGACAGTCGAGAGAAGGGGAAGGGGAGCCCATCCTGAAATTCAGGCGCGGAAGGGGGTGCCTGCGATCCTTTGTCTTCATCCAAAAACCCGAAAACAAAACAAACATCTTCCCCCCAGGTCGCTGAGGCTCACCTCCCTCCCCCGGACGACGGCCGCACCGCTGTGGGTAAGCGTCGTTCCCCTCCCCCGCTTAATCCCTCCTCTCTCAACAACACACACACACACA
Source organism: Naja naja (assembly GCA_009733165.1). NCBI lineage: Eukaryota > Metazoa > Chordata > Lepidosauria > Squamata > Elapidae > Naja > Naja naja. The sequence goes on along the minus strand of CM019154.1, from coordinate 23,697,965 downwards.
AAAACAAAGAGGCGGTGGGGCCGCCTTTCCCCCCAGATTTGCACCTCAAAACTTGTCCGGAGCCCCCCAATACTTACCCCGCCTAGAAGGAGCCTCCCTACCGCTGCTGCTCCTGGGGCTGTCAGGGGGGAGGGAAAGCCGGGGTGGGAGGATGACGGAGGATTGGGAAGGGAGGCTGATCGCCGTAGCCAGTGCTGCGCTGCTACCGCCGCTTCCTCTTTCTCCGTGCTCTGCCTGCTCAACCGCCTCCCTCCTTCCCCTTCAGCCTCTCTCTCCCAGTGTACAGCCGGAGCGCTCGCTCATTGAGTTTCCATTGAATCTCACGGCCAAACCCACTGATGTCATCCTACAGAGCCTTGGGCCCTCCCTCAGAAATTTAAAGGGCCAGCATCTTGTTTTTGTTCCTTCTGCTTCTGCTTCCTTGTCAACAGCCGATTAATAGCGCTCGCTGGGGGGGGGGGGCGAAATAACCCATCACCAGAAGCCGACCCACCCACCCCCGCCCGCTGTTTTCATCGTTACACACATGCACAAAGTTTGCTAACAAACACTGTAATCGCAAATGCCTGCCGATGTCACATCTGCAATGCAAAACATTGAACCCAGCACAAACCGCTGCGAGAGGTTTGGCAGGAAGAATGAATGGTGCTCACATTTTTCGGCTAAGGACATTAGAGGAGGCTCTGCTCACTTAGTTGGGAGTGAAAACGGAGGATCTTGAGACATTTTTTTTTAAACGGAAATAATTGTTCTAGCATACGTTTCCTTAATTCTATGGCTTCTAAATGTATATATTTCAGGCAAAAGATAGCAGAGGCTTAATAACAGTGGAGACTAAACTACCCAGGCTGGGTTTTTGTGTATGTTGTGTTTGTGTGTGAAAGTGTGTAAACAGACATGCACACATTCAAATCAATTTTTTGCTCCTGGCAACTGACCAAACTAGTCCCTGCAGTTTTCTTGGCAGTTTTTTCAGAAGTCATTTGCCACTGCCTCCTTCCTAGGGTGACCGGTCCAAGGTCACCTAGCTCAGGAGACCCCAATCCCCAGGCCACGGACTCCTGAGTTGGTACTGGTCTGTGGCCTATTAGGAACCAGGCCACACAAGCAAGTGAAGCTTCATCTGAGCATGCGCAGGATCTAGGTTGTGCGTAGAACCCACCATTAATCTAGCCTGTGGAAAAATTGTTTTCCACTGAACCGGTCCCTAGCTGGTTTTGTGCCTCAGGGAGGACTAGAAGGACACACACAAAAGGACTAGGTTTCTAGTCTGGCACTTAACCATTACACCAAACTGACAAAACTCCAATTATTTACTACTTAACAATCATTAATATTATCAAGTGTCATATAGCCCATTATATTTTTGAAAAACCAAGTTTAGGTTAAAAAAATTGCATCTTCCATTTAGTCTTCAACATTATTTTTTTTAAAAAAAGAAAAAAAGTTACATACAAAGCAATATCTACTTTTATCTTCTTGGGCCCTGAGTCAGCTTTGCAAAAGTTGGAAGTCCTCTATTTATGCAGGCATTGGATGCGTAAATACACATTTCTAGTGCAAAAATATGACCATCACAATGATGCTATGAATCAACAGTTATGCAGCGAACTATGTATACTTTGACAAACAAGATCTGAATTTTTACAATTGTTTAATGAATCATGTGATATAATTAATAATATAATTCTATTCTCTACTGAATTCAGTAGACATCACTTCTAAATGAACCTCATACCTGAGAACATCTTAAATTCCACACATCCATAAACTTTTCTTTCTGTTGGACTCCAGATATTTAATCCTTTATCAAATTACTTCATTATATTTATGTGTAAATCTCTTATATATCATACTACAAATGTATCTATTCAGATTTTGTATTGTATATATGAAATAAGCTTATTTCTCATGAGATGTAAAATCAAACGCATCAACACAACACTTTAAAAGTTCTACCCTGTTAGCTAAATTAATAGTAAAATTACTTTCCCCCCTAATCTGCAGCAACCAATAAGATACTTTATTAAACTATGTTGCATGTAAATTACCTTTTGTCTGGAAGCTCACAGCAGGATATTTAGTGGGGTTCCCCTTATTTTGTCAGCAACAACCTGGGGAGGTAAGTTGACTGGACAAAAGCCATCCAGTGATTTGAACCTGGACTTCACCTTGACTTTTCTCATTAAAATCCATTTTTCGCATTGAAATCCAACACCTTTTTCTTTGCCCTGCCTCTTGATTTTAAGCATAACTATTAAATAATCAAACAGCATGCTTCTTTCATGTTCAAAGACAATATGCCTGACTGCCAGTTGCTAAGAAACAAAAATAAGAGAGGGCTAAGGTGCTTCTAACATGTTTCTGTTGGGTTTTTATAGTAAACAGGACAAGTTTTACTCTATTACAAAAAGATTTCTGTTATATTTGAATGGGGCCTTTCCTCAGTTGTATCTAACCCCAGATCAAACATGGCCTAAAAATCTTTTTTTTTCTCTGCCATGTCCTCATGACATTGTCTTCGTCCTTAGTTGAGCAGGTGCTTTTTCCCTTTACGCAGGAAAAAATCCATGGCACTTTAGCTAGGGGTGCAATTAGATGTGGTGGTGCGGTGTCACACTAGTGACCCTCAGTGGGTTCATCCTGCACCTATTGACTATTTTCACCTGGTAAGGGCTTGCACTCTCTCTCCCCTTTGATTCCTAGGTATTGTCTGCCAGGGGCTTTCTTTCCTTCCTGTAGCTGGTGGCATGAAAGGCACCAGTCCTTTCTTGAAATTCCCTACAAAGAAAGCACCATTGGCCAGCCTTCTGGTGGCAGATATTGGTCACACACAGGGGCAAAAAAACCCCTTGAAGCCCACAGAATTTCCTGACTGCTCAGAAAACTTAGTCTTGGAGAAGGCCCTGTTTCCCATTGGTGTCAGGATCACTTGCAAGTAAAGTTTAGATACACAAACCAGGAATTTCCTGATGAAAAACATGAAAGGACATCCCTTGATTAGATTTCTAAGGTTATGAGAAGAGTAGTGTTGAATGGATTTTAAGCATCTTCAAAAAAATTGTTTCAGACTATGCTGTCAGGTTGCCTTGAGATTTGGGGGCTTAGATATAACATTGCAGAATCAGTTTTATTTGCATCTCAGAAAGTGTGTAAGTTATTAAAGAGGTAAAGTTCTAGTGATATAATATGCCCTTTCCACTTTGGATAGAACTCCCTATTAACACGGTGTTAAAATGTTTTCAGACAGACGCCCAAGAACATCTGCCTCCACTGTAAAAATCATTGCCCTCCCCATCCACTCCAAATCTATCAACCCCAACTTTTTAAAAACTCTATATCTTGATTCCTGTAACATACAGAAGACTTGGGATTGAGACTACGGCTAGAGAAAAGATTATGAAATGAATAAGTCTATATATACAATAATTAATGTCATAGAAGGTAGAGCTGTTTTTCTACTGGTAAAACAAGAATGCTTAAATATATAACTTAAATAAGCATTTAGTTCTTAATGCATGTACTGGGTTCATATATATCACATTAAGGCATAATGTGGTTTGATTGGTTTTGACAGAGTTTATTATGTGACCTGCCCATTGTAATTTTTAAGCCAAGTTGATGGTTCAGCATATCTGGCAATCCTACCCAATGATGATATAATAAACTATAATTAAACAGACCATAGCCTAGTGCAATGTATAAATTAGGTAACTTTGTTTTCCCCAGCTAAATATACTTTCAGGGAATAACTTTTCATTTTAACTAGATTCTCTTAACCTTTACCCCTATAATGTTGCATTTTTTATTGGCTTATATCCAACCCTTACTATATAATTATCTGAGCTTTTATTTTTATGGCAAATTTCCAACATTCATTCATTTTACTTTTTTTTGCACATGCCTCAGCAGAAGTTCTTTCAAATTTAATTCTACAAAGCTTTTAAAAAGCTAGAACAAATTTATTGAAGAATATAAATGTCATCACAGAAATTCAGTCTTTATTATTCTACTAGGATGAAATTCACAATTTAACCCTATCTAGAATAGGCTCATTAAATCTATAGGATTTAAATAAATCAAATTAATCACAATTAAACTGTTATAAAGGCTAAGTTTAGATTTCATTGTTAACCAGAGTGCTTGTCTGTTTTTCCATATTCAACTTTCATACACATATGAACATGCACAAACACACAAAACTTGCCACACTAATCTCAGATCACAAGTTCTGGAGTGGAGATGTAATTCAGAATTCCCACAGCAATATTAAAATAATTTTAGAACGGATAGCTAGTAATGCAGACCCACATGATTGTAAGACAATTCCTCTTTATTCTCTGTTGCCCAGGCAAGTCAAAAGTTTGGACTCCCGTGTTTTAATAGCTAGGGGCAGAAAAAAAGCTGGATCCATTTTCAAAATGACAACAAGTAAAGACAACATAAATGTTTTATGGAAAGCCTTTAACAGAAACAAGCCTACTTTCAAGGTGATACTAGGCTTAGTATATATTAGATCAGGGGTCCCCAAACTTGGCAACTTTAAGACTTGTGGACTTCAACTCACAGAATTCCTCAGCCAGCTATGCTTCTGGGAGTTGAAGTCCACAAGTCTTAAAGTTGCCAAGTTTGGATACCTCTGTATTAAATCTCTAACAGAGGGTACAGTAGACAAATTTGAATTGCTGCTTTGAACCAGTAAAGACTTTAAACATTAGTTACATCAACATTTTGATGATGCTTCTTGTGAAAGGAGATGTTCTCCATGCCCTGCTCTGGAGTACAAGAATTCCCAGCAATTCTACTTAGGATTCTTTTGATATTGACAGATAATTTTTCATTTCCCAAACATGGTTACTAAACCAGTGATTGGCTGTCTGGAGATACATTGGAGGACCTTTGTAATGCCTGAGGCTTCCTTCCAGAGACACTCCAGTGTGCCCTTTTGCTTCTCCTTCACATTCTCCTCAACCAACATTATAGTTTATAAAGTGTGGGCTACATGTGTGTCCCATGTGTCCATAACAGCCATAAGAAGGCCTGTTGCTATTCCTTACAGGAGCTGCAAAATAAGAGTACCAGAATGGATAGAAGCATCAATTGTCCAATCCCATCACCACTCATCACTGAATGAACAGTAGCAATTAGTTACTCCAGGCAGCCTTCCCTCCAAAGCTCCCCAGAGCTCCCCAGGAAGATTACAGCAAAGTTCAACTACTCTCATCTTCCTTCCTTATGTCAAGTGTCCTCCTTCACCAAGGCACTCTATCAACCAATAGGCTCAAGCCCGTTTCATCTTTATAGGTAAATGGACCAGCCAACCAAACAACAGAGGTGCACCCAGTCTTCACATCATTGCCCATGACATCTCCTTTCAGAATCAGCCAGACAGAGAAAAGTAGAGCTGTCTCTAGACAATGAATATGAACCACAGCCAGTTCTAAGTCAATCTGAAAGCTCTAAAAGTCAGCGTTCCTGAAGCATGTCAGAAAAATCTGTAATACTGATAGAGTATCAGATGATCTTGATGGAAATAGGCAAGAACTGTTACATAAACAAAGAGGGCTGAAACATTCCTTTAGACTTAGAAAACAAGATAATATTTGGAATAGATTCAAACAGGCTCCTCCCTGATTCACTGGGGTATAAGAGGGAGGAGAGGTAGAACACAATGAGGTTTGCAAGATTCTGTTATTATAGATAATTTCAATAAAGTACTGTCTAACTCTAATCTTCCTGTGTAGTTGGCTTTCTTATTGACTCTATCTTGTAGGACTGACAACGTTCTTAGCCTCAAGGAAGCAAAATTGCTTCCCATTTGGATCTGCTAACTAAAAGATTAATTGGCAGTAGAGATATTCTTTGGCCAGCCATTCTACCTTGTGTCTCTCTTCCCTTGATGTATTCAACAAAGCCCAGAGGAAAGGCAGGCTGAATGCTGGTAGAGAGAGCTCAGTATGGGGGTGGACTCCTTTTGGGTTCCTCAATCATTATCATCTCAAAACCTAACTAGTTGGGTCCCCATGGCAGCACCATGGAAAATAAAAATGAAGAAGACACATCTAAGCACCAAGAAGACAGGGAAATAGAGATCCTCCAGTATATATCCCATGAGGTCACATCATAGTCACTAGGACAATCCTTGCCATTTCAGTTTTTAGAGCTTCTCTATGGACCATAGAGCTAATGGACCACAGAGCTAATCAACTCATCCCTCTTATGTCGGGAGCTCATATAATGGTTGAACAAACTGGTCTGGATTACTGCTTTCATATTAAATGTTAGGCTGGTCAGCATCCCATCTCAGCCAGAAATATGGCAGTCTAGGAGTCTGTTATAGCTAAAGAACTGAACGTACCTCCAAATCCAAGTTGATCCTAATATCTGACCCATTCAAAGGGGACAAGCTGTCAGAGAGCCCTTAGATTAGGTCCTCATAGAAATAAAAAACAAAAAGAAAACCCTGTCAGCACAATTGGCACCATGTACATATAGTAAATATATAAAGGAAGTGGATAACATCATATCCAATAAAAATATGAAGGCAAAAGAAGCAGAACTATAAGTTACATGTCCCAGTTTTTTCATACCTACTGCGTTTAAAGCAAACCCGGGAACCATCATTTAGGGGAAAGAATGTCGCAAAGCAAGACAGACCAGCCTCAACCTCACACTTGAGGAAATATTTTCTCCCACAAAAGGTAGAGGAGGGTGTAAACTATAACATCTCACCTTCCATGTAAACATGAATCTAATGCATGTCATAGACCCATAGACCAGATATTATAAAGATAGGTCTTAAGTTTCACATGGTTATATTACAGCATTTAACAACACCAGTCATGACTGCTCTTGGAATGGGAGCGTATACACGACTGGATTACAGCAATAGGCTTTACACAGACTGCCTTTGAAGAGCATTTTAAAAAACAGTAGTTTTCTACTGAAAACTAGAAGACCGTAGTTCAAATGACTAATTGTGGCTTTGGAGATACACCAGTTCATTGGATTCCTTCTCTGCAGAGACTGAGGAAATGTTTCTTTTTAGTTGCAGCCAGTTCCTGGGAATAACTAGGTTCCTGTTACTGGAATAACCTCTTCCTTCTGGGCTTTGAAAAAAGATAGGAAAGTTTGGTTGTCCCAACAGGCCATGGGCTAGAATGTTAACACTGCTCCCTCAGAGTGAGGAAGAATGTTTGAATTGGGCGGCGGGGGGGAGGCTAATGATTAGAGTATTCCTAGTGTAATCTAAAAATTAATTGCAACAAATCTTTTTCCAATTTTAGGCAATGTTTTAGATTGTCTCTGACATTTTAAAGTATTGTATGTTGAAGAAGGAGTTTCTCCTTTCTGTATTCCTCTCCAACAATTCTCTTTCTCATCCTCTTCTGCCCTGGTGTTCCATTGCTACTTACCATTATTCCCCACGGATCAACAACCTTAATACAGAACATTCATTTGACAATGCTATGGCTGTTAAGCAGATAGCAATCCTCTAATATTTTTGTTTTGAGGGTTTTGTGGCCCGCTCACCAAACCAATATTTGATAATATACCTTTTTTACCCTCATCCAACAGCATGGAGTTTAGAAGACAGATTATCAGGCCGTTCTCTCCTGTGTCCTTGGGAGGCCGAGAAAAATAAGAGAAAGTGTAATTATTACTGGAAATAGAAGGACAGCACAATTTTATCAGCAATGGTTTTATTTTAGCTTTTAAAAAGAGATACTAAGAACATATAAAAGTTCTGAATTGGATGTTTACAAAATAAGTGGCAGGAATTTTTAATATTTCCAATAGCTATAGTTATACTATCAACACAAACTATTATATTTTCTGTAAGGAAGAAAGGAAAAAGAAAAAAAAGAATTAAAAAGATTCAAACCACACCCAATCTAAAAATATAGCATGTCCTGGATTATAATGCCAAATATTACCATTTAGTAGCAGCATCTGTGGGCATATTGATGTTTATTACCTAGTGCTTCATAATCTATTTATAAACCTACGTGGAAAATTGCAAATGACTTTATAAAGTGGGGACACCCATTAATCAACCCATTCAGTTAATACGTTACTGTCATATCAAAAGGGCCTTGGTGGTGCAGGCTGTTAATAGCCTAGCACTTAGTTCCAGCTGCCTGTAATTATTGCAGGCTGGAATCCCACCAGGCTCAAGGTTGACTCAGCCTTCCATCCTCTTGGGGTAGGTAAACTGAGGACCCAAGATTGTGGGGGGCAATAAGCTGACTTTGTAAAAATGCCGCTTAGTAATAAGCAGGCATATACAATGGAATGAAGGCTATTGCTGAGTGCATTGGGTTGTATCCCAAAAAACTGTAAACTGCCCTGAGTCTCTGGAGAAGGGCGGCATATAAATATGAATTTTTAAAAAAAACCACCCCCTTCAAAAACAAAAAAAGGTAATGCTGAGGTAATATATACCTGTAGATTTTCACTATTATTCTATTTTTTTCTATAACAGCTGGATTTTCTGGAGTCTGGAGGAGGGGGAAATAAGAATATAACTAGGAAAATTATAGGAGAACAACAATTTAATTATAAAATTTGTGGATTTCCCATTTAAGAAATAGCATAAACATCTACAGCAGAAGCATTTTAGTCCAGTGATTATCTTAACCAGATGGCAGATTACTAAAACTTGGCTTCATTTAAAAGATGCAAAGGTAAAACACGTTTGAATTCAGTTCTGCAAAACATCATTCCATACCATGCACAACTGACTCATGATACAGCTGAGCTAGGGAAACTATCCAACTTAAACAACCTCTTCAAACCTCTTAGCCTCAAAATCTTGCCATTTCAAACCTATTGTACCTTTCTCCAGCCTTTTGTCTTCTGCAAAGAGATTCAGGATTCAGCAGTATCCTATGTAGTCCTTAGAGACTAGGAGAAAGCTAGGCTGTCAAGCAGCCAACAATGACCCACAACTTGTCCAGATCGATAAAGTGGTGTCATAAAGGCTAGAAGTTTACTTCAACTGCAGTTTAGGCTTCAGCCATCTGACAAAATGTCCCTCCATTTACAAGGCATTGATAAAGTGCCTCTATTTCTGAAGATCCCAGTTCTTCCATTATAACAAAGAAAAACCAGGAATGGGACACCTCACATGGAAAGTAATTTTGCCAGAGCAAAGTTTTCTTCTATTCCAGACTTCAGACCGAGCTCATAGACACCCACCCATCCAGGCTCCAAGTCACAATTACAGTCCCTATGGCAACTGTGGTACCTGGTGAATTTGTACACACACAGGTTACATAACATTCAACACACTATTTCTCCTAGGTTTGTCTCTTAAGTGAATGAATTCACACCCACCCACCCCATTTTTTACTACACAAATTCTCTGCCATGTAGGATATTCCTTTTTGGCTTAACTCCCTTTTTTTTTTTAATCAATGGAGACATCTAGGTTATTAATTATAATTAGGACTTCCAAAATGATACAGTAATAATTCTTAATTTAGGTACTCTGTTTATAATTTCAATCTGAAACTTTTTGTCCTGTCATAGAAGAGCCACAAAGAAATCTTGATCCGGGAAATTTTAGAATTCAGTCTTTAGATATAAATAAATTGTTTCTTTCCAAGTGAACTCAGTAAGTTGCTATCCTGAAGATGCTTTTTAATATCAGTCAGTAATCTTCAACCTTACTCCAGTTTCTTAGCAGCAAATTTAGACTTGAAGCAAAATGGAAACTATAGTGGCGACACCAACTTTAGGAAAGCGCATGCTATCCGATCCTTCAGTCTTAGTGTTCCATATATTCCCTATGCACATTTCAGGAACTTTTGTTTCCAGAAATTTGGGAGTCATTCATTGTTGGTTTGTCCTACACTGCTATGTGGAATCTTATGCTTATAACATCCACTAATGATGAATACATATTCAGTCACAAATTAAAACTGGTTCTATTATAATAAATTATCTTGTGATTAAGCCTAGCGTGCTTCTTGAAGCAGATCATGGATTAAATGGATGAAATGTTAGTGAAGCAAGAGTTCGACCATAGTTTGAAACCATAGTTTGCTACAGATCCCCTCAGTGAAACCATATATACAGAGCCACTCAGCAAAACCATGGCCTAGTAGTATATCATACAAAGCCAGGAAAAGGAATTAATATGTGGTTAACTTCTTTCCAAAAGAAGTTGTCCCCGTTACATAGTCCCTTCTAGTCATAACTGTTATGTATGCAGGTTTAAAGTCATTGGTTTAGTTTGAACTGTTCTTGTAAAATGTAAGAAATGATTGGTTTAAAAAGTGCGGGAAAACCCTGCACTCTGATTGGCTGGCAACTGCGGCTGCTGGCTATAAGTAGCAGCCGCAGCCCAGCCAAAGCGGGTTCGTTCTGAGCTGTAGTCACTAATAAACAAAAAGCTTGAAGCACTCCGCGTCTGTCTCTTCATGCAAACATAACAATAACCTGCATAAGCATGCAGAGAATGAAATCTACCCCATCTGGACAGAAGTTGTCTGCAAAAATAGAGAGTAGTGGGTGATGATATGAAAGGAACTTGGGAAAGGAAGTATTAATGGAGAGGGCAAATCCTGTTAAAGAAATAGCTGTGACATAGGCTGGCTAGAATGTAAAGAGAAGAAGTGTATCTGTGCCTTCTGAGATTCCTCAAACACACCTCTGGTCACACCCAAAACACATCTGTTCTTTGCACAAAGATATAAAATACTGCAGCTACAGGTTTTAAAAATGTGAAGCTATGGTAGGATAAGGTTAGCTTAAGAAGCAGAAGACCCTTTGGTGCCTGTTTACAAAGAAGCATGTTAAGACTGCTTAATTTACGGGCTGTGGGTGGAATGAGGACACTATTGTGTGGCCAAGGGAGAAAATGAGAATTGTCAGGGATATCAATTGCAAGTAGAGGAAGGCTTACATTCTTAGTGTTCCGTAACAGTGAGAATGTTTGGGCTTTTCCGAAGGATTTGCTCAAGCCGATGGGGTAAATATATTAGAATATAGCAAAATGCCATAATTTCAAAATAATCTGGTGATGGTATTATATTCCATCCAACATCTTTGTTAAAACTGATCCTTGTGTAAAGGAATATTGAATGACTTGGCCAAAACATGTAAGTTGATAGCTGCAGTTGAAGTAGGAACCTCTTCTTCTGAATTGTCCCCTTTGGTGATGTATGGGCAGGGAAAAATTAATAATAAATATAAATAAATAATAAATGATAAACCTATAAAATAAATAATAAACCTATAAAATAATTAAATCCTCAGTACTTTAAGCCTTCCAGATTGTGGCTATCTGCCTTTCACCTTTTCTTTCTTTTTCGCCTTCCATGGGCAAAGATGATTAATTAGGTTAGTTAGAATCAAGCTGTATATGAACACCAAACAGAAATATCCGTCAGCCCAGCGTACAGATCTTTTCGCTACAAGGCAACAAAATATTTCAGGCATGTTTGGCATTAGTGCACATATCTCTACCTTGGGGAAATCCCCAGACAGTTTTTATTAAGCTGAAGAACATTAAAAACAAAATCTGTTTATTCTGGAGGTATCAGTATCACCAAAATGTTTCCTTTTTAATTCATGGAATCTTTAATGAAGTGTTACAGTGTCCGTTACTTAGCCAAGTCCTTCTGAAGGGAATGTCTTATGTTTCTCTTCCCTACATTTTCCTTTCCCTTTTTGATGGCAGTAATCCCTCTATGGTCAGTACATTCTGAGTCCGTAGGCTATTTTAGAGCATCCCATTGGTTTTTCTTCCTGTATATTTTTGTATATTTGCCAATTTTGGTGTTACTGTTTATTTATTGGGACACTGCATTTGTTGCCTTTCCGTCCAGCCAAATGATTAAGGTGGTTAACAAATAAAATGAGCAATTAAAGCAGAATTAAATACATATATGTCAAATCCATGTAACATTTTTTGAGAGATGCAGGAACAGTTGTTTATTAAAGACTCCCAGAAAAAGTATATGCTTCTTTCTTTCCCTTAAAGATGGCTTTTATGCAATTCCAATCTGTTGATTAAAACCAAGAAGAATGGAACTAAATACTAGTAGGAAGAATCAGCTATTAGGGAAAACATTCTAGTCTTAGTAATCATCATGTTATGTCTTTTTGCCATATACGGAATTTGTGATGTGTTAGAAACATGATAAATATTCCTTACTTGTTTTATTATAAACAAATTAACCAAGAAGCATTAATAGGGCCTTGGTGGTGCAGGCTGTTAATAGCCTAGCACTTAGTTCCAGCTGCCTGTAATTATTGCAGGCTCGAATCCCATCAGGCTCAAGGTTGACTCAGCCTTCCATCCTCTCGGGGTAGGTAAACTGAGGACCTAAGATTGTTGGGGGCAATAAGCTGATTTTGTAAAAATGCCGCTTAGTAATAAGCAGGCATATATAATGGAAGAAAGGCTGTTGCTGAGCGCATTGGGTTGTATCCCAAAGATAAGCTGCCCTGAGTCTCTGGAGAAGGGCGGGATATAAATATGAATTAAAAAATTTTTTTTGCTGAGTAATCAGTAAGGTTATAATTATGTAACTGAAATATTGTTACGTATTGTTTAATTGTTTAACCTATTTTTTTTACAAACAAGGAATTTCCTTACATATAACTCTTACAAATAAACTGACATTATTTCTTAACCCGCAGAAAATTTTCCTAGCTTGCGATAGGTTTGCAAAGAAGGGAGAGAGCTTTGTCATTTCGTTTAAAAGTATTATTAGGCATTTATCTGGACATAGGCTGTAGACCCCAAATGAAGGCAATGAGAAACTGCTTCCATATTGTTCTCAAGAAAATAGCATGAATGTGTTTGTGTAGTTGCCGGGAGCTGAATTCAACATGAAGGAGATGTTATCTTTTAAAATAGGACTGAGTATTTTGTCCCTTTTCCAATCAGCCCATTAACCTGTACAGCTAGTCCTTGACTTATGATTACAATTAGAACCAGAATTTCTGTTGCTATCAAGGTGGTTAAGTTAGTCATGCCCAATTTTATGATCTTTCTTGCCACAGTTGTTAAGTGAATTATAACAAAATAACAGAATTGGAAGGGATTTTGGAGATCTTCTATTCCAACCCCCTGATCAAGCAGAAAACCCTACACCATTTTGGACAAATGGTTATCTAATCTGTTCTGAAAAACCTCCAGTGTTGGTTAGGTTTATTCTCTCCTTGTTTGGTTTCCATTCATTCTTTCTCGTTCTGATTTCAAGAGATTAATTTGACCCCCCCTTCTTTGCAGCAGCCCCTTAGATATTGGAACACTGCTATGTTACCCCTAGGCCTTCTTTTCATTAAATTAGACATACCCACCCAATTCCTGCAACCATTTTTCATCTGTTTTAGGCAATTATGGCAGTTAAGTGAATCATGCAGTGTTTAAGCAAATATGGCTTCCTCCATTTAATTGCTGGAAACTATCTGGGTACGTTGTAAATGTCTATTAAATGACCCCCGGTATGTTGCAACCAATACATATTGGTTGCCAAAGGCTCTAATTTTGATCATGTGAGTGTGAGGATGCTGCAGTGGTCATAAATACAAAGACCAATTGTAGGTCATTTTTAGCGCTATTGTAATTTCAAACAGTCACTAAACTAATGGTTGTAAGTTGAGGACAACCTGTATACAATTTTGTGCACTTACAATATTAACTTTTGTATCTCCAGTGGCTACCAAGTAAACTTTAAATTGTAAAACCATTTTGTGGATTTGATGTTTTATTGCCCATTTTATTTACCAAGGTGTAGCTATTCTTATGGAATAACATTACTTAGTTAAGGGGACAAGTGGCACACATGAACTAAATCATATTTGCAACCATTAGCCACAACTGGTGTACACAACTCTGTTTAAAATTTTTGATGAGACTGGTTCCTATGTTATTTTAATGTTCCCTGTATTTAGGAAATATACAGCACGCATTCAATGAGCAGGAAAATCTATTTCTGCAATGTGTATCTGAGTGAGAGTGTGGATTTCTTGAATAGTCATCACTTGTAGCACACAAGCAAGGTTGTGCAATGCTTCAGGATGGCTTGTTTGTTGTTTCTCATAGTCAGGCAGGCAGTGGCAGCCACTGAGAAGGAAAGATTCCTGTTATGTATGCAGAGTTTGAATTGATTGGTTGTTCTTGTAAAGTGTTTGAAATCATTGGTTAAAAAGTGCGGGAAAACCCTGCACTCTGATTGGCTGTCAGCCAAGGCAGCCGGCTATATATAGCTGCCTCAGCTAAGCCAAATTGGGTCTGTTCTGAGCTGAAGTCACAATAAAACTTAAGAGCTGAAGCACTCCATGTCTGCCTCTCTATGCAAACTTAACACTGGCGACGAGGATGGGATTCTCCTGAAGAGAAGGCAACGCGGAACAGAAGAAGAGTGAGATGGCTGCGCTGAACACCCCCCCAGCCCTGTTCAATCTGACGGCAGAAGACTGGGAGTCGTATGCAGATCGTTTTCAAATGTATCTGGAGGGAAACGATCTGGCCGCCATTTCCAAGCAGCAGAAGAGGGTGGTCTTTTTCACGTACTGTGGTCCGGTGGTTTTCAAGATGGCGAAGGCACTCGCGGGAGCAGCAGACGTGAAGGTAATGGCTTGGCCTGATCTGGAAAGGCTGTTAAGAGCCCATTACACTCCACAAGTATCGTGCCTCATTAAGAGACATGAGTTTTATCGTCATGATCAGGGGGAAAACGAAAGTGTAAACGACTTCATGGCAAGTTTAAGAGACATTGGGGGTGCGTGCGAATTCAGCAGTTTAGAGGAGGCCATGCGCGATCGTTTTGTATTGGGCCTTAAAGACAAGGTGTTACAGAGCAAGTTAATAATGAAACCTAAGATCACGCTGAAAGAAGCCATAGAAGAAGCATCTTCAGCAGAAGCCACCAAATCCTCAGCAGCAGCCATGAGGAAGATGAACAGGGCCACGAGCCATTCTGATGGGGAAAAGTCCACCACAAATCATTGTGAGGAACTAGATTCTGAGTCAGATTGCAGTGAGGTAGAGGAAGGAATTTACAGACTCAGAATGGAGCGGAAAAGAAAAGACCTGGGAAGAAAGAGGCAAGATTTCTATTGCAGAGGTTGTGGGGGAAGCCACCCCCGCACTGAATGCAAGTTTCTAGATACCATCTGCCTCCGTTGTTAAAAAAGAGGACACCTAGCAAGAGTCTGCAAATCATCCAGAACTCCACCAAACAGAAGGAAGTTTGCTGCAACCAAAGACAAAGAATTCAAGCCAAACAACCTCAGTGAGAAAATGGGGCGCAGCACAGAAGCAAATGGGAAGAATGAAATTCATCAGACAGTAACTATTGGTCATTCATCTTCTTTAAAGAACAGAAAAATGCATGACAAGGTACTTATTGAAGGAAGGCCTTGCCAAATGGAAGTGGACTCAGGCTCATACCTATCTATGGCGTCATGGGACACTATTCAAAGACTGTTACCAGATATTCAGAAGACTCACTTCAAGAAGCAGGCATTGACTCTTAAAGACTACCAAGGGAACAAGATTCCAGTAGTTGGAACAAGAGAATTCAACGTGAAGTTCAAAGGCCACACCAAACGTCTACCCCTGACCATCGTTGACAAGGATCGCCCAAGTTTGCTGGGACTTGAATGGTTCAACCCGCTGGGCATCGAGGTGACTGGCATCAATCACGTGAGCAACACTGAGTGGGAAGAGGCCTTGAAGTCTGAATTTCCAGAGGTCTTCAGTGACGGATTAGGCAAGTACCTGGGGACCCCTATCACCTTTAACCTAGATCCCAAGGTACAACCAATCCGTTTAAAACCCAGAAGGGTTCCATTTGCCTTAAAGGAAAAAATTGATGCACAATTAGATAAACTAATAGCTCAAGGGGTTTTAGAGCCCACTGACCAGTCCAAGTGGGAGACACCCATAGTCACACCAGACAGGGCTGATGGGTTTGTAAGAATCTGCGGAGATTACAAGGGGACATTGAACCATGTGCTACAACAGAGCATATCCAGTTCCAGTGGTGCATCATTTATTACATTCTCTTGGTGGGGGCACAGTCTTCACCAAATTGGACCTGGCCCAGGCATATCAACAGTTAACAGTTGATGATGCAACTGCAGAAGCCCAAACCATTGTAACCCATAGAGGTGCTTTCAAATGCAAAATGTTGCAATTTGGAGTAAGTGTGGCACCAGGCATTTTCCAAAGCCTTATGGAAAGGATGCTCCAAGGGTTGCCAGGGGTGGTGCCTTATTTTGATGACATTTTAATCTCTGCTGAAAATGACACTCAGTTACACAAGAAACTCAGATAAGTCCTAACCAAATTCAAAAAAGCGGGGTTAAAAGTCAAAGAAGAAAAATGCACACTTAGAACTGACAAAGTGGAATTCTTGGGTTACATGATCGATAAACATGGCATCCACCCCACAGAAGCCAAAGTTCAGGCAATCAAAGAAGCACCAGCCCAAAATGCAAAACAGACTTGCAAGCTTTCCTGGGACTCATTAACTTCTATCAGATGTTTCTACCTCAGAAAGCAACCACCGCAGAACCACTACATAGATTACTGGACAAAAAATCTGCATGGGTCTGGGGCAGAAAAGAACAAGCTGCATTTAACAATATTAAGAAACAAACCACTTCTGATTGTGTACTGATACAGTTCTCTGAGAATTTGCCTGTTGTACTAACTTGTGATGCATCCCCTTTTGGAGTGGGGGTGGTGGTGTTGAGCCACATGCTTCCCAGTGGAAGGGAAGCCCCTATTGCATTTTACTCTCGCACTTTGACTAAAGCAGAGAGAAACTACAGCCAACTGGACAAGGAAGCTTTGGCAATTGTGGCAGCTGTCAAGAAATTTCATGAGTACGTATATGGGAGAAGATTCACCATTGTCACAGATCACAAACCACTTTTAGGCATTGTGGCAGGGGACAAACCAACACCAACAATCCTGTCACCAAGAATGCTGAGGTGGACTGAATTTCTTGCTGCTTATTCATACAAACTCATCCACAGACCTGGAAAAGACATTAGGCACACAGATGCTTTGAGTTGCTGCCCACTTCCTTCACACACTGAGGACCCTGCTCCTGAGACTTACACCTTTTTTCTAGAAACTGTTGCCAAGCTTCCAGTCCATGCTGCTGAAATTGCCAGAGAGACTGCCAAAGACACTTTATTGGCTCCTGTTATAGGCTGGATTAAGAAAGGTTGGCCACTTCAAGATCTACCTCAAGGTTCCCAACCTTTTAAGTCCAGACAAACTGAGTTATCTGTATTAAGAGGATGTATTTTGTGGGGTAACAGGGTGGTTATTCCTGCAAAACTACAGAAAGAGGTTTTGGAAATGTTACATGAAGGTCATCCGGGAATTGTCAGAATGAAAGGATTGGCCAGGAGTTATGTATGGTGGCCAGGTATTGACAAAATGGTTGAAAACTGGGTTGCATCCTGTCCCAACTGTCAGGAAGTCAGGCCTGCCCCACCTCTTGCCCCCAGGAATGGGAATGTCCTAGGGGCCCATGGTCTAGGATTCACATTGATTTTGCTGGCCTTGCCAGAGGGCACACTTTCCTTATTATAGTAGATGCATACTCCAAATGGTTAGAGGTTATCCCTATGGCATCCACCACAGCTGAAGCTGTCATCAAACAGCTTAAGAAACTTTTTGTAACTGATGGGTTACCTGATGTGCTTGTTTCTGACAATGGTCCTCAATTTACTTCCAACCTTTTTGAATCTTATTTAGCACAGCAGGGTATCAGACATGTCCTTACTGCCCCTGGGCATCCTTCGACCAATGGCCGGGCTGAACGTATGGTTTGCTTTACTAAGGAGAAACTCCAACAATTAGGTCCTGAGGACATTACTGAGAAAGTGGAGAAACTACTTAGTATTCAAAATATCACTCCCAGCCCATCCACTAATTTAACTCCTGCTGAGCTTTTGATGGGCAGGAAACTTAGGCCCACCCTGGATCGCATTCATCCCACTTACGCACCCAACACTCCCTTAGATTCCACCAGCAAGACTCGTACATTCAATGTGGGTGATTCTGTTTATGCTAAAAACCTTGTAGGTGAACCACTATGGATTCCTGCTGAGGTAACCCAAATCACGGGCCCCAGGTCTTACAGGGTTCAAACTGAAACTGGTCTCTTGTGGAGTAGGCACATAGATCAGTTAAGATCCAGACTGCCTCAGGAACATCGCCCTTGCCCCTCTCTGGATTCCATACCCACACCTTTTTCTAGGGGGGAAAGGGGAGGTAATGGAGGTGATCAGCAAGTAAGAATCAACCCCATGTGTAACGAGCCTACACGACAGGAACCATTCCAAAACCTGTCACAGTGCCAACATCCCTTAATTGAAACAGAGGATTGCACATCACTACCAGACTTAGTGGGTGACATTGGGATGGAGATGGACTGGGAGGAGAGACCAGGTTGCAGTAACCAAACAGGTTCTACCCTGACTAGAAGTCCAAGCATGGAGATGTTGACAGATACATTTCCTTTATCACAATGTGAGACTCCTAAAAAATCTGAACCACGTAGGTCTCTATGTACATGCAAGAGCCCCACCTATTTAAAAGAATACATTAGATAGATGGGGTTTGAGTATGGACTAAACCTAGTGGGGAGGGGTGTTATGTATGCAGAGTTTGAATTGATTGGTTGTTCTTGTAAAGTGTTTGAAATCATTGCTTAAAAAGTGCGGGAAAACCCTGCACTCTGATTGGCTGTCAACTGAGGCAGCCGGCTATATATAGCTGCCTCGGCTAAGCCAAATTGGGTCTGTTCTGAGCTGAAGTCACAATAAAACTTAAGAGCTGAAGCACTCCGTGTCTGCCTCTCTATGCAAACTTAACAATTCCAGCAGTTCTCTGCCCCCATGTGGACCCAAAGATGTCAGCACAAGCTATTATGAAACAAGTTGCAATGAAGATAGTTAAGAAAAGATCCATGGGAAGATGAGATAGTAGTAATATTTCTGTGGATTTTGTGGATTTTTAAATAGAGCATGAAGAGAGAGTAAGGGAACATAGCTTTGCAGCACGACTTCAGTCCATTAGAACAGATCCACCCATTAACTGTTTCTGAGCAGAGAGCTTCTCTGGGTTAGTGGTTTTAGCAATAGGAAGCTATAGGACACTGATTAGTCAAGGGTGCAAGGGGTATTTTTTTTGTAGTAGAGTCACAAGGAAATTGTTTAAAACAAAATTATTTTTAGAAGCCTTCCTCTGTGGGTCTTTGAGACAATTCATAACTGACTTGCCTGTATGCCTGGTTGTGTCAAAGAGCGGAGTTAAATTATTGCTAACATTGCCGAGGTTTAGGTAAAATCCTAGCAAGGAGAGTTGTTTCACTTGAAGCACTGGAGCTGTGCAGAATTTGTGGGAGGGCTTTCCCCTTCATCCATAACCTTTTTTCTTCTGTAATTTGAGGTCAGTAAAAAAGTAAGTGATTGGGTATTGCTTCAAAGTGCTTCTGAAGTATCAAAAATGATAATTCCTAGGAGAGGGGTTCATAAGAGTTCATAAAGCATTTGTAGCCCAACTAGCATAGGAAAAAATGAGATTCACTTAGGAGCACTGAGCTTCTATTGTCTTATAATGAGGAATGAATATCTGTTTAAGTGGAATTTCTTCCATTGTTTATTGTTCTTGACGGGACTGAATACAAAAAGTTTCTATCCTTACTGAGAGTTCAGCATGGGAGGAAATATGAAATCCTGCACAGTAAGATTTAGCAACTTCAGATATCACCCGTATTAAAATTTCTCTCTTGCTTGTTAACATTTCAGAATTGGAAAAAAGAAACTTGATTTGTTCACAGGTGTGGCGCATAGCATACTTTGTGGAAATTTTATTTAGTTTTGCACCCCTGCTAAATTGATTTTTATTTCCCAGCCCCTAAAGGACAAAACAAGGAATAAATAACTGGGATGAAGCAGTTGTGGGGGTGCTCTTCCTTTAGCTTAAACCCAATGAATTTCCTTTTTTGTATATCTTTTAATTTTATTCAGAACAAAGTTAAAATGCAAAATGCAAAACTAAATAAAAAGCCCAATGTACTTTCAAATAATGAATGAAGATTCGTTAAGCAGTGTTTGCATGCAGTGGGAGTAATCTTTAAACCCAAACTGTGAAATAAGAAAACTATCTGCCTATCAGTTTCCTGAAACTGTCATTCTCTGTGAAATGGCAAATGAAGATGCCATAAGAAGCCCCAAAAAGCCCTCATTATCACTGTGCTTTATGGCTTGCACCAGGAGCTCATCAATCCCACTGCCAGGAGTTCAATCCTGCCTGCCTCAAGGTTGACTCCGCCTTCCATCTGCTGGAAGAATTATCCTTCTGGGTTCAGTTCCAAGTGGGGAAAAAGACACTGGAAATGGAGGGTGTTTGGAAAGATGGTTTAATGGTGGACAGGACCACATGGCTTGGAGCTCCAAAGTGAAAAGGACGATCACATGCTTCAAGATGTTGGGTGAAGGAAAAGAAGGGCCAAGATGCTGAGAGACCCTTAGTTTTACAACCTCTGTTGGGCCCCACCTTAGTGTTTCCTGTTCCTGTGTAAGAAATGTATCCCATTGGCTGTCAGACTCCCAGGGGCGGGGATCTTAGCTAACTTTGTAGGCTTTGTCTGCACCACATGGCTTCATCTGAGTGCTGGCTGATGCAATCTTCCCAGGCCAGGTAGTGAGAAGGGTAGAGGCCTTTGTTATGTAAAATACTCTGGCCAGGACTTAATGGCCCGCCCATTAGCAAAAGTGCAGGTGAGCTTCTGCCTCTCTGAGTTTCTACTTCCCTTTTAGGGGAAATATTCTGCCTTTTTAATATTTCTAGGATATTTCATTTTTCTAGGAGAGGGGTGGCTGCTAACTTTCTACACATCCTTCCGAGGTTGGTAAAAATGAGGACCCAGATTGTTGGGGGCAATATACTGACTCTGTAAATCCCTTAGGTTTACAGCTGTAAAGCCCTGTGAAGCAGTATATAGGTCTAAGTGCTATTGCTATTGCTTCCTGTACTGTGAGATATTGAGAAATCACAGAACAAATAGCCATGTCAGGGAGGCATATCACAGCTACGGTCAGCCATGACTGCATTGGTTTGAGTTGAGGAAACATCCGTGGTAGTGCCATCAGCCCCATTCTCGCTTGGCTGCAAGGAGGCTGCTACTCAACCAGAACAAAAGCACCAGCCCAAGATTTTACTGTGGGCCTGGTTTTGCTGTGGGACCTGTTTTCAGTGGGCTGATCTGCCCAAAGGCTCCGGTTTTCCAGCCTATTAAAAGAGTTTGTTTAGATTTTGCTTAGCACATAAAAAGGAATGCCCACAGCCTCTTTTGCCACATAGATTGTCTCCCAAGTGTGTGATTAGATGATCTGCTCTTGCTGACATTGTTTTCATTTTTAGCATTTAGGCAGGCAGGCATGCAGAGAAGAATATATGCAAACCTTGGGTAATATTTTCTGCTAATCTTCCTTTCCCTTGCTGTTATAGAGGCTTTGGTAGTGATATAAAGAAATAAAAGTTATTAAATACTGCTTCTGCAGCTTTAATTATTTTTAATATTGAACCTTATATTTGCAGTTAAGTTTGGAAGCACATAGTGAATTAAGGGGGTTGAATGGCTGTCTGGCTGGGAGATGTTTAAGTAAATCAGAGCTGCTGGCCCCTTTCCAGTGAAAATGAGGAGGGGGGGTGATTTGTGGAGGTGGAGCAGAAGAAGAGTTGTTTTGTTCTCAGCATTTTAGTTTAGAGAAAGATTGGCAGAGAAACACAGGGAGAAACACAGGCAGAATGGGAATTAGTACAGTAAAATTGGAAGGGAGGGAATGTTTATTTAGTGGTGTGATTTTGTTTCCAAAAAATATATATTTCTGTTCAGTTCTGCACACGCTCAGCTATTTTACATCTGCTTCAGTTTTTGTCTCTCTTTTCAGTCTGTACTGATTTGGGAATGTCGATCTCAGCGTTATTCTTTAGTTGCAGTTCATCTATTCTCTCAGAACCCTTCTGTTAAAATACAATAAAAAATATTTTTCTCTCTTAATTCCCAGTTGAGCCATGCTCCCCTGAACACACATTTAAAGTAAAAGTTTATTTCTATGAAAGAAAGAAATCCCACTGAAGAGAAAGAAAGAAATCCAGCTGAAGAACGTGCAGGATTCTGCAGTTTAGTTTTTGTTCACTAGATGGTATTCTTGGGACGATCAACAAGACCAGTTTCAGGGACAAAATCCTTATAATGAAACACTTTTTAATTTTTTTTTGGTTTTACATTTTTGCTAAGTGACTACAAGATAGTGAAGCTTTCTCCAGTTGAAGGAAAAAATTACATCTCATTATGCTATTATTGTAAGCATTTGACCTGAGTGGGAATTTTGGTGGGTGGTAAAACTGTACTGACGCCTACCATCAACCTTATACTGAGTCAGATCATTAATCCATTTAATCTAGAGGGGAGGCAACAAATTTCAAACAGCCCCCACACTTTAAAAAAAAAATCAATATATCATTTTGTTTCCATGGTCTACAGTAAAAAGAACAGGGATATCATAATATTGTGCAACTATGCAGAATAAATTTCCAATATTGGAAAATATTTTTTTAAAGGAAGTTTATTTGTTGCTGTTTTGCTTTCAAACTTTTTCTACTAACCTTTTCCAATGATACATAACATTATTTGGCTTCCACAAAAATTACCAGGAAATGATTCTGTTTCCCATCAGTTTGTGGTTGAATTTCAATTCTGGTTAGCTTTGGGCATCACTTGCTGCATGCTGAGTATGGACTGTATCTTAGCTTAGTTGATAAGTGGGTAACTCATGGCCTCCAGATATTCAACATTTGACTCATGTCAACTTTCCAGAATTACCAGCTGATCAAGCAGTATGGTTGAGTGGGAAGAAAAAGTCTGGGGTTTCCCAGAGTTATTATCAATTAAATTTCTATCCTGACAAATCATTCAGACTTCCAACAGTTAGTAGGAGCAGCAGGAGTAGTAATAGAAAAATTATCATCTGTAAGATAACCTGAGGGAATCAAGTTAGTGTTTTGCCACTTTTAATGACTGTGCTTAAAATCCAGGGTTTTTATATTGCTAATAGCATTGTTTCATGTATGTCTGTATTTGATTGCACGTATTTATGAACATGTGTCTTTCAACAATTAGTACCAGTATCTTTTCATTCAAATGTCCCCCTTCTCTGGTTTCATAGAATCATACAGTCTAAGAGTTAGAAAAGAATCCTGGAAATAAACTTATTTATCCAATGCAGGAATCTACTGTTACAAGAGCATCCCCAAAAGCCGTGCAATTTCTTTTCCATTAACAAACAGCTCTTACCTTAAGGAAATCCTTTCTAAATCCAATTGAAATAGTAATCTAAACCTATTGCTTCTTGCTTTTTGTTTTTTAATGACCCCACATTTTATACATTACAAACCTTCAGATCATTGAAGTCATTGGATCGCTCTTAGTCTTTTCTTCTCCAGGCAAAAAGTGCCCAATATTTCCAACTATTCATCATTTTTTTTCCCTTCCAGGCTCCACATTATCATTGGTGCTTTTCTAGACATGCTCCAGTTTTCCAGACATGCTCCAGTTTGCTTTTCTAGACATACTTCCAGTTTTCCAGAAATACAGTCTAGAACCGGATGCAGTAGTCTAGGTGTTTAAAGCAACATTGGTTTTCTCTAGAGCAATAGTTTTAGGCAGGTGTGAGAATCACTGAAGAAATTAAAATCCAGGTTTTGGAGGTTTTACATATTGAATTTTTTCGTATTGCAACATATATAATTCAGGGTGTTTTCTCATATCCTATCAGAAAAAACATAACCTCTCTTAATGACTATGAAGACATTGGTGAGGTGCACATACCATACCATCCTTATGCTTAACTATGTTTTTTAATAAACCACAATCAGTAAACTAAAGCAATACATTGCATTGTTATACAAGATAGCTAAATTCACACATCAGACTAAGCCAGAACCAATCAAATCATGTTATGGCAATGCAATGTGGGAACCTATAAATTCTTCTGATCAAAATTTTGATAAAACCAAATCTAGAATTTCATTTACAGAATATACCAACCTGGCATTGCACAGCAACACTGAAGCTTCAGCAATCAATTTCATACATTTTAGCATAGGCTTCTTTATCAGCTTCATAGACTCTGTTCCAAGATCTGGAAACATTGACCAAGATACCATCTGCTGTGTCACCTCGCTAAATGAACTATTTTCTCATTAGTTCTGTGACTGCTACCTAATTACATAGCTTCTTCTACACAACCAACCGGAGTAAGAGAGCAGTGTAATTAAATTAGGTCATTCTTCTGGTATCTATTACTGTCACTTGTTCAGATCAGGGAATTATGTTATACTGGTAGCGGGACAAAGTTGGGAAAGTATCAAAGAGTGCTGGCAATTGACAATCACCTCTCTTCATTTCTGAGTCATGCAATGGTTAACAGAGTACAGTTTGGGAGTAAAATACTTCTTTCTCAGACTGGCCCTTTTCTACATTTTCAAGCTAGAGCAACAGCAATAGCACTTGGATTTATATACCACTTCATAGTGCATTACAGCCCCCTCTAAGCGGTTTTACAGAGTCAGCATATTGCCCACAAGAATCTGGGTCCTCATTTTACCCACCTCGGAAGGATGAAAGGCTGAGTCAACCTTGAGCCAGTCAGGATCGAACTCTGGCCCTGAGCAGTGAGTTAGCCTGTTTTACATTACGCTAAGTGATTATGTGGCTTGTTTGGTTTTGGTTTAGCATGTGGGCCAAGTCTATTTACTGAGATTAGAATACCATGCTCATCATGTTATGCAAATCCAGGCAATTATGGCTTATTGAATAAACAAAATTAAACCTTGGCTTACATGATGCTCCCATCAACCTCTGTTTGTAGGAGCAGCTTGGAGGAAGGAAGTTGCAGACCTTCATGTACAGCAACAAGCTTCTGGGCAAGAAAGCATTTACAACCTCAAGCTCTTAATTAACTCAGCATAAATACCACCCTCTTGTATCTTGTTCCTTGCTTCCTCATTCAATGTGTTCATTTGTACCATAACGTTCTTTTTGTTTGCATGAGCTGAATTTTGAAACACAAGCAGCCAAGATAAATTTAATCATTCCCCCTATCTCAGGGCTGGGGCTAATTGCTGCATATTGGGGGGGGAAGTATTTGTTCTGGCTTTCAAGAGCTTTAGAGGGCATGATAGTGATGCAGTATGCTACTAAAAAGGGAATGGAAAGTCCAATATTTGGCCAGTATGTAGGAGGCCTTTTGTCTTTCTGTTTATTTTATATTTTCCTCATTTGTCACATCAAAATATTACAGTTTTGATGACAAGTTCTGGGAGCTGGACATTTTGATCTGGGAATATTATTAATGTAGACCAGCAAGTCTTCTCCTACCCAAGAACCCTTTAGATGACTGAAAAATAATTTCCATTAAGAAGGAATTATAGGAATCCTAGTACTAGCTGGAAGAAACCAAATGTGGAAAGCTGGTTTCAATCTCAGTCCAGAATATTTGCAGTTGATAGGAATGTTGTCTGATATTCAAGGGCAAATCAATCTAGTGCTTCTTCTGAGATCCATCTGTCTCTTTTCTGAGACCCATCTTTCTCCATTCCTCACCTTTCTCAGATGGGTCTTGAACTTCTGATTCACATATAGATTCTTTGCTTCCCAATTCATTATTTTACATGGTTTGCAGTACAATGCCTAGAAACAGTGCAACTGCCAGTATTTGAAAAAGGTAGACAACAAAAATACTATTGAAAAAGAAGAAGTGAGAATCAGTTCAGGAGGCCTGGTGGCACAGAATTAAATCAACTGTCAATAAACGAGGCTTTGTTCTATGGCCATTGGGATTTACTTACCATTTGAGTCAATTGTGGATGAATCATAAACTGATGCATTTATATCCTCCAGTCCTTTGGCCCTCCAATTGCTGTTATAGAAAAATTCCCATCATCTTTGACTATTGGTCAAGTTAAAGTTGATGGAAATTGTAGTCTCACAGTATTTGGATGATTGTAGGAATACCATCTTTGTTGTGGATCATATCCTCTAAGTGTCATAATTTATCAGAAACAGGACCTGTTTTCTGTTACCTCTTCACAGTCAAGAATGTCCCATTTAGTCTTTGTAAAACACCTTTAAATTGCTTTCAAGATGCAACATCATCTCTCTTCCAGTCTGTGTTGGCAAACTAACCCCTAAAGATGGAATAGTTATTGTTAATTTGCTCTAGTTTTGTTCAAATGGATTCTTAATACAAGTTCCAATCTCATTGCAATAATTTCATGATATCCAGATGAAGTCATCAACCTTTACTCATCAACCTATGTTTTATTTGCTTTTCATACATTTTTCAAACCTGTTCAGCACAAAAAGTAAAAGCAGACGTTTGTGAGGAAGTTTGCTCCAGGAAATGCTTGGTTTCAATGTCAGTAGCTGGGCTCCTCACCCCTCATTCTCCCCGCAGCAAACCTTTTCCAGATATTCCAGTTGTTATGAAATAATGATTTTGGGATCTTAGAAATGTAGAATACTTAGATTTGAAAATATTAGAATTTAACAGATCTTCCCAATTCATCCCAGACTAAACTCATGAATTTTATCACATTTTTTTGGGTGCAGTTCAGGAAATAGCAACAGATGATTACTATTCCCAGTTTTCAGCTTGATGCTTGAAATTTTAGTTCAGCATATGTAATTGATAATGATATTTTGCAGAAGTTTCCTACTTCTGTGGAAAAGTATGTGCTTTTTTGTTTGCAATAGAAAGGAACTTGTGCATTTCTAAAAGGTTAGAAATTTGAGCTAAATATATTGATTCACATCTTTTTGAGGAATTATTTCTGAAGAAAAAAGAAGAAAACAAAATTTAAATAGTTTTAAACTTTCATTGAAAGAACTGTACTTCTACGTTTATATGTGTGTGTGTACATGTATATGTTGGCATGCGCACACACGTGTGTGTGAGAGAGAGAGAGGGGAGGAGAGAGAGAGAAACTTTGTGTCATCCTCCTAATATATACTACCAACTACACTGTCAAACTCCTGGCACACAGGCCAGATGCATCACGCACTGGTCACCCCCACGCCCAGTTTAGCGAAGGGGGAAAAAGTACCGATACATCACGTGACACCACCATGACAGCATGAGTGTGACACCCCTGAACTACACAAACATTTGATGAAGAGAATAAAGTATGAAGTACGAAGAAGTCTGACTTCAATAGTTTAACTGAACAATGATAGGCTGCTATTCACTTCTTGAAATGATAGTGATAGTAAAAATTATAACTGGAATGCAGGCTTTCTGGACAAAATGGCTAGATTGCTGTTGCATATTCAGAAAGATGAGCAAAAACCTGCAGCAGCTGAAAAGAAGAAATTTGTCTGTCTAGACAGGGATATGATTTTTAATGCTCTAAAAGCCTGAATGAAAATGTACATGGCATGCCTTAAAAACAGATGTATTTTGAAGGAAGCCAAAGCTTCCAGTAATAACTACCAGTAGATTCCTGTCTCAAAGATCAGGTCCATGTCATGGAAAATGCTTATCTGAGCAACAGAGTTAATCTGATTATTGCATATCCATACTGTACAACCTTCTTTCAAATTCTTATTTCAGAATAGAAAGAATAGTGTTTGTACACTTCAAATTAGCATTCTAAAAGAAAATCCTATATGTCAATGTAACAGTGTGCTGATTTGGAAAAGGGGAAAGAGGTACAAACAGGAGTAATCAGTTTTGGCAGATAATTTTCAAATCTTATTATGGGCAGCAGTTCTTTCAGATATTAAACTCTTCTAAGCTAACCTCATTGAAGACACTAATATCTTCAGTCATTATTACAAAAATGGAAGCTATTGTGATAGGAGGACTTAACAAGTTGTATTGAATGCTTGGAAATTTGGTATTTTGGAATCTTTAAATTTTTTAAAGGAATACTTTAATTCAACCTAGTGTTATTAAAAGTACAGAGCCAAATCTGATTTAAAAACAGGCAATTTTAGGGCAATAAACACAGATGATTTTCAGCAATGTGTAACCAAAAGAGTATGGCCAAGTGATCTTTGATGAGAGTGAGTAAATACTATTGTTTTCTCCATAAAAGGCTGCCAGAGAACAATTTTCTGCATGAAAGCATTTCAAGGCCAGTTTCAGCATAAAGATCAATTGGGAGACATATCAAGAGCTTTAAAGTCATCCCTTTATACTGGTCTGATTCTTTCCCACACTGGTCAGGAAAATTACATTTCTTTTAAATTGTTACATTTTAAAACATAGCAATTATTTTTGAATGTGCATCTGTGCATGTTTATTTCCAAATTAATAAAAAAAATTGGGTGATGACCTAGCTAATCTTATTTCAAAATGTTATGCAGAATTGGATCTGATTAGTATTTGTGTGAGAGATCAATAGGCCAGTCCAAGGCTGAAGGTCAGACTGAGAAGTCAAGAAAACATTCTGGAAGAAGACAAACCACTTTTGTATGGTTGTCAAGGAAAACACCTTGGCTCAAGACAAACTTACTTTTTTGTGTGATCTAATTAGTCGCTTAGATAAAAGATAGTTAAAATTTACAAAAGTGCCCCTTTTAGAATAACATTCTATTTTTGTTTATTCATTATTAATTTTCTCCTCTAAATTCTTGTTCACCTCTATTCTTCAGTTCATTCAGTTCTAAAAAACACACATCCATAATATTTGTTTTGCTTTCTTAAGCTTGCCAAGCTAATTTAATTCTTTTTAAAATTCATTTGTGTGTGGTATGTGTAAAATGAATTCTTCCTATCTTCATTTTACCTCAGTTCAATGTATATTATGTTATTCCTGTTTAGAGTTTGAATCTTGCGGTGCTTCACATTTGTGTTTGCCAGAGTCAACACTGTTTCATGTTTTCAACCTTTATCATAGAAATAGGAGGCCTGTAGGTCATGTTGGAAGCCAATTGCTACAAGCTATCCAAGGCTAAAAGAACATTGCAAGTAATACTTCATTAAACACTTGAAAAGCCACAAATGCTTCCTCCAACTGTATGCATGGTTATTCAATTAAGGTTGAATTATGTAACCATCAAGCAGATGCTAATCCAGACATAAATTATTGAACTTTTTCCTCTCTCTCTTTCTAGGTCATTAGCCATGCTGACTGAGAATGGTGGGACTTGCAGTTCAATGCAGTTGGAGGGTACTTAGTAGGTGAAAGGTAAATCACCATCATTAAGCAAATAGTAGATAAAGCATTATGCAGTAAAAGCCCCTCCCCATTTTGTTTCCAGTCTTTTATATTTTATTAAATTGTATACTTTATTTAAAAATAAACAGTTCCAAATCAATTTGCCAGAGGAGAACATTGGAAGGTGAAGTGGGCATATAGATTGCATTGCTTAGAAAGGACCAGTTAAAAGTCATTTGAATTCTAACCCAATTTGTAACATCTCTCCTTGCAAATATTTCTGATTTGCCCTGTTTGCATTTCTATGGGAAAGAACAGAAAATTTAAATGGATCAGAACACTTGGTATTAACTTACTTAGGGAATCATCATGGATACCAAGAACCAGGATGAGATTGAGATTAACTGTACATGTTTGAAGATGGAGAAAGCTAGAGCTATTTTCTCCTGAAAATTTTGTATGCAACAAATAATATACATGCAAATTATATGCCACTGCCAGATCTCTCTATGACACTGAGGAACACCAGTTTCATTCAGCTTGCTAATATTTGCTTCCTTGTCCTGCAGCAACATTATTGGTCTCTCTGCTACTGCTGGCAGCTTAGCAAAACATGTCCCATTTTATCTTAGTGTGTCACATCTGTTGCTGCTTTGTCACAGTTTTAAGCCACAGAAAAGAGAAATGTGAAAAGAGGAGAAATGACCTTGGTTCTGTTCTAAATTCAGGATATTTAAAACCAATTGATAACTGCATGGCAGGAAGCTTGGATTGTCCAACACCAGGCAAGTGTCAAGTCTATATATATTCAATAGTTGGTAGAAGTACAGTAGGGATTTTCCAACCAAAAGCTTATGCTAGAGTAAGGAAACATTTAGGGAATATAAGTGGGATGAAA
The DNA here is from genome assembly GCA_009733165.1 of Naja naja. NCBI lineage: Eukaryota > Metazoa > Chordata > Lepidosauria > Squamata > Elapidae > Naja > Naja naja. The sequence goes on along the minus strand of CM019154.1, from coordinate 23,667,843 downwards.
ATCAAGATGGCAGTTCAGATGGCTGATTCCCTACGGTATGAGAGTGCATCCAGAGGAATGGAGACTTGCAATCGATCCAAATCCATATGGCTCCCAAACTCCATCATTGGTATGACTCCTGCATCATCCTTTGGCTCTCCTCCCAAATCTACTCCAACATCCAAGTCATCCTCCTCATCTTCATCCTGACTGACAAGAGCCAATTCATTCTCATAGCAGAAGGCACTAGGAGGTGGAGGAGGTGAAGGCAGGATGGTAATTTTGCTCTCCTGCAATTCCCGAGCAGAACAGTAAGGGGTTCCAGCCACCTCATAAGTCTTGTGGAAACGTGAATAGTCCACCTTATAATGTTTCTTCTCCTCAAAGACAACGGGCTCAAAACGATGGCCCCAAAGGATCTCACTAGCCAAGTAGGAGCTACGAGCCTGAGTGGTCATGGCTGTTGCTTCCACCATACCCTCAAGGATAACAACAATCTCAAAGTCCTCTCTCTCCAGTTCTTCCTTGCCCATCCCATACAGGGGACTTTCTTCATCGATCTCATGAACAATAATAATGGGAGACACTAAGAAGATACGATCAAGGCCGATGTCATAGCCCACATTCAGATCTCTCTGGTCTAATGGAAGATACTCACCTTCTGCTGTCATATAGGGTTTTATAAGCTGGGCTCGAACATGAGCCTCCACAATATGGCTCCTCCTTAGATTCCCCACCCGCCACATGAGGCAAAGTTTGCCATCCCGCAGAGAGATGACAGCATGATGGCTGAAGAGGAGGGTTTGGGCCCTTTTCTTGGGGCGTGCCATTTTTGCCATGATGGTGCCAATCATGAAAGAATCAATAACACAGCCTACAATGGATTGCACCACAACCACCATGATAGCTAGTGGGCATTCCTCAGTCACATATCTAAAACCATAACCAATGGTTGTCTGGGTCTCCACCGAGAAGAGGAAAGCTCCCAAGAACCCATTGACATGTTTGATGCAGAATTTTGTAGCAACGGAACCACTTCCTGCACCGGGGACATCTAAGTCACCATGGAAGAAGGCAATGATCCAAAACAGCAGACCAAAGAATAGCCATGAGACCAAGAAAGCTGCTGAAAAGATCATGAGCATGTAGCGCCAACGAGTGTCCACGCAAGTAGTGAAGATGTCAGCCATGTAACGTTGAGATTTGTTGCTTAGGTTAGCAAAGTAGACATTGCACTGGCCGTTCTTTTTGACAAAGCGGTTACGTCGTTTCCGTCGCGGGGCATGACCTTTCCCATTACGACTGTGCTCATTAAGGCTGCCAAGGGAGGAGACTTTGTGCCCATCCTCTTCAGTGGAAACAATGCTGTACCTTATGAACAGGGGGAAAAGGGATAGTTAAAGGTGGGAGGAAGACAAGTTGTGATTTCTCAAAAGTTCATTTTAAGTGCTCGTACACCCAAATCTAGTAGAGGTGAACTCCTTAACTTACAACAGTTCATTTAATAATGGTTTGAAGTTACAATGGCACTGAAATTATTATTTATGGCCAATTTTCACACTGATGACCATTGGAGCATCCGCGAGGTCACTTGATCAAAATTCAGATTCTTGGTAAATGGTTCATATTTATGATGGTTGCAGTATCCTGGAGCCATGCGATCAGCTTTTGCAACCTTCTGTCAAGCAAAGTCAATGGGGGAGCCGGATTCACTTAACAATCATGTTACTAGCTTAACAAATGCAGGGATTCACTTAACATCTGTGTCAAGAAAGGTTGTAAAATGAGGCAAAATTTATTTAATGAATGTCTCGCTTAGCAACAGAAATTGTAGGCCCAGTTATGGTTGTAAGTCAAGGACTTCCTGTATCTCATTTTTTTTCAACCACCCCAGATGTTCTATATATGTGACCCCTTTACAGATGTGGCATGCACACTGTAGATTCAGCATTACTAAAAAAAATCATATAGCACTGGCATTCATGTGTACTGTGCAAACAATTCAGAAGGGTGAATCACTCCAAGTTCAGAATACCTGCAATTAAAATAATGTTCTATTCTGTGCCATTTTTGATGATTATCTTTAAAAAATTACTGCAGATATTATATTTGGTATCAGAGAGAGAAAAAAGCCATTAAAATAATCTTAAAAATAGGAGTTTTAGGACTCACCCCCATATAAGCCTTAAGACGTATGAGTTATTCTCTCTGCAGTGTTACAGTATGTTTGATTACAAGAGTTTAAAACAATAATCTCCACATTTTCTGAATCAAAAGTCTTTGCTTATAGCAATGAAGAATAATGCTGTATTAAGATGTCCACTTAACTGTTCAAGACACTTGATTTCTGGGATTGGTATCAATATACCATTCTCCAACAAAAAAATATAAATTGGTTGCTTTCAAATTTAATTAGCAGGACCTACAATAGCAGACTGCAGGTGTTCTAGACTATAATTCCTATTGTACCCAACCAAGATTATAATTGCCACAGTGGCTATAGTTGATGGGAATTATATTCCAACACATCTGAGGACACAAAGTTGGGATAGATGAAGCCATATGAATATGGTTTTGTAACATTTTAGCTCAGAATTGCATAAGACTGGAAGTTTCTATTTTCTGTTCAGTTTGCATTTGTTGATCTAATCGTGCATCTGTGACAATGTTTATACACTTCCAGAGTTCTAGACAATTCTGTTGCTACAGCAACAAGTATGTTTCCCAGCAGCCCATATCTAAAACCTAAGGTGTAATTAGAGATCAAGAGACAACGGGTTGCCAGATATCCTGAAAGAAACTCCCTCTCCTCAAGAGCTGTGACTAGTTTTTATCTCCTTCTTCAAAATTTTCCACTCTCTCTGTATTCATTTTTCCTAGTTGAGAAGAGCTGCTCAGTGGTTTCATCATAGAAGTTCTGTCTGACATCATTTGAACATAAGATGCGGTCATAGCAAATATCTATCACTGATATCTTAAAGTCTCTCTGTGGCAGAGAGACAGAGACAGAGAAAAGACACAGAGACAACGTATAAGAGATTAATTGCCAACACTTTTCTTTTTGTAATGCCAAATATCTTAAGATCAAAATATTTCTAATTTGTTTTGTTTGCTGTTTGTTTCAGCAGAACACTTTGCAAACTTGACTGAAATTCCAGGCAGAAGGGCTTATATCATGTTGTTATAGAATTATTCTTTCCTTGGATCAAAGATATAATGCCATACATTTAAAACAGTGCTTCTTGGGCTTGGGTTAGGGCAGGCTAGGGACAAAGCCAGACTGAAATATCAGCAAGTTTCAATTGTTCGTATAGTGCAGAGATCCCCAAACTTGGCAACTTTAAGACTTGTGGACTTCAACTCCCAGAATTCTCAAGCTGGTGCTGGCTGGAGAATTCTGGGAGTTGAAGTCCACAAGTCTTAAAGTTGCCAAGTTTGGGGACCCCTGATGTAATGCATTACTGTGATAATTCTATGATCTGTTTGATTTTGACAGTCTATTGCAACCTCTATTTATTCATTATAATAGTTATATAAATGAGAGCTTAGTGAGACGTGAGCCCTTGATCTTACTGTCTTATTTCAATGTTGTGTTTCGTGATAACAGATTAATAGACTATTTTTGCTGAGTCATAAATCCTGCAAGGTTGAAACAAGATTCACTTGTAGATTAACTTGATCTGGATAAGCTTCCATGGGAGATCCAGCATGGTGGGCGGTGCTTTTCACAAAAGTGGAGAAGGTGGTTGGGTATCTGCATCAGTTCTGCTTTCCCTGCCATCCCATGTTGTTTGACTCTCCGTCTGTACTTTAGTTCTTGCTTTCTAGATTCAGCTATAGGAAGCCACATCTATTCAAACAGGTGTGTAATTATCTCTATTGAGCATTTTTGTGACCATAAATTTTCATGACCACAAATTCCTTGTGTGTCCAATCACACTTGGTCAATAAAGAATTCTATTCTATTCTATTCTATTCTATTCTATTCTATTCTATTCTATTCTATAGGCCTTTAATGTTGAAACTGAAGAACTGAAAGATCTTCCTTCTGAGAAAAAGTTTAAAGTTTAGGACTGTTGAGCTTAGAAAAAGTTTAACAAAACGGGGGACATAATTGAGATGTATGGAATTATGGAAGGTATGGAGAAAGTGGACAGAATAAAGGCTTTCTCTCATTTTCAAAATACCTGGAATGGGGTCATCTGATTAAATTAATTGAAAGGAGATTTAGAGTAAACAAAAGAAAGTGATCTTTACACTGAGCAGCGTGTAATAAACTGCATCTTTACAGTTAAACTTATGCAAAATTAATTACATATGACATAGTAATTATCACTAACTTGGATATATTAAAAAGGAGATTGGATCAATTCATAGAAGACAGATCTATTGAGGAGTCAATTTTTTTTTAGCTATAACAAATAATAATATATGCACAATGTGTACCACTCCAATGAAAACTCTCCTAGCAAAAGAAATTGTTTACATCCAGATACTGAGGTAGAGAGAATCCAGCACAGAATGATCAGAATATTATAGGTAAACCTAATCCAGGTATATCCCTTATAATGATTGGAGAGAATTCCCATGAAACAATGGGATTATTAAAATGCAAACCAAGCTCAATTAGCCCCAAACCTCTGCAAATTTACTGGTTTTGGGTTATATAAGATACATCACCGGGTCAGGCTTAAGATGTAGCAGGGCCTTCGCAAAACATGAATTATCATTAGGTTTTTATAGCTTATATATATAAGCAAACTAAGAAAATGGGTTAGTTATATAACATCATTAAGCATATTGAGCAAATACAGCCTTCCCATGAATACTTTCTAGAATCATTCCTAGAATTGATTTTATTACCATTTGGTTAGTCAAATATTAAAAGTAATTTAAGTAACAAATATTCATACAGCTATTCAAAGTTCTGGAGTTCCCTACCAAAGGCCACCTATTATGAGAGGATGTAGGAAAGCAGGAGATGAGGCACTTGAGTGTTCATCCCACAAGAGGCAAACCAGGTCAGATTTTATGGAAAAAAGTGTTTCAAAGACACTCTATCTTAATTAAATAACTATAACTGTAGATTTGTATTACCAGCTGAGGCTTGACAACAACCCGGAACCTTCAAATATCTCATCCCACACCTTCCCACAACCTCTCACTACCTGATCAGCTCCATCTTAGTTTCCATTCTATTGAGTTGCAAAAGCATTTTTATTTAGACAAATCTTTGCTTTTCAATGTGATGTGGTTGTCAAGGATGAGGTCTGGGGACTACTTATTTTTTATTGTTTTGTATCAACATTTTAATTACAATTTTGGATATTATTTCATATTAATACTATTAGCCTTCCTGGAGGTTATTTAAAATAACAACAACAAATTGAGTGTGTGTGTGTGTGTGTGTTCCAGAGAGAGAGAGAGAGACAAAGACAAAGAGAGAGAAATGGTACTTTGGATTTAAGTCCTAAATACAAGATTCCTTGGCATACAATTCATACAGCTAGAATCTATATTGTGAATTCCATGATTGTCCCTCAGCAATCACTTGTAGACATTTTAAATACCTAATTGGACAGTAGGACCACATACATACAGCCCACAGAAAAATAAGGTGGCTACAGAGCAGTAAAAATTGGATGGGAGATGTTACTCACCTGTTTACCCGGATGCTGCCCATGACTCGTTTTATCATGAGGTACTTCTTATTATAAAGCTGAACAGCTTCCGATGTTGTGTATGATTGGGAGTATCACACACTGGACACACACAAATGGTGTCCCAGGGCTGTAAAAGCTTCGGTTCCTTTCATGAGGGAATAGATACCTAGATTAGAAGCAAAAAATTCAGAAGAAAAATCACAGCAACTAAAAAAAAGCCCTAATCAATAAAATCCCAGTTGTATTGTTCTCTCTATTTATTCATTTTTCATCTTTCCTCTAGCACAGAATTCAGGAAGGAATAAATAAGCTATGTTCCTACAACTTTTTAAACCCCAAACCTGGATAAACAAAATACATTTGCAGAGTTACATAACATGCATCACCCAAACAATCCATGTTATAGATTTAATGTGATGACTTAGCTCACACAATATGTGATGCCAATGAGTGGACACTGGGAGACAAGCCACTGCCCCCATTTCCACATATAAAACCAGTGGCAACACAGCCATTGAGTTTATCAGCCAGAGGCCCTCCTGGGTTGGACTTCAGAGCCAATTCTGGAAGCACAAGGTCAGAGATGGGCTCAAAGAACTGTTTAATGGAATGAACAAGTAGCAATAGGCGATAAGGGAAGCACTGCAAGTGAGCACCCCTATGCTGTGTAATAGCTAGTGCTATGGGATGTGTATGTGTGTGAGTTGTGTGTACGTCCTCCCCCCTCACATTGGTATTTAGGAACAGTGCCAATCAAAACCACACTGAATAGACTGTTGAAGAAGGTGGGAACTACTGTAGTGCCTGCTTATCTGGACAACATAAATTTCTAGCTAAAAAGAATATCACTGTCATTGACAAAATCACCATCAGTCAATTACAAAAGACAGCTTTACTTGGAAACAGATTACATCCTGCAATGGTATCTTTAATATTATTAAACAACAACTTCTGCTTATCCCAGGATCATGGGAAGCACTCTACAGATCAGGAGTGTCAAACTGGCAGCCTATGGGCCTGATGCATCACACATCACACATGCAGGCCACACCCACCCCAGTTCCACGAAGGGGAAACAAGTCATGACACATTATATGACAGCAAAGTGACACCATGAGTTTTACACCTGTGGTATAGATGAACAAAATGCCAAATCCAGTCTGGCGGACTTGCAAGCAACCATAATAATCTTCCTGCTTCCAGGCTTTTCTTTAATGCAATTAATATCATGTAGGAATTAAGGGGAAAGGACAGGGAGACAAAGAATCCACGGTGATAAATACTAAGACAGTGGTGGCAAAATAAATAGTATGGGAGTAAACAAGTAGGGCAGGAAAGCTCAGATTCACCTCAAATCTTGAAAGCCATTTTTTCCCAACAGTCTCATATCTAAGCATATCAGATCTAGACCTTTGTGGCTTCAGAGTTTGTTACATCTTGTGCTTCCCTGATCTAAGACTAGACTTTTAGGCATTTAAATCTGTTGAGACTTAAAAAAATAGTTTAGTCTCAACTGCTTCACAATGCAAATTACATTTCTTGAATGGTTGGGGACAGTGTTTTGAATGAGTGTTGCAAATTTCTCCTAATTAATGGGATGAGGGTAACATTAAGTTGGCCAATACTTGAATTCTGGAACCCACATTACGTATCTGATATTAACACAGTAGAGAAAGTCCAGAAATATTTCACGAGAAGAGTTCTCCACTCCTCTACTCACTGAAGAATACCTTATGTCACCAGACTTGAAATTCTAGACCTAGACAACCTAGAACTATGCCACCTTCGGTTTGATCTAAGTATAGTACATAAAATTATATTGCAATGTCCTACCTGTCAATGAATACTTCAGCTTCAACCATAACAATACAAGAGCACACAATAGATACAAACTCAAGGTTAACCGCACCAATCTTGATTGCAGGAAATACGACTTCAGCAACAGAGTGGCCAATGTCTGGAATACTCTACCTGACTCTGTGATTTCTTCCCCAAACCCCAAAAACTTTAACCTTAGACTTTCTACTATTGACCTCACCCCTTTCCTAAGAGGGGGTGTGCATAAGCACATCAACGTGCCTACCATCCCTGTCCTATTGTTTCTTTTTATTTTTCTTATATGTATCCATTTCATGTATTCATAACTATGTAATACTTATACCTGTTATCTTATAATCGCTTGATAAAATAAATAAAATAAAAATAAATAAAAATGATGTCCAGCCACCATGCTCGTCTCCTTTTACATCTGACTATTCCAAGCATAACTGCCTTTTCCACTGAGTTTGGTCACATGACATGGCTGAAATAAGTAAGGCAGAATTTTGTGATTTTGCTTTCCAGCAATATATTACAATATACTTTATCTTGTTATGTGAAATGTTGGTTGACCACAAACATCAGTATCTATGGCATCATCTAGTGATGACTATGAAACATAAAAGACTGATTTGGAATGCATGCAAAGTAAAGATAATTAATTAATAAAAAAATAAATGAAGGCAATCTTACCTTGTGTAATAGAATATACTGTATACATTCATGCAGAAGTTTAGGTGATGGTTTAATTATGAACGAAAGAGCTCAAATGTTATCAGCAAGTATGAATTGTTGTCATTTAGGTTCTTGTGGTTACTTAGGTTGAGGATATGTGTGAATACATGTAAACTGATAATAGTTGCATGGTATAATCCAGTGAGAGTGATACTGGAAGAACCAATAATGAGTTTTAGGGGGAAATTCTGCAATATTTTGAATGAATGTAGTTGGGGGAGGGGAAGAAATATATTCTGCTAGGTGATATGAATGGATAGATGGAAGTGAGATGTGAATTCAGAAAATGAATTAGCCTTTTAGAGATTGTTGGCGACTATTGGTGAATAGTGGATATTCCAATAGCATCTGCTTATAATAGTTGGTATGAACATAAAGCTATTCATATGTCTACATGGAAACAGAAAAAAATGAACAGGATTGATTTGATTATGTGGAAAGAGGGAGAGACTGGTAAATAATATAATAGTGATAAAAGATTCTGAATGTGAGATGGATCATTTTTGGTAGAGTCAATGTGGATCTCTGAACAAAAAAATGAAAGAAATAAAAGTAGGACAACTGCAGTAAGAAGTAGTAAGGAACTTGTATGCATGAATAAATGAATAGATAGATGATAGATAGACAGACAGACAGACAGACAGACAGACAGACAGACAGACAGACATTAGGTTACATTAATCTTCCAACAGAATGCATGTAATCTAAGAAATTAAGTTACCAATAGTGCTTGGAATAGAATGAAAAGAATTATTTTACAGAATGCCAGAACAATATGTGAAACTACATTAAGGAGATGTATGTAAAAGATGTGAAAGGAAGAAATGAAAGAGCCTACAGTTGAGAAACTGTCATATAAAAGAATAACTGTTTTCAAAAATGAGGATGAGGGAAAATACTGTATGATATTATAAAGCAAAAAAAAGATTTGCAAAGAATATAATCAAAAAGAGCAAGGAATAGTTTTGATTTTAAAAATGCAGAAAAAGTACAGAATGATTTTAATGGAAGTGTTTAAAAATTGTTTTGAAAGTGGGTGAAGATGTTTGAAGAAGCTGCCTCCAGATTTTTTTTTAAATTGAAACGAAAGCTGACATAAAAATAAAAATGACATGAATCTGAATGGTTTGCAGTGAATATAGAGAAACTGTATGATGCAACAAGTATTTACAGATTTGAAAATTAAAAACCAAAATAGTTGTGGAAAATGAATTAAAGTGTTTCAAGTTATATAGGAATGATACTGTGTTTCCCCGAAAATAAGACCTACCCCAAAAATAAGACCTAGTGTGATTTTGGGAGCCAAAAAAAATATGACAGTGTCTTATTTTCGGGGAAACACGGTATGCGATTTGTTCGTGGTTTCGTACATGAATAAATGTACATTGTTCTACATGAATATGGTAAGTGTTTTTTTTCATTTATATATATATATATATATATATATATATATATATATATATATATATATAAGACCTACCCTGAAAATAAGACCTAGTGTGTTTTTGGGAGCCAAACAAAATATAAGACAGTGTCTTATTTTCAAGGAAACACGGTAGGATATTGTATCAAGTAGATGAATTTGATTATTTAATGGAATGTTTAATGGGTAGATGGATAAAGACACTTTAATACAGGCCTATGGTAGAAAAACAATAATAGGTTGTATGTAGTTTATTGCAAGGAATGAATGTTTAATGAAAGAAATGAAAATTAAGATTGAATCCAAAAGCCAATGTAGAAGGAATGAAGAGGTCAAGAGAAAGAGGGAGACTGAGAAAGTCATTATTGGATGGAGTTGATGAGATTTTGAGACAGAATGAGAAACTTCAAGAACAAACGAGATGAATAGATGTAGTTAAAGCTTTGGTTTGCAAGGAAAGAAAGTTATGGAGAAGATCAACGCTAGATTTAGTTATATTTCCCTTTTTTTTCCTTATAAGAAGGCTACGATCTTATAGATTTTCTTTATTTCTCAGCATGGATTTGGTTCCTTTTTAAATATAAGTCAGTTATATTTACTGCACCAAAGGCTGCAAGTTATATGTGGGTGATATATATCTGCAGACTTAAATCCAAATTAGTTCTGATGAGAATTCAATATTATGGGATAATGTAGCCTGAACATTTCTGGGAAATCTTTCCTTTGGCGTTCTTGGACAAAAATGGCAGTGTTAGTTTGGATCAATTCAACATCAATCAGTCTTTTAAAATATTTTTCTCTTTGCAAAAAGAATCTGGGTTACTTAAAACAGGTAAATTGCAATTCATTCAATTAAAATATCCTTTGGCTTTAAAATTTGAGACTGATGCTTTAGCAGTGTCCCAAATTCTGTAATATTAAGATTACTAGATAAAAGTTTGGAGGTTCCAGAATGTACAATTATTTGCTATGCCTGATAACTACGGGAAACCTGCAAGTAATTTGGAACAATGAGTCGAAATAGCTTTAACAAATCAAAAGGCAAGGGTTTTAAATCAGATTAAATTGGTATTGTGTGATCCCAAATATAATTGACACAATAATTTTTTTGTATGTTTATAGGTGTTAGATTTGCATGAAGAGTCAGACGCGGAGTGCTTCAGTGAAGAGTTTATTAGTGACTACAGCTCATAACAGACCCAATTTGGCTGGGCTGCGGCTGCTACTTATAGCCAGCAGCCGCAGTTGCCAGCCAATCAGAGTGCAGGGTTTTCCTGCACTTTTCAAACCAATCATTTCTGACATTTTACAAGAACAGTTCAAACTTAACCAATGACATTCAAACCTGCATACATAACACCCCTCCCCACTAGGTTCAGTCCATACTCAAACCCCAACCTATCTAATGTATTCTTTTACATGTATTCTCTTACGTGTACGTTGAGACCTTCGTGGTTCAGAAGTTTTAACGTTCTCACCCAGTGAGAGAGGAAATGTGTCTGTTGACATTTCCCTAGTTGGACTTCCTGTGAAAGAAGACCCTGTTTGATTGTTAGAATCTGGTCTCTCCTCCCAACCCATCTCCAGCCCAATGTCAGCACCCAAGTCAGGTAGTGTTGTGCAATCTTCCACTTGTAAGGATGGATTTTGGCATTGTGACAGGTTTTGGGATGGTTCCTGTTGTAATGGCTCGTTACACATGGGGTTGATTCTTGTTTGCTGATTATCCTCATGTTCCTCCCCCTCCCCCCTAGAAAAGGCATTAGGTATGGGAACTAGAGAGGAACAATTGCGATGTTCCTGAGGTAACCTGGATCTAAGCTGATCAATGTGCCTGCTCCAGAGGACTCCATCCTCTGTTTGTACCCTGTAAGAACGAGGGCCTGTGATTTGAGTTATTTCAGCAGGAATCCATGAAGGTTCACCCATAAGGTTCTTAGCATAAACAGAATCACCCACACTGAACGTGCGAACTTTGCTAGTGGAATCAAGTGGTGCGTTGGGTGCGTAAGTGGGATGAAGGCGGTCAAGGGGAGACCTAAGTTTCCTACCCATCAACAACTCTGCTGGGGATAAGTTAGTTGATGGGTTAGGAGTGATGTGCTGAACACTAAGAAGTTTTTCAACTTTCTCAGTGATGTCCCCAGGACCCAATTGCTGAAGCTTTTCCTTGGTAAAATGTACCATGCGTTCAGCCCGGCCGTTAGCCGAAGGGTGCCCAGGGGCAGTCAGGGCATGTCTGATATCCTGTTGTGCTAGATAGGATTCAAAAGGTTGGATGTAAATTGAGGGCCATTGTCAGAGACAAGAACATCAGGTAACCTGTGGGTTACAAAAAGCTTTTTAAGCTGCTTGATGACAGCATCAGTTGTGGTGGATGCCATAGGGATGACCTCTAGCCATTTGGAATATGCATCTACTATAATAAGGAAGGTGTGCCCTCTGGTAGGGCCAGCGAAATCAATGTGAATCCTAGACCATGGGCCCCTAGGACATTCCCATTCCTGTTTGGGGGCGAGAGGTGGGGCAGGCCTGACTACCTGACAGTTGGGACAAGATGCAACCCAGTTTCAACCATTTTGTCAATACCTGGCCACCATACATAACTCCTGGCCAATCCCTTCAATACCAGGCCAATACCAGGATGACCCTCATGTAACATTTCCAAACCTCTCTTTGCAGTTTTGCAGGAATAACCACCCTGTTACCCCACAAAATACATCCTCTTAATACAGATAATTCAGTTTGCCTGGACTTAAAAGGTTGGGCAAGGTGAGGTAGATCTTGAAGAGGCCAACCTTTCTTAATCCAGCCTATAATAGGAGCCAATAAAGTGTCTTTGGCAGTCTCTCTGGCAATTTCAGCAGCGTGTACTGGAAGCTTGGCAACAGTTTCTAGGAAAAAGGTGTGTGCCTCAGGTTCAAAGTCCTCCTTGTGACAAGGAAGTGGGCAACGACTCAAGGCATCAGCATGTCCAATGTCCTTGCCAGGCTTGTGGATAAGTTTGTATGAATAAACAGCAAGAAATTCAGTCCACCTCAGCATTCTTGGTGACAGGATAGTGGGTGTAGGTTTGTCTCCTGCCACAATGCCTAACAAAGGTTTGTGATCTGTGACAATGGTAAATGTTCTCCCATATAAATACTCATGAAATTTCTTGATAGCTGCAACAATTGCCAATGTTTCCTTGTCCAATTGGCTGTAATTCCTCTCTGCTTTGGTCAAGGTGCGAGAGTAAAATGCAATAGGGGCTTCCCTACCGCTGGGAAGCCTGTGGTTCAACCCCCCCCACTCCAAAGGGGGATGCATCACAAGTCAGTACAACAGGTAAATTCTCAGAGAACTGTATGAGTACAGCATCAGACGTGATTAGTCTTTTAATACTGTTAAATGCTGATTGTTCCTTCCTGCCCCAGACCCAAACAGACTTTTGTCAAGTAATCTGTGTAATGGTTCTGCAATGGTTGCCTTCTGAGGTAGGAACATGTGATAAAAGTTAATAAGTCCAAGGAAAGCTTGCAAATCTGTTTTGCATTTTGGTCTAGGGGCTTCTTTGATTGCTTGAACCTTGGCATCTGTAGGGTGGATGCCATGCTTGTCAATCATATAGCCCAAGAACTCAACCTTGTCAGTTCTAAGAGTGCATTTTTCTTCCTTGACTTTTAACGCCGCTTTCTTGAATCTGGTAAAGACTTCTCTGAGTCTCTCTTGTAATTGAGTGTCATTTTCAGCAGAGATTAACACATCATCAAAGTAAGGCACTACCCCTGGCAGTCCTTGGAGCATCCTTTCCATAAGGCTTTGGAAGATGCCTGGTGCCACGCTTACTCCAAACTGTAACCTTTTACATTTGAAGGCACCTCTATGAGTCACAATGTTTTGGGCCTCTGCAGTGGCATCATCAACTGTTAGTTGTTGATATGCCTGGGCCAGATCCAAGTTGGCAAAGACTGTGCCCCTGCCAAGTGAATGTAATAAATGATGCACCACTGGAACTGGATATGCGCTCTGCTGAAGCGCATGGTTCAATGTTCCCTTATAGTCTCCACAGATTCTTACTGACCCATCAGTCTTGACTCGTGTGATTATGGGTGTCTCCCACCTGGAGTGGTCAGTGGGCTCTAAAACCCCTTGAGCTATTAGTTTATCTAATTGTGCATCAATTTTTTCCTTTAAGGCAAATGGGACCCTTCTGGGCTTTAAACGAATTGGGGGCACCTTGGGATCTAGGTTGAAAGTGATAGGGGTCCCCATATACTTGCCCAATCCGTCGCTGAAGACCTCTGGAAACTCAGACTTTAAGGCCTCCTCCCATTCAGTGTTGCTCACGTGATTGATGCCAGTCACCTCGATGCCTAGTGGATTGAACCACTCAAGTCCCAGCAAGCTTGGGCGATCCTTGTCCATGATGGTCAAGGGCAAGCGTTTGGTGTGGCCTTTGAACTTCACGTTGAATTCTCTTGTTCCAACTACTGGAATCTTGTTCCCTTGGTAGTCTTTAAGAGTCAGTGCTTGCTTCTGGAAATGCTTCTTCTGAATGTTGGGAAGTAGCCTGTGAATAGTGTCCCATGACACCATAGATAAATAGGAGCCTGAGTCCACTTCCATTTGGCAAGGCCTTCCTTCAATGAGTACCTTCACATGTACTTTTCTGCTTCTTAAGGGTGAAGAATGACCAATAGTGACTGTTTGATGAGTTTCATTCTTCCCATTTGCTTCTGTGTTGCACCCCATTTTCTCACTGAAGTTGTTATGCTTGAATTCTTTGTCAGGAAACTTCTTTCTGCTTGGTGGAGTTCTGGATGATTTGCAGACTCTTGCTAGGTGACCTCTTTTTTCACAACGGAGGCAGATGGTATCCAAAAACTTGCATTCAGTGCGGGGTGCCCCCCCAACCTCTGCAATAAAAGTCTTGCCTCTTTCTTCCAAGGTCTTTCCTTTTCTTCTCCATTCTGAGTCTATAAATTCCTTCCTCCACCTCACTACAGTCTGAATCAGAATCTATTTGCTTGCAATGGGTTGTTGTGGATTTTTCCACATCAGGATGGCTTGCGGCCTTGTTAATTTTCTTCATGGCTGCTGCTGAGGACTTGGTAGCTTCCGCTGAAGAAGCTTCTTCTATGGCCTCCTTAAACGTGATCTTAGGTTTCATTAATAATTTGCTCTGCAAAACCTTGTCTTTTAGGCCTAGAACAAATCGATCGCGCATGGCCTCTTCTAAGTTGATAAACTCACATGCACCCCAATGTCCCTTAAACTTGCCATGAAGTCATTAACGTTTTCACTTTCCCCTTGATCCCGACGGTAGAATTCATGTCTCTTAATGAGGCACGATACTTGTGGCGCGTAATGGGCTCTTAATAACTTTTCTAAGTCGGGCCAGTCCATTACCTTCACGTCTGCAGCTCCCACCAATGCCTTCACCATCTTGAAAACAGCTGGACCGCAGTGGGTGAGAAAGACCGCCCTCTTCCGCTTGTCGGAAATGTCGGCGAGATCGTTTCCCTCCAAATACATTTGGAAACGATCTGCATACGAGTCCCAGTCTTCTGCTGTCGGATCGAACGGGGCTGGGGGGGGGTGTTCAGCACAGCCATCTCTCTCAGCTTGTTCTCTGCGTTGTCTTCTCTTCGGAAGGATCCCACCTTCATCGCCAGTGTTAGATTTGCATGAAGAGTCAGACGCGGAGTGCTTCAGTGAAGAGTTTATTAGTGACTACAGCTCATAACAGACCCAATTTGGCTGGGCTGCGGCTGCTACTTATAGCCAGCAGCCGCAGTTGCCAGCCAATCAGAGTGCAGGGTTTTCCCGCACTTTTTAAACCAATCATTTCTGACATTTTACAAGAACAGTTCAAACTTAACCAATGACATTCAAACCTGCATACATAACAATAGGTATCCTGTAATCTTAGACATTAATTAATATCAGTTAATATTCTGTGTACTTAGTCACCACAGAGGAGATGTATTAAAAGTTTGGTTTCAAACTTTGTTTTAGAACTGTAACATTTTGGATGGAATGATGACTCATAAATAACTTGTTGCATAGTTAGCATTTTGATTTAATATTCATAATATAAATATGGAGTCGAGGAAAATGAAAGTTAAAATGTGAATGTGTAATCCAAAAGTTTGGAAACTATCAAAGCATGATAAATTGGATTATCTTTATTTACTTTTATTTAAAAGGAAGTTGAAAAATATTTTTAACAGATTAGACAACCATTTGTCTGAAATGGTATAAGGCAGTGGTGGCCAACCTTTTTGGGCTCCTGTGCAAAAACTGTGTGCATGCTGGTGCATGCTCACATGCCAACACCCAGAAGGCAATGCAAGCCCCCTGCCCCCTGCGCATGCATGCGCAATCCCCCATCCCTGCCCCCCTTTCCTGCACTGCACCTCACAGCTGATTTTTGGCTGGTTTGAGGCCTTTTTCGGCCTCCCAGAGGTTTGAAAAAAGCCTCTGCAGGCCGAATAGGCCCGTTCCATCACTTCCGGTATTACAGGAAGTACTGAAACGGGCCTATTTGGCCTGCAGAGGCTTTTTTCAAGCCTCTGGGAGGCTGAAAAAGACCTCAAACCAGCTGAAAATCAGCTGTGAGGCGTGTGCATACGCAGTGAGGTAAGTTTTCCTGCAGCTTGCGTGCCGGCACAAATGGCTCTGTGTGCCACATGTGGCACACGTGCCATAGGTTCGCCATCATGGGTATAGGGTTTCCTGCTTGAGAAGGGGGTGGATTTAGAAGACCTCCAAGGTCCCTTCCAGCTCTGTTATCCTGTTAACAATATCATGCCAATCATGCTGATCAGAAGCTCTGATACCAAAGGATGGACCTTAGCACCATGAGGTTTAAAGTAAGAATAAGCTTTGTAAATATGGCTATAAACATCAAGTCCAATTCAGTAATGTGACATTTTCATTTGATTGTTTTCTGCACTGGAAATAGAAGCACTAGGGCAACTAGGATTTGCTTTGCTTTTCCTGACCTGACATTCCCATTGGAACTATATTTCATCCCAGTGTAGATAAAGTAAGGCACAACAAAAACAATGCAACATTCTAAGATGCCACAATGCCAGGATTTTATAACTACGATTAACTGAATGAGGCATTATGGCCTAATTTTCATGCTTTACTTATAATGAGTCGGATTGTACGTTACATCAAGACAAAAGATTTAATAAAAAAATTTTGGGGGGAGGGGAATTCTGTTAAACCCATAATGCCCATTGAATCCACATTTATATAATTGCACCATTTACATAATGAAATAATTGATGTTCTTACATCATGATGTACATTGACATAAATGATGTAAAAACATCAATTATGTCATTAGAAACAATGAACCTGTGCATCCTTTTGGGGATAAAGAGTGAATATAAATTCAGTTCTTCTTGTTAAAAGTCTGTTTTCAAAAAGGTCCATTTAATAGAAGTTTATGTTTTTTAATCTACCTAAGGAATGGAGGTCTATGGATAGATTACAAAGTGAGACAAAACGATGAAGAACTAAAACAACCAAAATAATTTTAAAAGGTAGGCTACACAAGAAAAATGTTAAACAAAAGATTATTCCACTGTCATGCAGGCATTTAAAATCAAAACTCATTATAAAAAGGCTGGGAAGAGATACACAGCTGTCAGTTATGTATCATAGTCACCTTTAGAGCTTCCCATATGGCTCAAATCAGATTCCTTTGAACAAAACTGGAGCCATATTGTTTGCATCTATCTTCCACCATACCCCAGAGCTCTTCGGAGGGGCTTACTTTGAGTATGGTTTAGTATTTTCAAAACAAAAATTTGAGGGCTGCCCAATAAAGTAAATATCACAATTATATCCCAGCCTTTTCACCAGGGAACTGGAAAAGAGCACAGGAGAGGTCTATGACAATTTGCCATGGTCAACTTGTCAGGGCTAACTTACCATGGCCAACTCACCACAGGACAACTCACTGCAGGACAAGAATTACACTAATATCAAATAGTGGAAAAGAATATTTGAAGGATGCAAAAGGAGGGACAGAATGAAATGTGAATGGCAAAAATTAAAATAATTTTTATTTATTTTAAATAATTAAATAGAATTGTTAAATTGTCCTGCAGCAAGTTGTCCTGCAACGAGTTGAGTCGTGGTGAGTTGGCCACAGCGAGTTGCCTGGGGCAAGTTGTCCCATTCCACGCAGAACTGAGTAGAGGAAGTTCAATTGCCGAAATGGGCAATAAGCATGGGTTGCCAACCCTGACCCCATAGGTAGTCTATAGATCGACATCAGATTTTGTCTACACTGAAACTGTTGCCACCAGCTTGAGCAGAAAAATGCTACAGCAACACTGGAATGATTAAGGACAACTTTGACACATTCATGTGTTGAAGTGTGGAAAGCAGTGTCATATAGAGACAAAGTAGAAGAAAGATTCTGATGAGACGTTTACATTGCAAGCCAATCTATGCGAAGGTGACTTTTTTATACTATGGTAGAACATCTGGTTACTTGTATAACCCAAAGTGCTTTTCCAATTATTTCTTCAATGTTGTTTATTTCCCAAAATACAATTTTTTCTAGACACTGGAAAACAATAATTCATAAAAGCCTGAAAATAACTGCATGGCTGTCACTTCCAGCTCAATACTTAAGGGCTGTGATATGTGATCCTTTTATTAACATAATTGAGACATGTGAACTTCCCCTTCTCTAGCGGTTATAATACTATGTAAGTTGTCTCAAGATGTTTTGTTGCTTGAGGGGAAGAATATAGTAGTACCTCTGCTCCTTGACAACTGATGCCACTTCACCACTAGTGATGGGATCATTCTATGTTACACTTCAGGGAGCAAGGGTAGGTCACATGATGTACAACCTTGTATCACATCTGCTACTTAAAGCCACTATTTCCTTTGTAGGTGTATTCTAATACTACATTTTGAGATTTGGTACTTATCACATTATTATATATTGGAGAAAATTGTTAAGGATGCCTTAGATGCAGGAACAACAAATAATTCAGTTCTAGAAAGCATAACACAAGACTGCTCACTGGAAGCCTTAATAATGAAGCTACAACTTAAATAGGGACATAATGTGAAGAATAGAATCACTGGTGAAGAACCAATGATTAGAAAAAGAAGACAATGTGGCTAGGTACTATCTTAGGCAACACAACCATGTACTGTTACAAAAACATGTTCCCTTTGGTTAATTCTATTATAAGACCTAACAGAAGCAATTATTGCCAAACAATTCCTAGTAAAATAATATTGATCAGATCAGAAAGAGTTGGGAGGGGGGGAAGCAGGAATCAGAAAAATTTGAAAATCAGACTAGCCTGATTCTCCTCCTACAAAGAGTTAGAAGTAATTGAATAACTTAATAACACAATTATTGTTTTTGTTTTATATGGGGGATTAGTAGAGATTTTTGGTTATACCCTGTCCAGTCTATTCTAATTAGAATGGTATTTAAAAACTGTGAGAGAAATAATAAATGACATATCATACCATACATACAGCATATTGCATAATACAGGTGGTCCTTGCTCGATGACCCTTCGTCCAGCAATCATACAAAATTACAACAGCACTCAACAAATGGTATTCATGACTGCCCCTCAAAGTTATGGCCATTGCAGCAGCCCCTTGGTCATGTGATCAAAATACAGGCACTTAGCGGTCTGCCCGCATTTCCGACTGCAGCATACACTTCAATTCCCACCTCCCACTATCTCCCCTCCATCTTTCCCCTTTTTGCTGCCTTCCACTCTGCTCCCCCCTATTCTGTCCTACAGTCCACTGCCCCACCAACTCTTCTGCCCCAAGTTGACATTTGCCATTTTTTTTCCTCCTACTGCTGACGAGGCAGACTTGGCTTTGCCCTTCATGAGCAAGCTGCTGGCCACACACAACCTTCCCAAGGCCTTGCAGAGGGCCAAGCTGAGCATGCCTCAGCAGCAGCAGCAACAGGAAGAAGATAGGAAAGGACAGCTGGAGGCAGCAGGGGCAGGGACATGCAGGGTGGTGGGGGCATCAGGAATGGCAGAGTGCAGGGCAACGGGTGGTGGAGTGCAGGGCAGCCAAAGGGTCAGAAATGGGTGGGGGGAAATAGATGGGTGGAAGTTGAAGGCAAATGTGAGGCAGGAGAAGCATGAGGTCCTGGCTTAATGACTGCCACAAGGAGTACCAGGACTGCTGTCACTAAGTAGTGCAGTTACTTTATATTTTGCCTAACGACCACTTCCCCTAGCAATGGAATTCCTGGAAACAATTAGGGTTGTTTTAAGCCCAGAAGGAAAAGGACTCCAGTGTAGACTTTGCATTTGTAATAGCAATAGCACTTAGACTTATATACCACTTCACAGGGCTTTATAGCCCTCTAAGAGATTTACAGAGTCAGCATATTGCCCCACACAATCTGGGTTCTCATTTTACCGACCTCGGAAGGATGGAAGGCTGAATCAACCTTGAGCCAATGAGAATCGAACTGCTGACAGTCAGCAGAATTAGCATGCAATGCTGCATTCTAACCACAGCTTTTAATATTAGTGCAATATCCTGAAAAGAAGCCTCTCTCTCATTAGAAATGTCTTTCCTCCCATTTCTTACTATGCTCTTTATAAACATAAACTATGGAAGGTAGGAGTGGAAGGTAGGATTGAAGACTAGGACTACAAAGCCCACCCTCCAGTACCATAATGCCAATTTGGATGTCTCAGCCCTTTTTCTTTCAGCAACTATTCGGTTAAGAAAAAAAAACCCACATATTTTCAAAACACATTAACTTTGATGCTAAATCTCCGTTTGGAACAGTCAACCGAAAGAAGTCCTGGGATCTATACATTTTGTACAATGTAGCTTTGAAAGAGCAGCCAAGGCATTAAAGTATGAAATTAATATTCCATTATGTAATAAAAGTACTTCTGGGGAAAAGAGAAAAGTTACTTATTTGAAGCCATACAGTAATGAGAGCAAAAGGTTTAAGCGCCAAGAGCACTACAGGAGCATTACACTCATAGGCAAGAGAGTCCCCTAAGTTAGTTTGGTCTCTTCTTCTTCCTTTTCAACTTCTGACATTCTACCCACAGATTTAAGCAGGTCAGCAACAAGTGTCAGTGTTTCTGCACCAAAGACCAACTGGTGAATTGTAGCATGAGCATGGTTGGTGACCCTAAGAAGATTTTGCAAAGCGATGTCCACGTGCTGTTTCACTGCCCCCATATTAGTAGATTGGCCTGATCGCAGGCTTTCGTTCTCTACTTTGTAGCAGGTCAACTCGGCCTGAAGGAAGGCCATTTCTTGTTTTAGCTTCTCAATATTGCTTTCTGCCTTCAGAGCTCTTTGGGTCATACACTGAAGATTCTGCTCTGCCTGCTGCATCAGTGCTTCCAAATCTTGAGCCTCTTTCTCCTCCTTGTTCATAGTGGCTTGCAGCGTCCTCTCAAGGTTTCGTACCATTTGGGTTTGACTTTCAGAGAAGTTCTGTATTCTTTTGATCTTTCTCCTCAGCATGGAGTTTTCCTCTTTAAGCTCTTGATAACTCAACTGTGAGGACACAAAATCCACTTCTTCAATAGGTTCTTCATGGGAAGTATAGCTTTCTGTGACTTTGGCATGCGAAGGGCACCCAATGCATGGGTCATTATCATTGAATGGCCATGAAGAGAAAGATTCCATTCCTGAAAGAATTGCTGAATTGTAATCAAAGGGATCACACTGGGTAACATTACAGATCCTGGATAAATGTGTTTTATCATAGGAAGAAGGCGGGAATTTTTCTCTCCAATCATCATCATCATCTGATAAATGGGTAGAAACTGTTGCCTCTTTGTATAGAGGCTCCTGAAACTCCAAACTCAAGCCTAATGGTTCTGGAGACAGAGACACTTCTTCAAGGACAAGGTTCTGCCTGGACACTTTCTTCTTATTATTTCTGTTTTTTCCTTCATGTTGTCTTGATGTACCACGGTTTTTGTTTTTTACCAGCCCTTTTAAGGAAGATGCAGATGGGTCATTTGAATTTTTCATCTGATTGTCTCCAGAGCTGCTATGATTCTTGACATGGTCTCCTGGAGTAGTTGGAACATGATGGTGATAACAGGGCTGGATTTCCTCTTCATCATCTTTTAGGGCTCGGGTATGTGAGCAGCCAGCAAGAGGTGGCCGTGGCATTTTGGACAGACAACTGACATCTAGAACATTTGCATTCTTCCCAAGATAGCCCCAAGATAGCTCCCAGTTCTTCTCCACTGGTTAAACCAGCCCTGTCGACTGTAGAGCCAGTGGTGTTGGCTTCACTACTATTTAAGGGCCTATTGAAGCATCTGAATTTAATCCTTGTAGGTATGTGTCTCTTTAACAGTGGAGGAAGCAGAAGTTACTATGATCTATGATGTCATCAGCTGTCAGTGCTTCATTTTGTGACTTCACAGGCTGGAGAGAAATGTATAATTAGAATAGCTCTCACAACATTTTTCTGCTAGCTGAAATGCTGAAGTGGAGTGCTGAGACCACCTGTAATATGATCATACCCTCAATTCTTTTAACCTTGAATAAATTACCATCCCTTCCCTATCTCAAGAACTAATAATCTAGAATACTGGCCTATTTAGAATATCTGATACTGACAGGTAGGTGAAACCTGATTTAATACAGGTTTCAGAAACTGCTCTCTCTCCCTCCCTCCCCTCTTTGAAACCACTTTTATGTGAGTTGAACTGCTGTGGGTCATTTCCTCTTCACCCCTATCCTTGGAAATGTTCAGCTGAGAATAACAATTTAATAGAGATTTCTAGATTCCAACCATCCCACATTTTTGAGGATTCCCAAGAGAGAGAATCATTTTTAAGTTTATTTGGAAGTAAGTCCAGAGGAAGATGGAACATACAGTATGTGGCATATATATTCAAATATTAATTTTGGCTGATACAACTGCAGCAGAGGTGGTATTCAGCAGATTCTGACCACTTCTGGAGAACCAGTAGGGGAAATTTTGAGAAGTTCAGAGAACCAGCAAATACAACCTCTGACTGGAGATTTTACAGTATCCTTCCCCTGCCACACCCACCAAGCCACACCCACAGAACTGCAGACTGCAGAGTAAAATTTTTTGAATCCTACCACTGAACTGCAGACTGAAGTTAAACTTAGATGCTGCTTTGAAAGAGTTTACTTTTGATCTAGAAGAGGCTTAGGTTAAATCTGTCTGACTAGAAATAGTTTTTACACGGTATTCTCTATTCCCTTGCTTTTCTGTAATGGTGCTTTTGTTTTGTTCTTTCTTTCCAGCTTATGTTGTTATTCCACACTAAGTTGCATTCCTTCTCCAGACTCTGATAATTAAATCTCATCCTATTTAGAGTGAAAATACAGTAACCAAACACATGCCATTAAAATGATGCTTCTGTTTTTTTTATTAATTTGATCTAATCCCACTTTTATTTTTGTAAAATAAAATATAATGTACACTAGGCAGTGCACATTATACCACCATTTTCTATTTTTTCCTCAGAATAATGACACAGAGTGGGGATAACTCTCCCAAATGTGCTTTTCCAAAAGGCAACTAGACTTTCTTTGTTTTCCCCTTGAAAACATTTCACTTCTTATCCAAGAACTTCTTCAGTTCTGGAAAAAAACAAGAAAAGGACAAGAAAAAAACAAGAAAACCCACAATCTGAATGATTGAGAATCTCCATAGACATTTTTCCCAAAGCTGATTTTCATGCCGATGAAAAGATTAAAACTCATAATCTTCCAATTTCTAGTCCAGTGCCTTAACTAATACCATGGCTCGTTTGAATGTTAGTGAGTGCTGGCATTCAAACAATGGGATAGAATTAAGATCTAGGGTAGTAAAATCTCTAAGAATTCTTTAGAAGTTATATAATAGGAGAACTGGTTGAGGAAGGTTTGTAGAACAGTAATTAGATGCAGTAATTAAATCAACTTTTATTCATACAAGAATAATACAGTGGTGGGGAAGCAATGAAGAGGCATATCTGTGAATTCTACATTTGGTAGGGTGTAGTTTTTAAGCAGTTTTCACAGAAATTTCAAACCCAATGTTTGCCCAGTGTTATTACTATAGTATAAACAACACTTTCCTAGTCTGTTAGTCTATGAACACAATACCACTGAACAGATCTCCATCTTGCCCAACATGGTAGCCTTGAGCTGTTGTTTGGATTACATCTCCTAGAATTCTTATGTTAGCTAAGAATTCCGGGTGTCACAGTCCCAGCTTCCTTGACAAACTGGGGAAAATCAACCATGGTGGTGCAGTAGTTAGAATACAGTATTGCAGGCTAATTCTGCTGACTGCCAACTGCCAGCAGTTTGGCAATTCGATTCTCAGCAGCTCAAGGTTGACAAAGCCTTCCATCCTTCCAAGGTCAGTAAAATAAGGACCCAGATTTTTGCAGACAATATGCTGACTCTGTAAACCACTTAGAAAGAGCACTGTGAAGCTGTAAAGAACTGTGAATAGAAGTCTAAGTGCTATTGCTATTGCTGTTTCAACAGTCTGGGAAGATGACAAGGTACAAATAAATGAAGCTATCAAAAATGCCAAGCATTTGTTAAACCAGGGGCTCGGTTTGTTCAGCCAAGTAGCATATGAAAGGT
Organism: Naja naja; assembly: GCA_009733165.1. Taxonomy (NCBI): domain Eukaryota; kingdom Metazoa; phylum Chordata; class Lepidosauria; order Squamata; family Elapidae; genus Naja; species Naja naja. The sequence continues at coordinate 23,643,603 of CM019154.1, read as the reverse complement.
ACATAGAGGGGAATGTAACCAAATGTGTGTTTTAAAAAATAATTATAAATATACCAAATCTAGGCCAACAGTCTCCATCTGTCCTTACCGTCGTTATCAATAGACTGATCTCTTTAGGTTATCTCATGCCATTATGCTTAAATAGCAATTTTATTAACACATCTCTAATTGGATACATTGAGGAAAGAAGAGGGTATGATTTCCCCCCTTTCTTTTCGTTAATAGTCATTAGAAAAGTACCAAAAAAAGCCCACCCCCAAAACAAAACAAACGATTGGAAGCAGAACCATCTTCAGAGCGTGACTCAGAGCTATTCATAGCTCCATAAAGCCAGCTGCAGTATCAGAGACAGAAGGGTTCTGCCCGTATTATTATTTCAATTACCATCTGAATTAAAAGTTTGAGCCACGATCAGCCCACATGGTAAAGGGAAGGAGGGAGAAAAGTCAGACAAGCTAAAGAGGCTCACCAAGGCCTACTCGATGACACAATTAACATGTGGCAAAGGTAAAGTTCACAAAGACACAGCCTCCCTCAGTTGCAACAGAAAATCAGAACAGCAGAACAGAAAATCAGGCTATGGACTTACATCTCAAGCAACATCCTGGGTGTATCCTGGGTGGCAACTTGGAGAAATAAGAGAGGCTTCAAACCTCTTCCCTGAACATCACAGCCTGCAAATTTTGTGGCTGCAGAAGCTATACCACTGTTTCTGGAGAAGCAGCTAAGAGGACAGAAAGCACAAGTTGAAAAGTGAAATCTCCACAGACTCCTCAGATAATCATCTACAGTCTGTCTTCTTGAGTCACTCAAACTGTAGAACACATGAGAGGACATAGACCTTCATTTTAGCTAGAATACCTGATTAAGTTTTTTAATCGGACTGTTCTAATTATGGAAATTTGCAGTGCAACCATTTACTGGGATGAGTTGATAAAGTTCATCTGCTATTCCCACTTACAGATGTAGAGGTGTTATGCTACTCTACAATATGGCTCTTTTGCTTTTGGCTTAGCAAAAGATACAAGACCCAGCCTTGTATGTGAACCATGCCATAATGTCTTGTTCAGCCATGGTTAAAACAGACTGTGACTTAGGATGATATGCAAAACCACTGTCAAATGCACAGCCCTTGAACACTCATCTCATTCAAAACACATTTTCTTTCCTTTCACTTACTTCACTCTATGATTTATGGCTTGATGTACTGTGTCAACAAACGAGAATTAGACTGTAGTAGTGAGAAGTAAAACCCAGGTCACTCTCTATTTATTATGTGCAGAAACCCAGATTTGGAAGTAGAAATAATACAACTGTGCCCACATGTAGCATTTGAAAATATCTTTATAAACCAAATGCATATATCCTTGGAATTGCACAGCAGTTGCTCTGGGAGCCCAAGAACAGGCACTACTTCTTCAGGATGTTACCAACAGATGCCACATAAGTGCTCTAGATCAGAGGTCCCCAAACTTGGCAACTTTAAAACTTGTGGACTTCAACTCCCAGAATTCCTCAGCCAGCTGCTGGCTGAGGAATTCTAGGAGTTGAAGTCCACAAGTCTTAAAGTTGCCAAGTTTGGGGACCCCTGCTCTTGATGTTTTCCTCTTCAAATTCAGATCTCTACATAGTTGTACTCATGTACAGAAAATGATAGATCAGGCCTACCATTATGTAGGGTGACACAGCTAGTCTCAAGGGTTATATATTTAATTCATTTGTTTAACATTTCATTTTTACTCACATTTTACAATATGATGCTTGCAATGTATCCTTGTTTTTTCAGCACTCATGCAGGAGTAAAACAGAACAATCTGCTACAATTTGATTTTGCAAGACAGCAAATTGGGAGCAATTGCCACCTCACATGACTCTCTCTGCCAGCGTAACACTCCCACTTCTCAAGAGGCATTTCACACAAAGTATTGTTTATGTGAAATCACTGTTGTTTAACTGCACAGGTCTTCCCAATATTTGCACTGCCGGTTTATGCAGCACATCAAAAAGCGTGGCCATAACTGATGTGCTGCAAAGCTGCTTTTGAAAATGAAAGGTACTTGGTGATTTGGGGTCTTTTAAGCAAGAGAACTTTTCACAGTAACAATCGAAAGCTATTTGATAACTATTGCATATTTTCTTCCATAAGATGGAAATAGCAAAGGAAATTCTGAAAAATATGATCATAAAATCCCAGTTTAGTACAATACCACTGACAAAGAAGAACAAGAAATCTAAGAAGAAACTAGCACTGTTGCACAAAGATCTCTCTGATAAATTGAAAAACAAAAAGGACAAGTACAAAAAATGGAAAGAGGGACACATTACTAAGCATATAGTCCAAATCTGCAAAGATGAAGTCCAGAAAGCTAAGACTCACAATGAACCAAGACTTGCAACAAAAATCAAAAATAATAAACATTTCTTTCAACATATAAATAACAAGAAAAAAGGCAAGGAAACAGTAGGTCCACTTAAGAGAGAAGATGGCAAGGAAGTAACAGATAATAGAGAGAAAGCAGAGCTGCTTAACTCATTTTTTGCATCAGTCTTCATGCAAAAAAAAAAAAATAGCCCAGCCTACCAAAAACCTAACTGTTAAAGACAGACTAGAAAAAAAAATTAAAATAATCAAGAAAATAATTAAAGAACACCTATCTGATCTTGATGAATATAAATCACCGGGACATAGGGGCCTTTGCCCAGGTCCAGCTGGTTCGCCAGTTGCGCCCATATCTGGACCAAGATGCCCTGCGCACGATCACTCAGGCACTTGTCATCTCTCGACTCGACTACTGTAACGCTCTCTACTTAGGACTGCCCTTGCATACTACCCGGAGGCTCCAGCTGGTGCAGAATGCGGCCGCGCGGGTTGTGATGGGAGCTTCCCGGTACTCCCATATTACGCCCCGCCTGCGCGACCTGCATTGGTTACCAGTTGCCCTCCGAGTGAGATTCAAGGTTCTCATATTAACATTCAAAGTCCTACATGGCATGGGTCCAGGGTATTTACGAGAACGACTCCTGCTGGCATCGAATACCAACCGCCCTGTACGAGCGCACAGACAGGGGCTCCTCAGGGTGCCATCTGCGACCCAGTGTCGCTTGGCAGTGACCCGGGGGAGGGCCTATTCTGTGGCAGCTCTCACTTTGTGGAACCAGCTTCCCCTGGGGCTCCGTTTGGCCCCCGATCTCCGCACCTTCCATCATGATTTAAAGACCTGGCTATTTGGACAGTCCGGGCTGTGCTGACCTCCTAGGGTGTGGGGGATTGACTTTGTTTTAGATTGGGGAGGTTTATGCTAATTTGACTTGGTTGTTTAATACGGTTTTAGTTAAATAACTTATTGTGTGGTTTTAGCTGTGAGCCACCCCAATTCCTTCTGGAGAGGGGGCGGCATACAAGTCAAATAAATAAATAAATAAATAAATAAATAAATAAATGATGGTTTATATCCCAGAGCTCTGAAGGAACTGGCAGATATTATCTCAAAACCATTGAATCATATCTTTCAAAAATCCTGGAACATCAGGGAATTACCTGAGGATTGGAAAGGAGCTGATGTGGTTCCCATTAAAAAAAAGGTGGGGGGAACAGACCCAGGAAACTACAGACAAATCAGCCTAACATCAACACCTGGGATGATACTGTAAAAGATAACCAAAAAACAGATCTGTGAACATCTAGAAACAAATCAACTAAAAGCCAGCATGGCTTTGTTAAAAAGAGGTAATGCCAAACCAATCTTATTTCATTCTTTGACAGAGTGACTAAATTTCTGTAGTAGACCAGTGAAATGCTGTGGACATAGTATACCTAGACTCCAGCAAGGCATTCAACAAAGTAGACCACAACCTACTTCCTGGTATGCTAGAAAAATGTAGGATAGCATCACCACCAGATGGATTAGTAACTGGCTGGCAGACCATACTCAACAAGTCGTCCTTAATGGTTGTACATCTACAAGTAAGCGGTGGGGTGTCACGGGGTTCTGTCTTAAGCCCAGTTCTCTTCAATATCTTCATAAATGACTTAGATGATGGAATAGAACAGGAACTCAGCAAATCTGCAGATGATAGTAAGCTGGTAGGAATAGCCAACACCCCAGAAGACAAGCTCAGGATCCAAAAAGATCTTGACAGACTTGAACAATGGACCTTATCCAACAACTTGAAATTTAATGTAGAGAAAAGCAAGGTAGGAAAATCTAGGCAGGAAAAAACAAAGATAGAAGTACAGATTAGGCAAAACCTGGCTCAAAAACAATAACTGTGAGAGGGACCTTGGAGTCCTAGTGGACCTTCACTTAAATAGGAGCCAGCCGTGTGCGGCAGCAGCCAAAAACACCAATACAATCTTCGGTTGTATAAACAAAGGCATAGAATCAAAATTATGTGAAGTATTAGTAGCACTTTATAAAGCCTTAGTAAGGCCATACCTGGAATACTGCATCACGTTTTGGTCATCACATTACAGAAAAGATGCTGAGACTTTAGAAAAAGTGTAAAGAAGATATGAAGAATGGTTGCAGGATTTGGGTTTGGCCAGACTAGAAAACAAGCACTGGGGTGACATGACAGCAGTATTCCAATATTTGAGAGGTGCCACAAAGAGGAGGGGATCAACTTATTTACCAAAGCACCTGAAGGCAGGACAAGAAACAGTGGATGGAAACAAATCAAGGATAGAAGCAACCTGGAACTAAGGAGAAACTTCCAAACAGTGAGGACAATTAACCAGCTTGTCATCAGAAGTTGTGAGGTTAAAACTGGAGGTTTTTAAGGACAGACTGGACAGTCACTTGTCTGAAATGGAATAGGGTCTCCTGCTTGAGCAAGGGGTTGCAGTAGAAGACCTAGAGATCTGCCAACATCTTGAAACAAGTAAAGTAATAACTAGCAGTCAGCATGGGTTTGTTAAGAACAGATCATGCCAAACCAACCTTACTTCATTTTTCAACACAGTGACTAAATTAGTAGACCAGTGAAATACTGTGGACATAATATATTTATATTTCAGTAAGGCATTCGACAAAGTAGACCACAACCTACTCCTTAGTAAGCTAGAAAAAAGTGGAATAGATAGCACCACCACTAGATGGACTCGCAACTGGCTGGCAAACCGTACTCAATGAGTAGTCCTTAATGGGTCTAAGTCTACATGGAGGGAAGAAGCAGTGGGGTGCCGCAAGGTTCTGTCTTCGGCCCAGGACTCTTCAATATCTTCATTAACGACTTAGATGAGGGAATAGAAGGGGAATTTACCAGATTTGCAGATGATACTAAGCTGGCAGGAATAGCTAACACCCAAGAAGATAGGCTCAAGATCCAGATGGATCTTGACAGACTAGAACACTGGGCCATATCTAACAAAATGAAATTCAATGTAGAGAAAAGTAAAGTCCTACACTTAGGCAAGAAAAACCAAAAGTACACATATAGACTGGGTGAAACCAGGCTTAATAGCAGTAACTGTGAGAGGGATCTTGGAGTCTTAGTGGACAACCAGCTAAATATGAGCCAGCAGTGTGCAGCAGCAGCCCAAAAAGCTAATGCAATCCTAAATTGTATTAACAGAGGGATACAATCAAGATCAAGGGAAGTACTAATACCACTCTATAAAGCCTTAGTAAGACCATACCTAGAGTACTGCATCCGGTTCATCACATTATAAAAAAGATGTTGAGACTCTAGAAAAAGTACAGAGAAGAGCAACCAGGATGATTAGGGGACTGGAGACTAAAACATATGAAGAACAGTTGCAGGAACTGGGCATGGCTAGTCTAGTGAAGAGAAGGATCAGGGGAGACATGATAGCAGTCTTCCAATATTTGAGGGGCTGCCACAGGGAGGAAGGGGTCAAGCTATTTTCTAAAGCGCCTCTAGGCCAGACAAGGAATAATGGATGGAAACTGAACAAGGAGAGATTCAACCTGGAAATAAGGAGAAACTTTCTGACAGTGAGAACAATCAACCAATGGAACAGCTTGCCCTCGGAAGTTGTGGGAGCGCCATCACTTGAGACTTTCAAGAAGAGATTGGACTCCATTTGTCAGAAATGGTGTAGAGTCTCCCGCTTAGATGGGGGGTTGGACTAGATGACCTACAAGGCCCCTTCCAACTCTGATTATCTGTTATCTGTTATGTCTAAGTCCCTCCCATCTCTATTCTGATTAATTGATTGAAATGGTTGGTTCCCCCTCCTCCCCTGAAAACTTAAACGTGGGGCAGAAACAGGAAAGTTACAAAAGGAAACCAGTATTACCTAGATTCTTTGTAAAATTTCTTCAATCCAACAAAGCAATTGTATATATGAGCTTTAAGTAGAAGCACTTTATACAACAATATTTCTTGACAAATGAAGGATTAGAAATTCTCTTGTGATCGTAGATGAAAAGGCTCACAGACAGGGAGAAGATGAGATAAAAGAACTGTATGTAAGAATTGGGGTGCATTGGATATTCTTTGTCTCCAGTTAAGTGATTCAGGTTACTTGAGGAATTGAACAGTGGGATGGAATGTAACAAATGAGTACACTTAAATTTCTCACAATAACCCCCTGCCAATATTTAACTACTTAAACATCTCTTCCAAAAACAACATGTTTAGAAAAAGCTGAATAAAGCAAAAGTCTACGGAATATGATAGTAAGGAGATGGACTTAGTACCAGATCCTCAGAAAGAAAAAAATGGCATTAAACATGGTGTAGGCGTAGTGTGTGGGAAACACCTTGTGCTGTATTTCCTTGTGTTTACTGTGATAGATCAACCTTTCAGATCAATTCTTGCAAAATTCACAACTCCTTTCATGAAAAGATTGATATCTGAATTTGAAATGTGTAATAGTTTCCGTGTAGTTTTTCATCATCAGGCTTACATGTGCAATCACCTCCACAATTCCATTTTCCATGTTCTCTTCCATTTCCAAGGCTTTGCATTTTGCAGACCACAAACACTTGAAGGAGCAGTCTTCCCTACCCTGACATCCTTCAGAGCAGCATTGAGACTGTTACTTCCAAAATCCCATCAGCTGGATCAGATGTAAACAACTGGGGCAGCATGGCAAAAATGAGTGACATACTAAAGTGAGTGATGCTATCCATTCTCTTCTCTTATTCAAATAGGGATTGCATTTCACGTTAAGCAACAAAGTGGTTTATTTCGTTTTGCTTTAACATATTATATGAATCCCAGATATTGATAAATTAAATTTTATGGCTTAGCATATTATCTGAACATGTCCAATTGTGGTTTCTTCAATAAACCATAAATTAATAATGGCTTAGTGTGGTATTTGATTTTAGTCTTACTTAATATGCTATCTCTATTATCATAATTAATATCAGTAAGTATATAAATAAGTTAAAGTAATATCAGTAAGTTTTGTCTAGCTTTCATGCTTTTGATCAGACTTTGATTTCATATTGGACTCGGACTGGCAGGGGTCTGAGGAAGGGGTGGCAAGAAGTCTGGCTGACACCATTTGGGTTGAGTTTGACCCTGTTTCTTCAGATGAAGTGGACAGGATCATGTGGAGGCTGAGTTCCACCACGTGTTTATTGGACCCGTGTCCTTCCTGGTTGGTTTATGCCTCCAGGGAGGTTACACGTGGCTGGTTCCAGGCAGTTATCAATGCATCTCTGGGCAAGGGTTCCTTTCCCGCCACCTTGAAAGAAGTGGTGGTGAGGCCCCTCCTCAAGAAGCCTGCCTTGGACCCAGCCAATTTGAACAACTTTTGTCCCGTCTCCAACTTTCTCTTTTTGGCGAAGGTTGTTGAGAGCATGGTGGTTCAGCAGCTTCCAACGTTCCTGGAGGAAGCCGATTACCTAGATCCGTACCAATCGGGCTTCCGGCCCGGGTACAGCACGGAGACGGCATTGGTCGCACTGATGGATGATCTCTGGAGGGCTCGGGACAGGGGTTTTTCCTCTGTCCTAATCCTACCTCTCGGCGGCATTCAATACCATCGACCATGGTATCCTGTTGTGGCGGCTCGAGGGGTTGGGAGTAGGGGGCACCGTTTTACGGTAGTTCTCCTCCTACCTCTCAGGCCGCTTGCAATTGGTGTTGGCAGGGGGGCAGAGGTTGAGCCCGAGGCCCCTCACTTGTGGGGTGCCTCAGGGCTCGGTCCTCTCGCCCCTCCTGTACAACATCTATATGAAGCTGCTGGGTGAGATCATCTGGGGTTTTGGGGTGAGGTATCATCAGTATGCTGATGATACTCAACTTTTCATCTCCACCCCGATGCATATCAGTGATGCCCCCCCCATGATGTCCCATTGCCTGGATGCGGTACGGATCTGGATGGGGAGGAACAGGCTTTGACTCAACCCAGCCAAGACTGAGTGGCTGTACATACCGGCATCTCGGATCATTCAGGAGATACCATCTTTGGTCATGGGGGAGAGGTGTTGCCCCCCATGGATAGGGTGCGTAACCTGGGCATCCTCCTGGATACACAGCTCAGTTTGGAGGAGCAGGTGGGAGCTGCGTCCAGGGGGGTCATTTGCCCAGGTGTGTCTGGTTCGCCAGTTGCACCCATGCCTGAGCCGAGATGCCCTGCAGACAGTCACTCATGCATTCGTCACTTCCCAATTTGACTACTGCAATGCTCTCTACATGGGACTGCCCTTGCGGACCACCCGGAGGTTGCAGCTGGTGCAGGATGCAGCCGCGCGGGTTGTGATGGGAGTGCCCCAATACTCCCCTGTTACACCCCTCCTGCGCAACCTGCATTGGTTGCCGGTTGCCTTCCGGGTGAGATTCAAGGTTTTAGTAACAACATATAAAGTCCTACATGGCTTGGGTCCGGGTACTTGCGGGGCGTCTCCTGCCGGCATCACATTCCGATCGCCCTGTATGCTCCCACAGACAGGGCGTCCTTGGGACACTGTCGGCTGGTGGTGCCCAGGGGTAGGGTCTTCTCTGTGGGGGCACCCACCCTGTGGAATCAACTCCCCTTGGACCTTCGTTTGGCTCCGGATCTCCACTCCTTCCACCGTGACCTAAAGACTTGGTTATTTCAGCAGACCGGCCTGGACTGAACCAAGAGGGGAGGGGGGTTTCTTTTAAATAATTTTAATGGTTTTAATAATTTTAATGTTTATTTATTTATTTTATTTATTATTTATTATTTGGACTTGTATGCCGCCCCATCTCCGAAGACTCAGGGTGGCTCACAACTAAAACAGCAACAACAATAAATAATTAAAAAAGAATTAAACAAATCACAAGCCCAATAATAGCTAAACTAAAATTTAAAATTTAAAATAAGTTAAGAACCATTCCCCCCCGCCCCCCGGGAAAGAGTCACAGCCCGAATTGGTCAAACAACCAGGTCTTCAGGTCATGGCGGAAGGTGCCAAGGTCAGGGGCCAGACGGAGCCCCAGGGGTAGCTGGTTCCAAAGGTCAAGGACCGCCACAGAATAGGCTTGTTGCCAGGGGACTGCCAGCCGACATTGGCTTGCCGATGGGACCCCGAGAAGCCCTTGCCTGTGTGCTCGCACAGGGCGATTGGCACTCGATATCGGCAGGAGTCGTTCCCTTAAATATTGCAGACCCATGTCGTGTAGGACTTTGAATGTTAAAACCAAGACCTTGAATCTCATTCGGAGTGCAACCGGCAACCATTTAATGTTAGGCTTTTACTGTTTAATTATTTTTTAGTTAATTTATTGTGTTGTATTTTATTCTGTGAGCTGCCCTGAGCCTTAGGGAGAGAGGGCGGCATACAAGTCTAATAAATAATAATAATATCTAAATCCCACTGGAGAAGCCTTTTTTCGATACTTATCAATACACTCATATGTCTCATCTATTGTGCTGCAAAGAATTTAGAAAGAAATACAGTTTTATTTTAGCAAACCAATAGTGAAAGTACAAACAACATTAGTGCAACATCTAAATGGAGGACAACATAAACACTGAGCTTTGGATAGCATGTAAGAATGCAGTAAACAGGGAAAGTCTTCAAACAATTTCATAATCATTCACAAAATGGCAGAATTTGTTGATCCTGTCTTTGATATCATGTGGTGGAAAAAGGAAAATCACTGTCTGAATTTACAAATTAGATTTTCTCTAGCTTGCTGCATGTATCCTATTCAGGATTCAATTTTTTTTACCATTGGTTCTATGGGTGTGGCTTGATCGGCGTGGCAAGGGAAGGATACTGTAAAGTCTCCATTCCCACACCACTCCAGGGGGAAGGATACTTCAAAATCAGCTTAGTCAGCTTATTGCCCCCAACAATCTTGGGTCCTCATAGGGTTGACATAGCACAGCTATAAAACCAGTCACCCCCCTCCTCACAAACAAGGAAAGCAAATAAAGAAGGGAGAGGCAAATAGGCACAGCTGTGATTGTGATTTACCCTGGATTTAATGGTCTTGAGTTACGGCTGTACTCATAACTGAAGTAGCCTTATGCTCTCATCTTGTGAAATTCTCATTCCTTGTATCTTTTTGCCATTGAGTTAGGACCAAGGCTCAGCACTTTCTTCCCATTGCACCTTCTTCCCATTGGCCAATTGTGCTTCCAAAAACTGCCCAAAGGGCTATAGGAGATGGCACTATAATTGAGAAAATATTACTTCTTTAATCTCAGTTTTGTTAAATATTATGCAACTCTGTGTGTGTGCGTGTAATTAAACAGTACTTGTGTCAGTATGGTGTTTACCCTAAATCAAAAACAATGGTAAGCAATGGAACATTTTTAACTACAAATGGATTTTACTAGAAATTACCACTTTGCTTTCTTAAACATCTCACTAATCCACGCTATAAAAACATGCTATATTAAATCAATTATAATTGCCTGGGTTCATACAGGTTTCCCTATCTATAAAATTCAAAATGCCTGTTGACATATATATACAACTCTTATGGCCTGGAGCCGGCATATCTGGTGGAATGGCTTTCCTTGATCATCCTCTGTGGTTTCTTGGAGTTTCTAATCCAAAGGAAGACTCCTTTAGAATCAATTAAGAGCAAGTTTTATCAGAGGTGGAAGTAGATTTTTGGAATCCCTTCCTACTAGAAATTTAGATCATGGTTTTTCCCTGGCTTGTTCTAAGGTAGAAACCTATTTTTAAGCCCAAGCCTTCCCATCAAATATATATATAGGGTATTGAAGGATTGAAGCCATGAATGCTTTTTTACTTATATAGTATTATTATTTATAGATGTTATAATAGCTAAAATAGATTGATGCTTTATAATGTATTTGCAGTTTTTACATTTATACTATGAACCACCATAGGCAGGCTTTGTTGGAAATGAATGGAGCAGAATATGTTGAATAAATCAATGTATAAATCATAAATACGATCGCTTAATATATGACTGCAGTCTTAAATTTGTTAAAACATGAACATAAGCATATGCATATGGCTGACTCAGTTCAGCTGGACTTTCATAAAGCTTTTGACAAAGACCTGGGCTAAGAGAAGACACTCTCTTATGACTCAGTAATTTGTTACTCTCTACTGAAGGTGCTTCTAGTGGCAGAAGGAAGACACCTGGAACATTTCAGAAACTTGAACTGGGACCATTGCTTTAAAAAGTATTCATAAGTGATGTGAAGAATAGAGGGATGGACTGTGAGATGGCCAAGAGTGCCATATTTCATGATGGTATCACCTGACTGACTTTGACTGAATTAAAAAGAAAAAGAAAACGCTAAATAGTCAGACCTAGTTGGTACTATGATTGAAAACAACCAGGAAATTCCTGTAAGCTATGACTGAAATTTTAAAACAACATTTCAGAAAATGCTGTGGCAAACTGCTTTTGTACTATTTCCCTTTTTAAAGAAAACCACATAAACATTATCCAGGTAGTTCAGACAGGGTGGACCATGACTCAAAAGAAATGTTATCTAGCAAACAAACAAAAAGAAAATAGTTCCTTCACGTGGAAGGAATGGTGTAAACTTGTTAAGAAGCATAAAGTGTAACATCCATTGGAGAGAAAAACCTTAATTTTGAATACATGGTGATGGAGTCTAAACTAGTTGCGGCATGTGGATTTGTGGTAGAGATTATGGCTGCTAGGGAAAAAACATATTCTATGTTCATGAATAATAGAAAAGAATTGAAAATAAAGTGTTAAACAAAATCATTATCATATTGGCAGAGTCTGGAATACAGCTTTCATCACCCCCTTTTGAAAGAATATTGTAAAGCTGGAAAAAGACAAATGAAATTATGTATTCACACCCTAATCACAAAAAGACTATCACACTAATTGGTTATGTCAGCAGAATTTTTTTGGACTTGAGATTTTAACACTAGATAAGCAAAAGGTAGGCAAAAAAGGAACAAGGGCTTTATGTTTTCATGTTATATTTAACACTCTGAATATTCAGAATTGTGTGAGTAATGGTTCTTTCACACCAGAATTCACAGCCAGTTTAAAAGCAATTCCAGATGCCTGTCTTCCTATAATGTTGGCAAAGTTAAAAAAACCATAAAATTGATTTCTCTCCTGTGGTATAGATTTGGTTTAAGCCATGATAACTTCATTTCTATGCCGGAGGAAATTCTTGCCTTATTCTTTCTCTGGACCTGTGCAGTTTAGGTCCTATCAAAGAAAGAGTAGTTTGATACCTTTGCAGCTCCTTGTACTTATCCTAAATAAAAATCAAGTCTGAAACTGACAAACTTTTGTCAGTTTCTCTCTCCTTTTTCAACATGACAGCATGCACTGCAGGGATGTGAAACTTTTTGTCTGTTTTTATTGTGGATTAAAGATAAGGGAATTTTTATTGCTGTAGAACTGGTAGCAGTTTGGGGTGAGGTAATGGTTTTTGCTGCTTTTTCTCAACATTGCAAACTGGAAGAAGAAAACGCAATGATAGCTTTCCTTCAAACTGCTTTTAAGATTTGTGGGGAATGAAGTTCCTAGGGCAAGAAAGTCATCGGATGGTTGTACCGTGTGACTCTCAAAATAAATTTGCAAGGGTCAAAATATACTGATGGGCCACCAAGGCACTTACCATCCTCTGTTTTGAAATTTAGTTGCTATCAGTCCCATCCAAACTAACTAATAAAATATGGAAATTTAAAACATTTGGAGGAACAATAGATTTCTCACCCTTGGTTAAAAATGGATAAACTTGTCAAAAACAGGGATGATTTATGCTGTTAGATAAGTTGGATCTGATTTTCTAAATTGAGTCTGGTCAACTGCCGTTTAAAGCAATTTCACACAGCAGAAGTAACAATAAATTCAAATGCTATTATTAGCATAATCTGGTGACAGACATTTGTGTGTTGGCGAAGATATTTTTATCATATACATATATATGGAGCATTCTGGGAACATTTACAAATAAAGAACTGATTTATAAGAAAAAAATTGTCATATTCCCTACTTTGTGTGCTTGAATTAGCTATAACCAGGCAAAGTTAAAACACAGTCAATTCAGAACCTGCATAGGAAAATAATTATTAGCTGTTTTGTGGTTAGCATGACTTCCTTAACAGTGTAATGGACATAAGATTCATTGTCTGAGAAACTGAAATTCCAGATAATGTCCAGTTATGTATGAGGTTTGAGCAACTGTTGGATTTGCAGTTTTGGTTTTTATCTGCAAAACTGAACAAGTAAAAATTATGCTACTAATACCATCCTTCATTGAGAGAATCTTCCTCTCTGTGTTGGTGGTAGCAGAGAAATGGAAGGAAGTCATTTTCCCTTCATTTTTGATTGGCTGCACTGCAATTATAAGGTAAAATACAGGGCAGGAGGATCAAAGATTACTGTTTGGAATAAATGCTTATTGTGTTTCTGTTCTGCCTTTTATTCAATATCATTAGTCACTTTGTATTATCTGGATATGAATTTGTTTTGTGTACCCTAGCAGAGATTCACAGATATTTGGGGTTTTCATAATATGAATTATTCTGCATTAAAACAATGGGTGCTCCACAGAGATGGAGAAAACCTTAATAAGTTCTGTGAATTCCAGAAGACATAGAGCCCAGCATTTTCTGGGGTCTCTTATTTCATTGGTGTCAATCAGAATAATGGCTATACAAATACACAATGGAGGGCCAAGTCATTCTGGAGTTCACCTAAACTTTCAGCAGCGTAAAGACACCTCTAAAATGTTTCAATGTGAAAGGTATCAATTTTTGTAGCAAATGAAGAGCCAAATTGATCTAGTGATTAAGACACCAGGCTAGAAAGGAGGAGACCACAAGTTCAAGTCCTGCAAAAATCAAGACCATAATCTCAAACTCGCAGTAGAGAAGTTCAAAAGTAATGTTATAAAGTATTACTTCATAAAAAGAGTAGTGGAACCAACTTCTAGTGGAGGTAGTGGGTCAGTAATAATCAGTAACTGAGTTTAAACATGCTTGGGTTGAACACATGTCCTTCATCTGAAAAAAATTAAAATAAACAAATAAATAAATATTTGTTTATTATTTAAAATAATGAATAAATTAATAAATTAAAAAGAAAACAGAAACAAGCAAAAAAGTCAAAAGACAAACTTGGTGGACCACTGGGCCTTTTCTGCCATCAGTTTTCTAGGTTTCTGTGCTTCTTTCATTTTTCTTTCTGGTGTTCATCTCATCTCCCTTCCTTCACTAACCTCCCTTTTTCCATCCCCATCAGAATTACTCTTTAAAATATTTGTTCTCTCTCTGCTGTGTAATTATTACCATTGTCAGAAGCTCTATAGAGAAGGCCTCATGCATCAATGACTCACTCCTCTGAAGGCACCATTTCCAACAGAGAGGACCTTTTAAATTTTCTCTTGGCACCTGATTTTTTTCCTCATTTCAACCTCTCTTATATAAGCTGTGAAGGGTCAGACAGTTCCTCCATCTAGAAAGTGCCCTTGTGTTGTAGGCCAACATCTGCTTCCTGTTCACTGAAATAAAGACAATTCTGAGGGGAAATTAATAATAGCAAACTTTTAAGGATTTTTTTTGGCTTGGCGCTATTTCTTATTCAACTTTTTCCACAAGGTAGTTCTGAGGATGGATCCTAGGGAAATGTGGGGTTATTTAATAAATAAATATGTACATATGAAAGGAGGTGAAATGCTTCTAAATAGAAAGGAAAGTTTTATGGCATTACTTTCATTGGGCAGTAATAGAGGAAATACAGGTAGACCTTGTCTTATAACCATTTATTTAGAAAATATCTGAAGTTACAAGAGCACTGAAAAGAATGACTTATGACCAGTCCTTGCACTTACAACCATCATAGCATCCCTACAGTCACATCATCAAAATGTGGATGCTTAGCAACAGGCATGATGGTTGTAGAATCCCAGGAACATGCAATTGCTATTTGCGACTTCCCACTTCACATCCTGCAAGCAACAAGCAATTGGGAAGCCAGATTCACTTAATGACTGCATGAATCACTTCATAACTGTCTTGAGCATGTACAACAGATATGTGCATATAGGAGAATTGGAATTATGTAAAGTAGTGCTTCAATAGATGTAGGGGCTCTGAACTTTATCTCCACCTGCACACAAATACATACCTAATTATTTTTTAAAATCATTTATGATTCCCTTGATGAACCACCATAATAAGAACTTATTTCCACAGGGAGAAAAACGGTTGACAGCGAAATCTGATGTACATTAATTCTGATGTCAACCCCATACTGTATTCAATGGGGTTATTCCTAAGTCAGTAGTTTTGCAATCTTTCAGAGTATGGTTTGGGTCAGTCTCTTTGCATCTCTTATACTTTTATTTTATCTTATTTTATTGATCTATAAACTACCTCAGTCTGAACTGAGTGTGAATAGAGTACATGAACCTAACAAATAGAATAATCGCAGCAGTTAAAATAATCAATAAAGAGTCCAAACAATCACAATAATTAGAATTTATGTGCTCCTCAATCTTCCTAGGCCAGGGTTTGAAGACCCTCTGAAAGATGATAATTTTAAGGGCCTTTTTAAACTAAAGCAAGATGGTTGTTAATTCCATTTCTAGCAACAGCAGGTTCCAGAGCATGAGGGCTACTCATTGGGGCAAAATCCTTAGCAGGCCTTCTTTGATGTTTGGAGTAGATGAGCAGAATGAAACTTGGCAGGACGTTGCCTTACGTCCCAGTGTTATGACATAGAGATGCTCTGTAGCAATTTGAACTGCTACTAAGAGCTGTAGTTGTGTAAAAACTGCAGGAGTATCACAGAGGAATTAAAGTGCTTCACTGTGATGATACATGTAACTGAAAGTTCTGTTTTCCACTGACTCTATTCAACGCCAGTTTTTGGAAGCTGCCACCAGTTTATGTGGATAACAATCCAATTTGCAGGATGATAACACAATCCATTTTTAAAGTCACAAGCCAAAATGTAATTGATTGGCATTTCAGCAAATAGATTGCTGAATAGCAAATAATATGAAATAGTGCATATATAAGTTTTCTCTCTAATTTATCTTTTGTTCTGTTAACAAAACATACTTCCACAACACTATTTTCCTCCTCTTTCTCCTTTCCTTTCCCCTTCTCCTTCTTCATGCAATTTTATATCATTAATCTTTCCTCATTTATTTTCTCTGTCTGCATTATGAACACTTAATGCTATTGTACATAACACTGTGTTGAATGGGCATACAGTACATTTGCTTTCACAATATGCCACAACTGGAAACCCTAATTATATTTAGGCCAAATTCCTTCTTATACCTATAATTAATCATCATAACATCAGAAGCAAATGCATTTGGTGTTTGACTGTATCAAATGCCCCATAGCTTGAATGATTTTTTTAACTGGACCCACACAACCAATAATATTAAATGGTTTTATCATATGAGAATCTGGTCATTTAATCCTTTGTAGTATTGTAAAATTCAAAATTTAAATGCCTCCTTGTGAAACATTTCAGTTGTGTATAGTTTCAACAATGAAACATTCTTAGCCTGTGCATCACCATAATACAAGGAAAATACATACATTCAAACATGTCAATATAGTTCTTTCTTAACCTCAAAGATGTTGGAGCAGAACTTCTCTCATCCCCAATCAGCCTTGCCTATATAGATATTAGGCATTAGCCATGCATATACTGTAAAAGATTAAAACACTTGCCAGTGAAGCACAGATTGTGGTAAGCTGTACTATGAGTTTCCATAGGACTTTAAAAAAATTAATACCACAACTAAATTTATTCAGTTTTATATAAAATTAGATAGATGATTAAATGGTCTCCCACTTGCCAGCAATGTAAGATAAGATAACCAGCCCCAAGATCTGCATCCTTATTATCTGACCATACTTGCAAAATACCAGCTATTCAGAAAGAGGCACCTAGAGAACATCCATGTATGTGACACATTTCAGGTTATATTTTATTGCTATTGTTTTCAGTTTTGATAACATATTGAATTTTACCCTATTTGAAAGCCGCTAAGAGTCTGCATAGATTGCTATGAGGTAGAAATCAGTTCAATCAGCAAAAACATCTTGTCAAGAGAAAAACATTATCCAATTTAATTCACAATTAAGGGATTATGGGGTTGTTAAAAAGAAAAAAATATATTAAATCACTACATGTAGAAAGGTGCCATAGGGCAAAATAGCACGTTAGGATTGCCTTTAACCGGCATTGTCTGGTTTGTCCATTGTGAGTTATCTTGGGCAGAAATAATCTGGCCATATTAGTTCATACTTTAGACACTTTTCAATAGGATTATTTTCTGTGGGGCTGCCCTTGAAAACAATGTGAATACTTCATCTGAGACTGAATACCACAGACAGTATTACTTTGGTTGCAGCCAGATAGAAACACAATACATTGAGTTCAAAGGCATGTTTTATTTTTTAGATTCCTTATCATTAAAAGTAGTCCTACAGTAAGTTTTTGGAGTAGCTATTTGCTGTAGATCAAGTAGTGTTTAACTTTAAAGCATAAAGAGTTGGGAATCAAAGATCTGAAGGAATATCTGTCTCTATATCAGCCTGCCCATTTTAAGTAGCCTGAATTATATAAGAGAAAAGGCTAACTTAGTTTTGACACCCAAGAAGGCGTTGCATTGCATTCTTCTTCACATCAGCTCAAAACTTTTTTTTGCTTGCTTAGCTGTTTTAAACGATTGATCTGATTGTGTCTTTATCACATTTGCTACTTCTTCTTGGTTTTAAGCGTCCTTTTATCAGTTTTTCTATTAATTCTACATCCTATTATGATTCTAAGTGTACTCTCACATTTCATTCTGTCATATTCAAGGATGAAGGGAGGTGTAACTATGGCAATAAATAAAAAAAATAATACTTGAAATTAGCAAAGTATATTTAGCTGTCCATTTCTTCTTTTCTTCGTGAAATATAGTCCAGAGCTCAGTCTGAGGCCACTGATGCTGTCTGCCTTCCCACTATCCTCACTCAAGATATCTTTTTTTAAAGACTCCTTTGAATTCTTTAAAGAAATGCTGGCAATTGATGCTATTTTAGAGGATATCACATGGCAGGATTTACTTTTATCACCACTAAAAACAGTGATTGATTTTTCAGAACACAGACTAGCTTTCTCCAGCCTGGTACCATCCAGATTGCTGGAATCAATTCAGGAGTTGCAGTCATAGCACATCTGGGATACACCAGGTTGGGAAAGGTTGCTCTAAAGTAAGAAAATAGAAAATTAATAGAAATGGGTCACTGGATGTTTGGCATCACAATGTGAGAGATGGAGAGAAGATGAATTCAGGCTAGTTCCAATCCAAGAAAGAATGTTGGTATACCTATATTCTATGAGTAAATTGATATTTTTGATCCTGTCTTCCCATAAGAATCCTATGAGCCCCCTGCCAAAACAAAAAAAAACATAAAAAAACCAACCATCACCAATTAGTCTGGGATAATCCTATTAAAATCATTTCAGACTTTCTAAAATAACTTGAAAACTGCTGTTTAGAAAACCGTACCACAGAACAACTGTCCAGACAAGGAACGACAGAGATGCAGAACTGATCTTTTTACAAACTTGTATTAAAACATGGTACACTGTTGTTTTGATGGAAACATATAAAATAAAGCAGGCAAATATTCTTAAAATAACATTCTAAGTAGTGTAGCATTTCCAAGATTTCTGCTAACGTAAGTTTTTATAAATGGACCAGAGCCTTCCCCACCCCCACTCCTTATTATGCTTTTGCTAGAACAAAAGCAACGATGCTCAGAATCTCAGCCAACAATAGATTATGTGCTTTCACTGAAACAGGTACACAGACATACAGTGCACCCTTGTCTACCCAAACAGGCACTGAAATCACATCAACTTCGGGATAAAGCAAATACATGGTTCATAAGTGCCACAAATGACCTCTTACCTGTTCTGAAGCCAGTTTATTCCATCAGAGTCTTGCAAAATCCAGCTAACAAGGGAAAGCAGAAGAGAGCAATGTCTGTATCCCATTCAGTTCCATTTTTATTCCCTAAAAGTGTTCCCTTTCTAGGTGCATCTTTTTTGTCAGATTTCCAAGTAACTCACTATAGTTTCTTCTGCTCTTGATCTTCCTCCAACTTTCTTTCATTGTTTTCTCAGTCTTCTCTTCTTTGTTTGATAGTTTTCTGATTGTAACATGCTGTGTTAGGAGTTCCCACTTGCAAATTGGCAGCCCAGTCCTAGGCTTTTCAAATATTGTTTCTAGTTTTTCTTTGCCTTTCCTCCTCACCTCCTATCCTTTTGCCTTCTTTTTTACATTCCTGCTGTTTCATTCACACTCTTCTTTCAGGGTTTGTTCTTCCGCTTGCTTTTCTCTGTTTTGCTTTTTCACTCCTTCTTTTCAAATTGCTTGCTTCCCGTTATCTGATTGCTGTGCAGTCTGTAACTAAGAAGTCAGCAATTCCACTAGAATCCAACAGCCTTCCACTACTTTAACCCATCCCTGTGTGTGATCTCAAAACCATGGATACAAGCTGCAGATGCAGCAATGGGGAATGATAGGAGTACAATCCAAAGCAATGGAAATAGTAGTGGGAATGCATAGACCTCCAAGTGTAAATCCCCAAGCATCTTAGCGCAGAATGCCCTGGTCTGAAGAAGTTTGGTGTCTCTTTCAGAAAATACATAGATAAATGTGTTGCTTGTGTTTTCCTATTTTTTTCCTAACTGTTGTAACATGAGTCTGTTCTGTAGTAATAGAGATAAAAGTAAGTTCTACTGCATTTCCAGAACCTTCTCCCTAGATGCCTTAATGTGACATCACAAGTCAATTGGCATTTGTGACAGAAAATTCAAATTACCCCATGAATATATAGAATACAAATTGTGCCCCAAGTGTGTTATTAGGGCAGATATTTCGGCTTTCTGTATAGTTTCCTCAACCACAACCAAACTGTTTTGAGAAAATATTTGTTGAGTAGTTTTGTACAGAGTATGGCATATTGTAAGTTGTATTTTCTGTTTTAGAGCAAAGTGGTAAAAAAAGACTCAGGAATGGTCAGAGCAATTCTGCAATTCTGCATAGAATTGGAAGCTGGACCCTGATTGGAGCTGATTAGCCTAACCACAGGCTAAAGTTAACAAACCAACTTTGAAAACCTCGCATGATTGTAGTCCAATGTTATAATTGATTTATGTGTAGATGTCAGAAAAGTTTTGACTAATCACAAAAAGGATGCAAGTTTGGTTCTCTCCTTTTTGCAACTTGTTCGTCACTATTTCTTGTTCGTCACTATTCCTCCTATCCTATGATACCCTTCCCTGCACAAATCTCACATTTCACTCACATGGAGCCATGCAAACCTGGCTCCACCATAGGTATTGTCATATACATGTTGTAAGTGATCAAATACCACATACCCATATATTAAATGTATATGTCCACATAGTAATTTCTATAATGTGTGCCTTCAAATGAAGCTATTAATTATTGCATTTGGTATCATTACTGAAATAATACTTTTTTCAATATAATATTTGCACATTTGTACTTTTCATTTATATGTGATACCCACTAGATTTGTTAAGGCTGCAGATACTAGTGTCCTGTCAGTCTGATGCTTAATTAGAGATAATGGGAGTTGCTGGAGTGATATATGGTTGAATTGAAGAACCCAATCAATTAGCGATGTAACGTTTCCATATTTCAACATTCAGTCTCTAAAACCACACCACCAGAATAACAGAGTTGGAAGGGATCTTGGAGGTCGTCTAGTCCAACCTCCTGCTCAAGCAGGAAATCAATACCATTTCAGACAAATGGTTTGCCAAATCTCTTCTTAAAAAGAAACGGGGCAGGAACATGGACAGTTTCATGGATCAGCTTCTGCCACCAGTTGGTAGATTTTATTTATATGGCTGCCTTTCTCATGTGATATGACTCTAGGCAGCATTCATACAAGATACAAGAAGTTGCCATGTACAGTACACAGTTTTAAAATTCCCTTTAGTATTAGTATATTTTATATAATAGCTTACGATCCATAGGAAAGAAACTGAATACCAACTTACCACTAGCCCAATCAGCACTTATAAACTGACCAGTCCAGAACCTTTGCAGAAGAAAATGATCTAATCTTGAGCAGCTCCAATCCCTCTGAGAGATTGATTGACAATGTTCATTTGGGTTTCACCCCTTGGAAATTTTTGATTTCCATACTAGTGACTATTGGATTGCATGACTTTTACATTGTATAGTTTCATAACTTTTTCCTGATATGTTCTCTTATGCTTAAAAAAGACTCGTTTTCTTCAAAAATGTTGAGCAATGTGTGCTGTTTGTTCTCTAACTGTCACTAAGGGTTCTGTTCTTCAGTTACTCTTCTATACCTTCATCTTAGATCTAAAAAGTAATTCCAGATTTGTTTGATCTTCAAGCTCATTCAGTGTAATTACGTTTAGCACATCTCCCGTCTGTATTTTCTAGTTTAATCATGCTTCTAGGGCTAGAAATCCTCCTGCATTAATTAATTAAGTAATTTTGAAATTAGAAGTTGTACATATTATATACTTAGAGAGTAAGATTCAGTGTCTTGCACACAGAAAGTGAAAACTTTATCTCTAGTAAGGTACTCATTGAATCTGACTACATATATGATGCACAGTAACATATAAGTTTCTAATTTTCAAATTGTTACGCAGTTGAAGGCCTCAGGATGGATCTTGCATGGACCATTCCATCATCCACCAGTTAGCATAGGTTGGGATTAATAACTTTAAGTGAATGATCAAGGCATTCTTATTTCTCTAGGCTTTTGATTCAAATGACACTATGTCATATTTTATTGTAACTATATTGGAAATTGCTTTGAGAAGCTATTTTTAGCTGAAGGATGAAAATGAAACAAAAAATAAATGTAAGGCAATCCAGAAATCAGGATATACCCCTCTGCCTGCAAACAATCATAGTGACTATTTAACAAAGTCACTTCAAATAGCATAGGGAGGTTCTGTGTGAAGGGCTTTGTCTTCATCATTTGTGTGGGGTATGTTTCTTCTTCTGCCCGGGGGTAATTCCAGACCTTATTTAAGGACTTGCTTTCCTGCTCTACATTCCATCCAGAAGATAGAAAGGATTACGAAAAGCTCATATGATTCTGAGTATGCCTTTTCTTTTTCAGACTTTTTTAATCTGCTAAACTTCATTGTTAATCTGTAAGAATTAATTAGAAACCCCCCCATAGGAAAGAATTCATCATAAAGTTCTTCCATTCCAAAACAAATGCCTTCTGCTGCAAATCTAACTAAGCAACGTAAAGCAAGTAAAGAAGGTAAGGCAAAAAAAGTAAAGTTTTGTCCCAAAGGTGCTTTTTCAAGAGGCAGCTGGACTTTCTGATTTTTCTTTGAAGATGTTTCACTTCCCATCTTTGGAAAGGCAAACCAGAAAATCCAGTTGCCTCTTCAAAAAGCACTTTGGGGACAGCCATGATCTGGATGACTGAGAATCTCCATAGACATAAAGAAGCTTTTAAAAAAAAACTTCACCTGTAACTTGCTATTGGGGTTATAACCACTTGGATTGTAAATACAAAACTGAGACTTTTCACCAGTAGGAAGCTATGTGTCTGCTTCCTGATGAAGACCTTAATGAAACTGTTGCCAAAACAAATTCTGTCTTAAAACATCATTCATACTCTACATTATACTTGTTTTTAAGCAAGGGTTTTCTGGTGGAATTCCAAGTTCCAAGGTTTGAAGATACTGGGCAAATTGGTTGGGTAGACAATCCCTCCTACCTCCAACTTTGCTTTACCAGCTGCTTTCTTTATTAAGAAGCATAGAATATTTTAGCACCTATGGATAAACCACCACAGACGGTGGCAGCAGCCGTTGCTAAGGAGACGTTCCCCAAAATAGTCCCATTCCGCCAACCTTTCCTGCTGCTAATGTTGTGGGGATGGGGGAGGTGTAGAAATGGAGAACTAGTAGCTCCTTGGAAAAGTAGAAAAACAATTTTGTCATCCACCTGTCCCAAGCTGAAGTTGATGCCACTTTCCAGCCTGAGATAATAGGTAGCTAAATTCTTATTGGTGTTAAGGACAGTTTTCAGAACTTATTTTTCTAAAGAATAAAGTGATGGTAGGGATGAAGGTTATTTTCAGGGTAAATTGCTTTCCTGAGAACCTGGTATCAAAATTGATCCCTCTTCTTCCAAACTTTCCTTACTGCAAATCTCACCTCCTCAGGATCTATGATTAGAAAAAGCCCAAATCTCCAGTGTCAAGTTCTGTTCACACTGCAAAAACAGAAAACCATGGATTAATCTGGCTTGCAAGGGGAAAATACGAAAAACTGAAGGAACCAGGGATGATATGGAGAATGGGAGAAAGAAATGAACTTCTGCTCAGTCCTCAGGAGGCTGGATGAAGAGTCACATCAAGGCCACATCAAGTCTGCAGTTAAAAATTCTACATTTTGGTGTACATATTTTCTCAGAGTAATTCCTTTGTGGTATTCTCTCACATTTAAAAGGTGATGCAATGATTGAAGTTTCTCCTTGTTCCTTGCCAAAACCTTTCCATAATATTAAGCTGATTCAACTGGAATCAGAATTAGAGAATTACAAGTGGGAAAATATAAACATTCATTCACACCACCATCTAAGCAGTCGATAGCTGTAACTTCAGTTAATACACATCGATCTCTTCTACTGCTAAAATGATAATATGATTGCCACATACTGCTATACTGATATATAATTAACTGAACATGAAGGTTGGTATTCTGTTTCAATCAATTTTATGTATTTAAAAAAAACTAATCTGACTTCTGTTCAGCATATGGTAAAACAGCTTCCTCAATAATAACAGTAAGGAATATTGGAATTGAATCAGAAAATACTTGGAGGGGACCAAGTTGGGGAAGACTGGCACTGATTGTTGAAATTAACTGTTATGTGTTCAGTGATGTTACCTTTTAGACACTTTTTAAAATTAATGAACCATTACCATTTAGGTTCTGTATGTTTAAAGCCAACTTGTATGCCCTTGGAGTTTGAAGAGAGTCCTTTCTCAAAGCACAAAGTACCTTCAGGGAGTGAATGAGCATTGGATAGTCAGAAAAGGCAAGCTGATATTAGTCTGATGTATATATTTGCCTCATATTATCTCTCCTTCCAAGACAGAAGAACCATTTAAACTAGGAGCCCCCAATCTTTTGGGCTCCAGGCACTGGTTCTGTGGAGGGCAGTTTTTCCGTGGATTGGAGGTAGGGTGGGGGTAGTTTCACGGACTGTCTGGATCCTGCAGGTGTGCAAATGGGACTTCACTCACTTGTGCACCCTGGCAGGCCACAGCCCAGTGCTGGTCCACGCCCCGGAGGTTGGGGACCCCTGATTTAAACAACAGTTTTAAATGATCTTTTTAATTAGGACTTTTCTGTATAAATGCTTTTTTATTTGTTTCTCCCTTTTTACTATATGTGTGTATATCATTAACTTAGTTTATATTTGGAAAACCACTTTGAAATACTTTTATGTAGAAAACAATACACATTTTTAGTCTTAATAATGGGAATAAAATTGATCACTATGAGAAATGGAATGCAGAATACGTCAGTTAGACTAAGTGGAACCAGTCTATCAAAGTTACAGAAAATGGGATGGCTTTCCCTCCCAACTG
This sequence comes from Naja naja, assembly GCA_009733165.1. Classification (NCBI taxonomy): domain Eukaryota; kingdom Metazoa; phylum Chordata; class Lepidosauria; order Squamata; family Elapidae; genus Naja; species Naja naja. The sequence goes on along the minus strand of CM019154.1, from coordinate 23,618,557 downwards.
ATCCCAAGGATTTTCTGAGGGGCTACCACAATTCAGGATAAATCTTCTTAGGTTCTAGCTTTTTCAGTTGGGAAATTCTTTCTTCTAATATTACCTTCCATTTTAATTTTGGCTTGAGGAGGAATTAAAAACCACTTGGGACCTCCCAATTGGAGTTGGGTGGCAGACAGAGAGAGGGAGCGAGGAAGCGAGAGATTTTCCCTCCAGAAATACTGAATACAAAAGCAGCAGCAAGATAACCTTTTGAAAAGTCTAGCAATATGGAAGATAGGAATGCAAGCATGCAGGCACCTCCAGAAATGACATTTTAGAGAGAAATATATTATATTACATAGTACGTATTAAAACATTAAAAATTGATTATTCCCATATACATGTTGTTTGAAAGTTTCCAGTCCTGGCATTTCTCGGAAGAAATGGTGATGACTGTGGTAGAATAAAGAACAGGTGAGGAGATTGTAATTCTTCTCCAAACAAGAAGAATACTTGAGATCACCCACAGGTCTCTGTACAGTTGCTTTTTGTGAGGAAATTGAAAACAGTGGATTTAGAACTCTGGAAGATGAGGCAGTAACTATCTTGCTGAAACTGGGGTTGGCAACTTCAAAAACAACACTGGGTTCAGATACTTCCTTTTAAAATCATTTTTAGATATTGCTTGTAACTGCTTTTCAAAATTAGGAAGCCTTGGATTGACAAGTGTTATAGCACTAGGTGAGTTTAAGGATTTTTTTTAATAAACAGCAAAAGTGTGGTTAGAACTTTGATGCAGAATTGAGCAAAACATTGTAACATTGGACATATTGAAGGATATTTTTGGACAATGGACCCAGAAGTTAATTTTAAGAGTGTCTGCCACTATGGATAGACTGTGTTTAAACGATGTTACGAAACAGAAACAAATGTTACTGGGTAAGAAAGTGGATTTTAAAATGCAAGGCTGCAAGAATTATATGAGAAAATATGTTATACTGGGCATACAAATGAAACTGGCTGATGTCTTAATAATTAAAAAGGATATACAAATAACAAAGCAAAAGAGTGACCAGGACAAGCATTCCTATATTGGATTTAGAAAAATCCAAGTTAAAACTTTGAAGAATTTTGTTAGAAGGGACAAACAATTAAATGAAAAGAAATTAAATTACTTGAAGGGACTAAAATCAAGATGTTAAAAGTAAATGGAAAAAAATTAAATTTGTTTATTGGGAGCGCGCACCCGCCACCTCCGTGCGGTCGCTCGCTCCGACCCTATGGCCTTCTCCCTAGGGAGTTTGGGAATTGGGATCCCTGGGCTCAGACTGGTGTATTTTAATGCCAGGTCCGTGGCCAATAAATCTATCCTCCTCCGTGAGATCATTGAGGAGGAGGCTGCGGACCTGGCTTGCATCACCGAGACCTGGTTGGGCCCGGAGGGAGGTGTCCCTCTGGTTGAATTATGCCCTCCAGGTTTTCGGGTTGTGCACTGGCGGGCCCAGGGTAGGGGTGGTGGGGTGGCTGTGGTTATCAGGGAGACCTTGCTTCCAAGGGAGGTTACTATCCCAGAGATAGGCAGAAGTGAGACCCTCCTCCTGAAGTGGGGGCCAAATGGTCAGGTGGGCTTGCTGCTCGCATACCTTTCTGCCAGCTGTGTGACAGCAGCCCTGCCTGGGCTTCTTGACGTCCTCTCGGGGGTGGCGGTGGAGATCCCAGGCCTTATAGTCCTGGGGGACTTTAATCTGCCTTCCCTGGGGGGTACGTCGGGATTGGCCCAGGAATTCATGGCTTCTATGGAAGCCATGGGCCTGACCCAATTAATTCATGGCCCTACTCATGATGGGGGGACTACTCTTGACCTTGTTTTTGTCTCTGAGTGGTGGCATAGTGACAGAGGGCAGGCCACTTTTACGACTTTGCCCGTTCCATGGTCTGATCCCTATCTCCTATGGCTGGTCTTCCAACAAGCCACCCCCCACTGCTGGGATGAGGAGCCACTTAGGTGGTTCCACCCCAGGCGCCTTATGGACCCGGAATGGTTCCAGATGGAGCTGGGGCCTCTCTTCCCTGACTCACAGCTCTGCCAAGGATCTAACGGCCGCCTGGCAGCGGGCTGCGTCGGAGGCCCTCGACAGGGTTGTCCCCATGCGACCCCTCACACGCCGTGGATCCCGAATGGCTCCCTGGTACTCAGAGGAGCTTCGGGAGATGAAACGCCATTGGAGGGGCTTAGAGAGCAGGTGGAGGGCCACCCGCTCCCAGGCCGATCGAGCCCAGTTAAGAGCCCATATTAGGACTTACCTGGGAGCGATGAGAGCGGCGAGAACGTCTTATCTCTCCGCTCTTATAGCGTCCGCAGATAGACAACTTTCGTCCAGTCTCCAACCTTCGCTTTTTGGCGAAGGTTGTTGAGAATGTGGTGGCCTGGCAATTTCTGCTTTTCCTGGAGGAAACGGACTACCTGGATCCATACCAATCGGGCTTCCGGCCTGGTTTCAGCACGGAGACGGCATTGGTCGCACTGTTGGATGATCTCTGGAGGGCACGGGACAGGGGTTTTTCCTCTGTCCTGGTCCTATTAGACCTCTCAGCAGCTTTCGATACCATCGACCATGGTATCCTTTTGCGACGCCTCGTGGGGTTGGGGGTGGGGGGCACTGTCCTTCGGTGGCTCTCCTCCTACCTGCGGGGCAATCGGTGTTGGCAGGGGGGCAGAGGTCGGCCCCAAGGGTGCTCACTTGTGGGGTCCCTCAGGGGTAGGTCCTCTCTCTCCTCTTATTTAACATCTACATGAAACCGCTGGGTGAGATCATCCATGGTTTTGGGGTGAGGTATCATCAATATGCGGATGATACACAACTGTATATCTCCACCCCAAACCAGATCAGTGATGCCCTCTCCGTGATGACTCGCTGTCTGGATGCGGTACGAATCTGGATGGACGGCAACATGCTTCGACTCAACCCGGCCAAGACTGAGTGGTTGTACATACCGGCATCCCGGTCCAGCTTAGAATGTCCATCGTTGACCATAGGGGAGTGGTGTTGCCCCTGTGGATAGGGCGAGGAACCTGGGGGTCCTCCTGGATGCACGGCTCCAGTTGGAGGAGCAGGTGGGAGCCATCGCCAGGGGGGCCTTTGCCCAGGTCCGGCTGGTTCGCCAGCTTCGCCCGTTCCTGGACCAGGATGCCCTGCGTACAGTCACTCATGCCCTTGTTACTTCGCGACTCGACTACTGCAACGCTCTCTATCTAGGACTGCCCTTGCATATCATCCGAAGACTGCAGCTGGTGCAAAATGCGGCGCCGCGGGCGGTGATGGGAGTTTCCCGGTTCTCCCATGTTAGCCCCCTCCTGCGTTGCCTGCATTGGTTGCTGGTTGCCCTCCGGGTGAGATTCAAGGTTTTCTTTAATATACAAAGTCCTACATGACATGGGTCCTTATTACTTAAGGGAGCGACATCGAATACTAACCGCCCTGTACGAAGTCACAGACAGGGACTCCTTGGGATCCCATCAGCCGGGCAATGCCAGCTGGCGGTCCCCCGACGACGTGCCTACTCTGTCGCGGTCCCTGAACTCTGGAACCAACTTCCCCTGGGGCTCCGCTTGGCCCCTGACCTCCGCACCTTCCGCCATGACCTGAAGACCTGGTTATTTGACCAATCTGGGCAAATCGGTGGTTTTTAGATTTTGGTGGATTTTAAGTTTTGTATTAATTGGGACCATTAGTTTAATTCTTTTTAAAATATTTATTGTGCTTGTTTTATTGTAAGCCGCCCCGAGTCTCCGGAGATGGGGCGGCATATAAGTCCCATAAATAAATAAATAAATAAATAAATTTGATCAAGGCTTAAAAAATTGTTATCTCTGGTAAACCTAAATGGACTTTTGCTAAGCAGGACAAGGCTTTAATAATTCCTTTATAGATAAGAAATGGTATATAGGAAGAAGAGATCATTTGTTATATTTTAAAAGGAGGTGATAAATTGTTTATACTTTTTTGTGATGAAGGGGGAAGTAGTTCCTTTATATATTTCTTTTTTTCTTTGCTATACTCTTATTTTTTCTTTCTTTTCTATTTTTTATTTTTTAGCATCAGTTTTTTATCTTTTTATTTGTAATTTTTAAATAAAATTACTATAAATAAAAAAGTAGAATTTCAATCCTAAGAGCCTGATAGTGTTGGAGAGCTGATTCTGCTAGTTTTTTATATCCTGTAGTTCAGGGCTGTCAAACTCCCGGCCTGCAGGCTGGATGTGTCACACACTGGCCACACCTATGCCTGGTTTAATGATGGGGGAAAAGTCCCAATACGTCACGTGACACCACCATGATGATGTGAGTTTGACACCCCTGCTCTAGTTGAATTCCTGTTTGCCAGCTCCTGAGCTTGGGCTACTTTTGTGAGAAAAGGAAACTGCCTAGATTTTTTCCCCCATGAACATATAATGTGCAAAACAAAGGTAGGGCATTTAAAAAATATTTTCTACTTCCGCAAAGTTGAGATAAGGATATTTGCGCCCCATCTTTTCAATGAAGTTGTTGGGCTTAAAATCCTTTTCAGGAAATTTCTTCCTACTAGGTGGAGTTCTGGATGATTTGCAGACTCTGGCTAGGTGACCCCTTTTCTCAAAATGTAGGCAGATGGTGTCTAAGAATTTGCATTCAGTGCTGGGGTGGCCCCCCCCACAGCCTCTGCAATAAAATTCTTGCCTCTTTTTCCCGGGGTCTTTCCTTTTCTTCTCCATTCTGAGTCTAAAAATTCCTTCCTCCACCTCACTGCAATCTGAATCAGAGTCTATTTGCTTGCAATGGGTTGTTGTGGATTTTTCCACATCAGAATGGCTTGAGGCCTGGCTTGAGGCCTTGTTAATCTTTTTCATGGCTGCCGCTGAGGACTTGGTGGCTTCCACTGAAACAGCTTCTTCTATGGCCTCCTTAAACGTGATCTTAGGTTTCATTAACAGTTTGCTTTGTAAGACCTTATCTTTGAGGCCTAGGGCAAACCGATCACGCATGGCCTCTTCTAAGTTGGTAAAGTCACAAGCACCCCCAATGTCCCTTAAGCTTGCCACGAAGTCGTTAACATTTTCGCTTTCCCTTTGATCCCAATGGTAAAACTCGTGTCTCTTAATGAGGCACGATACTTGTGGGGCATAATGGGCTCTTAAAAGCTTTTCCAAATCAGGCCATTCCATTACCTTCAATTCTACAGCTCCTGCCAACGCCTTCACCATTTTGAAGACTTCCGGACCACAGTGCGTGAGAAATACCGCCCTCTTCCGCTTCTCCGGGATATCGGCGAGGTCGTTTCCTTCCAAGTACATCCGGAAGCGATCCACATACGATTCCCAGTCTTCTGCTGCCGGATCGAATGGGGCTTGGGGGGGTGTTCAGCTCAGCCATCTCACTCTTCTGCTATCTTCCGCGTTGCCTCTTATTCAGGGCAATCCCACCTTCGTCGCCAGTGTTAAGTTTGCATGAAGAGCCAGATGTGAAGAGCTTCAGTGAAGAGTTTATTAAGTGACTACAGCTCGAATGGACCCAACTTGGCTGGGCTACGGCTGCTTCTTATAGTCAGCAGCCGTAGTTGCCAGCCAATGGGAGTGCAGGGTTTCTTCCCGCACTATTTAAACCAATACCATTTGACATTTTACAAGAACAGTTCAAATAAACCAATAACATTTAAACCTACATACATAACAACATTCTTACATACTCTATGAGTATGTAAACAGTTGTGATGGAGAAGACGACTTAGGAAAAGGAATTGCTTCCTCAATATAATATCATTAGGGGTGTTCAACTCTTAGGCAGCATAGCCGTGACTCTAGGAAGTACTCAGTTGGACAAGGGTTGAAAACGACTAGGCCTCATCTTGGTTAAAAAAAGAATAAATAAATCCCTCAAGTTAAAAAAAACCCCAAATACCTCTTTTTTTTGATTTTTTAAATATTTTTCTTTCTTGTCACCCTAGCGACATGGCTTGCAGTCACCATGGAAACTCAAGGCACTCGTTGAGATGGGGAGGAAAGCATCACAGAGAAAAAGAGAGAGACAGTAGCAGCATTCTGGGTTATTTTAGGAGACAGGGAGACACCTGGAGTGAGGCTCTTCAAGCTTATTTTGCAGCAAGAGAGGAGGTTGGGGAAGGTTTATTTTTAATTGTCCCCACTTCATGTGCCAACTTTTTCTTTCTCAGTTATTCCAAATTTGGAAACTCTACCCCCTTCTTTCAAGCTTGTCTTCACCCACATCCTCCCTCAGCCATTTGATGGCACATGGATGTCACAATCAGAGCCTTTGGATCGCTCATGCTTGGTTGCCTCCTCCTCAGCCTTCTCCTCAGCCTGAAGAACATGGCATGAAAAAGGGCAGCAGCACAAAGTTGCTTTATTTATTTATTTATTTATTTATTTAATTTATGAGATTTATATGCCGCCCTATCTCCCTGAGGATTCAGGGCTGCATACAGTACTAAAAACAGAACTATACAAATATTTAAAAACTGTTAAACTATTGATGAGCCTTGGTGGTGCAGGCTGTTAAACGCCTAGCACTTAGTTCCAGCTGCCTGCAATTCGTGCAGGCTCGAATCCCACCAGGCTCAAGGTTGACTCAGCCTTCCATCCTCTCGGGGTAGGTAAATTGAGGACCCAAGATTGTTGGGGGCAATAAGCTGACTTTTTAAAAATGCCGCTTGAGGGGGGGCCAAAAAGCCCTAGTAATAAGCAGGCATATACAATGGAATGAAGGCTATTGCTGGGCGCATTGGGTTGTCCTCCAAAAAATTGTAAGCTGCCCTGAGTCTCCGGAGAAGGGCGGCATATAAATGCAAATTAAAAACAAAACAAAACTAGAAATATCATAAACCAATTAAATTTAAAACTACAGCTAAAAACCCTCCCCCCCCATCAGTCCGGGTAGGCGACTTGGAACAGCCATGTCTTTAGGCCACAGAGGAAAGGGGCCACCCGGAGCTCCAGGGGTAGCTGGTTCCAAAGGTGGGGTGCTCCACAGAGAAGGCCCTACCCCTAGGAGCCGCCAGCTGACATTGCCTGGCTGATGGCATCCTGAGGAGGCCCTGCCGGTGGGAGTGCATGGGGCATCGGGAAGCCATTATAGCCAGCAGGGTCTCCTGCAAATACACTGGTCCAATGCCATGAAGGGCTTTATAGGTCAACACCAGCACCTTGAATCTCACCTGGAGGGCAACCGGTAACCAGTGCAGCTCACTCAGGAGGGGTGTAACATGGGAGTATCGGGACGCTCCCATCACAACCCGCACCACTGCATTCTGGACAAGTTGAAGCCTCTGGGTGGTCCTCAAGGGCAGCCTCATGTATAGAGCATTGCAGTAGTCCAGACGGGAGACAACGAGTGTGTGAGTGACCGTATGTAGGGCATCTTGGTCCAGATAGGGATGCAACTGGTGCACCAGGCGAACCTGGGCAAATGCCCCCCTGGCCATGGCCCCCACCTGCTCCTCTAAACTGAGGCATGCATCCAGGAGGACACCCAAGTTGTGAACCCTATCTATGGGGGGCAACACCTCTCCCCCCATAGCTAAAGGTGGAATATCCTGGCTAACTCAAGATGCCGGTACATACAACCACTCGGTCTTAGCCAGGTTGAGCTGCAGCCTGTTCCTCCCCATCCAAACCCACACCGCTTCCAGGCACCTGGACATCACTTCGAGGGTGTCACTGGGTTGGTTTGGGGTGGAGATAAAAAGCTGGGTATCATCAGCATACTGATGATACCTCACCCCAAAACCATGGATGATCTCACCCAGCGGCTTCATGTAGATGTTGAACAAGAGGAGCAAGAGAACCAACCCCTGAGGCACTCCACAAAGGAGGGGCCTCTAGGCTTATCTCTGCCACCCTACCAACACTACCTGCATACGACCCGAGAGGTAGGAGGATAACCACCATAAAATGGTGCCCCCCACCCCCAACCCCTTGAGGCGTCGCAGTAAGATACCATGGTCAATGGTATCAAAAGCCGCTGAGAGATCTAACAGGACCAGGACAGAGAAGTGACCTCTGTCCCATGCCCTCCAGAGATAATCCACCAGTGTGACCAACGTTGTCTCCGTGCCCGGGGCCTGAAGCCCGATTGGTACGGGTCCAGATAGTCGGTTTCCTCCAGGAACACCGGGAGCTGTCGGGCCACCACGCTCTCAACAACCTTCGCAACAAAGTGAAGGTTGGAGACTGGACGAAAGTTGTTTAAATTAGCTGGGTCCAAGGCAGGCTTCTTGAGGAGGGGCTCACCACTGCCTCCTTCAAGGCGGAAGGAAAGGAACCCTCACTCAAAGAAGCATTTACGACTGCCTGGAGCCAGTCTCAATCTCCCAGGTGGCATAGACCAGCCAGGAGGGACATGGATCCAATAAACATGTGGCAGAACTCAGCCTCCCCATGATCCTGTCCACCTCATTTGGAGTCACAGAGTCAAATTCCTCCCAGATGATATCTCGAAGACCAGTCGCCATACTCCCATCGGACTCTGCCCAGTCAGAGTTCAAGCCTGTCCGAATCTGAGCGATCTTGTCCATCAGATGCTGACTAAACTCCTCAGCACGTCCCTGCAGAGGGTCCTCCCCCCTTCTGGTTAATGAGGCAATGGGAGACCCTGAACAGGGCAGCTGGGCGGTTATCTGTGGACGTGATGAGAGCGGAGGAGTATGCACACTTCGCCGCTCTCATTGTAGCAAGATAAGACCTAATATAGGTTTTTAGCTGCGATCGGTCAGATTCGGACCTGCTGGACCTCCAACAGCTCTCTAGGCCTCTCTTCTGCCGCTTCATTGCCCGGAGCTCCGCGGAGAACCAGGGAGCTACTTGGGATCTGCAGCGGGTCAGAGGCCGCAAAGGTACAACTCGGTCCAGTGCCCCAGTGGCAGCCATCTGCCAGGCGTCCACCAGGGTCTCCACCGAGCTGTGGCCAAAGGAGGCTGGGATCAACCCAAGCGCCATCTGAAACCCTTCTGCGCCTGGAGTGGAACCATCTCATCAGTTCCACCTCCCAGTGATGAGGGGTGGCAAATTGGAAGGCCAGTTGAAGGAGATTATGATCTGACCATGACAGGGGTTGTATAGTTGGAGACCACCCCAGATCATTTCCCCACTGTCCCGAGATGAAATCAAGGTCAAGCCTGTGTGTCCCCTCATGTGTCAGACCATGTATTACTTGAGTCAGGTCCAAGGCCATCATGGAGGCCATGAACTCCTGCACCATCCCTGATGCCTCTCCCCGAGAAGGCAGGTTGAAATCCCCCAACACCATGAGTCTGGGGAACTCAACCGCCACCTCCAAGAGGACATCGAGCAGGGCAGGCAGGGCTGTAGCCACGCAGCTGGGAGATAGGTACACAAGCAACAAGCCCAACTGCCCCCCAGGGCCCAACCTCAAGAGGACAGACTCACATCCGCCTATCTGTGGGACAGTGGTCTCCCTCGGACAAAGTGCCTCCCTGATCACAACCGCCACCCCTCCCCGCCCCTACCCTGCGCCCGAAGTTGGTGCAGTACACAAAAACTCAGCGGGCATAGATCCACCAGAGGGATCCCTCCCCTCCGGGCCCAGGGAAGGGATAGAGATGGGTGCCTGCTCACTCATCTTCCTTTTGAGCTAGGCTACTGTGGCACCCATTGCAGGGCGAATTCTCACTCTAGATTATGACAGCCAGAGGAAGTGCTCCATATTTGGGAGCAGGGAGGGATAATTTGCTTGGCAAGGGAATGTTGTGTCACGCTAAGTACCTGCTCATCATTCCACTCTTTAAGGGAGGGGTGCATCATTTTTGGACTTTGATAGATAAGCTGAGGCTCACACTCCAAAAAAACCTAGGCGAGGTCAGATAAAGGATGTGGGCGGAGCCAGGGCAACTTCAATCGATATGAAACCAGGGTAAGATATTTGGCAGTTATGTAATAAATTGTGTATGTGTATGTATATATATAATATTTTCCTTCTGTCATTAAAAATATACAGTTTGTTGGCATCATTGGAGGGGCTGTTTGCATCTTTAAGGCCTTAGATTGTTTCATGTTTCTAACTTCACTATCTAGGGCTGGACCCATCTCTCTTAATATGTCAAAGAGGACAGCACCCACTTAAAAAATATTTATTTTTCCACACACACACACAGAATGATGCATTTTGTTGGCCCCTCAAGTCTTAAAATTGTAGACCCAAACAAGCCATTAGCCACATGAATTGAAACTGACATTTACAGCAAGTAGCACATTGTGCTGCTGAATTAAAAAAAAAAACAAGAACTCCAAGAAACTTGGCTTGGCGGCTGCTCCCGCCTCCCTCCACTATCCTCTCTGTAGAAACAGCATCTATGCCACGTCACCCAGTGCCTGCACTGAGGCTGTTCTCCAATGTTCTCCCATTACTTGGTCGAGAGGAGCTGATCACTTTCAGAGAAGGCAGAAACTTTCTACAGAAGAAGTGTAAAAGGAATTTCTTTTGGTCTGTGCAGAGTACAACCAAGTTTTAATTTCAAACTTCCATGCATGATATTTCTGAAGATTTCTGCTGTGAGAGAGTTCTTCATCTAGAAACAGGCATATCCAAAGAAATTTAATGAAAAGGGATCATTAAGCAGGAAGCTGACAAAGAGGAGGAGCAGCACCTTTGAGTGTGGACAATCAGCATCTTCCTTTTCAGTTTACATTAACTTGATTTTCTTCACATTCCTGTAGGACATTCTTGGGCCATCATGAATGTATTTCGGATCCTTGGAGATGTCTCTCATCTCTTAGCTATGATCATTTTGATAGTGAAAATCTGGAGATCAAAGTCATGTTCTGGTAGGTTTTATTATTATTATTATCATTATTCTCTTCTCTATCTTGCTGAAACTGATAAGAAAGCCATATAGAATGGCAGGCCAGCCAGAAATTTGTTATTTGAACACAAATGAACCACAGGGTGTCAGATTTGGGATTTAGCCTTAGGCTGTTGGGGTGACATTCATCCTAGATGTGTAGCACAATGTTATAATAAAGCATAGAGGAATAAATATGGAATAAAGAATATGGGAAGGAAATCAGAAAATGAGTTATTCAGCTCAGCAGCACTTTGTAATTCCTTGAACAAAACTAAATTTCTTCCTATCCCAATCTAGATAGAAGTTTTTATTGCAGTAGAGGAGGAGCCAAGAAAACACATTTAATCTGATTTAGAAGACTAGGAAATTTAGTCAAGAACCTTGGCAGCCTAAGGCAAGCAAAAAGATGGCATCCCTTCTGTCTACCAGTCTTAGGGTCAGAACCAACAGGAGGAGCAGTTCACAAAGTTGTGCTCCAACATGCTTAACAGCAGCATGCTAGCCAAGGGAATGGAAGGAAGGCAGAATAGCTGTGAGCCGCCCAGAGTCTTCGGAGATGGGGCGGCATACAAATCTCATTAATAAATAAATAAATAAATAAATAAATAAATAAATAAATAAATAGCTCCTCACCTGCCCAACTTTCTGTAAGTCTTGCCCCTGTCTTCTGGTTTCCAGTGCTAGCAACTTGAGACATAAATCTTACTGCCCTAACAACACACACACTCTTTGATACTTGGTGTGGAGCCAATATTGGAGTTTTTATATTTTAAAAAAACTATCTTGAATTTAGATAAAAACTATGAAAGTTTTTAATTACATCCCATTTTAACAATATCATCTGTATTAGTCTAGATAAAAAATGTTAAATTTCAGGCACTGACGCCTAAACCGTATTCCTGAAAAAAGTTTCTAAGACTCCAACTTCATACCAGTTACTTAACTTCCTTGATTTCTTCTCACCTGTTTCATCCTTTGCCACAATAGTATTTCCTAGACCTGGGGGGTGGGAATACCTTATGCCCAGCTTCCTCTTTGCAAGCCTATTTCACTCTATCACACCAATCTCCTTCCTGATTCTGAGAATGAAATATGTGTTCAGAAGAAGTGGTGCTATGAAGTTATATAATGCGAACGTTGTATAGTTTCTGATGTTGATGTGTACGCATCGGATAACGAATACCACAGGAGTTTAAATAAACAGAGACAAGTATGTTTGTCAGTTCAGATTATTTTTATAGAACATACCTGTCCACATAGTTACTATTATTGAAAAAAAATGCACTGATAAATAGGAATATTCCCCTTTAATTTCTTCCACGTAGACTGTCCCTATGAAACTTAGAATGTCTGCAACTGCAGTGATTATTCCAGACTCAAGCATCACCAATGTCCATGCAGTTCAAATTCTTTTCTAATCGTCTGTCTCCCTAACCCTCTACCCTGCCCCAGCCTTTGCTTGATGGATTTCAGAAGTTAGATGTAGTATTGAAGTGGTGAATTTCTAGTCTTTTGCAACATCCCCACCCCCACTTTGGATGGCAGAGATGGTGGACCAGGTGTGATGTCCCTTTAGTTCAGTAACTAGAATGTTTGTGCTGTCAAAGACCCAGAGATAACCTGTGACACATTTTCTCTTTAAAATACATCAGTACATACAAGCTTGGATTAGGCGTTAGCATTCCTCTTGTTTTTGTATTTCCCTGTTGCCTTCCTCAACCCTCCATCCAGGTGTCTTCTTTTTATTTTTTAAAAGTTTACTTAAGGCCTTCACATTTGTGTTTGAGGCAAAGCAATGGGAAAGAAACCCCAGTAAGATCCAAACAGGTCACCAGAATAACTATTTAGAGAGAGAAAAAGAAAATAATGTAGCATCTTAAAGAATAACAGATTGCTTCTAGACCTTATCTGTTTGGGATGTTCAGAATAAATGGTAAAAAAAATCCTGTGGACTTCAGTTGGGCTAGGACTAAAAATTATAGGCACAATTTTAAGGTGTACTTTCTAATACATACCAAGGTGCTGTAATCCCCTTGTATAATTTGGTTGCAATCTCACCCAAACAAGATGAAAATTTTGTAACTGATTACGGTGGATTGCCACCAATGTTCAAATGTTCTTCATCAGCCCCACACTGACACTGTGAGAAATGTAGAAAAAAATAGAACCTGTCAGCCAGTTGAATGATTGAATTACAATGTCTGAAAATTTGTCTTCAGCTTGCTGATTCACCCATCCACACTTTTTCTTTTATAAATAGCATTTGGTTTTGGAAATGTATAAGATTTAGGATCACTGGAATTATCCAATGATTCCCTTCACAGACAGAATAGAAACATTTGGCATTTTGGGTGTATTTATATGTGAATGAGAGCTGGAGAGATACATACAGAAAAGAGGCTCTCTATATAGACAAATCAAGCCTAACTCTATTCCTTCCTCCTTACAATTGCAGACTATTCTAGTGTGACAAAGGACCAAGGCCTGTAAATCCTGTTCTCTGGATAAACATTAACTTTTAAATTATCCTGAAGTAGTTCCCTCCCAAAATAAGGCAGCATGGTTCAATTATTTCAACATGTTGTATATATAGTATAATCACTTTTGAAAACTTTCCAGAAATCATTGTTCCAAATCAAGACTAAAAGGTTAATTTTCTCAGCTCTTGAGCATTCTTCTGTCTTTAAAAAAGATTGTTAGACTGTTTGTAACAGGAAATAACTAAGTCTTACTGAGGTTTTGTGGGACAATCACTAGTCTTAATAGCTTCTACTGTGTCTTATACTTCTAAAAAAGAGGTGATTCTAATATTTATTTTCAGCTACTTTAATTCATTTGTATCAAGCTTTGTTTGATGTTACTGCTTTTAGGTAGACATTAGTATAAAGTTTTTAGATCAATTATTTTAATGATTTTTCCTCTTGAAATATTTTTATATTCATAATGTATAGATATGTATGTAGATATCTTGAAAGTAGAGATGGGCTGTTGGTTTCAGCTCCAAGCCTGGCAATTTGGTTGCAAACGTTTTGTCACCATTCAAGGAGACATCATCAGTGCGTTTTGACTCAAAACAACTCAAATCGCCAAGTTTCCTCTGAATTCTGGAGGCTTCTGAGCCTTGCAAAAAGAACTGCTTTTCAAATGTCATGCATTTATTCAGCCAGAACAGCTTAAAAAAAACGCATTTTTGCAACTGCAACCATTAAACAAAATAGAATAATATGTGAACCTGAGAGGCCTGGGCTGGACTACCCAGCTGCCTGACTGAATGTGCAGTACTGCCTCTTCCCATGACAGAAACTATTTTGATCTCAGAGGATTCTCTTGGGCGGTTGTGGTATCAGGTATCAGTTGCTGCCTCCCGCAGCCAACTAAGTAATCTGCATCTATAGGCTTAAAAAGCCTCATACAGTGTTTCCTTGGTTTCTTTTATCTTTGTTGTTTGTTTCTCATGATGTGCAGGTATTTCAGGAAAGAGTCAGATCCTCTTTGCACTTGTTTTCACAACCCGTTACCTTGACCTCTGCATAATCTTCATCTCCTTTTACAATACCATCATGAAGGTAAGGAAATGGGAGAGGGGGGAAGCTAGTTTATTCATTCATTGAGTAATTCAGATGTTTTAAGTCATGCAAATATTTCAGTGTAGCCATTTTGAGTAAGGGATAGCTAAATACCCCCTCCCACTTCCAAATGAAGACATTGTAATTTTAGATTATTTATATGCAGGTAGTCTTTGACTTAACAAATTCATTTAGTGACAATTCAAAGTTACAAAGGCACTGAAAAAAGTGACATGATGTTTTTTTTTAAATTACATTTATATGCCACCCTTCTCCGAAGACTCAGGGCGGCTTACAATTTTGACACATTTGAAAAGTCTTGGAGGAGGCTGTTTATTCAACAGCCATGAAAATCAGCTATTCAGTACAAGAAAAGAAAAAAATCAAGCCAAACTGGAAATAACAATCAAGGAACAAAAACATCATACTTCAAATCCACAAAAATTATAAGGACTGATGCATCTCTGAAAAAGATACCATTCTATCCACCACTGAGCAAGGTTGATAGCTCAAAAAGACAATGCATGAGGGTCATAGCTGGAGTACTGCAAGTTACATACATATATATATATATACCTGCAGTAATTTTAATACCTGTATAGCAGCACTTGCTTCCATGCTATAAAGCTTTGCTTCACTTGCATGACATTTAGAAAACCTATGGAAAGTTATTTCTCTTAACTGTTAAATAATTTTAAGTAAAGATGGGGAAAGCCAGGTTACTTTGTGTTAACAAAGTCAAGTAGGAACTTCCAAGATTAAGTTACTTTATTGGGCCCAAAAGCTTTCTGGAACTCCAGTTCACTTCATCAGATGTTAAATCTTGGAGGTTCTACCAGTCTGTGTCCAATTAGTGTCAGTGACCAATTATGAACAGCTGCCCTTGAACAGGGAAGTTCTAAGAAATAGCATGCAATTTCTATTTCTCTGTAGGTTATTTTCTTACTTTGTGCCTATGCTACTTTGTACCTGATCTATGGAAAATTCTGGAAAACTTTTGACAGTGAACAGGATTCTTTCCGTCTTGAGTTCCTTTTGGTTCCTGTCCTAGGTCTCTCATTTTTAGAAAACTACCAATTCCTTCCTTTAGAGGTAAGATATTTGTTTCTGCTTGAATATAATGATGTCCATATTTTTGGGAGCTCAGCTTTCTGAAACCACTTATGAAATAGCTTATGCATATTTGTAACTTTTCATGTCAATGTTTTGGATATTTATTTTGGATTTACTGTTCTTCCTCAGATACTATGGACTTTCTCAATTTATCTAGAATCAGTGGCTATCCTTCCACAACTTTTTATGATTAGCAAAACAGGTGAAGCTGAGACAATCACAACTCACTACCTTTTCTTCTTGGGCCTTTATCGTGCACTTTACCTTGTCAACTGGATCTGGCGTTATCACACAGAAAAGTTCATTGATCACATTGCTGTTGTTTCTGGAGTAGTACAGACAATATTCTATTGTGACTTTTTTTATCTCTATGTCACCAAAGGTAAGGATCACCAAAAGATTTTAAAAAATGCATTATGACATGCTATCTTCTATGGCACGAGTCACAGGTTTGGGTTAGTTCTTAGATTATGAGCAATTTAAAAGGACAGGGTTCTAGAATTCCTAGACCAACTCTGGACAGCATTTCTGCCTTGGGGAAAACTGTCAAAACCTGTTTCAGCTGGGCCTAATCAAGCACACAGCAGGCTCTGCTTCCTAATTTGAATACCTCTTCCCCCCCAAGAGCTCCCTTTGAGAGAACTGTCAATCACAGTGATTTTGTTTTTGATTATTTGAAGATTTGTTTTCTTTATGAGGGAAGTCACATAGTTTGTGAACCTAGACGCTTTCCCATCACCTTAGTTGTACTTTTTCATTCATAACTTTTAACAAAAAATGCACATATAGGATTTTGGAAGGAATTTCCATAATCATGTTTTATAAATCACAAGCAGAAATAAAAAGTATATTAACTTCTAATTATACTGTGTTGTCCCTCACCCCAGTCTTTGTATTCTAGGATTGCTAAATATTACTGACTGAGTAGTAAGGTGAAAAAACAATTAATCTTAGCATACTTTGTACAGAAATCAATGTACTTTCTTGTGCTAAAGACACCATTAAGTGTTCTTTGTATAGCATAAAAATATGGAAACTAAAAGGCCACTGATTTCTACTATTGGGCTATTTTTCCCTCCTCTTATTTTAGTACTAAAAGGGAAGAAACTGAGTCTCCCAATGCCTATATGAAGATGTGCACAACGGAAGAAAGCAGATGAAGTCCCTGTTTCGGGATTCAAGACTCTTTTGCCATGTCGCTATTTGAATTCAGAGCATGTCTTTTTCTTTATATTTTGATTATAAAAATTTTTGCACCAAAGGGACTGTGATCTAAGTAACTAACATTTCAGAACTTAACTATTTAGCATGGAAGATGACTCATTTGCTGTATTTTTGTAAAGAAGCATTCCTTCAAAACTAAAGAAACCAGATTATGATGTAACCATTGTATCCTCTATAATGGCTACACCCTTTTCTAAAAAACTCAAGCCAAATTTCAAATGATTATAGACTAAAACAGCTGTGTCCTAACACTCTTTCCTAAACTATCAATGCTCCCTCAAGGGATTAAGAGAAAACATTTTTAAATATTCAACTGTATTTTTAAACAAAAAACAAGATTTCTGAATTTTATTGACAACAGTGTTTTTATTCATACCTACAAAAGAAAACAAGATGGTATCAAAAGGACAATTTACAAACTAACAGTAACATAGCTTTTTAATATACTGTGCCTGAACATCACAGAGCTATGAATCTCTCTTTTCAAGTCTTTATTCACAAAACAGGAATGTGTTCAAATACCAGTATTTTGGGGGGGGGGGAACAGTCCCCAATGATTCAACCTAAGAAGCCTGCAGGGTTTTAAGAGTCTATCTTTTAACTAAACAAAGCCTACACAATGACTTTTGTAAAAGGGAATATAGGCTGGATATTGGTATATTTACTGAGCAAATAATGACTATTACCAATTGGCCACATTTTTAAACTGGTAAGTGGAAACAAGCTGTACATGTCAGAATTCAATTATTTGTTAATGCTCAGTCTGAGCACAACACACACCAAGCTGTAATTATGTTCAAGCTACAGTACAGCACTGTGAGGCCCTAATACAAATTTCTATTGGCAAAGATGAAGACCAAATCTCTTTAAAGACAATGGGGAAGAATTTATTCTGCCCCCCCCCTCTAGGCCTGTAGATTCATTTCTGCATGAACAGCAGCTCCATGATGTTTTTATTAAGAAAGGAAATACAAATCAGGCAGTGTTCAGTAAATGAATGTTCATTTCTAATATTTTCAATGAAGGTAACTGCCAAATATATTACCTTAATTATGATTATGGAAACCAAACTGAGAAAGAGGGTTTTAACTAGCAAGCCTTTATTGTACAAGGTCTGTACTAACAACCTACCTGTATGATGTGCAGACACACAAGTGGTTATTATTCTCCAGCCTGCTCTTATTAAGAAGCATGTATTTAAATCCCATTTTTATAAGCCAAACCTACATAGCTATAAATAACTCAGTTGTTTTAACAACCTGTTTCCCAAAACTGAAAAGAAAGAAAAGAAAAACCCCATAGATTCTGTCCCTTAGGACAGAAGAGATTTTCCTGCCATGTTTATCTGGATATAACAGGTGAAACCAACTACTATCAACTTTCTCCTGCTAGTTACAAGACAGAAACTTTAATATTTGAATAATCCCATCCCACCCTCCCCCACTCCCTCAACTTTACACCTTTCTCAGACTGGGAAAAAAACAAGAATGAATTAAAGCATTTGCTAAAGTTCTCTACCTAAAATCTAGGGTGCTACCTACCTGTAAAAGCTGAGTATAAGAGCCAGCTGAAGAAACTCACTCATAAAGCCATTGGAAAGCCTAGTCAGATTGGATATAAATGCAGCTTCAAGACATATTAGCTATCTCCTCACCATCCCTTTAAGAGATTTTAAGATTTTATTTAGCTTAAAATAAATCTGAAAAATGGAACGCTTTTGCTTAATGCAGTGGGATCTCACACATGTCCAGTGATGAATCTTGATACCAAGTAAATGGATCAGATGATGAACTTCAAGGAACTGTATAGATTCCCCACGTTTATAGATATACCTTTTGTTATAAGTACAACTTTAACCCCAGAGTTGAAATTATGGGGCAGATGTCATTTGTGATATCTTGGGTGAAATCTTAAGAGCCTTAGAAAAGTCCAATAAAAATAAAGTGTAGCAATTACGTGATTACATCTAAGGTGAAAATGCATTGCAACAGAAAAGAACAATAATCTCCAACACTTACATCCCTTATGCTTAGGACTGGTAAGAGATTCAGGAGCTGCAGAAATGCTAAACTCAAAATTATGTTTACATTTTGTAAACGTTTGAAAGAATAAGTAGAGTGAAACCAAATAAATTATTGTCCCAAAGTCTCTTATGCCAAATCCAAGGCCTCATTTCATTAGCTGTAGAAAACCTAAGTCTTAATTTCAGTAAGCAAAAATCACACTGTATTTAATATTCTATTAAAAAGGAGGTTCTCCTTAGCACCATCTTTTTTGATGTTTATATTATAGAGAAGTCCTCTCTGCAGTAATTTTTCATACACAAGCCTCAGACACAATAACAGCTGGACTGGGACAAACCTGCCTCATAGGTCTTTTTTCATTTTGAGGCAGAAAATTTCAGATTACATAATGCAAGGCCAAAATATGCATAAGGAAATTAGTTTTCCACAGTCAATACTACTTTTTAGAAAGAAAATCAGTTAAAGTACCAGGACCATTTTTGTGGGCAGAATTTGGATGGTAAACTCTAAAGCTAACCTGCATTAAGAAAAACATCACAATGGAGATGAAGTTGAGAAGGGGACGAGACAGAAAAAGTGAGAAAGGGTTGCAAATCTTGACTGACAGCCACTAAATGAAGTGGCTTCATTTGCGTGAAGGAGGAGGGGGTGGTGGCGGTGGAGGATACTGATAGCTGGCAGTCTGCCCCATATAGCCCATCACACTGGTGCCAGGAGGCTGAGGAAACTGTTGCGACATGAGTGGCTGTGGCTGCTGACCTGAACGGCCCATCCCTGCATATTGCTGTTGGCTGGTGCTTTGTGAGTTTCTCCCAGCATTAGCAGTGCTGGCTCCCCCATACCCAGCAGCACCATATTCTGCCCCATAACCACTTGCTCCATAAGCTGCAGTTCCATAGGCTCCCTGGGCATAGCCATATTGGCCTTGCTGTGCCCCAAATGCAGAAGTTGCATTTCCATAAGCACCACCATAGGCTTTGTTGGCTCCATTGGCAAAACTGTCAGTGCGCTCACGGTCTCGGAAATTACTTGAGTCTCTTCGGCCGTCCTTAACTCCCCGGAGCCTTCGCTCACACTCCTCCTGGTACATCAAATTAGGATTGTTGGATGAATTGCTTGTGCGGTAACGAGAACGACCACCTGGTAATATACACATACAGACAGACCTGAATTTAATAATTTCCACTGAATATATTCAATACAACTAGATATGTTTACTAGTTCATCATGAAGGCCTCATTTAACTTAATAGGGTTTTTCTTTACTATTTTGAGACTACTCACCCAACTATTTTCTTAAAAACATAGCCATAGCTTTCATTGTTAATGAAAGCTGTCATTCCTATCGAAAGCGCTAGTTGTCAACCTTATTCTGACATGATAGAGTGAATTACTGGCTACAAAAAATAAATTGTGAAGATTTATTATTTATCTTTACAGTTTTTGCTATAATTTTAAATCAGATTATCCGACAACAGATCAAAAATGTGTAATAGCAGCAACAACAGGCAAGCTAACCTGACGTGCAGTTGTTTTGGGCACAAATATAATGATTAGTTGAACTATAGATTTATTCACACTAAAGGTCAAAAGTAAAGGACTTCCTGCAGATTTTACTCTGCTAGTGGTTGCTGACTATAAGGGAGAAGTGTTCATCTCCCTTTCAATGGACGTTGAGCCAACACTGTCCAAAGACATTTCCGCGGTCGTGTGGCCAGCATGACATCACAGAATGCTGTTATTCACACTAGAGCCAAATTTAATTATTAAAAAGGTTAGAACGCTATTTCTCTCTAAACTCTCTTTTATGACTAGCCTGCAGGAGTTATGACAAAGAAACAATATTCTAATCTTGTTCTCCAGCATGTTTAAAACGTCCAAAATTCTAAAATTCCAGAGAAATACCATATAATTTGGATTTCCAGTAATATATATGCTTTGATAATATATGAAATATTCCTGACACATAATATGAACATGTTGGGCTGTAGAAATATCTCCCAACAGAAAGAATGAAGTTTAGATGAAGCAAGATATAAAGAAGGAAATATATTTGTGTTAAAGAATGATTTAGCCTCTTGATAAATGTAATGAAGTGTTATCACATGCTAGGAAACCAAACCTAGTTTACAGACACAGAAACAGCCAAAACTCTACAATCTCTTACCTCCTCCACCACCACCACCTCTGTGGTCCACAAGCTGCATCAGTTTTGGATTGATGGCTTGATTGGCTTCTTCTAGAACTTTTATTAACTCTCTAGCCTGTTTCAGATTTCCTGGTGTGAAGAATGTGTAAGCAGTGCCTTTGTTGGTACTACGGGCAGTACGGCCAATTCTATGCACATAATCCTCTGAACTGTTTGGATAGTCGTAGTTTATCACAAACTTCACATCTTCCACATCTTGTAAGGCAATCAAAGCACAGTGAGGAATTGAGGAGAGCAGTGGAGGAAGAATGTGCCAACAGAAGGTGGGGAGCACAAATGCAAGTGACAGTAACAAGAGAAAAGAAAAAAGTTAGTATTTGTAAAATACAAAGACAATATAGACTCTTCCTAACAGAGCAAAAGGCTAAACTAAGATAATGATGCACAAAAAGGAGTTTGTGCACAGAAAGCAAGTATCGAGTCAAAGCAGTTCATAATTCCTCTCAAATTCATCCATCTTTTGCTGCATGCATGTCACGAACACACACACACACGCACACACACACACAAATTGTCATCTTTGAAACCTTGTCTTATATAATTCAGGCAATTTTGTTCCACAACAGCATTTCAAAAGGAGCAAATTGCTGTTTTTGTTACAAGTGCAGCAAATCAGAGTGAGCAAGAGAGCGAACTGCTGAATACTTTAACTCTGTTAGGAGAAGTCTACAAAAACTAGCAACACAAGATCACTTACCTCTTCCTGATATCCAAAAGATACCTCAAGATAGCCAGTTTGGGTAAATAGATAACTAGCTTATTTTTAATCTTCCTTTTAAAAATACACACTAACATTTGATCACACCACCATTTTCATTTTAGAGAAAATTTTAGCATATTGTTTACAGTGTAACCTGAACAAAGAGAACCCAGATGCAAACATTTAAAGCCATAAACATCTGAGTTTTCAGGAATGAGGACAGAAAAACAAGTAAATGTTAGTGTACTGTTTTGATTAAAAAAAGACTGACAAAGAAAAGCAGTATTACATTAAAATTAACAACCCATTAAAAATCTGCATTTTACAAAGAATATTCAACATATATCCAAGATAAAACACAGATTGACTTTTTCTTTTAAAAAAATGAGAAACATTCCCTGTTTTGTTACCAGACCGATGCACACTCCCTCCTCCTGTGGGAAATCGCTGCAGCCGATCCCGTCTCTTTGCCTTTTATTTTTGGCGGCCTCCTTTCGAAAACTCCGCCCTCTGACACGGGACCACTGGAGCGCGGGGAGCATGCATCAAGGGTCCATGGCAGCGAGAAGTCCCCACACACGCTCACTCTGTGAACTGGCTTAGATGCTTCTCTGTAGCCTATTTGGCCGTCAAGCGCCTGAGAACCTGGGTTCACGTAAATGTTTCAGGTCCTCCAACACTTTTTGTCCCTTCACAGGACTTAAAGGGGCCAAAATTGAAGATGCAAAAAATTACATCCAACAGGTCAGGCTGCATCTATTGCCCAGACTGCATCAATTTCAAATAAAAGGAAGGGGGTGGGAGGGAGAGCAAAAATGGAAGTGGGTTGTAGCAGTGGCAAAGAGATGTTATGTCTGTTTCTTATTACAGCAAGGGGGGGCTCCTCAATCTTTCCAGACTCCAAAGTCCTGAATCACACCAAAAAGTGAGAAGGCAGATTTCACAGGGGGCAGCGCGAGTCTCCAACTAGGGTCCTTGGTGAAAAGGGCTTGTGTTAGGTAAGGACAGGGCAGCACACCATGTGCATTCACATCTTCATAGCTAGGGCTTCACTGGAGTCTGACAAACAGCAGATTATGGACCTCAATCAATCCCATTATGTACAGCCATTAGCAAAATGGTCACAATGAATACCGGGGAGCATTTGCTTATTAGGAAACACAGACGTTGTCAACAATGAAGGTACTGGGGAATGGATTTTGCCAGAAAATCCATGGAAGGACAACAAGGAGGGGAAAGAGGAGAAGGAGGGGCCAATTTTCACCTTCAAATGGCAGTTATGACATCCATATTATATGGCTGGGGACTCAGGGAGAGAACATGCAGTTATAATGCAGGTTTCTTACTATCTATCTTGCACTGGTGTAAAATTGTGCTCATCACAGTGTTTCTTCCACAGAATTTGTTCATTCTAAAAAGGAATATGACTACCTGGGGATGCTTATCCACTGAGATGCCCCCCAAAGGAATGCCTGATTGTTAATTGGGAGGGGCAGAAACTAGCAAACTCGATCATCTAGAAAGCTGCTTCGACCACCAATGTAGATATGTCCCCAGACCTGCACTGAGTGATCGGCAGCTGATATCAAAGTTTCTGTTAAAGAAAACAAACAAAAAGAAATTTAATGACTTGACTTTAACAGAGTGAAGTGTAACCAAATTTTTAATGAACAGTGCAGAGGGAAATTTTCTGCCCTGGGGGTGATTCACAAACAAGCCATTATGGGGCACTCAACTTACCTGGAAGGAGTTTTCTGAGACCAATGTTCATTTGAGTAGAAGGAAAAACCCTGGTGACTCAGCCAAAAAGCGCGCGCCCCTGTTCTATGTTTTAGGTAGAAGCCTTCACTTTCCAGGAACTTGGAGGAATTCGTCCAGAGATTTGCCAGTTAGATATTGTATTTTTATGAAGTAGCAAACTCTGGGCCCCAAAACAAGCCAAGATGTTATTCGTAACAAGAAACAGACCCTGATACCTTTTCCCCACAGCCTAAGTCAAGTGGAGAAGGCAGAACGGGGAGACTGTTTTCTTCCAATAGTATCCAAATGAGTTGTTTTGGGGAAATATATGAGGAGAAGGGCTGATTTAAATGTCTAGGCAAGATGCATAAAGAAGCTACCAGCACACAGCAAGCCTGTTTAAAAACCAAAATGTTGCCAACCAAAATATTGTTTTGTTTTAAGAAACTGACCTCACCCCTTCTCCTAACAGGCCCAAGTTCCACCTGCATAGGTCCAGACATGACCCCAGAACACAGAGACTGAAACCACATGAACTAGAGGAGTATTGGGGTAATTTTGGAGATGGCATGGGAGAATGGATTTTATGTGAGGAAAAGACTAGCAACTTCTCATTTTTCAGAAACGCTAACAAGCAGTGTGTCTTTTCAGCATTTTCAAGAATAGCTTTTAACTGATCCTCTATTTAAAGTACATCTGAAATATTTGAGAAACTACTTTTAATAAAAGATTGATTGAGTCTACTGAACTCAGCATTAACTGAAAACCTTTTAGGAATGTTTTTTCAAAGTTTTTCAAGTATCTACAACCCCATTTAAATCTACTTTCTGAATGTACTAGAAGTAGAGATTTGAACATTAAAGAGCAGTGGAATTGTTTGCTTAAACATCCAGATGAAAGCACTGAAAGGCTGATGGATTTTCCTTATAACCCTCCCTTAGAGTTTTTACTATAACCTCAACAATCCAATTGAGGAAGTAAAGTGAAAAAGAATATGTGTAAAAAAGCAAAATATGCTTACACATATAAACTATGTATTGTGATACTGAGGTGGGGCTGTTGTAATAATGTGCAATTACATTAGTAATGCATTTGGGCAAAAAAGGATTGTTAAAGAGATGCTTGTTCTACCATCTGGTAATTCTGAATAACAGCGTAATGAATACAGTTCAGTCCTAGCCACCCAGCCACAAAGCTGGACTTAAAGGATGGGGTATAGTGGAAGAATTGGGTTGAGTAATTGGACGTCTCTTCTCCCCATTGGCGATCGATTAGTCATGCCTAGGCCTTGCTGCAGACCAAAGCCTGTTCATTAGGAGCAGGAAGAGATTTTGAATATGAAAGAAAAAAAAGATCAATGTTAAAAAGGCATTTCATATATGAGAAAGTCACGCTTTAAAATTCTTTGGGGGAAAAAATGTCAATCTAAAGAAATGACAGGCAGGAAGCTCATGTGTACAAACCTAGCCCACGAGATGCAACATCCGTGGCAATGAGGATAGGAGCCTTTCCAGAACGAAATTCTGAAAGAAAAAAACCAATTTTGATCTCTGTTTCATAAAAACACCATTTAAAAACTTTTTAGTATTCATGTTTACATTATGCAATAAAAATGTACACAGCAGCTGGTTGAAGAAAACAGAGCATTCTGACAATTCTCTGGGTAAATGAAACAATATTTTTTCTACAACTCACCATTAAGCACCCAATCTCGTTCAGGCTGACTTTTGTCTCCATGAATACACATAGCTGGCCAACTGTAACAAAGAGTTTTAAGCATACTTAGCTACCACATATTCAAAAAAATATGAACCTTTTTACAGATTAATAATATAAATGAATATTTATTTTTATTTTATTGGACTTATATGCCACCCCATCTCCGAAGACTCGGGGCGGCTCACAGCTAAAACATACAAATACAATAAATAATCAAAAAGAATTAAACAAATATAAAGTCCAATAAGACCAGATTAAAATAATTTAAAAACTATCCCATACCCCCTGTGAGGTAGTCACAGCCCGGTTTGGTCAAATAGGTCTTCAATTCGCGGCGGAAGTTGAGGAGGTCAGGGGCCAGACGGAGGTCTAGAGGCAGCTGATTCCATAAGTCGGGGACCGCCACAGAATAGGCTCGCCGCCGGGGGACCGCCAGCTGACACTGGCTTGCCGACGGGACCCCAAGGAGCCCCTGCCTGTGTGCCCGTACCGGGCGGTTGGCACTCGATATCGGCAGGAGACGCTCCCTTAAATATTGTGGACCCATGTCGTGTAGGACTTTGAATGTTAAAGCCAAAACCTTGAATCTCACCCGGAGTGCAACCGGCAACCAATGCAGGTTGCGGAGGGGGGTAATATGGGAGAATCGGGTAACTCCCATCACCACCGCATTCTGCACCAGCTGCAATCTCCGGATGGTATGCAAGGGCAGTCCTAAATAGAGAGCGTTGCAGTAGTCAAGTCGCAAAGTAACAAGGGCATGAGTGACTGTACGCAGGGCATCTTGGTCCAGAAACGGGCGAAGCTGGCGAACCAGCTGGACCTGGGCAAAGGCCTCCCTGGCGACGGCCCCCACCTGCTCCTCCAACTGGAGCCGCGCGTCCAGGAGGACCCCCAGGTTCCTCGCCCTATCCACAGGGGGCAACACCACTCCCCCTATGTTCAACGATGGACATTCTTGACTGGACCGAGATGCCGGTATGTACAGCCACTCAGTCTTGGCGGGTTGAGCGAAGCATGTTTCCGTCCATCCAGATCCGTACCGCATCCAGACAGCGAATCATCACAAAGAGGGCATCACTGATCTGGTTTGGGGTGGAGATGTATAACTGGGTATCATCAGCATACTGGTGATACCTCACCCCAAAACCACAAATGATCTCATCCAGCGGTTTCATGTAGATATTAAATAAAAGGGGGGAGAGGACCGACCCGAGGGACCCCACAAGTGAGTGCCCTTGGGGCCGACCTCTGTCCCCATCAACACCGATTGCGACCGCCCCGAGAGGTAGGAGGAGAGCCACCGAAGAACAGTGCCGCCCACTCCCAGCCCCACGAAGCATCGCAAAAGGATACCATGGTCGATGGTATCGAAAGCCGCTGAGAGGTCTAATAGGACCAGGACAGAGGAAAAACCCCTGTCCCGGGCCCTCCAGAGATCATCCATCAGTGCGACCAATGCCGTCTCCGTGCTGAAACCAGGCCGGAAGCCCGATTGGTACGGATCTAGGTAGTCCGCTTCATCCAGGAAGAGTGGAAACTGCTGAGCCACCACTCTCGACAACCTTCACCAAAAACGAAGGTTGGAGACTGGACGAAAGTTGTCTAACACGGTCGGGTCCAGGGCAGGCTTCTTCAGGAGAGGCCTCACCACCGCCTCTTTCAAGGCGGAGGGAAAGACACCCTCCCTTAACGAAGCGTTGACCACTGCCTGGAGCTAACTGCAGATAACCTCCCTGGAGGCATAAGCCAACCAGGAGGGGCACGGGTCCAACAAACATGTGGTGGAACTCAGATGCCGCATAATCTTGTCCACTTCATCCTCGGAAACAGGATTGAACTCAGCCCAGATCACATCGGCCAGACTTGCACCCCGATCCTCAGACCACTGCAAGGTGGAACACAACCCGCCCCAAATCCACACGATCTTATCCGATAGATATTGACCAAATTCCTCAGCCCTTCCCCGAAGAGGATCCACCACCTTCCCCGGATGTAGGAGGGAGCAGGTGGCCCTAAACAGGGCGGCTGGGCAGTTATCTGCGGACGCTACGAGGGTGGAGAGATAAGACCTTCTCGCCGCCCTCATAGCTACCAGGTAAGTCCTAATATGGGCTCTTAGCTGGGCTCGATCGGATTGGGAGCGGGTGGCCCTCCACCTGCTCTCTAAACCCCTCCAACGGCGCTTCATCTCCCGGAGCTCCTCAGTGTACCAAGGAGCCACCCGGGATCCACGGCGTGTGAGGGGACGCATGGGTACAACCCTGTCGAGGGCAGCCCCGGCAGCCTGTTGCCAAGCAGCCGCCAAGTCCTCGGCAGAGTTGTGGGCAAGGGAAGTGGGAAAAGACCCCAGTTCCGCCTGGAACCTCTCAGGGTCCATCAGGCGTCTGGGGCGGAACCATCTAAGTGGCTCCTCATCCCAGCAGTGGGGAGCAGTATAATAGTATAAATATTTTAAAACCTCAATTTAAACATTTGGGGGATCTGTTAAACCTAAAGATGGCTCATAAAAATTCATTTTGGTCAGTTGCATTGTCATTTGTGTAATTCTGGGTGTAAAGTCTATTTAGTTAGGACGAATCCTGAACACAAAATTTGTCCAGGCTATCCAGAGTTTATTAAACCAAGGACTACTAAACCAAGTGTTTACTGTAATTTTCAAGAATTTTAAAGAAAACCTTTTGGTTTGGAGTGTGCAAAAATTTTGATTTAGAAATCGAAACAAAAAACTGAGAAATTCCTTTTCAAAACAATACCATGCTTCTGAAGCAAGTGATGCTTTTTCATACATAGAAACAGGCTTTTCTGAATAAAGACAGAAATCTGCATTTTTACTTTCTCTGCACTGGATAAATTTTTAATCAATTCAAGTAACTTGAATTAACTAAGCAAAAGCTAATAAATGTGCAGAACATTTTTGGGGATAGAGTATATTAAATGATTACATCTGAGCGTAACATCAAAAAACTTTTGGGAATCATGTCATGTTCCATTCTTTGCTTATATTGTCAAATTATAATCTGTGTTATTTCAGAAATACCATGATTTTCTATTTATCATCTTTTAAATGTTATTTTCTTGCATATGTTAAAAAGTCCACATCCTCTCAAATTAATGGTATTAAACTGGTACTATTTGTGCCCCCCAAGTTACAACAGCAACTGGGACTGGAATTTCCATCTCTATGCAGCTGTGAAGAGCAACATCATGTGATTGCATTGCTTACGGACAACAACCCAGCAGTCCTAGTTGCTGTTAACTGAATCCCACCAATTGTTAGGCAGGGAGACACCCCAATCCAAGCTATTCCCTGCTTGATAAGTCCTAGTCTTGGCAAGATAAGGGACTACCTTCTCAACTCTCCTTCCCACCATCTTTGTCCTTTTGGCCACCCTGCACAACAGCACTCCTAAGTGGTATTACCATCATTGGGACTGAAGCGGAGGCCCGGGGCTACAGCAGTCTCAATGGGCCACCACTGCCTCTGGATCTCTATTTTAGCCCCTGGACCTTCACCCCTTTGTGCCATTGTTTAGGGTGGCTAAAAGGGCAAGAGATTGGGGGAGGGGGAGAAATAAGCAAGCATGGGAACTGAAGCGCTCCTGCAGTTGTAAATGTGGGTGTCCTGCCAAGCGCCTGAGTTTTGATACTGCAATTGCAGGGAAATGTAACAGCCACAACTTCAGGGACCAGATGTAAGCACCACTTATTCACTGCTGCCATAACTTCAAATTGTCGCTCAAGGAATTGTTGCAATGAATGGACTATCTTTTTTTCTTTTTATCATTTATAGTTATCATGAGCTATAAGAACCTTGTAACGTCTGTTGGTATTTTAAATGAACCATGGCATTCTATGACAACTTTTCAAGTAGTCAGTCTCATCTATGCTTTCATAGGATTTAATTATAACTCATTAAAACCTCTTTACTATAACATGGTGAGGGGGTGCAAAACTAATCTGTCTTTCCCAATTTAACACTAATGTTAAAATCAAACCTTACCCATCTCTACGCATCCTTCGTGTTAGGTCATCACATCGCCGTTTTGTTTCCACAAAGATAATAGTCTTATTCTCTTTTTCAGCCATAATTTCTTCCATCAGCTGTATTAATCTTTTAAACAAATACAAACAACATACTGTTCCAGTCTTTTCCTGTATATTCTATTCTGTGCACCCCTCTACAATTAATGAATTACTGTAATTGGCTACAATGCTGAAAAGGGTGAATCAAAGCTTCCCTCCCCCTGAACTTAGGTGTGTGGTTTGAACTACTTCTAAAATGTCAAAGCACTGACTTGTTTTCTTAGAAGCTTTTAAATTAAGATTTAAAAAAGTCAGAATATTAAAAAGATTTTATAAAACTTGTTAAGTCTGTTTGTGTAACTAAACCATCACAGCTCATATAAAAATGCTAAACTTAAAAAACTGATTCTACAGCTAGTCCTCAACTTATGACCATTCATTTAATGACCATTTCAAGTCTAGTTAGAGTGGCCTCAGAAAGGGTACTTGACAGAATAAAGCACTTCCAGTCATCATAAAGTCTCTCTCTCCCTCTCTCTCACACACACACACAATCTGTCGTCACATGATTGCGATCTTGGTGCCTGACAACTTGTTTATACTTATCAAGGTTATCAAACACCCCACAATAATGTGATGGCTACTTACAATCTTCTCTGCTGGCCTTCCAAGAAAAATCAGTGGGGAAGCCAGTGGGGAATGATGCAAGCCTAAATTTGGGGGGCTGACTGACAAAGTTGCCTACTGAGGGAAACTGAACTTTTCTGGCAGGATGGAAAAACAGAGCTCAGATTCCAAAAGTCCAAGCTCCATTCTTGCAACTGCCCAAGCACTTCCTTCTACTCGTGAGGAAAACTGAACTGGGCCAGCTGCTTTTAGTCCCTGTGTTTAATAATCTGGGAATTGCTGAATGATATGGTTGTTGAGGAAAACAATCACGTGGGTATCCTGCTTAACGACTTATTTGTTCAACAACCAAGATTTCAGTCCTAACTGTGGTCATAAGTCGAGGACTAGTTGGAACCAAGATAAAATCTGAAGGTAACATAACATCCATACTTATGATCCTTCTCGTTCTCCATGCACACATCCACTATCTGCAGGATATTATGATTGGCGCTTAGCTCTAAGTTCCCCACATTGATCTGGACATAATCATGCAGGAAGTCCTCAGCCAGCTGGCGCACCTCCTTTGGCCAAGTGGCACTCCACATGAGTGTTTGTCTGTCAGGCTGAAAAAAAGACATGTGTTAGTTATCTCAACAGTAATCTTTAAATGAGAAGTCAAGAAAAAACCTAAAGTATATTAAGAAATACTGACCCGTATTTGATCAACAATTTTACGAATCTGAGGTTCAAAACCCATATCCAGCATTCTATCAGCTTCATCCAATACAAGATATGTACAGCGGCGAAGATTAGTTTTTCCTGCTTCCAGGAAATCAATCAGACGGCCAGGTGTAGCAATACAAATTTCAACACCTTCCAAAGAACAGACCAGAATAGAGAAAGAGAGTTTAAAAAATCAGACAATAATCTAACTGTCATTTACAGGACAGTAGAAATACATGGACCATTTCATGAACATATTGTGCAACTTCAGTTTATACTACTAAATAGACTATAACAATTCTTATGTTTGGACAAAAACAATTTATTTAATGAAAAAGTACCATTTTCCATATCCCAGCTCCTTTTTTAAAAATGGTAGTTTTTTAAAAAAGAAACTCACTAGAGTTGGACATGCGTGTTTTATGCATACATATGCGCAGATATTCCCAAGCAATTCCTAGATAATTGATTAATTATCCCAAGCTTGTTTTATTCCATCTTATTCCAATACAAAATTGCCATTAGTCATATTAATAGTGATTTTAATAAAGGAAGATCATTACAATTACCTATAATATATAAGTCCATCATAATTACCTCTTTCTAAGTCTCTAATCTGGGGGCCTTTGGGTGCTCCTCCATATATACAGGTACTCTTCAGTCTTGAACATTTACCATAATCATCAGCTACTTGTTGGACTTGTTGGGCCAGTTCTCGGGTTGGAGCTAAAACTAAACACTGGGAAGAAACCATCCATAACACTGAGTGATATACTTAATTTTTTGTGCTGAAACTTCAGAAGAAGAGTTTACAAAACTGCCATCTCCAATTAGATAAATAAGACCCATAGGCAGCCTGTATACACATCAATAACAACAACTCTACTCAGAACTGCCTATAACATCTATATTCAATCATTACCTTCACAGCTCTTGGGTCCTTGGTTAGGACTTGAACTGTTAAGTTTTACCAGCCCCAGATCGTGAATCGAAGATTAAATCTTTAATAATAATAATAATAATAATAACAACAACAAACTGTGATTCTACAAAAAATCACCCTACTTGGTACAGCTTATATCCTTCGACACTACCTTAACAGTTCCTAGGTCTTTGGTTAGGACTCGAGCTGTTGAGCTACCAACCAGCCCCAAAGGCTGTGAATCTCACTAAAGATTAACTACTACTACTACTACTACTACTACTAATAATAATAATAATAATAATAGTACTCACAATTGGACCATCTCCCCTTTCCAAGTATGGTTGGTGGTTTATATGAACAATTGCAGGTAGCAAATACTGAAAAAGAAGAGAAACATATTTCAGTTGTGACAGCTAATTAAGGTGATAATTAGTTGTTTTAAATCACTGTACATTCCTATATTCTCAAGAAATCAGCAAGAAGACATTAGAAGTTAAACATAAAATTAAACAAGAAAGATCTGGAGTAAGCATGGCAATAGTAAGCATACAATTTCAATTAAAAATTCAGTTTATAGCTTCTTCCAGTTTAAGTCTCAGAGGGATATACTAAAAACAGGATAGAAAGAGTAATAATGCACTAGTGTCCCAATGGGACAATTTTTAAGCTCCTTGTTACTGAAGAAGCTGCACTGGTTATATGTGATCATGTAAACTTGTCCATTTATTTATTAGAAATAATCACTTAATGACTACAATTAGGACTAAAGTCTTGGTTGCTGAGTGAAGCAGAAGTTAAGCAAGACACCGTGACTTCACTCAATGACCGTGATCCCAGCAGTTCCCATTGCGGTCATAAAGTTGTCTCATGGGTCATTCAGTGAATGGAATCCCTTTCCATGACTATGGAACTGCAGATGGGGGGGTGTAGTTTAGTGCCTGTAGCAGATGCAGATTTTAAAATTCTCTTCCCCCACCTCTGTGGGGCTCTCCATGGAGGCAAAGAGAGGTAATTGGGGTTCTGTGCATGTTTGAAGTTTAGCTGCAGAGGTTCAAGCAGACATAAGAGTTTGGGGTCTTTCCCGACCTCTGCAGAAAACTTTGAGAGGGATGAAAAGAAACAGACTCCAGTCTCTGTGCCTGCCTGGAGCTTGGCTGCTGAAATCCAAATATGCAGATCACCATGTCCTTGTCTCACTAAAACTCTTTGCAGGGGCAAGGAGAGGAAGACTCCCAAGCTCCATGCTTGCTTGGATTTCAGATGCAAAGATCCAAGCAGGTACTAATCAACAGGGAGCTCTTTCAGCCAGTCCTCAGACACGTTCTCTGCTAGCTTCCCCTGTTTGGGGAAGCTGACAAAGAAGATTGCAAATGTCCATCATCTGATCACAGAACACTGGCAACCGATGCAAATAGACTGCCAAAGCACCCATTGTGATCTTGTGACTGCAGGTGGTGGGCATGGTGTGACATTTTGTGATGTCCAAAAGTGCTTTGTAGGCCATAAAGCACCCTTTCTAACATTGTCTTGACTTTGAATTGTCATTGTGAGCATTACCTGTACATTCAGGGAGATGGTATCTGATCCTTCAGCCCAAAGAAATAAAAACAAACTAAAAGGATTGATGTGGTTTGAGCTGCTGCTATGGCTAATAGTGTAGTAATTATGACGAATGACACGAACCACGTAAATATTCTCCTTATGGTACCATTTTTTTCCAATTCATCCACTATCATCATACACCAAAAGATCATGTATTCATGAGAAATGAATGAGTGCTCTCTCCATCACTAGAAATGTATGTGATGATACATTTCATATGTACAACATTCCCAAGACTTTAGCTTCTCCCGTGTATGTTTCAATGATTTAAAAGTGATTTACTACTAAAGAAGTATGTAAATAAATAAATTTTGTGATATATATGAAAATACAAGCAGATGCAAGCCTTCATATTTGATTTTTTACAGATATAACCCATTTTTTAATAAAAATTATAATATAAAACTCTAGATAAATGAATGCAAACTAATTTCATATTAAGCCTTGATTCCCTTTGGGATTGATGATGATTTTTTTGTACTCTATCTTGCACTGCACTTCTC
Organism: Naja naja; assembly: GCA_009733165.1. Lineage (NCBI taxonomy): Eukaryota > Metazoa > Chordata > Lepidosauria > Squamata > Elapidae > Naja > Naja naja. The sequence continues at coordinate 23,585,049 of CM019154.1, read as the reverse complement.
AGTTTATTTTTTGGTGGCTCAGCTCTGTATCTGTGTAATTTCTGTCCCAACTGTACCTTTCAGAATGCATTTAGTAGAGCTTGCTCTACTAAGACAGTACAAATTATAAAAATCATGATTGTCATGCAAGTTATTAATTGCAAGTAGCAGAACAACTTAGATTAAAATTACTTTTGAAACTAAGTTAAATAAAATAGTAGAAACATACATAGCCAATGAAATTTATACCTGATTAAAAAAAAACTGGCTTGCTTATAGTAATAAACTAAATGTAGGCTGTACTTGATGAGAGAGGCTAGCTATCTCATTGTCTCTTATCTTGTTGCTGATGCCACAGGGAATTCATTTGAAAAACAATCAACAACTTAGCTTTTTTAGGAGATATTTTTCTAGGAATTATTTTTTCTATCCAAATGCTTTCCTGTGAGGACTTTTTATAAATATTTTTAGAAATCACACTTTTGGCAAAGTTCTGAAAACTGGCTGGCTAGTAGTAGGTATCTACTATCATCCCACCTAGTGATACAGCCCTGGGATGCAAACAACAGAGCCAACAACTGACCACAAATTTCCATTGTTTCCTAGAACTGGATCCCCAAATGACTAAATCTCCAAAATGTACTGGAAACCCAAACAAAAAGCCCTTGTTCCAAACTTTAAAAAATTACCTTTTTCATTTTGTTCATGAATTAATTACATTACCTGAATAAAATACAATAAAATACTTTTACAGATCCATAGACAAAAGAAAATTTAAAGAAACTGAAAAATACATACTGCCAATGTTTTCCCAGAGCCCGTCTGTGCAATGCCCACCATATCACGCCCACTAAGGGCCAAGGGAAAGCCCTGACACTGAATTGGAGTTGGTTCAGTAAAATGTTGGTCCATCAAGACATCCATTACATATTCTAAAAAATTAACACAGATAAAAATACACAAATGAACAACATAGTATTTCTATTGCAAATGCTATGTAAGTAAAGCTTGTACTGAAATAAATTTAGATTATAGCACTAATTTCAAAAACTATTTCTCCAAATCTCTATGTCATTAAGCTCAATTTTCCAGAACTAAATACATCCAGACAGATAATGCTATTCAACATGCCCACCCATCCTCCCACACTGTTGTTTTGAGCATAACAGAATACTCACGTGGAAAGTTACACTGATGAAAAGCAAATACTGGCTTGGGGCAACCATCTGACCCTCTTACAGTAATCTCTTTCTTTCTTCTCAACTCTTCAACTTCATACTATTTAGAGTGAAAATTGCAAGGAAAGTGTGAAAAACAGAAATTGTAGTGTTCTTTATTATTAGCAATCGCTGAATATGAATTTTCATTCCTTTTACCTCAAGTAATCACCATCTGTTTGTATTCTCCATAAATAAACTAAAGTCTTGTTCTAGCAATTCTTTGACAATCACTCTCCTGTTATTGACTTCATTTTCAGAAGCTTATCCAAATGTATAATGAAATACAGATTGGAATTAAAAAAAAAGAAAATATTCAAAACATTCTCCATTTCATGCATTTATGTAACTTCTAGCAATATAACCTTTATATGCAGATGAACATGTACACACATTACTGTTTTTCCAAAGTGCTTTTTCACTTATCATCCAAGAAGCTTCTTCACTTTATCTCAGATGAGAAGTGAAACATCTTCAAAGAAAAAACAGAAAGTCCAGTTGCCTCTTGAAAAAGCACCTTTCAGACAACCATGACCTGGATGACTGAGAATCTCCATAGACATTATTCTGTTTTCTTTCAAATTTGCCATCCAAATGATTTTAAGTAATTCTACAGCAAAAACTTTAAAGAAGCTAGATATATTTCATATACTCTTTAACATGAAAAGTGAACTACGATTTCCAAAGTATTAAACTAATCAAACATACTAACAAATAAAGATGTACTGTTTTGACCTGTATTAAGTTAGTAGAGCAAATTGTTTTCCCTGCAGACGCGTTCACTGAACATGATGCATCTGATTAGAAATATTTTTATTTATACAGTTGGGTAAACATTCTGAAATGGAAAAAATGAATCCAAATTTAATGTAAGTGTCCCAACTCAAAATGGCCTTTTTCCAACTACACCCATGTATTTTGAACTTGGAATATTTCTCCTTTGGCCAAAACAGTAGAAACTATCTTGTGAGTTAGGAAATAGCAGTTAGGAAAAAAAGGAAGACAGCAGTTAAACAAAATCACTCCACAGCCATCCTCAAATGAAATGTATTTTTTTAAATACAGAAAATATGGATCAGAACAGGTAGATTTGGACTGCAAAGTTATTTGCAGCATAATAATTTCATATGCACCACATTCCCAAGACTTTAGCTTCTCCCATGTATGTTTCAATGATCTAAAAGTGATTTACTAAATAAATTTTATTATATATATGAAAATACAAGCAAATGCAAGACTTCATATTTGCTTTTTTATAGATGTAACCTATTTTTAATAAAAATTATAATATAAAACTCTAGATAATCTAGATATGTATTTTGAACTTGGAATACTTCTCCTTTGGCCAAAACAACACTAGAAACTATCCTGCAAGTTAGGAAATTGCAGCTAGGAGAAAAGGAAGATAGTTGGAGATTCAGTTGAACAAAATCACTCCACAGCCATCCTCAAATGAAATGTATTTTAAAAAAAATACAGAAAATATGGATAAGAACAGGACTGGAGATTTGGGCTGCAAAAAATTATTTGCAGCATTTCTTTTCTGCCATCTAGTGGCATCCAAATTTTTACATCCTTTGCTTTACAATCCCAGATCAGAACTAAGCTGACAAAATAAAGAATAGAAAATTTCATTACGATAATGGTTGCAATTCTAATCATTTTCATTGCTACAGCATTTGGAGATAGTAAAACTGAAGTAGTTCAACAAGTAAGACAAAGGTGAAAGAAAAGACAGAACTTACAGGACTGAGTCTTGCTACTTCCGGATGTTCAACATAAAAGTTTTTCTCAAATTTGGGTAATTCACTCAAGTCCCACTTCTTCTTACGCAAACGCTCTCCTGGATTTCCAAATTTTTTAGGAGGCAGAGGGCTACCAAACCTTAAAGGATTAGATAGAAATGATTACTTTTTATTTTCTTTAGTTGATTAATCTCGAATAGCATTATTTTATGAAGATTAAAAGTGTTATTACATTTATGTTGAAAAACATCAATAGCAATGGTAATATTTATTCTATATAATATGCCATATCTGAATTAAACCATGCTTAATTTAGACCCTCTGAAAGGAATGGGGAAAAATCACCCATGGCTGAAAAATTATATTTCATTGAATATGCATGACCAAGTCTGGATTCAATAAATTTTATATACAGTAAATGAACAAAAAGTATCACAAAGTGTTTTGGAAAATAACATTAAGACAATGGATTAAACAAATTTATAAGAGACTGGAAGCAGTTTTTTAGATTTTCTACACCTTAAATACAATGATAGATGGTTAACAAAGGGATTTGAAAATTAGTTTTAACTTTGGAGTAATCTGTTGTTTTTATGTGTGCATATGTACATATACTGGGTCAATTTAATTATTAGTTTTCCACATTGGGGATATTTATTTATATAATATAGCATTTCTGTTAAATACAGATGGGAAAATTTATGGCTATTTTGTAAACCAGTTATGTAAGGGAAAGAAATATATTACATTTTTGATGTATCTTTCAGTATTCAACCAGGGTTGATTTTTTTTAAAAAATATTTAATGTTAGATGTATTTGGGCTTTTTTTTCTCTTTAAGTTGTTAGTGTTGGACATTTGTTAATCTATTTTTCTTTTTTGCTTTTCTTTATTTTGTATTTATCTTTGGCAATAAATGAATAAACATACTTGAACACAAAAATATGAAGAAATGTATTGTGTTTATGTAGTTCAATAACATTCTCCAATGGAAATGACAAAACAGGGCAAGTTTTACATAAAAATATAAAAGAAAAATGCAACTCTTTAATCTACTTTAAGAGTAACAAATTACCAAAACAATACATCAGAATACAGTTTTAATTGCAACATTAACATCAATAAGGCCACATAGAAACTAAGGGCAGGAAACCAAGCATTTTAATCAATACAAAATCTACTATATCCAATAAGCACATTGGAATGTGGAAATGATCTTAGGGAAAAGGGGAAAAGATGCTGCCTTAGAAACAACCAGAGAAGAAAGACAAAAGGTCCCAATGGCTTAACAGTCAAAAGAGAAAGAAACTTAGAAAGGATCTGCCATTAACAAATCAAGCAGTTAAAGTGACAGCAGGGAAGTTTTTGTACTTTTAGACTTGCAAGATTGTTAATGTAACCTTAAAATAGATTTAGTTCATTTAGTTGTATTTCCTGTCTGGATTACCCAGGAAGACTTAGTGAGGTCTGTTCTCATATACTGCTAAATACAGTGAGAAGTATACAGTATATTAATGCACATAGTTAACCTTGTATTTGTAAAATACAGTAGTAACATACTTCTCAAAAATTACATTGTAGTGCTCACACACCCTTCTGTACTTCCGGAAAGTATCAGGGTTTTCTGGCTCTTCACTTGAAGACAAGAGAGATTTATTCTCAACTAGTTTGACTTTGACCATTAAGGTACTAAGTTATTCTCTTTAAGAATAGATTACACCATGTAATAATTAATAAGCAGTTTGATTCCTGCTCTTGTGAGTTACAGTAAAAGCACACCTTCTTGTGTGAGCACTAATCTATACAATTAACAATTTCTGCATAAATATAATTAGGATTGCTTTAGTAGAGCACTTCCATTCAGTATGAGATTAACTTTATCAGTCACACTATTATCAATAAACATATCCCATATTTTAAAGATTTGTTAAAATTGGACAAAGCTGCAATAATGGTACTACAGCTCCCTCAGAATCACCTGATACAATAAACATCTCTCAAAATAATAATTAATGTAGCTTCTCATATTGTATGGAACTAATCCCTGGGCCTGCTCAGTAAAATATCAGTGATTCATAATTTCCTCCTAATTAAATAACTAAACTATGTTTACTTGGGAGTTTTAACTTATTTCATCAGAACTGATAGGTACACTTTTAAAGGGGTTGTAAAAACGGAGTTTTTCAGCCAAGAGTTGCAAGCTTAGGATGCCACAATGTTGGGAACCGGGTGCTGATTTTCCATCTGGCTTTTGATTTAAATGAGTGCAGATTTTTATTATAACCATTGTATTGCATTTTTATGATTTTATAAGTCTCCCACTCTTCCACTAGCGCAGGTAAAATTTGTAAGTAGGCAGTGTAAGACCATTCTTATCAATTTGACAAGAATATAGACAGAAGCAAAGAAAAATCCGATTAAAATATTTCTTATTTTTAGATTATTCCAACGCAGCCACTCGGATTTCGGCAGTTAGTAATTATTATATTAGGCCTATTCACCAGGAGATAAAGAAAAACAGGGTGTGCTGGATCGGAAGATAAATGACTATATAACGTTTATGGGTTAGAGTCCCTGGTGAATCAACTAGTGTATAGTGACGGCATGGAAGCCCTCTGCTCAAAGGAAAGAAAATGCAAAATCTCTCCGCGGGGCGCCTAGTCCTTCCAAAGCCCAGCACTTCCGCCATCGCTGTCTCTTCCTAGGCCGACATTAATCTGGCACCTCCCAGTCAAACGTTCGCCTCCATATTGTGACGCCATCTTTCAGCTACCCGCATAAAATTTTCTGGCAAACCTTCCTTAACCTTAGAAATACGGGGAGGGGGAAAGAAAAGCAACCCGAAGAGTGAGCCTTTTTTTTCCTTACGAGAAAAAGTCCCGTTGTTAAAGTGCTCTTTTCCCCACGACATAAAAGCCCAAACCCTACAAACTGGCGGCTTGCATCCATTACATCTGCTCTCTCCGCACAGTCTACTATTGTGCTGATTAATTAAAGAGTCGCCGGCGAGTTCCGAGGAACTTACTCCCAACTTCGACCGTTTCCCATTTCGACAAAATGGCAGGAACCCCCCCCCTTCTCGGTGTCCTTCAAACGCTTTAATAACCACGAAAAAGGCCGAAATTTAGCACGACCAGCCCTCCGGCAACGCTGGCTATATCCGAAGTATTTCTGCCTGCCACGCAGCAGAAGGAACACTAAAGGGCGAGGGGAGGGGAGGGCAGAGATACGACAAACCCCTTGAAAGAAGCCCGATTCCCTCATTCACATCGTCCTTACCCGCCGCGGTCACGATCGCGGCCTCGGTCACCGAAGCCTCGCATTCTCCCAAGCAGGAAAGGGGACCCCTGTGCGCGATTTATGTGAAGGATAGCGCTGAGAGGCCAACCGTGTCTACCCTGAACTTTACTGCTGCCTTGTGGCTATAAAAACAACTCCCGGGATTTAATATTCCTATCTAGGCGGCCGGCGGGATTGGTTTTCTGGAGCCTCTGAGAGCCGAGTCGCGTCAGGAACTGCTTGGCGCTGGTTAAAAAGCAAACCAGCCTTTCTTCTCCGGCCTCCAGACACAAAATGGCCGCCGTCACCCCGGTTTGCCGCCTCTTACGCTGTCGGCCAGCCCGGTTGTTGCGTAAGATACGTGTCTTGAATTACCGAGGAAAGAGAAAGCCTTTCTCTACGCTTATTCTCGAGCAGTGATCGCGTACGCTGATCACGTTTCATAGGAGCGATTTAAGAAGATTTCGCTAGGTTGCGTCGTAAACTATCGAAGAACTCTACGTGAAGACCCTATTTTTTTAATGTATTCTCGAAACACATGTATGCCAAGTTTCAGTTCTGGCAATCTTAAAAACATTGAAATACGGAAGTTCGAGTCCGTAGCATTTCTGCTGCCGTTGCTTAGTGCAGCGCCACATTTTGAGCAGGGAAACTAGCTGCCCATTTTGCGTAGAAACTGGCGAGTTATGTGTAGTCTGCAATGTGCGGAGTTTAATAATCATACTTACCAGCTGTACTGAACGAAAAGGCATGAGATTTATAAGACAAATAGTTCCAATACCTAACTCCCTTTCTTGTTTCAAAATACAAGCTTTTTCCTACAGTTCAGCTTACTTTCCTAGCTGAAAGCTATTACTTTTAGAACGATACAAATATTGGTTATTCCACTCTACTAAAGGAAGACTGAACCCTGGGAGGACTGATCCTCCTGTTCAAGAAGTCCTTTCACTGCTATATGCCCTGGCAGTTTATACTGGCTTTAATCTTCCTGGAATCCTTTTTCTTAACAATAGGTGTGAGATAGGAATGCTACAGAATGCCCTTGTTGGAATATCCATCTGGTTCAATTCCAAGCTGGGAAAAAGACATTGGAAACACGAAGGCTGCTTGTAAAGATGGTTTTAGTTTTAACATACAAAGTCCTGCACGACATGGGTCCTCAATATTTAAGGGAGCATCTTCTGCCGATATCAAATGCCGGCCACCCTGTGCGAGCACATAGGCAAGGACTCCTCAGGGTCCCATCGGCGGGCCAATGCCGGCTGGCGGTCCCCCGGCGGCGAGCCTATTCTGTCGCGGCCCCTGACCTCTGGAATCAACTGACCTTGGAGCTCCGCCTGGCCCCCGACCTCTGCACTTTCTGCCATGATTTAAAGACCTGGTTATTTGACCAACCCGGGCTGTGACCCCTTCCTGGGCGGGGGATAGATTTTAACGTTAATTGTGTAATTGGTTTTTAGTATTTGGGCTTGTAAATTGTTTAATTGTTTTTTAAGTATTTATTGTCTTTGTTTTTAGCTGTGAGCCGCCCCGAGTCTTCGGAGATGGGGTGGCATACAAGTTCAAATAATAAATAAATAAATAAATAAATAAATAAATAAATAAATAAATAAATAAAGGTGAAGCAGAAGCACATGGGTGGTTCTGGGCAGCTGACCAAATAGAGTTGAGACTGGGGGTGGGGGTGGGGTTATACTGTTGGAAGAAAAATCCTTCTGGGTTCAGTTCCAAGTGGGGAAAAAGACACTGGAAACATGGAGGCTGTTTGGAAGGTTTAATGGTGGACAGGACCACATGGCCTGGAGCTCCAGAGTGAAAAGGAAGAATGATCACATGCTTCAAGGTGAAGGAAGAGATCAAGAAAAATGGCTGAGGTGCTGAGAGTGCCTGGGTTTTATAACTTTTGTTGGGATTTGAATTGGAGCTTGTATTCTAATTGGTTGACAGACTCCCATGGGGCCATGCAGGGGCAACTCTGTAGGCTGTCCTGAGTTCCAGGCTTGGTTGAGCCTTGCTGGATGATGATGCACTGAAAGGGCTTTTGAGCAATTGCTATAGTTTCACCTGGAGATCTTCGTTATGTAAAGTATTCTGGCCCAAGCCTTAATGGCCCACCCATTAACAAAGGTGGGGATGAACTTCTGCTTCTGAGGTGAGTTTCTGCTTCTGAGTTTCTACTCTTTTTAGAGGAAATATTCTGCCTTTTTAATATTTCCCAGGATATTTCATTTCTCTAGGAGATGGGTGGTTGCTAACTTCCTACAATACCTTCTCTTGGGCTTTCAACTTGAACTTCCTGTTTCCTATGCAAGAACATGTATTTTATTGGCTGTTGTCAAATTCCTATGGGGTCATGTTTGTCTGAGCTCCCAGACAGGTTTAGTTGAAGTTTGCTGAGTGATGCAATGTCCTTAGGAGATTGTGAAATGCAATGAGCTCTGTGTCTTCTGCTAAATGGTTCTATTATGTCCTGAAGGGCCATATCTTAATCCCATCACCCTGAAGCTGAAGGTCTTTTGTCTTGTAGATAGGCTGGCCCAGTCCTGCTGGGGCTATTAACAAAGGTGGGAGCTGCTTTCCAAGAGCATGTTTCTCCTGTAATGAAATATAATATTCTGCCTTTTTAAATATTTCCCAAAATGTTTCATTTTTCTAGAAGAGGGATGGATGCTAACTTTGTACACCATGGTAGCTACACACTTTCTATGGATTTTTCTATCAATTACATGTAGTACATAAGCAGGATATTTTTCAAGTAGAAGGGTGTTTTTTCTCTCGTGTTGTGTGAAAAGAAGTTGGGGAGGGGAGGAAAACTGGTACTCTTTCAGTATATGGAACCTGCCTATTAGTCCAGCCAGTATGGCCATGGCCAAGTCAGTGACTGTTCTGGTCCAAAATGTTTGACAGGCTAAACTAGATAATCTACTGATGCCATAAGGCTTTGGTTGTTTCATGGGGGAACTTAACTAGATAGATAATGGCCTTGAGGTTCTATATTGGTCCAATAATCATAGCTTAAAAATCATATTGCCTACTCCAACTAATTCACAAATGATAAATGGATGTTTTCAACTTCTGACTGCTGTGTTAGAATATAAAAAGAACAATAACTTATTCTGGAAGGTTACGCATGTCCAGAACTCCAATTTATGTTCAGAATGCTCAGTGTTATTTTCTGGGAGTGACAGTATTCAAGAAAAAGGTACATGTTTGGATATTGCTTTAATAGGGAACAGGAAAATAATATGCCATAAAAGATTTATTTAGATTTTGGGGCCTTATTACACATCCATAGATGGAATAGACAATATAATTTGCTTTCAAAGAAAAAAAGAGGCAATTGTTTGATTTTACGTGAAGTTCATGTACAGGTATTTTAATTACAGTTGAGCAAATATTTAAACTTTGCAAACAATGAATATTCCTTGAATAAAATCAATTTCCAATTTTTAATTCCAGCCTACTTTATCTAGAACAGGGGTGTCAAATTCTTGGCCCACTGGCCAGATGTGTCATGTGCTGGCCCCGCCCCCACCCAGTTTAGCGAAGGAGAAAAAGTCCTGATACATCATGTGACGACCCATGACGACCCAAGTTTGACACCCCTGATCTAGAAACTCCTTATCAAATTAATTTTTTAAAATGAAGATTAATTACTTTCAGTTACGGTAATTCTATATGTTAAAGCTAAAATTAATGCACTAAAAGTCCTTAAATTATTTAAGGATCCATAAAGCATTTTGAGATGTTTTTAAGTAAAAATATTTTCTGTTCTTATGATCTCTAGACTTCAGACTTTTGAAACTGCAGTGCATTGGTGCTCTCCTAGTAGAAACACCCTGCACAAAATTAGTGTTGTTATGAAAAGGATGGTTACACATGATTGACTTTTCTTGTGAACAATGTAGATATGCTCAGCAACATCAAACAACATTTCCAGCAATCATGTTGCTGCCTCTCAATTTTAACTTTTCTAAATTTGGAATAATAAACATAAGTAACTAGGAACTAAATAACTTTTGATACAATTTGATGGGAGTCTCTCAGTTTTTTACCATTAAGATCAGCCTACTCTTTTGCATCTCCTATTCCTCCAGCAGTTATTGCAAATGTGGCTTCATTTTCAGGCATTTCAGGACTGAAAAAAGAAATAAAAATTCTTTTAGTTTTCTTTTGGAATTTTGTAAATAAATAGAGATACTTTGCATGATAGAACTGGCTGCAAAAATCCAGAAGAACACTAGATAGTCAGGGTGGATTCTACTGGTTCGGACCAGTTTGTATAAACCCCTTGCTCTGAAGATTGGCTGGCAGCAAACCGGTTCGCTGCGACACGCATGTGGGCCTGCCTGCCTGCCCCTGCTCTTTCCTGTGCTTTATTTCCTTTCTTTAGAGCACAGCTGATTCGCTTGGCAGAGCAGTTTGCTGCGCATGTCAGCTGTTTTATTCACAGGGACTGCAGTACAAGGTAAGCATTAGAGCTTTTTAAAGGTGGAGCACGAGCACAGAGTATATGGCGCATGCGGACGCATGATCACCAGACCGGTTGTTATACTGGTGGAATCCCACCCCTGTAGATAGGGGCAAAAAGTTAAACTTCTGTATCATTTTTGTCCCTCTATAGTGATGTGATTTTTGCAGCCCAGATGTTATAACTCTATACATTATAATTGATGTTACTTACCTTCAAAAATAATGTAATTTTCATTTAACTTTTTCTCACTATAGAAGCAATTGTTAAACAGAGTCATTTTAGGTATCCTGTTACAGGTAATCCTTGACTTACAACAGATCATAAGTATTTGAAGTTATGACAGATTTTTAAAGGATATTTATGATCTTTTCTCAAAGTAACAATTGCTGCCATGCCCCCAACTGCCACATGACTGCATTTCAAATGGCTTCCCCAGAAAACCAATGGAGAAGCTGACAGGAAAAGTTGCGAACTGTTACCACCTATTGGAAGATCTACCCTCCTCTCCATACGTGAGATTAATGGGGGGTGTGGGGTGGAAAGAGTCCTATGGTGGGCTGGAGAAATGACAGTTCCTGTCTGTACATGGAGGTGTAGGCAACTCTAGCAGTAGGCTGAAGAAAAGAAGCTCAGATCTTTTGATCTGAACTGCCTTTCTCCAACCAGCCACTAAAATTCCATTCTGCACATGGAGGGAAACTGTCTACTCTGCCTCAGAAGACAGCTTCTTTGATCTGTCTGCTTAACAATCCATGTGGTAGCAGTTGTGTGGGTGTCTTGCTTAATGATTACTATGACTTATGACCAAAATTTTGGGCTCAATTATGGTTGCAAGTCGGTTACCTGTATGCAGTCAATGATAAAAGGATTGTAGCAGAAGTTATATTCTTCCCCCCATCTACAGAGTTTTATATTACTTTCATATAAACCCCTTAGAGGGGGAAATTTCTTTATATTTCTCTATGTTTCTCTATTTTTATACAATGTTTATGCTGGGTGGTGCTTTCAGTTAAATTGAGTATCAGATATTGAGGTGACGAGTTTGATCTTTGAAACTATGATGCACTGCTGATAATAGGTAGCATACAGTTTTTTGAGGGGGATGAATACTTGCTGAAAAAGCAAACATGTAATAGCATGATTCTGTCCAATGTGTAAAATAGAAGTTAGAGTTGAAGATACCAGGAGAAACATAAACATTTAATGCCATAGAATTGGGTTACAAAAAAGTGTTTGTCATAAACCAAGAAGTGATGGTGTCAAGTATAAACGGATAATTCTCTTTTTGGTATCATTTTGATTATTATTAGTCTGTTGTTTTGCATGGACACTGAGAGGTGGAGACAAATTTCTTGTGTGCCTAATCACACTTGGGCAAATAATATTCTATTCTACTGTATTCTATTCTACAGTGTAATGTATAATATAATGTACTGTCACAACTGACAATACATTAAAATAATTTAGTCATATCTCTTAATTTTTTACACATTCATTTAAAAATTAAAACCCAAATAAGACACAATGATTACATAGAGTATGTTGAAGTATGGTGTACTGTACAAGTCAATTTCTATATTACCTATCATATATCTTGGCAATACGTAATTCTCCTCTTCCCTTCCGTAAACTAATCCTTGTTGTAGAAGCATGGGCAAGAATATGTCCTCCAATGGGTTTCTTGGGATCAGCCTGAAAGCTACATCAAATAAAGACAGAACTGTTATATCCAAAGTGAGAAATATGACCCTAAATTATTAAAAATCTTGAAATAATATTGATATATAGTTTGCCATGAGAAACATCAATATTATATAACATTCTTTTAATTTATTGTATGTTTGTCTGTATGCCTTCTGGTGAGCGTGACTTCTCCATAAGTTCCTGCAGTTTGATGGTTTAACCACTATACTAAGCACTCACTTTCTCACTCTCTTTTTTTCTCTCTCTCCACATATTATTGATCATTGACTTTATTAATGTTGGACAAAGAAGGACATAAACATAAATTAAAAAATAATAACCAATCATTCCTCAGTTTATAGCACAATCTGAATACAAATGAGATTATATATAACAGAGCTAATGCTTGACAAAAAGAAATGAATTCTTTCCTGTTTCTGAAACCATTGTTAATTTACCCATCAACTATTATCTTTATGCAGGGAGCTAGAAATACATCATTTGCAAGTAAGCTTTAGTAGTAAGCTTGCTCTGAACTCTGTATAATCTGCAATGGGAAAACAAAATACTGTATGAGCCTCAATCCTTCTCAGAATCATTGAAGGAGAATACAAAATTGGTCCAATCTGAGAACCTTATAACTCCACTCTAAAAGCAAAAAATAATTTTAAGAGCAGGACTTTTGTCCAGATGAGACAACACAAGAAGTAGTTGCATTGTGCTGTTTTTCTCAGTAATTTTGACCTCATTTTCCCAGGTGCTTTTTTAACATGTGCATTTTAAATATAAAGATATGCATTTAAACTACATACCTAGCTTATACTTTCAGTCATTTTTCCTATTTAAACTGACATTCAGGTGAACTATTTCCCTAGAATCCCTTATTAGTATGGTTCAAGTATGAGTCTTCTTTGGGTTTCTGGAGTAATTTTTCTGTGATTTAAAAATATCATTTAAGAAATCCTATTTCTGTGACTTAAGAACAACATCAATAATTTACTTACGTCATAGTTGCTCCAGGATCAGAGGTCATTTGGTTAGTCACAAACACAGCCACATTATATTCTGTAGTAAAATTAGGTCAAAAGATGGCATAGACATAAAGAGAGAGGGAAAAAATATATTCTGCTAGTATTCTTTCCACAATCTTTTGTTAAAGCATTTCTAATAAACTATGCCTATAAAACTCTCCACAATATTGAAAAAGCATGGAGATCAGTTTTAATAACCCTAACAGACAAATAAAATAGTATTATGGAAAGTTTTGTAACTTTCAGGTGTGTGGACATCAAATCTTCATATTCCCTATTGGTGATAATTGTTTCATTTGAAATATACATATCTAGTAATTGCCAAGATTGGGAAATACTAGTTTAAAAAAAACCAGCAGTATTAACTTAAACCAGATCATTAAAACCAAATTAGAAAGCGTTGGTAAGTCTAATGAAAAGCCAAGTGTCCTTTTGTGGAGTACAAATATATAGTATAGGGAGTATATTACTGAAAAGATTCCATCCCTTATATCTTTCAATCTCACTGGGATTTTCAAAAGAGAAAACTGGGGGCATAAAATCATGTGTTTAACAAGTTTTTTTTACTTTATCCCACCTTCTGATATTTTCTGAAGTCTTGAGAGCATCTGAGCGAGTTTCTGTTGCCTTTCAGCTAATTCCCCACGACCACTGAAGTCCACACGAAACAGTGCCATAATGGAATCTATTATCTACATTAAATGTCCAAAAGACATTAATTCATAAGAATAAATTTAAAACATTAACATTAATTAAAGGAATTGAAGCATATAATAAACAGGATTATAAAATATATACCAGTAGTTTGAAGATGCCAGGTTCCTCATGGAATTTGCCAGCAACATAATCAAGTAGTTCCATTTGATGCTCACCTTCCAAGGAGAAAATAGTAATAATAATAACATTTGTTTTAAATCAGAAAAATAGAAGTACTTGCTAGATAGACCAAGATGTATAGTAGTTGAGTTACAACTGACATAACTAAATTGTTGGATCTTTAGGTTGCCATTTTTAAAACATTACTTTAAAATAATTCCAAAAGAAGCTAAATACTTCATAATATTTGAAATCCTCTCTTGAAAATGGTGAAAATTATGATAATATTCATTTCTAGCTGAGGTCACCGTAATGTTTATGTAGGTAATTATAAGTTTTACCTATAATTCTGCAATATTTCCATATAGATGTCATGTGCAATATCATGTTCAAACATTTGATGTGACATTCCTAATTTACTTATTTACTTAATAAAATGTAGTCTAAGCCTTAGTAAGGCCACACCTAGAATTCTACATCCAATTTTGGTTACCACATTACAAAAAAGTTGAGAAAAACTGCAAAGGAGCAACTAAGATGATTAAAGGCCTGGAGACTAAAACATACAAAGAACGCTTGCAGGATTTGGGTTTGGCTAGTCTAGAGAAAAGAAAGACAAGGAGAGACATGATAGCAGTATTCCTGTATTTGAAAGGTTGCCACAAAGAGGAGGGGGTCAACTTAATTTCCAAAGCACCAAAAGGACAAGAAACAATGGATGAAGACTAATCAAGGAGAGAAGCAACCTGCAATTGAGGAGAAACTTCCTAACAGTGAGGACAATTAACCAGTGGAACAGCTTTGCCTTCAGAAGTTGTGGGAGCTTCATCACTGGAGGTTTTTAAGAAGAGACTGGACAGCCACTTGTCTGAAATGGTATAGGATCTCCTGCTTGAGCAGGGAGCTGGACTAGAAGACCTTCAATGTCCCTTCCAGCTCTATTCTGATTGATTGATTGATTGATTGTAACAAGCTTGCAGAAGTGTGGTCTTATCACAATAATTTAGAAAATTCTGATTAAACATTTATTTATTTTTATTTATTTATTTTAATTACATTTATATGCCTTCTCCGAGACTCTTACAATTTTTGGGATGCAACCCATTGTTTCTCAGCAATAGCCTTCATTCCATTGTATATGCCTGCTTATTAATAAGTGGCATTTAAAAGAGTGTTTATACAGAACACTCTATTAGAAAAAGAAAAATACCTTTATTATGTCAATTTCCTTAAGAAAACAGTCTCTTGTGTGTTATAAACAAACCCCACTGCACAGAATTCATATAGTGCAGTAATATGGTTTGAAGGAAAGTCAGTATAAATATTTCTTTGGGGAGAAGAAATAAACTGATAGATAATATGTTCAGATTTTGGGAAACTTTATAACTCAATCTTATGTGATAATTATCTTGAGTATATTCAAAACAGAAACAGAAATTTAAAAATAGACATCATTCCAGTGATAACCCCTTGATGCATAATTGTTCATTCTTAAAATGAGCAGGATTCCTGTGCCATCTTGTTGCAATCTTACTAGTATAAGCCCGTGCATACAATACGTTGTCAAGAACTGCCTCATGATCTGCATTGAAGCGATCAGCAATGTCACGTAGGCGGTCTGGACGACTGGAGCATTTCTTAGTTAAGGTATCTTATTTTGAATTCAGTTCTCAGATATATAGCTGAAGCCCATTCATAAAAACAAATATATTCTCAAAACTGAGCACTTCCAGATGTAAATTCTCCCCCCTTTTAATAACTGTGCTCTTTTGATTGCCAGATGTTACTTGCAAACAAGTCTTGATGCAATGCAGATTTCCAAAACTTATGATCTAAAAATCTATTTGTATTTTGACCTCACTTGAAGGACAAATTAAATTCACATTCCATTAAATTCATCCTGTGTTTATGGACTTTGTCCCAGTGGTGGGATTCAAATATTGTTGCCACCGGTTCGGTGGGTATGGCTTGGTGCCACACTTTGCACAGGCGCAGAGGCGTTCTAACTCACCTCCTGCAAGCCCGCACGATCCCGGTTGCTTCAGCAGCTGCCGCGTGGGGGTATTCTGTGCTGCGCAAAGTAGCTGCGCTTCAAATTCAGCGGATAAAGGTGAATATGGGAGCCTGGGAGGGCGGGTGGCCCCAACAGCAGAGCCATTAGAGCAGTGGAGAGAACCGGTTCAGTCTCTGCTGCTCATCGCTCCTACTGGCTCTCCAGAACCGGGCAGAACTGGTCAAATACTACCACTGCTTTGTCCACATTTCAGTGACTTCCCCTATATCTCCTACTTCTCATCTCCTAGCATGTGACATCCAGCCTAGCTCAGGGAAGCAAATTAGTTGACAGGCTGTTTTAACAACTTCGAATTTAGCTTGATGGACATCATGTAAATGTCCTCCATGAGCTCTACACTGACAAACCTCATGGTGAAAGTGCTTGTGTTTTGTAAATTGTGAGAACAACATGTATTCAAGTAAGCATTAAGATATAAAATTAATGGCAAATGGGAAGATTACTTCTCTGCATGTGGCTTTCACCTTCTCTGCACATTAAATATCTTTTCTGCTTATGCTGTACCATAAGCTCAAATTTAAAATGTATTATTAATACTGTATAGGAAATCCTTTGAAATTCTTTCACCCTGTTCAGTCGACACAATATATTCAGGATACAATGTATTTTCTGTGTCAATGAAAATAATCTTCCCACCTGTATACCCATCTGCTCCTGGAAGTTGGGCTGTCACTAAAATAAATAATAATAGCAACAAATTTTCAAATATCCCAAATCAAAGGGTTACTGTCAAAACAATGAATGAATTTTACATTAAATCCCCTTTTTCTATCGACCACTGCATCAAAAGCTCCATATTACAGTATTATGTTAATTAGGTGAGTAAAGATTAAAATGAAAGATTTTAACTTATTCTAAAATCATTTTAGAAATGGCATTTCCCAGGGTGTAATAGGAACTAATGATAAGGCTGTCATATAGATTTGCTTTTGTTATTATATTTTATATTGGCTTTATATTTGTATTTTCTTCCTTGTATATTGTATGTTGCCTTAAATTCTGTACAAATAAATATTTGCAGGTAAGAAGGGACTGGAAATATTGCTGCAGCCCTGTATGAAGCTGAGCATATTTAAATGGTGCAGATACTGTTTCCTCCACACCTATCTTGTACAATATAGTAAAATTGAAAAATCTGAGGCTGCCATAAAATGAATGTTGTCAGAAACAATGGAAGAAGTCTCATCCTCATTTGCTGATCATTCATCACCTCCCTTGTCAGATGGAACATATCAAGTATTCTGACTTGATGACATGCCAGCTGCATACATAGTATAAGCTGCTTAGCCTGGCTGCTCTTCTTTCCACTACCATTGAGATTCTGATAAGAAAGCTTCGTAGCCTGAACATTTAATACACTTTTCTATTGTAATGATTTTGGGAAATACCTTCAGGTAGATGATATTGCTAAGGAACCTGCCAGAGCAAGACTGGAAGGCAATTCCTATAGTTCTTCCCCTCAGAATATGGTTGCTTTAAATACACAGTATAACTCATTTCTTTGTAATGTGGCATCTAGGGACTTGCTTTCTACTAGGGAGTCAGAAAGGCTATGAGGCTGAAGGCAGGATTAGAATTATCCTTACCAAGTGAGATATACAATCCACCACTGAAGAGAAGAAAGCTAATTCTTCAGCTAGTATAATATTTAGTATGTTCACACATCATATGTGTGTGATTTTAAATACCATCAGCATATTTTTGCATATTGAACATGCAGTTTTCAATATAATTATGATTTGATACATACCACAAAGAGTATGAGAAAGTTGGGTTTTGCCTGTTCGGAATTCTATTAAAAACAAAAATTTTAAATTGTAAAGAAGGGTAGTCAGTCATGCACATTAGCTAATTAGTCCAAAGTTTCTTTATTGTTTTGTTTCAAAGACTAACACAACTACTTATTTGAAACCATATCAATTTACCTGCAGAAAAGCTCCATTGTTCAGATACATTTTATAAAGATTTATATATTTATATAAAAATATGCATACTGTCACATAATGGAAGGATCAATTGTATATCATGATAATATGCAGAACTCCATTATCCAATGAAATTGATATGAAAACCACTCAGAAGGGACACTTGATGTAGAGAGTGAGGGAAATAGTTTGACAGAAATATGGAGATAGCATTGAAATATTCTTGAAGTCTGAGGAAGAAGATAGTATTCAAAAGTCATTCAGATCATCCTCCTGATTCACTGGTATATAAGAAAGAAGATTGCAAGTTTCTGTCACTATAGTATAACTTTAGTCATCCTGTGAAGTTGATTTTTCTGGTGTGGCCTACCTAGTGGATACCTACCTACTATCTACTTGAGGTTCCATTCACTTCAACTAGATACAACATTTATGCAGAGATACATCTTTAAAATACTTTAGAATATTAAGATGGCATTAAGTAATTTTAATAATGGTTTAAAGGTTTAAAGCAACTTTCCCAGTTAGTCATGCTAAAGATGCTTTGCGATGACTATCATGAGAATTCACAATCCAAATATCTTCAGGGAATTCTACCCAACCTGAATGGTATCACACTAAGAAAACTGATCTAGATATACTACAATCTGATATACTTTTCTTATATACATAGTAGGTACCAGAATACAAAAAAGGTATAGCTCCTTCCAGTTCGATATGACTTTTAAATATTGACAAAGAAATCAAAATATAGTTCCTTTTCAATATACTTATAATTCCTATGGTTTGGGGAATTATTCCCCAATACGTTCACTAACCTCCAAAGGCTTCTGTGATAGCCATGCTTTCAATCCCACCACCTAGGAGTTTACTGGAAAGAAGAAAAAAATTAAAATCATGGAATGTATAGGACTGAGACTGGCCAAGCCAGGGGGAGGAGTCAAATGAGAAATTGGTCTGGAAATCCTACATGCGCTCAAGAAGGCACACCCCCTTATCTAGTCTCACCCAGATGCAATAGGCTATTTATAGGCTGGAGAAATAAAATACCTGATTGACTGTTCATACATGGATCTGGTTGATTGTAACTGATAGAATGGCAGCTGATAGAGTATCTAGCGTGCTAAATTATCTAGGAATATTTTATTGCTTAAAATGAAAAATACTACAATGTAATTTTAACAATATCAGGAGATGGTAGTAAAATCAATTATTTATTTGATATATGATATTGCAAAATATAAGGGAATTAAATTTAAGGGAAATATAAAAAAGAGTAATTAATCAGAATATTCCCTTTTGGATTTTTTTTCAGCTTTATTTATAAACCAAAGCAACCATTTAAATTTATTAAACTTATGCCCCATTACAATCTAGTGACTGTCAGTTGTTTATAAAGTATGCCATATATTAATTTAATTAATTTTAAAATAATTTGTCCCTTAATAATCAGAATTTGGTCCATTCTCTAACAGTTTTACATTTTACCTAATAGAAAATATAATTTCTGGGACTAAGATAACATGACAGGGGCACTGTTAAATGCTTAATTATGGTACTGCTGAAGCAATAAAGATAGTGACAACTCTTCCTCAGAGGCCAGCTGGAGGGAGAATGAGATCATTCCTGGCATGTCAAGAATTACTGACTCTGAACTGCCGGCAGAACAGCTTCGGCTAGGGGCAGCTTGCAGGCCATTGAAGAAGGAGAGGAGCTACTTGCTGTGGTGAATCTCAGAGCATGCAGGGCAGAGAAACGGAGGCCTTGCTCCTCTTGATGGGCTGCACTAGGAGCTATTTAGCATGGCAGGTGGAAGGAGGTGTTGCTGGAAGCAATATGTGTGGGTTGTGGCTATGTGCTCATTCATGTTTCCTGGGACTCTGAATTTCTATAACCCATCAGCTAATATAGATGAACTTTAGGTTTTGCCTGGGGGCTTTATGTTTGTTTATTCAACTTGCTATTTGAGCAGCTTGCTATTTGTGTTATGGACTAATTGGCCATTGCCTGGGGGATGAATCTGGGCTTGCTCGTGGCTGGTTTTGGTTGGGACAGTTCTAAAGCTGGGGGAAGAGAATTGCTGGGGGAAGACAAATAAAACCCTCCATAAACCACACTGACATGTGAGTGTGAATGAGTGGGGCACCACAGATATTCAGTTGAAACTAAATTAAAATCAAAATATTAAAAACTTGAGCATGAAGGAAATGAAAAAATAGAGGTGTAGGGTTGTCAGTTTACTAACTCAAATTCCTGGCTTCCAGTGGTAATATGGAATACCATCTTTCGCTTCTCACTATACTCAAAAGCAGTCAGAAACCCTGGTTCCTAGGGGAAAAATGAAACTATTTAATATGTGTTGCAGTCATGGTAATTTAATATTTGTAAATTGCTTTGTACACTGAACAAATAATGCAAGTAGTAAGAGCAAACAATTATATAATATTTGATCAAAACTCCTAACCATGTAGTAGTGTAGTAGTATACAGGTAACCCTTGATCTACAACAATGTGTTTAGTGACTGTTCAAAGTTGCAATGGCATTGAAAAAAGTGACTTATGACAGTTTTAACAACCATTTGACGAACCCTGACACATTGCAGAATATCTACGGACACAATTAAAATTCAGATGCTCGACAACTGACTCACATTTATGACAGTTGCAGTGTCCCAGGATCATGTGACCACCTTTTGCAACCTTCTGACAAGCAAAGTCATAGGGAAGTCAAAGTTACTTAACATTTGTGTTACTAACTTGACAACTGCAATGATTCACTTAACAAGTGTGACAATAAAGGTCATAAAATTGTTTATAATATTAAATATGTATGGAATTGCATTATCCCAGAGAAATCCAGTGTGCAACTTGGGAGTGCTTCTGGACTCATGATGCCTGCTCAGGGTAGGTGACATTGTGGCTAGAAGAGCCTTTGTGCAACTTAACAACTGTGTTGCTTAGCAACAGAAATTTTGGTCTTAATTGTAGTTGTAAGTCAAGGACTACCTGAAGTTCTGAATATGTTATTCATAATATTTAGTGGGGTATATGTTCAAATGTGTATAGAACAGTTCTTGAACTAACAAATCTCAATAAAGTAGTTAATGCTTATTTTGTAGAAAGTAATAACTTTTTTAATAGTTATATTCTGGTTACAAGATCACATCAGATTGCTGAGCTGAACTAATGAATTTAGATTTACTCTAGGTTTTCACCATTTGTTTAATATGACTAGACATTGCAAAGCTTGATTCCATGCAGCAAACTATCAAACATGTAGTGACGTAAATTAAGGATATGTATTATATATGGCAGAATTCCTAACTGAATTGGATTGATGTGACTGAATCAAAGAAGGACCTGAGGAAGACTGAAACCAAATTACTTTGAAACAATTGGTTATTGATTTGCAAAATCCAATTTCTTCACAAATTATTTGTTTTAAGAAAAAGTATTAAATAAGAAGAATAGGAAAAAAGTATTAGTGCTGGAGGCTATGGGGGCCTGGCTGGGGAACAACAGGTGTTGGCTGAACCCTGGCAAGATCAAATGGCTCTGGATACATGGACTTAAAGATGTGGGACTTTGCTTTAGGTACAGACCTGGTCTGCAACTTGGGGCATTCTCCTGGACTCAAAACTGGCTAGAAGACAACTTTGGGTTGTGCATCAGTTGCAGCCTATCCTAGATTAGGTGTCCCTGCACTCAGTCATTCAAGCCTTAGTCATCTCTTGCTTGGACTACTGCAATGTGCTCTGTATGGGGGCTATCCTTGAAAATCATTTGGAAGCTTCAATGGTGCAGAGTGGAGCAGTGTGCCCAATCTTTGGGGCTCTTAAAGAGGCCATGTTACAACATTGTTCTGAGTATTGCACTGGCTACCGGTTTGCTACAGATTGCAATTCAAAGTGTTGATTATTACCTATAAAGCCCTGCATGGCATGGGTCCAGATTAGTTGAGGAACCATGTCATGCCCCCATTGGAGTCTGAATCCGTTGGCCTTGGAAGAAGGCGAGACCAACACAGACTGAGCTGGCTACGAGGGAGGAGAGTGCCCTGCTCCCCTTCACAAGGCACACCTGGGGACTGAGATGTAAGGAAGTGCTGGTGGGAGGGGCATTTGTTGGGAACAAGTGTGGAATCCGTGGAGCCTCGTGTGCACTTGCCGACACCTGGAGATTACTGTGCTCTCTGTCAGGATTCCAGCAGTTGCCCCAATTAAATCATGAGTCTTGAGCCAAACTTCCAAAACTTCAAAAGGATTTATTGGGAGTTAACATGTCTGGCACTGCCTGGATGTAGCCAACTCTGAGACACATAATTCATTGTCACCCTTGACCCTGGTTTCCCTCCACCCCCTGGGTGTATCATAATTCATATTCTCCAATGAGACACATCCATAGCCAAGAGTCATCAATTATGTTCTTCAGTTAGAATTTTGTGCAGCAGAAACTTTAGTCACCTAGTTTATTTATTTATTTATTAAACTTATATGCCGCCCAACTCCCAAAGGACTTCAGGTGGCTCACAGCAAAAAAAAAAAAAAAACCCACAAAAAAATTACATTAAAAAATTTAAAAACAATTTAAAAAACAACAAACAACAGAAGGGCTGGATCTTGCTAGATCTCAGTCGCGAGATCAACAGCCCCATGCCTGCCAGAAAAGCCAGGTTTTGACTGCTTTGCGGAAGGCCAGTAGGGTCGAGGCAGTCCAGACCTTGGGAGGTAGCTGGTTCCAGAGAGCTGGAGCAGCCACAGAGAAGGCCCTCTTCCATGGGCCCACCAGCCAGCATTGTTTAGCTTACGGAACCCGGAGGAGACCGACTCTGTGGAATCTTACCGGTCGCAGGGAGACGTGGAATCTTACCGGTTGCAGGGTAGGAGACGATTCTGGAGATAACCTGGTCCTGAGCCATATAGGGCTTTATAGGTCATGACCAACACCTTGAATTGCACCGAAACTAATAGGAAGCCAGTGCAGCTCGCGGAGAATTGGTGATATGTGGATGTATCTCGGGACACCCACAACAGCTCGCGTGACTGTGTACTGGACCAACTGAAGTCTCTGAATGCTCTTCAAGGGTAGCCCCATGTAGAGTGCGTTGCAATAATCCAGTCGTGAGGTGACTAGGGCATGAGTGACTGTGAGAAGAGCCTCCCAGTCCAGGTAGGGTCGCAATTGGTGCACAAGGTGGACCTGTGCAAAAGTTCCCCTAGCCACGGCTGATAGATGTTGCTCCAATTTCAGCCATGGGTCTAGGAGGACATCCAGATTGCAAACCCATTCTGAGGGAGACAATTTCTCCCCACCCAGAACCAAAGATGGAAAATCAACATGGTCCCTGGGGGGCAGTACACACAGCCACTCAGTCTTGTCTGGGTTAAGTCTGAGCCTGTTGACTCCCATCCAGATCCTCACAGCTTCCAGGCACTGGCACATCACATCCACTGCTCCACTGAATGGACATGGGGCAGAGATATACAGCTGGGTGTCATCCGCGTATTGCTGATATCCCACCCCATGTTGTCGGATGATCTCACCCAGCAGTTTCATGTAGATATTAAATAGGAGGGGAGAGAGGACCAAGCCCTGAGGCACCCCATAAATGAGGGGCTGGGGGGTCGACCTCTGTCCTCCTACCAACACCGACTGCGACTGGCCAGAGAGATAGGAGGTGAATCACCATAACACGGTGCCTCCCACTCCCAACTCTCTCAGCCGCCACAGAAGGATACCATGGTCGATGGTATCAAAAGCCACCGAGAGGTCAAGTAGCACCAGGATAGAGGAATGACCCCTATCCCGGGCTCGCCAGAGATCATCAAACAGAGCGACCAAAGCAGTCTCCGTGCTGTAGCCAGGCCTGAAACCTGATTGAAAAGGGTCTAGATAATCCATCTCATCCAAGGACCGCAGGAGCTGGAGTGCCACTGGAGTACTATCTTTGAAAAACTATTTATGAAATGCACTTTTGCTTTCCAAGCTGCAACACTGCTCTTTCAAACCCCTTTCCCCCCTCCCTTTCTGTTGGCAATTCTAAAAAGACCATAGAAATATTTTATGAGTTGACACTCTATTTTGTGCGGCTTGCCCAGTTTGCCTACTTTGCTGAAATTTTTGCCCTGGTTACTGTTTGGCTAACCTCGCGTATTGGACTACTTGCAGCCAGAGGCTGCTGAAGGTGCGTGTGAGAGCTTTGCTCCAGGACTTGTAGTAAATGTGGGGATGTTCCGGAGCAAAGTTGCAGCAATAAAAGGGAGTTAGATCTGTTCTCTGGCTGTGTTGCTTTCATGCCACGCCCTGGGTCATCACAAACAAACTGTCTCACCCCTATGGGACAGGTCCATTCCACCCATGCCAGCAGTGGAGGCATGCTGCAGATCCCATAAGCCAAGGAATTCCAGGTGGTGGGGTCCAGGAGAAGAGCTTTCTTAACTGTTGCCCCAGTCCTTTAGAACATGTTGCCACTTGAGGTCATATTGGCTCCCACCCTCCTGACTTTCTGTAAGAGCCTGAAGACCTGATTCTGCCTGTTGGCTTGGAGCCCTGATAGGGGAATTTCACACTGGAGGTTGTTAATCAATAAATAGCAGGTCCCACCCCCATCTCAAATATTCTCCTCCCTTCCCATCTTTAGTTATAACTAGTATTTTATTGTATTTTTAAATATAATGTTATATATTTATGCATATATTTCTGGTTTTATTTCAATATTATAAACTATCCAGAGTTGCCTTATAGTGAGATAAGCAGCAAACCCATTATATATATGTATGTATGTATATGTATATGTATATGTATATGTATTTGTTTGCTGCTCGCTATAATGTGTGTGTGTGTGTGTGTGTGTGTGTGTATGCATTAATTTCTAATAACTTTGAATAATTTTATCAGAATTCTCCAATCTTGAGAGCTAGGGTAATACAATGCAAGACAGGGTCATATCTTAGTGTTTTTGGTTAGTTTTTCTGAGGAACGAGAAAAGAGAAAATAAAAAAACCAGGAAAGTGTAGAATTAAATGCTTTCCTAGAAAATGTGATATATTTCAGTGAATCACATATACTAAAGTCAAGGACTACCTGTCCATTCTCATGTTTCCTGTAGGAAATAACTATAAAGAAAATCTAATGGGATAATTTTTGCTTACTATAAGTTTGTTGGCTGCTTCTTTTATCTTCTCTACTTTGGCTTCTGAAAGTCCCTTCACATTACACAATGCCCGCTTAGTTGTCATCTGAATCCCTTTGATTGTGCAAATTCCTACTGATTTCAGCTTCTTAATGTCTGCTACATTCTGTGAAGGAAATAAACATGGTCTAAAGCAGTGAAAGAAAGATGACCCTGAATTTAAGATGATCTTCCTAGAAATAAATATTCTTTGGAATAATGTCTTCCTCTTGTCAGCCTAATCTTGCCAACACTAGGTGAAGCCAGTGCTGCAGATGTTATCCCTCTTTCACCAATAAACATGGGCAGGAGGAAAAGTTATAAATCCATATTATTTATGTATGCATAAATTCACTACACAATCCATACATTTTAAAAAAGGGATGGTCAGAAAAAGACAGTTTTGTCTAATAGTTAAGACACCAGGCTAGAAACCAGGAGACTGGGAATTCTAGTCCCATCTTAGGTATGAAAGCTGCCTTTAGTTGTTTATAAAAAAAAGATAGGATTAAAAAAAACTAATGAATTATTTGCCTTTAAAATATGGTATTCCCTTTACAGTACTCGTTTATGTCAAGTATTCTTTCTTACACCAGCCATTCTCTCCCTCACACATGCAACCACTTTCATAAAAATACAGATAAAAACACACATATGCACAATCTCTTCCTTTTAGCACAGATAGAAGAAAAAAGTATTAGGATAAATATAAGTGTAAATAATTAAAGACAGAAAGAGAGGATCATGTTTAAGTGTATCGAAAGAGTTTAAATTCCATTGAGAAAACATCCACTTTTGCTGTTGTTATGGTATTGCAGTTTAATCCCTGAATGTACTTACAATTCCATGCTTCTGTAACAGATCAATGTCCTGGAAAAATGATTCCTGTTAACATCAGAACAGAATATTGGTTATTTTATTTATTTATTTATATTCATATGTTTAAACTGCCCACCTCCCCCAAAGACAAGATATAACCAATAAATAAAACCTCATATAAAATTTTAAGTTAAATTAGGTTTAAAACATTTAAAATTGTAGAATGATGGCAATTAAACATCAAAAAGGGGAAAAGAAAAAAATCCTAAAATGGCCATGCCAAGATGATTATTACAGGTGTGGGGGGAGGGTTACTCCTGGGACTAGCCAGCACCACAGTTGCAAGGGCTTCTGTGCCCCTCACTCAAGGATGTAGAGCCAAGTTTTAACTCCTTTGCAGAAAGTCAAGATATTGGGGAGTTGCTTTCCTTACCTCTGGGGATAGGATGTTCTATAAAGCAAGGGCAGTGGCCAAGAAGGCTTTCTTCCTACACCCCACCAGTCAAAATTCTTTGACTGACAGGGTCTGCAGTGTATCTTCTCTGCCTGATTGATTGAGGTAAGCTGATGAGATGGGGTGAAGCCAGTTCTGTAGGTAATTTTATCCTATGCCATGTAGAACTTTATAAGTGATGACCAGTTCATGGAGCAAGGATGTTATGTAGCATGAGTCCTTCTTTGGGCACCCAATATGGCCCATGTGGCCACACTCTGCACCAGTGAAACTTCTGAATACTTTTCAGGGATAGCCCCATGTAGAGCACATTGCAATAGTCCAATTGGGAGATGATTAGGGCATGAGTGACTGAATATAGAGCTTCCCAGTCCAGGAAAGGTCTTAATTGGTGCATAATGGGACTTGGGCAAAGGGCCTCCTGGCCATGGCTGTCACCTGCTTTTGATCAGCAGTCGTGAGTTCAAGAAGATTCCCAAGTTATGCACTGGGTCTGACTGGGGTAGTGCAACTCCATCCAAGCCCAGGGATGATAAAATCCCAGGAACAGAAGAGGTCACCCACTCTCTTACTGGGTTCAGTTAAATCTGTTGTTACCCAGTCTGACCTCCACAGCATCTAGGTATTGTGAAAGGATGTCCATTACAGCACTTACTTCATCAGGGATGGAGATATATAATTTGCTAATGTCAGCATATTAGTAATACCTGATTCCATGGAGATGGATGATCTTACCCAGTGATTTCATGTAGATGTTGAAAAGGAGCACCGAGCCCTGTAGTGCCCCATAAAGGGACCATGAGCTAGACTTTTCATTTCCTACCAACACCAGTTGGCCTTGGAGGAAGGAGGGGAAACAGCACTTGTGCCTTTTGGTGCTTTGGAAAATAGATTGACTCTCTCATTTTTGTAGGAGCCCCTCAAATTTCCTGACAGAACAATTAATCAGTGGTGTAGTGTTTCCTGCCTAAGCAGAGGGTTGGACTGGAAGACCTCCAAGATCCTTTCCAACTCTGTTATTCTATTCTATTCTAAATATTGGAATAGCACTATTTTATTGTGAGTTGGACTAAGGAGAAATTTCCTAAGGGTGAGACCAATCAAGTTGGCCATGGCCATCCAGTCACATGACCACCCAGCCACGCCCACCTAGTCATTAAGGCAGAGAACCGGTTGTTAAATTATTTGAATCCCACCACTGACCTTTCCTATTTTGATATTTTTGGACCCTTAATCTTATCTATTTACATGTGGGAAAAGGTAAAGTATATCTTAAGTATATTTAGTAGTAAATGTGAATCAAGGAAAACATCCAAAGGATGTTCACTACCGTGCTTAGGACAATCATCCCATCCAAAGGAAACACAGGAACTAGTTGACAATCTTGATGAATAAATGCAAACTCCCTTATTTGGGTTTAGATTCAGCATGTTTCTTCTCATCCCAGTCTCACGTTTTTAATTAGTCTACAGTCCTGATAACTCCTCAGATACCAAGTCCAATCCTGTTTAACTGTTTGTTCTCAGCTGAGGTCACCTGCCTGTTGCCAACTAACTCTTATTCTTTTGATGCTGATACGTAATGACAATATAAACATAGATCTATATTTAATTTATTATTTGTAGATGAACTATCCATTTTATTACATTTCTTGTATGGAATTTTATCAAGGGGCAGCTTACATTGAAACTATTACTGAATCAAATATACTTCCATACCTCTTCATCTTGGTATCCTAGTTCTTCTTGTACAACTTGGTCTTCTACAGATTTCATTGTGAAAACAGAACTAATAGAATTCAGTCAGTGCTGCAGAAATCAATTCAATACTGCTAAAAAGCATAAATAAGCTAATTATTTTATGAGTTTTTGATGTTTATATTATGCTAGCCTAGAAGGGGCTAAGTAGATTACTGAAATACATTAACTCAGATGAATTTCATTTAAAAATAAATATACCACTCACTACTACAGTGATCTGATCTTTGAATCAGCCCTGATTTAAATCTTTTCCAAGTAGATTTAAAAGGAGAAATAGCTTACCAAAAATGTTGCAACATCATTTGAGATTTTTTTTAAAAAAAGCTTTCATACCCAGTTCACTGTAATTATGAATGTCTACAATACATGAAGGCAGTCCTCAAATACTATATATTTACTATATGTTTTAACTTATAGTAATATTCACAGTTCTTTGAATATTGTAAATTAGCATCCAGAATATGGGTAGTAATTAAAATTTTAAATCTGGAGATTTATGAAATTAATGGTAATGCTGTCCTTTTTAAAATAATGATTATCTCATACAGTTCTCTCCCTTTCATGCTTGAAGAAAACCAAATGTCCCCCAAGAAAGTATGTTTAACTTGGCTGAACTTGTGAGGTGATAATATTCTGAATAAAATTAATAAATGTACTTCAACAGAGACCCTAACTCTTGTGAGGAAAGGAAGGAAGCATAAAGCTATGGTTACTCAAAATGCATCAAACAACATCTCTACCTGCTCTTATATTCATATTAATCTTTTCTATTTTCTAATTAATATTTAAATATTTTTATATATTAGGTTTCTTGTATTTTGGGACAAAAAATGGTTAATTAAGCTCTTAGGATTTTTAATGTATTTACAGTGCCCTGCTGTGTTTTGAAACCGATTTTGATAAAACTGTTCTATGCAGTTTTAGATTTAAATATGCTTATACACACACAAAGTTCAGAAGCTCACTGTGTCCCATCAATAGGTAGAATAAAAGGAGGCAATCTGATTTAGCTGGAAGGCAAGGGAACATAGTCTGGCCAATTAAAGATAAAACCCATGGGTCATTGTGCTGTTTGCAAGATAAAATCCCACATTAACAATAGCAGTAACAATAAATGCAGGATATACCAATGTGGTAATAAAACTATGGTAACAATAAACTAACAGGTTCACAGTGAATTTTATTATAGTGCAATGTATAACTTATCTAATCATTTTCAAATTACACTTCTAAAATACACAAATATAATTGTGTGTGTGTACATAGATAATAGATAATTATGCAATATATCTATTGCATAATTGTACGTTACCATATACACATAAAAACATTGCTCACTTCCATCATAGGCCACATTTTCCTGTCTAAATCTGCAGTAGCCATCTAATATGAGAAATAATATATTATTTAAAGTGCAATTTTGAAAAAAAAACCTAGTATACAGTATACAATATATGTGTGGCCCTCATCTTTCTAGAACACATTTTAATATCGATTTTATCTATGGAGGCCAACTCTTATTCTGGGGACTTGCTTCAGAAAGAAAGCTAGACGTGTAAAGTTTGCAAAGGCCACTTTCCCTTATCTTCTGTAAAAAAAAAGTTACTTTTTTATCACAAAAGAGCTCAGAATGGCATATCAGTCTTCCCCTACTCACACCTCTATTGCTTCCTCATCAGACATTCTGCTATGAGGCAAATTAGACAGGTAAAGCTAGGCTCTGAGGTAAATTAGGTAGATGAAGTTTATCTCCTCTCAATTCTCTCTTCATGTCACCTTTATGCCAACTTGTAAATAACATTTTAGTAATTTTGGAAGTAAATTGGGCTGGGAGAGAAAACCCGGGGGCGGAAATAATCTGCAGCCTTAGGGACAGAGATGTTGATTTCCCTTCACTCAAAATGCTGCTCAGACCTTGCTTTATATGCCACTCAGTTTGACACAAGTTGACACGGACTGGCCTGCAGTTCAGACATCGACTTTGGAGGCACAATTTACAGCTGCTGGGAACAGAGCTCCCAAATTGGAGGGAAAAAAATTAGCTTCTCAGACAATGTTTTTCAAATTTGGCCACTGTGCTATGTGTGGACTTCAACTCCCAGAATTCCACAGTAAATTGCCAAGATTGGGAAACACTGGCATACCATTCCAAAGGACACCGAATAATGGATTTAAGGAAAAGCTTCCTAACAATTAAGAGCGGAACAGAACAGCTTTTACTATTAGGATTGTTTTTTTTTCTTATGATCAACTAAACCTTCTTTAAGCTCAATTTTTCTTGGCATATCTTCAAGAACAACTTGATCAATTCTGCAGGACTTCTATATAATAGCCCTTCAGATACTTGAGGAGACGTATCATGTCTCCGTCTCCTCAGTTTCCCCTCACAAATGTAAACTTCTAGGCCACTAATTATCTTGATTGCTCTCCTCTGTATACCAGTTTAGGAATATCGTCTTTGAAAGGTAATACTCAGAACCTAATTAAATATTATATTCTTACAAAAAGAATAGAAATAATTTCATATATATACATATACATATACATATACATATACATATACATACATATATATATATATATATATATATATATATATATATATCTTCCATATCTATTATTGTCATGATTTAATTACAACATAATTAAATTACAACATAATTACAACATTATAGACATACTAGTATAATACAATTTTTAATATTTGGAAATGCTCTTCTTTAAAAAGAGGTGCTCTTTTAAACTTCATTTATTGGGACTAATATGGAAGAACAAAGAAAAATAACACCTTGCACATTAGTTTCACTAGGAGCTAAAATGCAGAGTTCAGTTTACAAATTAAATATTCCAAACTTAGATATTATAATTCTAAAGAAAAGTATTGTCGTTGTGTATGCCTATTATGAAATTGATGTTAGAAAAGCTGCAAATAATCCAATTTAGAGTCAATATATTCTTAAACTGGACAAAGAATGAAAGAGATACAATAAAATCAAATGTAATGGGAAAGAATTATACATATCATATTCAAAAGTAATAAAAGAAATTATATTCCAGTAGCATTCCTAAAACATTATCATATTCTTCCCCCTTAATATAGTAGTGCTCATTTATTTCTAATTAGCAATACATTTACATTTAGTACCAAATCTAGGTTCTTTAATTTTATTTAAATTGTCATTCTGTAACATGCTTCCAGTGAACTCAATCAATGTCAGTTCAAAAGGAGGGATCTAGGTTAATTACGGCGTTTCCCAGATGAATCTTTTGAAAACAGGGATGAAAGTTCTGAGCTATTCTGCCTATCCCTCAAAGAAAGCAATTCTTTTTGTTTTTGTGCTTTTCTCTTTTTCATCTCTTCTTTTATAGCTTCTCTGCAGAACAAGATAAGAGAAAAATTGAAATTTACTTAAGCATAAAGTAGCAGAAGAGAAATTATTTGAATTTTAAAACTGAGAAGAAACCTAGTTTATGATTGCGGCTAAAGATTGAAGCCATATTTTCTAATAAAGCTCTCAAGCAGGCAGCTCCTAAATGCTTGGAA
Source organism: Naja naja (assembly GCA_009733165.1). Taxonomy (NCBI): domain Eukaryota; kingdom Metazoa; phylum Chordata; class Lepidosauria; order Squamata; family Elapidae; genus Naja; species Naja naja. Next base: position 23,553,079 of record CM019154.1, on the reverse strand, counting down.
TATATGTACACATATTATGTACATACATAAAGCCTTTCACAATAAGTCCAAGTTGTGATCCAGCTGCTTATGAGATATTGAATTTTTTTCATAGAATAATGTATTTCACTCAAATATAATGAATGAGAGGTGAAGATGAGGAGGTAACTGGGCTGCAAGAGTGAGAGTAATATAAGAACGTGCTCCTGTCATTTTATTTAAGCAGTTGAGTTTTCCAGTATAGGAAAAGTACAATAATATATTTAAATTATTTGGATTTTTTCAAAATTAAAGAATTTTTTTCCTCTGAAATTATTCAGGAAGAGTATAACAGCCACACAACAGAAATGCAATTCTTACAGAGTACGCATGGATGTTACAAAGTAAAAGCTTGGATTTTGTTGAACTGTGAAGCTTAGGACAAATCAAGTATGTAAATATGGGAGCAAACAAATACAAGAATCCTTAAAGCAATGTATTGGGTTAGTGTAATGAATAATTCATAGTGGTCAATGAAGAAATAAGAATTAACAATAAATGCATTGTGTAAGAAACAGGGAATTCCTAGAGAGAGCCCTGTTTCGCTCATGTTGATATCGTGATGCTAGAATTCATTTCAATTCTTTATTAAAGCAATATCAGCTAATTCAAAAGAATGGGTAAGATTTCTTCATCACACAAGATGGTATGAAACAAAACTTGAAAGTCTAGAGGAAGAAAATAATGTGGCTGTTACACAAGCATATCTACATCCAGAAAGAGTTTTAAAATGTGGGCATTATATGCATAAAAGTACATAGCTTCAATATTTTGGGTACCTGTAAAGTTCCTGGTTACGTTTATTCTGTTCATCAAATTTCCTCATTTCTCTGTATTGTTGCCAATAACATTTTCTGAAGGATTTGTGCTTCTGATGGATGATATGAAAATTTTCCTTGATCACTTCTGCATATGTTTTGACAGAATCAGTGAATTTAAATGTAAAGGAAATTTCTACTTAGAATTTTTTGCTTATGCAAACCACAAAGAAAAAGTAATGGGTTCCCAAAATGACCTAGATATTTATATGTAAATTTAACAATGCATTTCTTAAATATTATACTGAAAAAAATTATAGTAGTTGAACAAAGAAGTTCAGTCTTAAGAATTTTCCATAAATACTTCTCTTCTGAACATCATAAGGATATGGCATTGGTTTGTATATCGCCCTCCTAGAAAGAAAGATGTCACATCCTGATTTTGATTCAGTGCCATGTTTCCAGAAGTAATGCTGAATTAGTGGACTGTGACCATTAATATTGAAACGATGCCATGTAAAGTCGGGACCATTGCAAGCTGGGTGTGACTAGAAAATAAACATACATGACTATTAGATCTATTACTAAAAGCAACATTCAGAATGAATAATTTTTATCAGGTGAATGATTATGTTACAACTTTGGCAATATGAGTGAGATTCAAGGTTCTTGTATTAACATTCAAAGTCCTACAAGGCATGGGTCCAGGGTATTTACGAGAGCGACTCCTGCTGGCATTGAATACCAACCGCCCTGTACGAGCGCACAGACAGGGACTCCTCGGGGTGCCGTCTGCGACCCGGTGTCGCTTGGCGGTGACCCGGGGAAAGGCCTATTCTGTGGCAGCCCCCACTCTGTGGAACCAGCTTCCCCTGGGGCTCCGTTTGGCCCCCGATCTCCACACCTTCCATCATGATTTAAAGACCTGGCTATTTGGACAGTCCGGGCTGTGCTGACCTCCTGGGGGGGGGGGTTGATTTTGTTTTAAATTGGGGGTTTTATGCTAATTTGACTTGATTGTTTAATACGGTTTTAGTTAAATAATTTATTATGTGGTTTTAGTTGTGAGCCGCCCTGAGTCCTTTTGGAGAGGGAGCAGCATACAAGTCAAATAAATAAATAAATAAATAAATAAATAAATAAATAAATAAATAAAAACTGTACACAATCTTTAGATCTTGTTTCTGTATAGTTGTCAAGAAAACAGCCAGGACATTCCCAGTTAGTCTCCAAGAATTTAACATCATTGAACAGAAGAAAAAAATTATACGCATATATTGGTGAAATTCTCCTATGAATTTTCTCCATATATATGATTTTTCTGATATTCAATATCCAAGTATCCTAATTAACTATTACATAATTCATCTAAATGTAGCCAGTCTTTCTAAATGAGTGATGTTTATTGTCAGGCTGCCTTTGAACCCATCACAATCTCAAGGAGGTTGATACTTGAATATGAACCAACCCAAGCGTAATGTTGAACAACTCTCAGATTTGTAAAATGTTTCTGGATCATTAGTTCATTTTAGACAAATTACTTTCATTACCTGGGAGAGAGCTGATTTATTTTGCCACAAAATAAATCAAACAAATATATGTTGAAATAATTGAAAAGAATTAAGTTATGACGTCAAAGGCTGATTTGAACAAGAGTAAGTAATACATTCTTATTTTATCCAGATCTATCAATAATTACTTTATTTTAACATTTTTATTATCCATAAATAATGTCACCTCTCGAGGAAGCATAGCTATCTTTAGTTTCTTTTTGGGTAAGTTCTGGTGTCTGCTCCATGCAGCTTTCTCATTATCCTCTTTAAGTTGGTCACTACTTGATGTAGTATGCTTCATTTCTAAAAAGAGCACTCATTTGATAAGTATTAATCTATTAGGAATTATATATTCAGATAACCATCAAACAATAAATAACATGTAGTTTACTTTCCCAAGGAATTATTACTCATATACAAGTATCGAAGAAAAGTGACCTCATGGATGAGCAAAACGTATTTTATTAGCAGACCACAATCAGAGTTTTTCACTACATTTATTACCATATCCTGGAACAAATAGGCTCCCAAAATAAATTTCATTCAGTTGGAGCTATAGAATCATAATTTTCTCAATCACTTTATTTGGAAATTGAATATTTGAGACTGGCCTATAATTAGAAAACTCTTCCAGAACAATGGGAATGCTGATTTTTGTAGGGGTCACATTTATTTATGTAGATGAACAGTTGTACATCTATGAACACCTGTATTAGATTTATTAGATGAGCTCATCTCATCAAATCTAGGCAGCATAAATTGCATGCATTTTAGATCAGTAAAAATACAAAATACAATTTTCTGTCTGTATTATTAAGGTTTAGAAGGATTTTATTAGTTTTTTAAAGAATTCATAGAAAAACATGTAATTAACTGCATTTATATCTTGTATAGTAATATACAGAATCTTTCTGATAATGCAGTTTATCTTATAGCGATAGCACTTAATCTTATATACCACTTCCAGCTATTATTTTCTCTCCCAAAATTATCAGAAGTACTTTAAAGGTGATCTGTGATTGTTCTGCCAAACTGAAATGCTGAAAACACACTTATTGTGGTGTGAAACAACACAAATCTCCTTACCATCACCACCCTACCAGGGGGAAAGGAAAAACAAGACAAGACGAGAACTTTGGGAAACTGGCTACTGTAGTGGAGTTACAAAACTATTAAGCTAGATGAAGTTCCACAGCTAGGAAGAGAGAAGAAACAAAAATGCTTGTAATCAATGGGGAAACAAAGAACATTTTTAAAACAATTGTAAAACAATTGTAGCTTCACAGAGTGTTCATCTGTAAATCAACAATGCTAATGGTACAGAAATAAACCAGCGCAGAACCTCTTTGCTTCCATACAATCCTTAGATAAATGCAGTACTTTATGATCTAGACATATGCTAGTCAAGTTTTGTGATAACTATCAGCAATACAAGATTATTCTCTTGTGAATTCTCTGCAAACTAACTAAATGAAGCATATTTGTATCTTTCTGTCATAGGAATAAGGTTGCATGATATATGAAAATAAGGTCCTTTTTTATAATTGGAGAGATGATGATGATAATATCCATTTATTTGGAGAGAGCATTCTACATTATTATTGCTTACTTAGTCTGAAAACTAAGTCATACATACATACTTTATTAAAGTTGGTATTATAGAAAATTCTGCAGATGTTACCTTCACTTTCCAATGCGGTAACTTCTTTGGAAAGCTGCTTTTGACTTTTTTTCCCAGATACAGATTTCTTGCCTTTTTTAATAGATATGTTAAATGTTTTCCTTGATGGAATCTATTTAAAAAAAAAGATGAAAAAAACATAAATATCATTTCATATTAGAAGATCAGACTAGGAAAGAGAATTGGATGTGCATTATAATCTGATTTATGGGTTGGTACATTTTTCAAAGAAAAATAGAGTTTAAATATATTTGGCAATCTAAGTTCCTCTGCTCTTTGAAAAGAAGCAAAATAATTGTGCATGATTTCTTGCTACAAATATTGTTTTGATTTTTTTTTGTGAAAATGTATTCTTAATGGCATTACATTCAGCTTTAGCATTTGGTAAATTCTTTTTTCCTTCATGTACTGAATGAAATAAAAATGGCTTTATCTCCAACTCTAAATCATATTTTACCTTCTGCAAATGAGTCTTTCCTATAGCACTGTATTGCTTGTAGCTTTCAAACGATATACCAGTGCCTATAGAGATGAAAGAAATATGACCTATCAAAACTTACAATGCATAATACTTTCATCATATATTCATATATATAAATGTATATAAAATGTCACAGCACTGTTTAATAACTATTGGTAATATGTATAAATAGAAAAAAATCAATAAAGCATTATTTAAAAAAAAAGAAATATGAAATTTAATCAATAAGGGCTGGTATATTCTCCCTGCCTTGAATCCAGTGCATGCTCTCTACGACATTGTATTGCAACCTTTTTTTTTTAAATTCATATTTATATCCCGCCCTTCTCCAGAAACTCAAGGTGGCTTACAATTTTTTTGGAGCATGACCCAATGTGCTCAGCAATAGCCTTCATTCCATTGTATATGCCTGCTTATTACTAGGGCTTTTCAAGAGAGGCTGCGATGAAAACATATAACCTATAGGCTAGTCTTCATCTCTAAGGCATATTATGATCAGGGTTGTTTTAACTTGCCATTTATCCATGTGTGGAAAATTTCAGGTATTATGCAGGTACATAATCCTGAAAAAATTAAACCAAGTGTCTAGGCTTATATTACAGTTAACATGATAGAGTGAGTTAAAAAGTAATAAGAGGACTTTAATAGCTATTTACATCCAGATGCTCACCTTCAAAAAAACTCAGACAGATTGTCCACCATTTTCAGATTAATCTATTTACTATAAATTAACTTTGCTTTAAGACAAGGGTCTTCAAACTTGACAGCTTTAAGTCTTGCAGACTTCAACTTTCAGTCCACAAGTCTTAAATTTACCAAGTTGAAGACCCTTGCTTTAAGATGTATGTATGATTAATGTTTTTACTAAAACTTTTAATTTTGAAAACTCAAAAGAAAATATGGTAGGTCTAATTTGTACTGCTTTAGACCATTGATCTATCCAACCCTGCATTATAATCTGGCAAGAAGAGTCAATATTTCTCATGTTCTCTATTGAAATACTATTAATTGGAATATCTAAAATTGTAGTATTCTGCAAGCAAATCATATATTTAGCACTAATCCATGACAACTGTACAAACCTTGATTTCATTTTGACTCCTTAGCATGGTTGAACTATAATAGAAGGGGGAACTGACATATTGTTTAAATTTTACTGATGTCATGTAACACTTTATAATGGTTCATAATGAGAAACTACTTCATTTAAATCAATGACTACATAAGAAAGAAAACAAATGTTATCAAGATTTTACCAGTCCCTAATATTTTCTTTCTTGACATCAAATCTTCTCTCCTTGATCGTTCTGGTTCCAGCTGGGAGTAATCCCATTTAAAGAAACTTCTTGGTTCACGCAGTGTACCTAACAAGGTTGTGCCAAAAGGGATTCATAGTGAAAATCATAATCTAGTGGATGATGTTGGTATAACTTAGATTTTATGCTGAAACAAAAGGAATGAGAGGAAGAAATTGATGGAAGACCACAATTAAAATAATTTAAAGAACCAAATGAATACAACATAATGCGTTTTCAAATAGCATGTTGTATCTGATTATTTAACGATCATATAAAGGGATTGATATTTATTGTTCCCAAGCAGTCTCTATTCAGGCAGCCAAGAGGGATAGTTTCAGCACTACATTTTTTTCCCAGATTATGAACCATCTGGGTTCATAACTGGGAAAAAGCCTTTGGCGCATACTTCTGCAACTTGGGCCATCCAAATATGTTGAGATTTCAACTCAACATAAGCAGCCCAGACAATACAGCTGAACTTTAACTCATCTGGAAGGTAGTAGCTTATGGAAGGCTAGCATGTAATATATATTGGTAGACAATGACAGCCATCCAAACAAAAGGTACACTAGCTTCCTAGGGTAGCTGAATTCCAAGTATTCAAGCAATTAGAAAAATTTTGAAGAACCGTTTTTAGATTTTTTTTCCTGATGTACTGCAGGATAACTCTTAAAGAGTTATACCACAAGAAGTTAATAAAACACTGCAGTATAGGTGTGGAGTGTGCTGTCTTCTCTATAAACAGCATTCTTCCATACGCCATATTACATGCTGTGTTACCTAGTTGACATAAGACTGTGCTTAAGAAATACAAGGACAAATTCTCTTGGTATATAACTAGTCGAAACAACAAAGAATCTTAAAATGTTTTAAAGAATTATTATTATGGCATACTTTGTCTCTAGTTCACAAAAAACTATGCCATAATCAACATTTTTGTTGCAATAGTTTAAAAAAGTAATTTTTGGAAAGTGTAAGTAGTAGATTCATCCTTTGGTTCCTGTCTAGATGAGTAAAGTAAAACTGAGGGGCAGTGATATTTCATGTTTTGAAATACCACATGATAAAAAAATAAGAATTCTTGGTCAAAACCTATAAGATCCACTCCTTGAGTAAGGATATGATTGCATCTCACCTCCCATCCACTCGAAGAATACATCACAGAGCTGGGCCTTGAATTCAGAGGTATTAAACCAGGACCTCGGGAAACAGGAGCAGAAGCAGATGTACACAGCTTGACACAGTAGTGATGGAAAAAACTAAAAACCCAAACAAAGCAGGAGGGGGAGAAGATCTCAAATAAACCTATGGCAATTGTATTTGAGAATTTAAATTTCTCAGCCAATTAATTCTCAACCTATGTTATAAGAATATCAGACCTCCTTAAAACCTTTTTACAAGTCCCTATTGGCAGAAAATTGTCATCTTCTCTTTTAACCTTCTGTAGGAAAGTGGCAGAGCCAGGGGGAAAAGTCAAATGGGGACTTAGTCTAGAATCCCTGTGTGAGGCTGAGGTCCAACCCTCCCCCCTTGAATATTGTTGAATCTTAACTAGCTTTGCTCAGGTACAAACTAAGAAGATTTCTGTGCATAGCTTTGAGCAATGATTTCTTTCAGTAGAAATTACTGTATAATTAGTTAAATAGTGATGTTTAGTCCTCAAAACCATAGCTTGCCACAAAGGTAAGGATACAAAATGTCTGTATATATTGTTGGAGGATTAAATTACAGTAAAAATGTAGGTAACTACATGGATAATGAGTTGATATTAATGAAAACTAAAGAGAACTTTCACATTCAGGTGAACCATATTCCTTGAAAATCAGATCCTAGAAATAAATACCGTAACAGAGGAAAGTTGTTGCTAGAAATACTGACCACTTATGAAAAAAATCCATAGATTAAGTTCATCTTAATTTTTATCTAATTTTCCTAGGAGGGGAAAGCATTAATATTCATTGGAAATGGGGGGCCTTGGTGGCTCAGGCTGTTAAATGCCTGCATTTAAGTTCCAGCTGCCTACAATTACTGTAGGCTCGAATCCCACCAGGCTCAAGGTTGATTCAGCCTTCCATCCTCTCGGGGTAGGTAAATTGAGGACCCAAGATTGTTGGGGGCAATAAGCTGACTTTGTAAAAATGCCGCTTAGTAATAAGCAGGCATATACAATGGAATGAAGGCTATTGCTGAGCACACTGGGTTGTATCCCAAAAATTGTAAGCCACCCTGAGTCTTCGGAGAAGGGCGGCATATAAATGTAATTAAAATAAAATAAAATAAAATAAATTGGAAATGAAGAGATGGCACACATTTTTCACAATAAAAAGCCATGTTGATTATCGAAAAAGAAATATCCAGTAGTGTTCCAGTTTTAACCCTTACATTTAAATTTTCTTCCTGTATTTCTAAAATTTAAATCATATCACTCTTAAGATTTGATTTTAAAAAGATAACACTAATATTGCTTATAGTGCAGAATTTCTTAAAATTCTTTACTCACCGTGAGGATGCGTTCCTGGTTGGAAGCCCTGCCTAACAGAATGAGGGCATAATTTTCTGCAATGCGTTGAAACAAATGCCCCTGAATTTCTCGATTTGGCTATTGGGAGAATTACAAATTGCAGGATTATTGAAGGCATATTTATTAACCACAGTGTCATGGCAATGTAATATTAGGAAGGAAAACTAGTTACAAGATGCTTAAGGTAAAAGCACCATTAGATGAAATGGGACTGCCTCTGAGAAGTATAGATAGTCCTTGATTTACAACAATTATAATAGTACTGAAAAAAGTGGCATGACCATTTTTTTCATACTTACGAACATTGCAGCATCCCCATGGTCATGTGATCAAAATTCAGACTCTTGGCAACTGACTCATAGTTTGACGGTTGCAGTATCCTAGGGTCATATGATCACTTTTGCAACTTTCTGACAAGCAAAGTCACTGGGAAAGCTGGAAGGCAGGCAGGCAGGCAGGCAGGCAGGCGGGAGGGACGGAGAAGGGGAAAGGGGAAGGGGAAGGGAAAGGGAGGGAGGATCATATACTGTATTGGTTTTCCAAAAATGTGATAGACAGAGAGACATCTGATTCTTTCCTCTTGCGCTATCCTTGTAGTAATCTTGTAAGTTTGATGCCCTTGAGTTGCAATATTCACATTTATGAGATATATGATCAGATACTTTTTCTCTCCCCTCTACAAAATTGTTAACATAATGCATTAGTGAATACAATAAATATGTACTTCACTGGCTTTAACAACATCATTGTTAACATTAATTAAGATTATGTGGTACAGAATCAGAGAGTTGGAAAAGTAATCTGCAGGTAGTCCTCGACTTACGATCGCAACTGAGCCCCAAATTCCCATTGCTCAGCAAGACAGTATGTGAGTTTTGCTCCATTTTATGACCTTTCTTGCCGTGGTTGTTAAGGGAATCACAGCAGTTGTTAAGTTAGTAACATGGTTTTAAACTGAATATGGCTTTCCCATTGACTTTGCTTGTCAGGAGGTTGCAAAAGGTGATCACATGATGCCAGAACACCCTGCTGCCAATTGCCAAGTGTCTGAATTTTGATCATATGACCATGGGGATGCTGCAACAGTGCAAAGTGTGAGAAATTGTCAAAAGTCACTTTTTCAGTGCCATTGTAATTTTGAACATCCATCAATTAATGGTTGCAAGTCAAGGACCACTTGTGCGGCTATGAATGCAAAAATCCAAATTAAAACAATAGTTATAAGGCTTTTTAAAAAGTGTTATAGTTTTTCTTTGCCAATATTTCAAAATTTTGAATAGGTTATTATAATTTTATAATTATATAGAACATATTAGAGATATAGATAGTGCTACATTTGCAATACCTCTATTTTAAAACAAATGGAACAACATAAAAATGGTGAACCAAAAATGAAAAATTGGAGAAATGGAATTTAATAATCTAATCAGTAACCATCCCTTATCCTTACATGATACAAGTGCAGGAATTGCCACCAGAAACTATCCAGCAAAACAGCTCGGGTGCACGGAACATCAAAAAACCTATGCAGCATTTTCACAGCCCACTTCGTCTGTAAAGAAACAAAAGAGTAACAGCATAGTCTAGATCTGTATTCTCTTGTGTTATGATCCCTCCACAGGTGTGGAACTACAATTCCCCGACTTCCCTCTGTGCATAGACAAAGCCTAGCAATAATGGGACTAGCTATTTTGTACCTCTGGAGAAGGTCAGCTGGGAACTACTAGTCAAAATATCCTCAGAACTGACTGGAAAGAATGTTTTATGGTATATTTACTCCCTCGGCAGCCTAATCAGAACTATGTTAAACAGTCATAGCAAGGGGTTTAAGTTATCTTGAATCTCAGCTCTCCAAACTGAGCTAATCAGAATAAGTAAGGACAGTTAAAACCTGAAAAGAATAATTAAGATAATGCTCTCCACTAAATCAATTCACATTGTAAAACTGGTTCCGTCTCAATCTGAAAATCCTTGAATCCTTGATTTATATTCTGATCTTTGACCTGAAATTTCCAGTTCTGGATGTAATGACAAACATTTCACTATGAACATTTTTAATCATAATAAGACATAAGGGAAAATGAAATATGGAGGAACACAGACAACCTTTATCCTATGTAACTGAGCAATGACAAGTCTTTTGTTCGTATCAAGTGGCTATGTCTAGATCAGGGGTGGGCAAACTTTTTGACTCGAGGGCCACAATGGGTTCTTAAACTGGACCGGAGGGCCGGAACAAAAGCATGGATGGAGTGTTTGTGTGAACTAATACCGTGTTTCCCCGAAAATAAGACCTACCCCGAAAATAAGACCTAGTGTAAATCTCCAGTTCCAGGAAGACTTTTCAGGGAGCAACCGTGCACCCGCGAAACACCCCCCCTACACACTCACACCCCCTATTTGGCACCATAAATATATAAGACCTACCCCGAAAATAAGACCTAGTGTGTTTTTGGGAGCCAAAAAAAATATAAGACAGTGTCTTATTTTCGGGGAAACACGGTATAAATTCAAAGTTAGATTACTTCACGTAGCCTTCTGGGAGAGCAAGAGAACCCTCTGCTCTTTCGGCTCCGCGGGCCGGATAGAACAGCCGAACGGGCCGGATCCGGCCCCCGGGCCGTAGTTTGCCCACGGCTGGTCTAGATACTCTGTTAATTAGAAAAGTAACTAGATCTACCGAGCAAGGAAAAAAACAAAAAAACTGTGCAATCATCACCATTGTCCATTATGGCTACTTATAAATAGCAGGTGCTAATAGACATTAAAACAAGTAAATATATGATTAAGCTATCCCTATTATTTTTACCCAGAAGATAGGAGTATTGCCACATAAACCTGAAGGTCTGAACTACCTTCCCAACTGCAGTTTTACTCTGAGCACGAATCACTTTCTTCAAAATTTCATTCAGCTCTATTCCATTGGGCAGTGGTGTGAGTTCCTCTTCATGATATCCTGGGTAATGATACAACTCTACAAGTTTATTCTTTTCTGTGATCATCTAAGGATGAAAGAAAGGAATAAGACATGAGAAACATAGGAGGCCCACACTTTACTACGTTCTACTCAAGCAATCTGTTTAGGGAAAAAATGAATGTCCTCCTGCCTAATTAAACCGATGTGGTTGGCTACCTTTCAATCAAGTTGCACTATTGTTCAGAATATATTAATTTCAATGTTAGTAAATAAATCAGACTAGGGACTCACTATACCAAGCAAATTAAGCCCCAGTTATTCTTGTAGTGATGACCTAAGATTTATTAAGCAGGATTCAGGTCTCGGATCTGATTAAAGAAGACATTGTAAGAGGCTAAGTAAAATGACAGTTATCATATAGAGCAATAAACCAGAACATATTACTTTATGCTTCCTGATCTTTATAGAACTTATAGATTAAATCTGCTTGTGCAGAGTGTGACTATGGGCCAAACAAATTTCCATAACAATGTTTACTATTATCATTATGAATACTGTGTTTTATTTAATTATTAGGAACATAGTATTGTTATTTTTGTACAGCTATATTTTGTCCAACCTCAAACCATGAGATTCATAACTAAGGCTAGATCTTCCTTTAGCAGGAAAGACCAGCATTAATGTACCAAATAAAGCTGTATAAAGTCATTCCATGTCCCGCTATGGTAAAAATGGAAACAAAGGTTGGTTCCTGGTAGATAAAAGAAAGTAAACTGTCATTTATACCAATCAGGGCTTACTTTTCTGGACTTAGCAGCAACTGCAGCTAGGAGAAAGATTTTGTCAGGGTAGGTAAGGATTATCTTCCACACACAGTGATTCTAACAGAATTCATACCCACATGTTCTAATAATTATCTACCAGGTGTTACATTTCATGCCTGGTTTGGTCTTCAACCAGAACTCTTATTTACACTATGGGGTTGATATAGATACTGGGTTATTTTATACACTACATTAAGATAATGAATGTAGAAACTTTTTGAATGTAATATGGAATAGGGTTTTTATGACTTAATTAGAAGTCATTAACAACCACTAATATTCTATGTAATGTATAAATACTTATATTATGGTTAGTAGTTGAGGAAACAAATGGAAAGGAAGAGGAAGATCTATTAACTATGCCTTTTTCTTTTTTGAAATCTATATATAGTGTTTCTTTTGTTCTGTCTCATTTCTTTTCCTCCTTTTATATTTCAACATTTTAACAATAATTTTTTTAAAAATATATTTTTGAAAGTTCAAAACTATAAAGAGTGGGGAATGATTTAACATCTAGAGGTGAGGCCAAATCTTCAGTGGCTGTAGCAATAATATAAAACAAATATAAATATGTCTGTATACTACTAAAACTCTATTGTCTGTAACTTTTAACTATGTTGAAACGATGTAACATAGAACAAAATCTTTTCAACCAAGGTACCTTGTATGGGCTAATTTATAAAATCCTCCCAAAATCTGAGACCCATGACTCCCATAGAACTGAAATTTGGCAAATCTTATAAAATTATCATAAAATGTTTTATGACATAATACAAAACATTATAAAACATTTCTTGTGGTCAATTCCTGATATTTGATTGTGTTATACAAGTCAGTATGACCTTCTTTCAAGGCAGATGCACCTCTGGATATCTCTCTGAATTTTAAGCACTTTTCAAGTACATTAGAAGCTCTGCTGAAAAACTCAGTGCTAAAGGCTTGAGGAATCTGGTAAGGAAATATCTGTGAAATGATGATCCAAGGTTTCATTGGTTATTTAATATAGCACATACATGGAGAAGGCTTTTTTTCTTTACTTTCAGAGTTTCTTGTTTTTTATAACTACTTTAATTTTATTTTAGAGGAATCCCACTATGCTTATGTAGGTATTTTGCCTAAGTATGGTGGGAAATTATACTGAAAAGTTGCAGTAAGCGGAAAAAATTTTGGGCCATAGATTGCTTACCCTACCAAATGCTAAATGCTATTAGGACACATTTTCAGTATTTTTGAGAGATGCGCATAATAGATGTTTTCTACAGAAGCTCCCAGAATTCCAAGTAAGTATAATAAAATATTTTGCAATATTAGCATAATTGATGCAATAGGTTACAAATTGTAGTTTAATAGTCACTAAATATAAAGATCCCTATCCTGCATGATTTCTTCATAGCATACATCTCACAGTAAAATGTGTATTTCCTAACCATTAAGAATAATATAGCTTCTAAATACTATATACAGTACTTATAAGAAAGAGTGACTTTCGATTTGTCACTCAGTATCATACCTTTTTCTGAGCTATTTTTTTCTGATTTCTTAAAGTACCTGCATCTGAACCAAGCCTTCCGTATCTCTGTGTCACGCCCTGATCCTTCTCTGCAATGTAAGAAAAAGAACACTCCTATTGAGCCCCTGAGTAGAAGCTCACTTAATATACAAATGTAATTGGTATGTATCAGACAGAGAAATGTAGACTTGTTCCATGTCAATAGTTTTTGTTTTATCATGCATTCAAAGCTAAAGGGAGCTTATTTATACACGAAATAACAGCTATTATAATTTGGTATTAGCCCTGATTCATAATCCTCTGACAAGCCAAAATTAGGACCATTGCTATGTCCCCATCCGCAATCATACTCATGCTCCAGGAGTGAACTTATGAAATTTTGAAGATGTATATTGAAAGACAGAACAGGGTAAAAGTACACATCTAACAAAAACTTCCTCAAACATTCTGGATTCTTAACTATGCTTATTAGAAGAGCAGTTTAGTAAGACATCTGATTTAACTAACAATGACGAAAAAAGGATATGTTTAAATATGATGTAATGAAACCTTATGTTTGAAGCAATTAGACCACTGATTTAATATTGTAATTATGATTACCTTTTTGCTTGCTAATACGTCTTCCTTTTCTAGGGCCCTTCAATCCTGCATATTTCCTCTGCATCATATCCTCAATCACCTTCAGTGATAACAATAAAGAAAAAGATAATCTGACACAATTTTCTTTAAAGGTTCTGAAATGTATCTTATTTGTGGAGAACTGTAAAAGAAAATACTATCTATTCTGTAATTTCCATTTATCTGAACAGTTAAAATACTACATCTCCTCCATCAAAAGTAATGGAATGTTAAAGTGCTTGCCTTTCCTAGAATCATGTTCTTCATTTTCAGTTGCTCTATAAATTTTCATTTACTTAAAATAAATCCAAATCTCTATATTGCTAACAATGTTCAACCTGATAAATAATTCATTCATGTGGAACAAGAATGATTTAACTATGGTGTGAAGAATAGCAATGCATTATACAACTAATAATCAACAATACTCTTCCCCAAAGACTGATAACTATTATTGTGTTTTTGTGCTATGTACATTTGTGCATAAATAATTTCAAGCTGAAAAGCTTTCATTCATGTTCATGTAGCTGTATCAGCTTGGTATGTGCTTTTTATTTTCTGCACCTACTCAGCTATATGTGTACTTTTATTTAGAAAGAAAAAAAACTGCATTGCTTTTCACCTTGTCATCAAAAAGGCTAAGCAAGGTATTTGACAATTCCTAAATCGCTTAAAATTAGATCAGAAAAACATTCTGGAATTCTACAGGTTAAAAATGCTGCAACATATCTTTACTTACCACATCACTACTGTCATATCTTCTCAGTCCCAATTCTAACTGAGATATTTTTTTATTCACATTTTGTATATTGCCAATGACATATACTAACAATTTTGTTAAGGTTTTTTTTTTCAAAAGTCTGTAAAGAGAAACAGTATACAAATGTTGCTGTTATTTCTGTCTCTTTTTCCTTTAGTTTACTATTGCTTTTTAAATGTGATATGCATTGTTTTATTTGGGAAGCCAGGTTAGTGTAGTGGTTAAGGCATCAAGCTAGACATCAATATCTATCACAATTAAAACAGAATCTAATTTGTTTGTTTGCAGTTATTTGCATTTTTCATAAGAAACACTTAATTCAGAGATCCAATTTAAATCTCTTCTAAAATAAATTGAGTGGGGACTTGGTCCAATAACAATTTGTATCACAAAAGCATCTTTTTGCTAAACGGAAATATACATGTGTATATAGAAAAATATTTTCATGCAAACTTCATGTTGTTTGTAGTTAGTGAAAAAAAGGAAAAAGGATACAGCGTGGAAGATCATCCAAATTGCAACTCAAGGTTTTGCTTCTCTCTTCTTGGGTTGAGGATGGCAAAATCAAGAACCCACTTAGGGGGCTTAAAAATGCTTTAGTATGTATTAAATCCATCCTGCAGAAAACAACATTAAAAAGGGGAAGGAAACACACTTTTATTCAGTCATTTTATTCTCAATCATTCTTGAAGTTAACAAATTATCATCAGCTTGTGTTGCAATGTAGAAACAAAAGGAATCACTTACATAGGAAACTGTATTGAAAACAAGTTGTTGAAAGTCCTTTTTACAATAGCTTGGGCCCTACCGTGTTTCCCCGAAAATAAGACACTGTCTTATATTTTTTTTCGCTCCCAAAAACACACTAGGTCTTATTTTCGGGGTAGGTCTTATATATTTATGGTGCCAAATAGTGGGTGTGAGTGTGTAGGGGGGGTGTTTCGCGGGTGCACGGTTGCTCCCTGAAAAGTCTTCCTGGAACTGGAGATTTACACTAGGTCTTATTTTCGGGGTAGGTCTTATTTTCGGGGAAACACGGTATTAGTTCACACAAACACTCCATCCATGCTTTTGTTCCGGCCCTCCGGTCCAGTTTAAGAACCCATTGTGGCCCTCGAGTCAAAAAGTTTGCCCACCCCTGATCTAGACATAGCCACTTGATACGAACAAAAGACTTGTCATTGCTCAGTTACATAGGATAAAGGTTGTCTGTGTTCCTCCATATTTCATTTTCCCTTATGTCTTATTATGATTAAAAATGTTCATAGTGAAATGTTTGTCATTACATCCAGAACTGGAAATTTCAGGTCAAAGATCAGAATATAAATCAAGGATTCAAGGATTTTCAGATTGAGACGGAACCAGTTTTACAATGTGAATTGATTTAGTGGAGAGCATTATCTTAATTATTCTTTTCAGGTTTTAACTGTCCTTACTTATTCTGATTAGCTCAGTTTGGAGAGCTGAGATTCAAGATAACTTAAACCCCTTGCTATGACTGTTTAACATAGTTCTGATTAGGCTGCCGAGGGAGTAAATATACCATAAAACATTCTTTCCAGTCAGTTCTGAGGATATTTTGACTAGTAGTTCCCAGCTGACCTTCTCCAGAGGTACAAAATAGCTAGTCCCATTATTGCTAGGCTTTGTCTATGCACAGAGGGAAGTCGGGGAATTGTAGTTCCACACCTGTGGAGGGATCATAACACAAGAGAATACAGATCTAGACTATGCTGTTACTCTTTTGTTTCTTTACAGACGAAGTGGGCTGTGAAAATGCTGCATAGGTTTTTTGATGTTCCGTGCACCCGAGCTGTTTTGCTGGATAGTTTCTGGTGGCAATTCCTGCACTTGTATCATGTAAGGATAAGGGATGGTTACTGATTAGATTATTAAATTCCATTTCTCCAATTTTTCATTTTTGGTTCACCATTTTTATGTTGTTCCATTTGTTTTAAAATAGAGGTATTGCAAATGTAGCACTATCTATATCTCTAATATGTTCTATATAATTATAAAATTATAATAACCTATTCAAAATTTTGAAATATTGGCAAAGAAAAACTATAACACTTTTTAAAAAGCCTTATAACTATTGTTTTAATTTGGATTTTTGCATTCATAGCCGCACAAGTGGTCCTTGACTTGCAACCATTAATTGATGGATGTTCAAAATTACAATGGCACTGAAAAAGTGACTTTTGACAATTTCTCACACTTTGCACTGTTGCAGCATCCCCATGGTCATATGATCAAAATTCAGACACTTGGCAATTGGCAGCAGGGTGTTCTGGCATCATGTGATCACCTTTTGCAACCTCCTGACAAGCAAAGTCAATGGGAAAGCCATATTCAGTTTAAAACCATGTTACTAACTTAACAACTGCTGTGATTCCCTTAACAACCACGGCAAGAAAGGTCATAAAATGGAGCAAAACTCACATACTGTCTTGCTGAGCAATGGGAATTTGGGGCTCAGTTGCGATCGTAAGTCGAGGACTACCTGCAGATTACTTTTCCAACTCTCTGATTCTGTACCACATAATCTTAATTAATGTTAACAATGATGTTGTTAAAGCCAGTGAAGTACATATTTATTGTATTCACTAATGCATTATGTTAACAATTTTGTAGAGGGGAGAGAAAAAGTATCTGATCATATATCTCATAAATGTGAATATTGCAACTCAAGGGCATCAAACTTACAAGATTACTACAAGGATAGCGCAAGAGGAAAGAATCAGATGTCTCTCTGTCTATCACATTTTTGGAAAACCAATACAGTATATGATCCTCCCTCCCTTTCCCTTCCCCTTCCCCTTTCCCCTTCTCCGTCCCTCCCGCCTGCCTGCCTGCCTGCCTGCCTGCCTTCCAGCTTTCCCAGTGACTTTGCTTGTCAGAAAGTTGCAAAAGTGATCATATGACCCTAGGATACTGCAACCGTCAAACTATGAGTCAGTTGCCAAGAGTCTGAATTTTGATCACATGACCATGGGGATGCTGCAATGTTCGTAAGTATGAAAAAAATGGTCATGCCACTTTTTTCAGTACTATTATAATTGTTGTAAATCAAGGACTATCTATACTTCTCAGAGGCAGTCCCATTTCATCTAATGGTGCTTTTACCTTAAGCATCTTGTAACTAGTTTTCCTTCCTAATATTACATTGCCATGACACTGTGGTTAATAAATATGCCTTCAATAATCCTGCAATTTGTAATTCTCCCAATAGCCAAATCGAGAAATTCAGGGGCATTTGTTTCAACGCATTGCAGAAAATTATGCCCTCATTCTGTTAGGCAGGGCTTCCAACCAGGAACGCATCCTCACGGTGAGTAAAGAATTTTAAGAAATTCTGCACTATAAGCAATATTAGTGTTATCTTTTTAAAATCAAATCTTAAGAGTGATATGATTTAAATTTTAGAAATACAGGAAGAAAATTTAAATGTAAGGGTTAAAACTGGAACACTACTGGATATTTCTTTTTCGATAATCAACATGGCTTTTTATTGTGAAAAATGTGTGCCATCTCTTCATTTCCAATTTATTTTATTTTATTTTATTTTAATTACATTTATATGCCGCCCTTCTCCGAAGACTCAGGGTGGCTTACAATTTTTGGGATACAACCCAGTGTGCTCAGCAATAGCCTTCATTCCATTGTATATGCCTGCTTATTACTAAGCGGCATTTTTACAAAGTCAGCTTATTGCCCCCAACAATCTTGGGTCCTCAATTTACCTACCCCGAGAGGATGGAAGGCTGAATCAACCTTGAGCCTGGTGGGATTCGAGCCTACAGTAATTGTAGGCAGCTGGAACTTAAATGCAGGCATTTAACAGCCTGAGCCACCAAGGCCCCCCATTTCCAATGAATATTAATGCTTTCCCCTCCTAGGAAAATTAGATAAAAATTAAGATGAACTTAATCTATGGATTTTTTTCATAAGTGGTCAGTATTTCTAGCAACAACTTTCCTCTGTTACGGTATTTATTTCTAGGATCTGATTTTCAAGGAATATGGTTCACCTGAATGTGAAAGTTCTCTTTAGTTTTCATTAATATCAACTCATTATCCATGTAGTTACCTACATTTTTACTGTAATTTAATCCTCCAACAATATATACAGACATTTTGTATCCTTACCTTTGTGGCAAGCTATGGTTTTGAGGACTAAACATCACTATTTAACTAATTATACAGTAATTTCTACTGAAAGAAATCATTGCTCAAAGCTATGCACAGAAATCTTCTTAGTTTGTACCTGAGCAAAGCTAGTTAAGATTCAACAATATTCAAGGGGGGAGGGTTGGACCTCAGCCTCACACAGGGATTCTAGACTAAGTCCCCATTTGACTTTTCCCCCTGGCTCTGCCACTTTCCTACAGAAGGTTAAAAGAGAAGATGACAATTTTCTGCCAATAGGGACTTGTAAAAAGGTTTTAAGGAGGTCTGATATTCTTATAACATAGGTTGAGAATTAATTGGCTGAGAAATTTAAATTCTCAAATACAATTGCCATAGGTTTATTTGAGATCTTCTCCCCCTCCTGCTTTGTTTGGGTTTTTAGTTTTTTCCATCACTACTGTGTCAAGCTGTGTACATCTGCTTCTGCTCCTGTTTCCCGAGGTCCTGGTTTAATACCTCTGAATTCAAGGCCCAGCTCTGTGATGTATTCTTCGAGTGGATGGGAGGTGAGATGCAATCATATCCTTACTCAAGGAGTGGATCTTATAGGTTTTGACCAAGAATTCTTATTTTTTTATCATGTGGTATTTCAAAACATGAAATATCACTGCCCCTCAGTTTTACTTTACTCATCTAGACAGGAACCAAAGGATGAATCTACTACTTACACTTTCCAAAAATTACTTTTTTAAACTATTGCAACAAAAATGTTGATTATGGCATAGTTTTTTGTGAACTAGAGACAAAGTATGCCATAATAATAATTCTTTAAAACATTTTAAGATTCTTTGTTGTTTCGACTAGTTATATACCAAGAGAATTTGTCCTTGTATTTCTTAAGCACAGTCTTATGTCAACTAGGTAACACAGCATGTAATATGGCGTATGGAAGAATGCTGTTTATAGAGAAGACAGCACACTCCACACCTATACTGCAGTGTTTTATTAACTTCTTGTGGTAT
The DNA here is from genome assembly GCA_009733165.1 of Naja naja. Taxonomy (NCBI): domain Eukaryota; kingdom Metazoa; phylum Chordata; class Lepidosauria; order Squamata; family Elapidae; genus Naja; species Naja naja. The sequence goes on along the minus strand of CM019154.1, from coordinate 23,532,988 downwards.
AACTCTTTAAGAGTTATCCTGCAGTACATCAGGAAAAAAAATCTAAAAACGGTTCTTCAAAATTTTTCTAATTGCTTGAATACTTGGAATTCAGCTACCCTAGGAAGCTAGTGTACCTTTTGTTTGGATGGCTGTCATTGTCTACCAATATATATTACATGCTAGCCTTCCATAAGCTACTACCTTCCAGATGAGTTAAAGTTCAGCTGTATTGTCTGGGCTGCTTATGTTGAGTTGAAATCTCAACATATTTGGATGGCCCAAGTTGCAGAAGTATGCGCCAAAGGCTTTTTCCCAGTTATGAACCCAGATGGTTCATAATCTGGGAAAAAAATGTAGTGCTGAAACTATCCCTCTTGGCTGCCTGAATAGAGACTGCTTGGGAACAATAAATATCAATCCCTTTATATGATCGTTAAATAATCAGATACAACATGCTATTTGAAAACGCATTATGTTGTATTCATTTGGTTCTTTAAATTATTTTAATTGTGGTCTTCCATCAATTTCTTCCTCTCATTCCTTTTGTTTCAGCATAAAATCTAAGTTATACCAACATCATCCACTAGATTATGATTTTCACTATGAATCCCTTTTGGCACAACCTTGTTAGGTACACTGCGTGAACCAAGAAGTTTCTTTAAATGGGATTACTCCCAGCTGGAACCAGAACGATCAAGGAGAGAAGATTTGATGTCAAGAAAGAAAATATTAGGGACTGGTAAAATCTTGATAACATTTGTTTTCTTTCTTATGTAGTCATTGATTTAAATGAAGTAGTTTCTCATTATGAACCATTATAAAGTGTTACATGACATCAGTAAAATTTAAACAATATGTCAGTTCCCCCTTCTATTATAGTTCAACCATGCTAAGGAGTCAAAATGAAATCAAGGTTTGTACAGTTGTCATGGATTAGTGCTAAATATATGATTTGCTTGCAGAATACTACAATTTTAGATATTCCAATTAATAGTATTTCAATAGAGAACATGAGAAATATTGACTCTTCTTGCCAGATTATAATGCAGGGTTGGATAGATCAATGGTCTAAAGCAGTACAAATTAGACCTACCATATTTTCTTTTGAGTTTTCAAAATTAAAAGTTTTAGTAAAAACATTAATCATACATACATCTTAAAGCAAGGGTCTTCAACTTGGTAAATTTAAGACTTGTGGACTGAAAGTTGAAGTCTGCAAGACTTAAAGCTGTCAAGTTTGAAGACCCTTGTCTTAAAGCAAAGTTAATTTATAGTAAATAGATTAATCTGAAAATGGTGGACAATCTGTCTGAGTTTTTTTGAAGGTGAGCATCTGGATGTAAATAGCTATTAAAGTCCTCTTATTACTTTTTAACTCACTCTATCATGTTAACTGTAATATAAGCCTAGACACTTGGTTTAATTTTTTCAGGATTATGTACCTGCATAATACCTGAAATTTTCCACACATGGATAAATGGCAAGTTAAAACAACCCTGATCATAATATGCCTTAGAGATGAAGACTAGCCTATAGGTTATATGTTTTCATCGCAGCCTCTCTTGAAAAGCCCTAGTAATAAGCAGGCATATACAATGGAATGAAGGCTATTGCTGAGCACACTGGGTTGTATCCCAAAAATTGTAAGCCACCCTGAGTCTTCGGAGAAGGGCGGCATATAAATGTAATTAAAATAAAATAAAATAAAATAAATTGGAAATGAAGAGATGGCACACATTTTTCACAATAAAAAGCCATGTTGATTATCGAAAAAGAAATATCCAGTAGTGTTCCAGTTTTAACCCTTACATTTAAATTTTCTTCCTGTATTTCTAAAATTTAAATCATATCACTCTTAAGATTTGATTTTAAAAAGATAACACTAATATTGCTTATAGTGCAGAATTTCTTAAAATTCTTTACTCACCGTGAGGATGCGTTCCTGGTTGGAAGCCCTGCCTAACAGAATGAGGGCATAATTTTCTGCAATGCGTTGAAACAAATGCCCCTGAATTTCTCGATTTGGCTATTGGGAGAATTACAAATTGCAGGATTATTGAAGGCATATTTATTAACCACAGTGTCATGGCAATGTAATATTAGGAAGGAAAACTAGTTACAAGATGCTTAAGGTAAAAGCACCATTAGATGAAATGGGACTGCCTCTGAGAAGTATAGATAGTCCTTGATTTACAACAATTATAATAGTACTGAAAAAAGTGGCATGACCATTTTTTTCATACTTACGAACATTGCAGCATCCCCATGGTCATGTGATCAAAATTCAGACTCTTGGCAACTGACTCATAGTTTGACGGTTGCAGTATCCTAGGGTCATATGATCACTTTTGCAACTTTCTGACAAGCAAAGTCACTGGGAAAGCTGGAAGGCAGGCAGGCAGGCAGGCAGGCAGGCGGGAGGGACGGAGAAGGGGAAAGGGGAAGGGGAAGGGAAAGGGAGGGAGGATCATATACTGTATTGGTTTTCCAAAAATGTGATAGACAGAGAGACATCTGATTCTTTCCTCTTGCGCTATCCTTGTAGTAATCTTGTAAGTTTGATGCCCTTGAGTTGCAATATTCACATTTATGAGATATATGATCAGATACTTTTTCTCTCCCCTCTACAAAATTGTTAACATAATGCATTAGTGAATACAATAAATATGTACTTCACTGGCTTTAACAACATCATTGTTAACATTAATTAAGATTATGTGGTACAGAATCAGAGAGTTGGAAAAGTAATCTGCAGGTAGTCCTCGACTTACGATCGCAACTGAGCCCCAAATTCCCATTGCTCAGCAAGACAGTATGTGAGTTTTGCTCCATTTTATGACCTTTCTTGCCGTGGTTGTTAAGGGAATCACAGCAGTTGTTAAGTTAGTAACATGGTTTTAAACTGAATATGGCTTTCCCATTGACTTTGCTTGTCAGGAGGTTGCAAAAGGTGATCACATGATGCCAGAACACCCTGCTGCCAATTGCCAAGTGTCTGAATTTTGATCATATGACCATGGGGATGCTGCAACAGTGCAAAGTGTGAGAAATTGTCAAAAGTCACTTTTTCAGTGCCATTGTAATTTTGAACATCCATCAATTAATGGTTGCAAGTCAAGGACCACTTGTGCGGCTATGAATGCAAAAATCCAAATTAAAACAATAGTTATAAGGCTTTTTAAAAAGTGTTATAGTTTTTCTTTGCCAATATTTCAAAATTTTGAATAGGTTATTATAATTTTATAATTATATAGAACATATTAGAGATATAGATAGTGCTACATTTGCAATACCTCTATTTTAAAACAAATGGAACAACATAAAAATGGTGAACCAAAAATGAAAAATTGGAGAAATGGAATTTAATAATCTAATCAGTAACCATCCCTTATCCTTACATGATACAAGTGCAGGAATTGCCACCAGAAACTATCCAGCAAAACAGCTCGGGTGCACGGAACATCAAAAAACCTATGCAGCATTTTCACAGCCCACTTCGTCTGTAAAGAAACAAAAGAGTAACAGCATAGTCTAGATCTGTATTCTCTTGTGTTATGATCCCTCCACAGGTGTGGAACTACAATTCCCCGACTTCCCTCTGTGCATAGACAAAGCCTAGCAATAATGGGACTAGCTATTTTGTACCTCTGGAGAAGGTCAGCTGGGAACTACTAGTCAAAATATCCTCAGAACTGACTGGAAAGAATGTTTTATGGTATATTTACTCCCTCGGCAGCCTAATCAGAACTATGTTAAACAGTCATAGCAAGGGGTTTAAGTTATCTTGAATCTCAGCTCTCCAAACTGAGCTAATCAGAATAAGTAAGGACAGTTAAAACCTGAAAAGAATAATTAAGATAATGCTCTCCACTAAATCAATTCACATTGTAAAACTGGTTCCGTCTCAATCTGAAAATCCTTGAATCCTTGATTTATATTCTGATCTTTGACCTGAAATTTCCAGTTCTGGATGTAATGACAAACATTTCACTATGAACATTTTTAATCATAATAAGACATAAGGGAAAATGAAATATGGAGGAACACAGACAACCTTTATCCTATGTAACTGAGCAATGACAAGTCTTTTGTTCGTATCAAGTGGCTATGTCTAGATCAGGGGTGGGCAAACTTTTTGACTCGAGGGCCACAATGGGTTCTTAAACTGGACCGGAGGGCCGGAACAAAAGCATGGATGGAGTGTTTGTGTGAACTAATACCGTGTTTCCCCGAAAATAAGACCTACCCCGAAAATAAGACCTAGTGTAAATCTCCAGTTCCAGGAAGACTTTTCAGGGAGCAACCGTGCACCCGCGAAACACCCCCCCTACACACTCACACCCCCTATTTGGCACCATAAATATATAAGACCTACCCCGAAAATAAGACCTAGTGTGTTTTTGGGAGCCAAAAAAAATATAAGACAGTGTCTTATTTTCGGGGAAACACGGTATAAATTCAAAGTTAGATTACTTCACGTAGCCTTCTGGGAGAGCAAGAGAACCCTCTGCTCTTTCGGCTCCGCGGGCCGGATAGAACAGCCGAACGGGCCGGATCCGGCCCCCGGGCCGTAGTTTGCCCACGGCTGGTCTAGATACTCTGTTAATTAGAAAAGTAACTAGATCTACCGAGCAAGGAAAAAAACAAAAAAACTGTGCAATCATCACCATTGTCCATTATGGCTACTTATAAATAGCAGGTGCTAATAGACATTAAAACAAGTAAATATATGATTAAGCTATCCCTATTATTTTTACCCAGAAGATAGGAGTATTGCCACATAAACCTGAAGGTCTGAACTACCTTCCCAACTGCAGTTTTACTCTGAGCACGAATCACTTTCTTCAAAATTTCATTCAGCTCTATTCCATTGGGCAGTGGTGTGAGTTCCTCTTCATGATATCCTGGGTAATGATACAACTCTACAAGTTTATTCTTTTCTGTGATCATCTAAGGATGAAAGAAAGGAATAAGACATGAGAAACATAGGAGGCCCACACTTTACTACGTTCTACTCAAGCAATCTGTTTAGGGAAAAAATGAATGTCCTCCTGCCTAATTAAACCGATGTGGTTGGCTACCTTTCAATCAAGTTGCACTATTGTTCAGAATATATTAATTTCAATGTTAGTAAATAAATCAGACTAGGGACTCACTATACCAAGCAAATTAAGCCCCAGTTATTCTTGTAGTGATGACCTAAGATTTATTAAGCAGGATTCAGGTCTCGGATCTGATTAAAGAAGACATTGTAAGAGGCTAAGTAAAATGACAGTTATCATATAGAGCAATAAACCAGAACATATTACTTTATGCTTCCTGATCTTTATAGAACTTATAGATTAAATCTGCTTGTGCAGAGTGTGACTATGGGCCAAACAAATTTCCATAACAATGTTTACTATTATCATTATGAATACTGTGTTTTATTTAATTATTAGGAACATAGTATTGTTATTTTTGTACAGCTATATTTTGTCCAACCTCAAACCATGAGATTCATAACTAAGGCTAGATCTTCCTTTAGCAGGAAAGACCAGCATTAATGTACCAAATAAAGCTGTATAAAGTCATTCCATGTCCCGCTATGGTAAAAATGGAAACAAAGGTTGGTTCCTGGTAGATAAAAGAAAGTAAACTGTCATTTATACCAATCAGGGCTTACTTTTCTGGACTTAGCAGCAACTGCAGCTAGGAGAAAGATTTTGTCAGGGTAGGTAAGGATTATCTTCCACACACAGTGATTCTAACAGAATTCATACCCACATGTTCTAATAATTATCTACCAGGTGTTACATTTCATGCCTGGTTTGGTCTTCAACCAGAACTCTTATTTACACTATGGGGTTGATATAGATACTGGGTTATTTTATACACTACATTAAGATAATGAATGTAGAAACTTTTTGAATGTAATATGGAATAGGGTTTTTATGACTTAATTAGAAGTCATTAACAACCACTAATATTCTATGTAATGTATAAATACTTATATTATGGTTAGTAGTTGAGGAAACAAATGGAAAGGAAGAGGAAGATCTATTAACTATGCCTTTTTCTTTTTTGAAATCTATATATAGTGTTTCTTTTGTTCTGTCTCATTTCTTTTCCTCCTTTTATATTTCAACATTTTAACAATAATTTTTTTAAAAATATATTTTTGAAAGTTCAAAACTATAAAGAGTGGGGAATGATTTAACATCTAGAGGTGAGGCCAAATCTTCAGTGGCTGTAGCAATAATATAAAACAAATATAAATATGTCTGTATACTACTAAAACTCTATTGTCTGTAACTTTTAACTATGTTGAAACGATGTAACATAGAACAAAATCTTTTCAACCAAGGTACCTTGTATGGGCTAATTTATAAAATCCTCCCAAAATCTGAGACCCATGACTCCCATAGAACTGAAATTTGGCAAATCTTATAAAATTATCATAAAATGTTTTATGACATAATACAAAACATTATAAAACATTTCTTGTGGTCAATTCCTGATATTTGATTGTGTTATACAAGTCAGTATGACCTTCTTTCAAGGCAGATGCACCTCTGGATATCTCTCTGAATTTTAAGCACTTTTCAAGTACATTAGAAGCTCTGCTGAAAAACTCAGTGCTAAAGGCTTGAGGAATCTGGTAAGGAAATATCTGTGAAATGATGATCCAAGGTTTCATTGGTTATTTAATATAGCACATACATGGAGAAGGCTTTTTTTCTTTACTTTCAGAGTTTCTTGTTTTTTATAACTACTTTAATTTTATTTTAGAGGAATCCCACTATGCTTATGTAGGTATTTTGCCTAAGTATGGTGGGAAATTATACTGAAAAGTTGCAGTAAGCGGAAAAAATTTTGGGCCATAGATTGCTTACCCTACCAAATGCTAAATGCTATTAGGACACATTTTCAGTATTTTTGAGAGATGCGCATAATAGATGTTTTCTACAGAAGCTCCCAGAATTCCAAGTAAGTATAATAAAATATTTTGCAATATTAGCATAATTGATGCAATAGGTTACAAATTGTAGTTTAATAGTCACTAAATATAAAGATCCCTATCCTGCATGATTTCTTCATAGCATACATCTCACAGTAAAATGTGTATTTCCTAACCATTAAGAATAATATAGCTTCTAAATACTATATACAGTACTTATAAGAAAGAGTGACTTTCGATTTGTCACTCAGTATCATACCTTTTTCTGAGCTATTTTTTTCTGATTTCTTAAAGTACCTGCATCTGAACCAAGCCTTCCGTATCTCTGTGTCACGCCCTGATCCTTCTCTGCAATGTAAGAAAAAGAACACTCCTATTGAGCCCCTGAGTAGAAGCTCACTTAATATACAAATGTAATTGGTATGTATCAGACAGAGAAATGTAGACTTGTTCCATGTCAATAGTTTTTGTTTTATCATGCATTCAAAGCTAAAGGGAGCTTATTTATACACGAAATAACAGCTATTATAATTTGGTATTAGCCCTGATTCATAATCCTCTGACAAGCCAAAATTAGGACCATTGCTATGTCCCCATCCGCAATCATACTCATGCTCCAGGAGTGAACTTATGAAATTTTGAAGATGTATATTGAAAGACAGAACAGGGTAAAAGTACACATCTAACAAAAACTTCCTCAAACATTCTGGATTCTTAACTATGCTTATTAGAAGAGCAGTTTAGTAAGACATCTGATTTAACTAACAATGACGAAAAAAGGATATGTTTAAATATGATGTAATGAAACCTTATGTTTGAAGCAATTAGACCACTGATTTAATATTGTAATTATGATTACCTTTTTGCTTGCTAATACGTCTTCCTTTTCTAGGGCCCTTCAATCCTGCATATTTCCTCTGCATCATATCCTCAATCACCTTCAGTGATAACAATAAAGAAAAAGATAATCTGACACAATTTTCTTTAAAGGTTCTGAAATGTATCTTATTTGTGGAGAACTGTAAAAGAAAATACTATCTATTCTGTAATTTCCATTTATCTGAACAGTTAAAATACTACATCTCCTCCATCAAAAGTAATGGAATGTTAAAGTGCTTGCCTTTCCTAGAATCATGTTCTTCATTTTCAGTTGCTCTATAAATTTTCATTTACTTAAAATAAATCCAAATCTCTATATTGCTAACAATGTTCAACCTGATAAATAATTCATTCATGTGGAACAAGAATGATTTAACTATGGTGTGAAGAATAGCAATGCATTATACAACTAATAATCAACAATACTCTTCCCCAAAGACTGATAACTATTATTGTGTTTTTGTGCTATGTACATTTGTGCATAAATAATTTCAAGCTGAAAAGCTTTCATTCATGTTCATGTAGCTGTATCAGCTTGGTATGTGCTTTTTATTTTCTGCACCTACTCAGCTATATGTGTACTTTTATTTAGAAAGAAAAAAAACTGCATTGCTTTTCACCTTGTCATCAAAAAGGCTAAGCAAGGTATTTGACAATTCCTAAATCGCTTAAAATTAGATCAGAAAAACATTCTGGAATTCTACAGGTTAAAAATGCTGCAACATATCTTTACTTACCACATCACTACTGTCATATCTTCTCAGTCCCAATTCTAACTGAGATATTTTTTTATTCACATTTTGTATATTGCCAATGACATATACTAACAATTTTGTTAAGGTTTTTTTTTTCAAAAGTCTGTAAAGAGAAACAGTATACAAATGTTGCTGTTATTTCTGTCTCTTTTTCCTTTAGTTTACTATTGCTTTTTAAATGTGATATGCATTGTTTTATTTGGGAAGCCAGGTTAGTGTAGTGGTTAAGGCATCAAGCTAGACATCAATATCTATCACAATTAAAACAGAATCTAATTTGTTTGTTTGCAGTTATTTGCATTTTTCATAAGAAACACTTAATTCAGAGATCCAATTTAAATCTCTTCTAAAATAAATTGAGTGGGGACTTGGTCCAATAACAATTTGTATCACAAAAGCATCTTTTTGCTAAACGGAAATATACATGTGTATATAGAAAAATATTTTCATGCAAACTTCATGTTGTTTGTAGTTAGTGAAAAAAAGGAAAAAGGATACAGCGTGGAAGATCATCCAAATTGCAACTCAAGGTTTTGCTTCTCTCTTCTTGGGTTGAGGATGGCAAAATCAAGAACCCACTTAGGGGGCTTAAAAATGCTTTAGTATGTATTAAATCCATCCTGCAGAAAACAACATTAAAAAGGGGAAGGAAACACACTTTTATTCAGTCATTTTATTCTCAATCATTCTTGAAGTTAACAAATTATCATCAGCTTGTGTTGCAATGTAGAAACAAAAGGAATCACTTACATAGGAAACTGTATTGAAAACAAGTTGTTGAAAGTCCTTTTTACAATAGCTTGGGCCCTACCGTGTTTCCCCGAAAATAAGACACTGTCTTATATTTTTTTTCGCTCCCAAAAACACACTAGGTCTTATTTTCGGGGTAGGTCTTATATATTTATGGTGCCAAATAGGGGGTGTGAGTGTGTAGGGGGGGTGTTTCGCGGGTGCACGGTTGCTCCCTGAAAAGTCTTCCTGGAACTGGAGATTTACACTAGGTCTTATTTTCGGGGTAGGTCTTATATTAGGGCAGGTTTAGAAAATAGTCTTACTTTTGGGGTAGGTCTTATTTTCGGGGAAACACGGTATTAAAGAATATGGGTTGCTGAGGTATATCAATGAAGTATTTTGCAGATGGAATTATTTATTTTTTATAGGAGTTAGAAGCTGGCTGGATAGAGTCCAAGAATAAGACCATGGTGACACCTTGTGATATCATCTGGGAAGAACCTGCAGAAGTTGGGGAAGTGGCCAGAGTAGCAAGCAGTTGCATGAACAATCAGGGAGGGAAGCGAAGATTGAATTGGGACTATCATGAATGCAAAGGGGGAGGCAGGGCAAGGTGGACAAGAGATTGGGGACTTTGAAGTGGGCTCCAATATAATCCTCTTCCAAGGATTTAGCTATATTGGTTTCAACAGCAGTTGGCTGGCCTGGACTGAGCCAAAGGGGGGGTGGGGTTGTTCTTCTTTTAAAATGATTTTAATTGTTTTAATTTTTAATATTGGGCTTGTATTGTTTAACCATTTTTTAGAAAATTTATTGTACTGTACTTTATATTGTGAGCCACCCTGAGTCCTTAGGGAGAGAGGGCGGCATACAAGTCTAATAAATAATAATAATAATTTCTAAACTGAATTTATTAATTTAAAACATTTATATAGGAAAATAGGGCATTGTGGAGAAAACATATAAATTTACATGATGATATAAATATACATGATGATATAAACATATAAACAGCAGTAACTGTGAGAGGAATCTTGGCGTCTTAGTGGACAACCAGCTTAATATGAGCCAGCAGTGTGCAGCAGCAGCCAAAAAAGCTAATGCAATCCTAAGTTGCATTAACAGAGGGATACAATCGAGATCAAGGGAGGTACTAATACCACTCTATAAAGCCTTAGTAAGACCACACCTAGAGTACTGCATCCAGTTTCGTTCACCACGTTATAAAAAAGATGTTGAGACTCTAGAAAAAGTACAGAGAAGAGCAACCAGGATGATTAGGGGACTGGAGACCAAAACATACGAAGAACGGTTACAGTAACTGGGCTTGGCTAGTCTAGTGAAGAGAAGGACCAGGGGAGACATGATAGCAGTCTTCCAATATTTGAGGGGCTGCCACAGAGAGGAGGAAGGGGTCAAGCTATTTTCTAAAGCATCCGAAGGCCAGACAAGGATTAATGGATGGAAACTGAACAAGGAGAGATTTAACCTGGAAATAAGGAGAAACTTTCTGACAGTGAGAACGATCAACCAATGGAAGAGCTTGCCCTCGGGAAGTTGTGGGAGCGCCATCACTTAAGACTTTCAAAAAGAGATTGGACTCCCATCTGTCAGAAATGGTGTAGGTCTCCCGCTTGGGCAGGGGGTTGCACTAGATCAGGGGTCTCCAACGTTGGAAACTTTAAGCCTGGAGGACTTCAACCCCCAGTGGGATAGCCTTCTCTGTGGGAGCGCCCACCCTGTGGAATCAGCTGCCCTTGGGCCCCTGACCTTCGATCCTTCCGTTGCAACCTGAAGACATGGCTATTTCAACAGGCTGACCTGGACTGAAGGGAGGTGGTTATTGGTTTTATTAGTGTATATTCGCTGTTGCTGGTTTTAATTAATGTTTTTTGGGGATTTCTATTTAATATTTTTAAATTTTAAATTTTTGTATTGTATGTTTTTTACTGTTGTGAGCCACCCTGAGTCCTTCGGGAGATAGGGCGGCATATAAATCAAATAAATAAATAAATAAATATAAACAAACCAACTAACTCCCAGAATTCCCCAGCCAGCAAAGCCAGGCTTAAAATTGCCAAGGTTGGAGACCCCTGGACTAGATGACCTATAAGGTCCCTTCCAACTCTGATTATCTGTTATCTGTTAAATCACAGTGGAAATGAAGGCCACTGCCTTACATCTGGGCATGCTAAATAAAAAGGTCACACTGGAAATAATGAAGAAATATTCTGTACTGTTCGGAACTGTAGGATTCAAAATAATGGATTTGAGTTACTGGAACGTAGATTCCGACTGGTTATTTAAAAAAAAAACCGCTTCCTAAACAATGCCAGAAATTCTACAGTGGAACGAAGTATAACGCTCCTTTCCCTGCCTAGATCTGTCCAAGAGCAAACTGGACGGGCTGAGACTCTCATTTGGTACATGGGAACTACAACGTGTTGAGCACTGTCCGCTGAGGAACAGCACACCGCATCCAGAACTCCCAGCCATTGTTCAGTTTGGGGACGGCTATTATGGGGATAAAAAACCGCTCACTTTCCCGACATCGACCAAGGCTCGAATCAGGCCACGGACCGCCCTCGCCCGGAAGCGCCTAGCTTCGCTCCCTCGCTTGGCGTCCTTCTGTTACCACAACAACCAGCGGAAGGAACTATTCCCTTAGCCTACCTTTATACCAGACTAAAGGACAGCCTAGCACTTCTTTGCTATTAATGGAAAATGTAATAAATTGGGAATAATTTATTTGAGAACGCATCTTCCGAAAGACAGCATTAAAATATCTGTATCAAAATTATTATTTTTCTTCCTCCCCCGGATTACAACAGTGGTACAATCCTATCCCCGTTGCTGCTGTTCACGCCTCTTTTCACAGTAGCTTGGGTCGCTACCATCACACGAGGAGGGGGCTGTATCTTCTGGTACGGATTATAACTTCGCAAGCCTTCTACTCATACGTCCCTCTTACTCCTGTTAAGAGATTCAGGTACGCGCTCTTAGTTTATATATGTTCAGTTTGCATGAATGTATATCAAAGCTATTATTCGCAATTGTGCAATTAAAAATAATCTCCCCTCCCCTTGTGCTGCCCCAGCTATCCTGCGCGATCGTCCCCGCGGGTTGCAAAGCTTCAAACATCGGTTAAGGCTACGCCTGCGCAGATTGGTTTCGAAGGTTGGGACTGTTGTGTATGTGTTGATCGTGGCCATGGTGTGAAAGTTCCCTAAATTTGGTCAGAAGTGCTAGGTATGAGATGCTGGGCGGCTTCAAGAAAATACAGCTCCTTGTCATGGAGCTCTTTTAAACGTGGGGTTAACTTGGATTCTGCATTTCTAAGCACAGGAGGTCCGGAATATCGGATTCTCCAAAAATCTTCCCGTGGGGTATTGCTTGGAGCAGAGACGGTAATAAGGCTGCTGGGTCGCTTGAGATGCATTCAAATTGCCACCCGCTACCTTGAGGAGACGGTCGGTACTGAGCGATACATCAGATGAAATTCAGCCGAGCTGCCCCTATTGCACATATACTCACATGTTGCATGTGGTTAAAAGCAGTGTTTATGGTTGCCATTGGGCCGAACCTGGTACCTTCTGGCGATCGTGTAGGCTACTATGTAGCAATGGTAGCTGGGAATTTATAGTCCGGTTGAGGTCAAAAAGTTCTCTGTCTCCAACCCTTGTGGGCAGTGATTGATCTATGCGTTTTTCAATGAGATGATAATCTTTGTGGGATATTTTTTCCCCCAAAGATAAGAGGAATTTAGAAAGATGCCACTTTTTGGAAACACATTCAGTCCAAAGAAAACTCCGCCCAGAAAATCAGCCTCACTTTCCAACCTCCATTCGGTAAGTTCTAGAAGAAACTGAAGATCCTTATGCTATCTTTTTCATCAGAATAGGAGACTCTTTAAGCCACATTGGCATATATTCAGAAAAGCAGAACCAGTTTGTTACTTGTTGAATTCTTCTTGTGCCATTTTTATTTAAATGATAAAATATTCTTTAAACTCTGTGAATATAAAAACACAAAATTGTTGGCTACACCAGTAAACCACATAATATTTCTATTTTGAAAGTAAAATGTATTTGGTCATCTATCTCCCTTTGAGGAAAGAACTGTATAAATAAAAATAATAAAAAGTTTTCTTGTGTGCAAAAGAAGAGATTTAAAGCAGTTCTCGAGCTCTGTGAAATCTTTATTCTGTTTTGTAACATAGTAGAGAAGAAAGTGGGGTTTACATCTTAGCTCAGCCTAGTCCATCTCTCATTATTGTTTTTTGTTTTGAACTTTTTATGGTTTACATTTCCCAGTCTCAGGAGAGGAGCTGTTTCAGAGGAGGTTGAAAAAGAAATTTCATATTGGAGGTTTCCTGATCTTGATGGTGGGAATCCAACATATTCTGCAATGACTGGACACTAAAGCAATAGAATTGGATCCATACTTCCCTAAAATGATGCATCAGTGTGAGGATGCTAAACAACTTCCCATGCGTATTTAAATAAGATATATACTTTTATGCCATAGAATAAATGGATTTGACATATTTTGTACGGGTTTGCCTTATGCTAAGAAAATAAATAGAAATTAAGTAAAATATCGGGAAAATACTGAAGTGATTTTTCTGTTTTACAGCTGGACAGATCTACCCGTGAAATTGAGCTGGGCTTAGAATATGGAACTCCTGTTATGACACTTACAGGACAGAGTCTGAGGTTTGAGAATGGCCAATGGATACCTGGTAAGAGAGAAAGAGCAATTATCTTAGTGACTGCAGAATTCTGCAGAGTATCAGAGATATAGCTCTAGAGATAGTCCTTGACTTGCCACAGTTGCTTAGCAACCATTCAAAGTTATAACATCCCGAAAAACTACTTTCAGCCCATTTTGAAGTTCCAGCATCTGTGCTTCTGTGACCTCATTTTGGAAACTCCACTGGGTAACAGGCCTGCATTGACAACCATTTGCAGCATGGTCACAGGATCATGGGGCCTTGGTGGCTCAGGCTGTTAATTGCCTGCATTTAAGTTCCAGCTGCCTACAACTGCTGTAGGCTCGAATCCCACCAGGCTCAAGGTTGACTCAGCCTTCCATCCTCTCGGGGTAGGTAAATTGAGGACCCAAGATTGTTGGGGGCAATTAGCTGACCTTGTAAAAATGCCACTTAGTAATAAGCAGGCATATACAATGGAATGAAGGCTATTGCTGAGCACACTGGGTTGTATCCCAAAAATTGTAAGCCGCCCTGAGTCTCCGGAGAAGGGCGGCATATAAATGTAATTAAAAATAAAAAAATCATAATTTATAATATTTCTATAGCAAATTGGTGTTTACTTTCAGTTTCAGGCAGAAAATCTCCCACAGCAAAAAAATAGGTTTATTTAAGCGTTTGCTTTATGACTGCAGCATTTGCCGTATGACTGCAGCATTCACTTAACAACTGATGCAAAAAAGGTCATAAAATTGGGTGCAGTCACACAATGACTTGCTTTACAACAGTCTTGATGTGGACTCAATTATGATTGTAATTTGAGGACTACCTGTAATCCTGCAGTATATATCCAGGATCGTATGTGTATTATTCTAGTGCTTAAAGGTGAGGTATTTAAATCCTGATTCCTTCCAAAAGGGAGCATAATCAATCAGCCTGATGTGCTTCCTGCTATCATCTTTCTTTTGATGTTCTTTTGCAAAAACTAATAGTTGTTATTGTGTTGGGTGTGCAAGTAGTAAGATTTATTTATTGAATTTATATTGCCGCCTATTCGCCCATGGCGATTCAAGGCAGCTTACAGAATATAAAGCCACATTTAAGACAATAAAAAACTAACAAAAAGAATCAAATTAATATAATACAATATAACAAAATCATCCCTCAAATCCCACCACCCTGCCCCAGCAACAGCAGATCACACGAGCCATTTAATGGGCTCCATCCCGCTCTGGGCTCCCCAGGCCTGCTGGCAGAAGCAGGTCTTCAGCGCCTTCCGGAAGAGTATTAGAGTGGGGGCCATTCTAATCTCTGGGAAAATAATGTTCCAGAGAGAGGGAGCCACCACGTAGAAGGCCCTTTTTCTGGGTCCCACAAGGTGTACCTCCCTCAGGGATGAAACCGCAACATTCCTTGCCGCCCCGCTCTGATAGGTCATGTAAATGTGACCGGCAAGAGGCAGTCCCTCAGATAATCTGGTCCCAAGCCATGAAGGGCTTTAAAGGTGACAAGCAGCACCTTGAATTGCACCCGGAAGCAAATCGGCAACCAATGCAGCTCCCGCAGGAGAGGTGACACATGTGCACACCGGGTCTGCACAAAACAATGCAGGCTGTTGCATTTTGCACAACTGGAGCTTCCAGATGCTCTTCAAGGGCAGCCTCATCTAGAGTGTGTTGATTGTTGTTATGTTAGGGGTGGTATTCATACTGTAGTTTTATCTGGTTTGGTATTCTTGCTAAATCACAGGTTCAGATAGATCTTTGTTCCTGCTAATCCTTTACATAACACCAATTCTCTTTTTTTCTCGAAGACATAAAAGAGTCATAATATGCACCAAAACATACCTACAGGCATATCTATTGGTGGATGTTCAATTTGATTTTAAGGTCTTAATTTACTGTGGAGTGATAGATTTTATATTTACTATGCAATTTTATGTTCTATTTTATTGCTTCAATTTTTTAAAAAAAATCAGAAATACTTATTATTTCAAATAGTGTTGCAATGTCCAGAGAACTTCAGTTATTAACATCTAAAATAATCATGAATTGCAAATGAGAAGTACAAGACATACTGACTTCATTACACTGCCATAGGGATCGTCATACACAGATAGTCCTTGACTTATGACCATTCATTTAATGATCATTCAAAGTTATAATGTTGCTGAAAAAAGTGACTTACAACTATCCTCACATCTATGGCCATCACACTGTCTCTGCAGTTATGTGATCAAAATTTGGGCACTTGACAACCAGCATCTATTTACAGTGGTTGTAGCATTTTGGTTTCACATGTTTTGTGACCTTCCCTGCCAGCTTCTCAAAAGCAAAGTCAGTGGAGGAAGCCAGATTTGTTTAATGACTGTGTGATTCACTTAACAACCATGGCAAAAAATATTGTAAAATTGGATGTCAGTCACTTAACAATCCCATTGCTTAGATAGCCAAAGTTTGGTTCCCAACTGTGGTCATAAGTTGAGGACTACCTTATCCAAATAGGGGGAGTATTTGGAAACTTTAAGATACATATTCTGAGTTCTGGGATGCTGTAAACGAGGAAACAGGGGCTTCAGGCGTGAATGAAACGCAGCCCTTACTGTGAGAACTAGTCTTCTATCTATCCAACTGGCAAATGAAAGGTAACACTATCTTGTAGACTGGAATGCAGAAAGGATTGAAACTCGAACTAATAAAGACCTTATTTTGACAACCACCACAAGTGTTTGGTTGTCATCACTGTCATTGTAGAATTTTTAGCTGCAAGTAAAATGTTACGATATTCAAAGATCTCTCTTCTGGCCTGGGTTTTATACTAGGCCAGACCTAAGTTGTGCGCTGTAATATATTGTTTGCAGTATCTTTATTTATTATGCTTTAATGATTCTATATAAAATGTTATTTTCCATCAGATTTTCGTTGTTTTCTGAGTTGTTATTTTGCCTATTTTAGTAAAGCTAATGTGACTGGTTCTTGCTGGGGTTCTGGCTGTCACCTTCCATAAGATACCTAGAGCAAGACAAATTAGATAATCTTGGGGTATGTAATTCCAGAATCATTTGGAAGCAATGGGGACCGCAGGGAGACACAGCGTCTTCGGAAACGGAATCAGCAACTGGAAGAAGAGAACAATCTTCTTCGACTGAAAGTGGATCTTTTGTTGGATATGGTGAGGTCAATGTGTTGCCTGTCTTTTTAGCATATTTCAGGAGCTTAGTTTCTTAATGATTTCTTAGCAGAGTTTGCAAATTCAAATCAGCATGATTTGAAGAAGTGTGGTGCTATTGCATTCCACACCTTCCGAATAGTTTATATGCCAATTCCAGGTGTGGTGGCCAAAGGTATATGAGCTGTGATTCTGCTTTAGCACAAGGCTCTCAGCAATCTCTGAATGTTTTGTTGGGAGTCCAGTGTATACTGTTTGCATGCTTAAAAATTTATGTTGCATGTTCAAAGTGAATTGATTGCTTTAGGTGAGCCAGCTTTTTGGCCCCAACACAGGACAGCGCATCAGGAGAATTTCCCAGTGAATAAAATCTGACATTCATTAACCTAAGATACTGTAGACCTTATTATACAAACTTAAAATTAAAAATTAAAAGCTCTACTACAAGTAGCAGGTTTTTTCTGAGTGAGAAATGATTATTTTCCAGATAAATTTCAAATAGTTTACTTGTTCAATATGTATGCCATCTCAACACAAAACAACTCTAGATAGATGAAACATAAGGGTTAAAAACAATAAAAAATAAATAATATACAACTGCATACCAAGAACAAAACAGGACACAATGACAATTGAAAGAAAAATAAACAAAGCAGAGATCATGATCCAAACTGCAACAAAGCTTATTGGAAAACCCAGCCTTAAAAATTTCATGAAAGTACAGCAGAGTCAGGATCATATGGACTTCTGGGGAATGCTGTTTCACAGGGCAAGCATAGCTACAGCGATCACTTGTGTTCTAGGTCCCACAAAATGTCAATGGTTTGCAAATGAGACTTGAAAATGACTGTTCTTGCTGGTTGGTAGAAACAGCAGGAAGCAACTGCATCAGTATTCAGATATTTTATTCAATGTCTGAAAATGTATTTTAAGATGTAGAACAGAATACCATATATGTTATACATTTCCAGCAGCTGATGATTTATTTTTAAAGAATTACTTTTATCCCAAACACACGATTGAACCCAGACCATCTAACTAAACCTTTGGAATAATTTTGCTTTGGAATAAAACCAAAAGAAAAATACTTACGGGTGTGCTGCAGTATTAGTATGTATATATTTTCATTACCATTTATGCCTTGCACTTTCAGCTCTCTGAGACAACTGCTGAATCCCACCTCATGGAGAAGGAATTAGAAGAACTGAAAAATTACAGCCGAAGGAGAAAGTGAATTATAAATTATCAATCACTAGGAAATAAGGGGAAGAAGTAACAGGCAAATATGATTTAGGGCAATCAGATTCATCACTTGTGAAGTCACATCTGCCTTGGAAGACTTCACTGTCTTCGAGTCTTTATAGCCAGGGCCCCAGCTAAGAAATAGTAAGTTCCAGTGCTGTGAGGAAGCTAGTATCTACTTTTTTCTCTTTGTGAAACTTCTATCCAAGTGCTCTTAACACATATTCAATATATAATTAATAGATGATTAAGTATAGATAATATTTATGTCATCTTTCCAAGAAGATAGCAACCATTCTGAAAGATCAGATGAGAAGATATGAAGATTCCTTGCAATACATCTCAGGATACTTAATAATGAAATGTCAGCTTATTAAGCTAGAATATATACATGCAGCATGCACTCACTTTTGTCATGTGAATTGTAAAACAAGCCAGAAAGCTGAATTTACTCATAATTCATAAGACTGAAAACATGGTAAACTGCTTCTAAACAAGACAGACTGAAAGTCAGCTTTAGATTATAAATCCTGTCTTAATTGAAAGTTCACACTTAACGGGTTAAGTGTGAACTAGGAATGTAGCCTGTTTTTTGCTTTCCACAGAAGAACCGGTTGCCTGCAAATGGAATGTACATGAGTGCATGCTGCGTGTGCACATTTTGGTTTATCATGCCTGGACTCATGTTGTGTCTAAAATGAGCCATTATATTTCTTTCATCTACTTTAGACTCACTATCCATGCATTCCTTGGTATCTGGGAGTCTAATGTGTGGAGTGCAAAATATCTCTGGATTGTAGTTTCTGACAATGACTTGGTATATGGCAGACAAAATAACACACCATATCTTTTCATTAGTTTCTGTTATTATAGGAGGTATCACAAATGCCCCTGCACTTTCCCTGAAAGTATATAGAAAGCCACCAGTGAGATAACATTTAAATCTATGACATCAGAAAAAGGACACATCTTGAAGAACCTTAAAAGCTAACAAAATTGTTGTAGCATCTGCTTTAATAGTCACTTGCTTACAGATACTTAGATGATATAACATATTCATCTAAAAATGGCCTATTTATTCTACAATTCAAAAAAAAATAGGGTTGCCTTGTAACTACAATAATTTACTGATAAAGTGCAAGAACAACTTTTTTACATATCTTACCAAACCCTTATTTCTTTGAACTTTACACTGAATAGCCAATGCTTATTATTTCTGCTCCTTAATTCATAATAAATCACTTTTTAAAATTATTTTTCTTGTTTTTTAATTAATAAAAAACAAAAACAGTGATAGTGATATTCTTTTATTTCCAAAAAGAAAAAAAACCACAAAATGCTGTAACAAAAAAATAAAAACAAATGTCATGCAATGATATACTTGTCTAATATAAATATTATTTCAGATGTATATATTTCTGGTAACATGACTTTTTTAAGCAACTGTATTCTGTATAAATGAGTCACATATTTATTATATTTGTCCATGTATATAACAGCTATAGGCTACCTATAAGGAATCTGGTCATAGGTGGCCAATGCAATCAGTATTCAGTCCATTGAGTGAAAGGGGCTATGAGTTAATCTTTCCAATGATGCAATATCAAGTCTTTTGGCTATAGTATGGGCATGGAGAATCCATTTACATTGTCCAGTTGTCAAATTCTATGTACTAAATATGTAAATCAATACAATATTATTCTCTTGAGAATTTTAGCTTTTGTCGCACAATCCTATTTATGTAATCCACTACTTTCTGCCCAGATTTGCTAAGTATAGGACATTGTAAAAACATGTATTTTAAAGAAGCATTATTCTTAATTATTTTCTATACAGATTCCAGTGAATTTTAAATATTCTTGCTATAAAAGAGACAATTTAGGAACCTCTTATTTTTTATTCCATCCATTTCTTAATATCTGCATATCAGATTGATTTATTGATAACATCTAAAAGAATTAATAGGGTTTTTAATTTTAAAGGATTGAACAAGATGTTCTGTTATCTCAGGTATTTCATAAGCTGAAAATGCTGCTGGTCCAAACAATGTTGTTAACAACTATAATTGTAAATATTTCCATTAGGTTATATCAGATACATGATATTTATCTTTTACTGAGTCTTTGATTTATGACCGTAATTGAGCCTAGAATTATGGTTGTAAATCACTGTGATTGTAAGTTGAGGCACTCGTAACCAGAAGTAATTTTTTCAGCTTTTTCCGCAATAGTTACTGCTGTCCTTAAGGGAGGAGTACTGCGGTCATTAAGCAAATACCTCCATCATTAGGTGAACCCATTAATTTTGGCATTTTTTGCCAGAAACCAGCAAAAAATACCTTAAATCACAGTCATATAATCATGGAAAGCCATGACCAATTTTAAAGCTGATCTGCCCAATATGGTCACATAACCACAGATGAAATGCCCGTTTATAATTACCAGGGTACTTTATAGCCCTAAAGCACCTGTTCCATGGCTGTTGTAACTTCTAATTACCTCTAATACTTAGTATGCTTCGGAGTCTTCGGAGATGGGGCGGCATACAAGTCCAAATAATAAATAAATAAATAATTCTTCATCATCTATCTGGTGGTCCAATGTCAGCATTTCCATTTCCATATCACCATCATTTCCCAATTTTCAAAGTTGGGATTCTCCATAAAGTCAACTCGGCATGGGAAAAAGCATCAAATCTTTTAAAATTATATTCCATAACTTTCTGATTGTTTCCAGAGATATTAAAGTTCTAGAATAGTTAGATTAGATCCTAATACTGTCCATCCAACCAATATATTCCAAAATGGTCCAAATTGGAAAATTAACACTAATTGTTGACTTCCAGTATCTAATGGTTGACAGTAGGTAAGCATGATGTAGCTCCAGATTTGGAAAATTGAATCCTTCCTCATTAATTGGTAATTGCATTTTTATAAAGATATTCTCAGAATTGAAGAACCCCATACAAATTTTCTAAACAAAGAATTTATTTCTGAAAGTATTTTCCAGATAAACTGGAATTCTCAATATTTTTATGGAATTATATGTATTGACCTTTAGCTGCTGGGGGTGGGGGGATGAGACACATTTTTCCCTTTTAAGGTATTTTGGGCAATTTGCAGGTCTAATCAGATCATTTTAAAGAAAAACGTTCTTGAATTGCTCTTTAAATCTACTTTCATATTTTAAAATAAACATTGTTCCCATTAATTTCATATATATTAATTATAGATCAAAGTACAGGAAAAGTTGCTATTTTCAAATTGAATTCAATAGCAAATATCTGCACAGGAATCTACACAGTAGCATTGCTACATTGCCAGGGAGGGAGGGATGGAACTAAGCTAAGATTTAAATAACCATGATTTACTGATTAATTTATGATTAGCTGATTTTGTGCAACATGATCATGAATCATTTAAAAGGCGGGTTTATACAATACAGTGAACCAAAATCACTCATTATGACTTACCATATATGAACTCAACCATTAACTTTTTTTTCTTATTTTTAGAATATTTCTTTTTATAAAGTTGCAGTATTTTAGGATTTGGTCTTTTTCATAATAAATGCCTGCAACCCGTTGAATTTTCTGGTATAGTCACGGCTAAAGTCAGACTTTAGCCGGATAAGTAACTCTTTCTTCTGTCCCCATCTCCCAGGAAGAAAAAAACATAAGTTGAATTTCAGTCCCAAATCGCAAAACTTGGATTAAAAAAACCAAACACCGATCATTACCCTGGAAGTAAAAATGACTGCATCAAGTCCCGTTGAGGAAAGGGAGAGACATTAATACTGCAGTTCCCGTTTATAAATCAATATATGCACTTCCTCATCTCTTCCTTAGGATGCATCCATTTTTGCTGTACGCCACTATTTTTTAACCTCATTTAACTTTGAAGAGGAGTCCACGCCTCTTAAAATTAACCAGCTTGAGAAACGCTGGGCTAAGCCTTTGCGCAACCTTCACTTGTTCTTCCCGTGCGCTATGCGTCGCTGTGCAATTGCAGAAGGGCCGCCGGGCTATCCAGACCTTGACTTCCGGTAACGGTCTAGCCGCTGCGGGAGCCTCCTGGTTCGTCATTCTCTCAGTTGCAGTCATGGCCACCTCTACGATGCCGCTGACTCCCGAAGACCTGCTGCCATCCAAGGGAAGCGCCGGCAAAACGGAGGAGCTGGAAGAGGATACAGAGGAGGAGGAAGATGAGGTAAGCGGGACGTTGACGCGGAGCTGCGTACGGCGCCATGGCGGAAGCCGTGCGAGAGTTAACCTCTCCTGGAGGCGGGGCAGAGCGTGCGGAGACCGCCGGGGCCCCACGAGGTCAGTTGGAGCGTGTTTTTGGGAGGGTCGGTGGGTGCCTTGGAAGAGGGTCTCCATGAATAGGCGTGGTCCCACTAATTGAGTCCAAAGGTCTTCAACTCCAGGTGGGGGTGGAGTGGGAGCAGGCTGGAGGGTCAGGCGGGCTCCTACTTTCCGTTTTTTCTCGCCTTGTTGCAGCTGGATGAGACCCTGGCAGAGAGACTTTGGGGTCTCACAGAGATGTTTCCAGAGCGCCTTCGATCGGCAGCTGGAGCCACCTTCGACGTGTCCTTTTCTGTAGCTCAGAAAATGTACAGGTGAGATAAGGAAATGGAAAAGTAGGGAACTTACTCGGTTAGTCCAAAGATGCTGAGATGATTTTCTAATGGTTTAATAACATGCTACTATTTTACTGTTGTATGTCATTATTGCAAAAGGGGCACAGAACCTGTTTCACACACAGGAGGTACTCCTCAGCTAACAACAGTTCACTTAATGATGGTTTTAAGTTACAACTGTACTGAAAGAAATGACTTATGATCATTATTCACCCTTACGACCATTGCAGCATCTTCATGATCACATTGATTTATATTTGGATGCTTGACAACAGACTCACATTTCTGAGGGTTGCAGTGTCCTTGGGTCATGTAATCATCTTTTGCAGGGCTTCTGACAAGCAAAGTCAATGGGGAAACCAGATTCATTTAATAATCATGATTATTAATAACATGATTACTAATTTAACAACTGCAATGATTTGTTTAACCGATGTTGCAAGAAAAGTCATAAAATGGGGCAAAACTCGCTTAACCAATTTCTCACTTAGCAACTTAAGTTTTGAGCTCAATTGTGGTCCTAAGTTGAGGACTACAGTTTCTTCATTATGTGGCTGGAATCTGTTCTATTTAAGCAGTTCAAATGAAGCTAAGAATAAAACTATATTTCAATTTCCAGCATGTAACATAGCAGATCATTCCTTGTAATCACAGTTGGTCTATTGGTTAAAATACCTTCCCAAAAAGCAGCAGACCATAAGTTCAAGTCCCATCTTACTTATGAAAGCCAGCTGAGTGATTTTGGGTCAGTCACTCTTTTTCAACTGAGTCCAGCTCACAGTTGTTATTGTGGGGTAAATAGGAAATGGAAAGTGTGTTGGCTATGTTCATTGCCTTGAGTTAGTTGTAAAAAAAATTAACCAAGGATACAAATAAATAAACAACAATTAAAATGCAAACCAAATAAGTATAGAGTTTGCTTAAGGAGTCTTTTGAAGCTGATGCATAAAGATACATTGTTAATGGTATCAAACAAGAGATCCCAGAGAGTCTTTATTGTTAATTAAGATTGAGATGCTGGTGTCACTGAAGTTGTGGTGGAGAGATAGACTTAGAACTGCATAAATTGTTGTAAATTATGTGATTATCTGCAGCATAAGCATTTATTAAATTCTAATCAATAAAGGTTCATTATTAAATATATTGAAGTCTTTGTTTTTAACACATAATTAAAATTAAACACAAATATTCACATATTTTATATAAAGCTATATTAAAAATAAACAGAAGCCAAATATCACTATCATAAATTAGTTACAATTTCTAGATATTCCTCCCCAAAATTTTGTTTGAGAATGCTTTTTTTACCTGAGTGTAATGAAATGACACTATTTAAATATTTCTGAGTAGTAAGGCAGCTATATATTACAGCTTTTCTGATCTTGCTGAAATTCAATAGTATGACTAAAAGCCCAGGATAACTCATGGGATGATGGTTGTGTGTGAGGGGAAGTGGAGTAGTAGGTTCTACATATAGAACCTTGAAGTATTAAAAAGACAGAATATAAATCTTATGATTCGCATTTCTGTAAGATGCACATATTAAACCACAGCTATTTCCCGTATCTCTGTGTCTTAGAGAAGCCTGTCTCACTTATAACAGCTTTTTTATTCAACCAAACTTGGATTTTATCCCCTGGTTCTTTTTAGGAAAGATACCCTATAACCTTTGGTGGCTAGATTGCAGATTAAAATAAAAAAATGCTGCTATATTCTGTTTGAAAAACAGGAGCATATGGCACTTTGCATTCAACCTTCAAAAAGTGCATCAAAGCATAAATGTAGCATCTATTTACAATACCTTAAAGTAGGTGCTCTCTTTCCTGTGATCCTGGAACAACTATGGAAGACAGTTGTGTAATCCCATTAAAAAAAAGATACAGCTGCTTTAAAACATTGTAGACATTTTTTATGTACATGCTGCTATGCATTTGAAGTACCTTTTGGAAATCAAATCCTAAGTGCTATTCATTCCTATTAAAGACTACCAATCTTATGGTCACAACTTGTTCCATAAACAGTAAGAATTTAATTTTTAAAATTCTTTACATTAGTTTTACATATAAGATCAAAGATTGGGTGAAATTAATACGTATTTCTTTATGCTTTATGATAGGTCTAAATGGCATATTGGTGATTTTAAAATATGGTTTTACAAATTATTATGGATATGTAGTTTGTATGTGAACCTTTCTATGTGAAATGGGTCACTTCCATACTGTAACTGAGATCTGTAGAGTAGCTGCTTTCCATCTCCACAAAAGTCAGAATATACTTCTGCTTTCTCCCATTTTCCCAAAGATTCTCAAGGGCAGCTTTATGGATTGGGACCACTTCTTTCATGATCCTAGTTCTTCCTGTTGTTTTTGAAACTGAGAAACTGCAAATGGAGCAGCAGCAGCAGTTGCAACAACGACAGGTAAATACTGTTTTCTGTAGCTCTAATTTAATGAATCTAACCTTCCTTTTGTCCATGAACTCTATATATATATATCTTCATTCAAGGTATTAGTGATGACATACAAAGTCCTACATGGCTTGGGTCTGGGGTACTTGCGGGAACGTCTTCTGCTGGCATCACATTCCGATTGCCCTGTATGCTCCCACAGGCAGGGCCTCCTTGGGGTACCGTCGGCCAGACATTGTCGGCTGGCAGTGCCCAGCAGTAGGGCCTTCTCGGTGGGAGCACCCACACTGTGGAACCAGCTCCCCTTGGGCTTCATTTGGCCCCCTGATCTCTGCTCCTTCCACCGTGACCTGAAGACCTGGCTGTTTCAGCAGGCCGGCCTGGACTGAACTGGGGGGGGGGGCGTTAATGTAATTTTTAACTTGTTTTTTAGTTTCATTATTGGGCTTGTACTATTTAATTTTTAAAGTAATTTATTGTATTGCGTTTTTATACTGTGAGCTGCCCTGAGTTCTTAGGGAGAGAGGGCAGCATACAAGTCTAATAAATTATTATTATAATTTTTCAACCTATCAATAATTTATAAAGAAACTCATTGGAAAGCTACATTTTATTTAATATAATCTTTCATCTGTAATGCAGCTTCTATACTAGTCTTCTCCAATGTACAGTACAGTCTAGGAAGTCTGGACCAACACATTTGGAAAGCATAAGATTGGTGAAAGTTTTGTATATCTGTTTACCATGAGAGTTAGTTGTAGTGTAATAGTTAAATAAATGCAATGGACCAGAAGCCAGGTACCTAATCCTACCTTTCATACGGAATGCAGCTAGGTAACCTTGAATAAATTGCTCTCTCAGCCATAAGAAAAAGTAAATAGCAAACTATTGCTAAAAATATGTTGCTGCAGACTTTCATGGCTGCCATCAGTCAAGTGGTGATGAGCTTCCAGACTTAATGACTGCAGTCTAGTGTTCTACAGTCCTAACAGCTGCTGGCAGTGCTAGGACACCAAAAAAATTAGACTGCAGCCTTTTAGCTCATTACCATTTTTGAAACAATTGCCAAGAAAATGGAATGGCCTTTTCCATGTAGTTGATACAAGTAAAAAGTGACTAAAACAAAATACATATATACACTGTATGCATATGTGTATATATGTATGTATTCACCATCCCTTTAAAATATTTTTATTTATTTTTTTATTCATATTTATATCCCGCCCTTCTCCGGAGATTCAGGGCGGCTTACAGTTTTTGGGATACAACCCAATGCGCTCAGCAATAGCCTTCCTTCCATTGTATATGCCTGCTTATTACTAAGCGGCATTTTTACAAAGTCAGCTTATTGCCCCCAACAATCTTGGGTCCTCAGTTTACCTACCCCGAGAAGATGGAAGGCTGAGTCAACCTTGAGCCTGGTGGGATTCGAGCCTGCAATAATTACAGGCAGCTGGAACTAAGTGCTAGGCTATTAACAGCCTGCACCACCAAGGCCCTTATTCACCCATAATAGTAATAATAATGTAGCTCATCAGTCTATGTAGTAATGCACATTCACACTTTTATCAGAGTGAAAAAAGTTATTGCTGGATGTGATGGGTATCTTTTAGCCTTTATACTGGTGGCCATAATTCTCAGCTGAAAGGAGCACATTTTATGGTGATTGGTATGACTGCTGTAATATTCTACTGTAAGTGCTTTCAGAAAAGCAACTTGGAGTATCTCACAGTACTTTCTTACATACTAAAATGTTGTTTCATCATGTCATTTTTGTAAACATTGCTTTCTTACAGGGATGAGTAAACTTATTTTTGATTGTTAATTTCCCTCTTGCTGAAGTATTATAATTACTTATAATTACTGGATTTATACACTAACCTTGAAAATATGAACAGAATTATTTACATATTTAAAATACAAAAATAAAGCCAATCTGATAAAATAGGAAATGGAACAATAGTGGCCACTTTCTGAAAAAAGCCAAAGATTTAAATGAATTTTTGTCAGGATAAAACTTTCGAGGTCTCATACTTAACCAGAATATTAAGATTTAGCACACTAAGGCATTTGCACTTTGCAGGATCAAAAACGTGAGTGCATTTACAAATGTTGTTTCATATGCAGTAAATCTGATAATCATATGAACCAGAACTGTATTTTTGTAATGACAGACTACAAACAAATGCTATATTTGTATTCTTTATGGGTAAAAATGATGCAAGGTAATTGTTGGTTTTATGACATTTGAAATAGAAATTCTTCTCAAATAAGTTACAGAAATTTGAATGTTAGTTTGGCATTTCAATCATTTTGACATGTTCTCATTTCTTACAGATTTTATTAGGACCAAATACAGGGCTTTCTGGAGGAATGTCAAGTGCTCTGCCTTCTCTTTCTGGCAAGATTTAATCAAATCATTGGAGCCATATTATGGAAGGAAATACTGAAATTGTTTATTAGGCAAGAGTGGGTTTTCTTTTCTTTGACATCTGTTTATGATGGAGGCATACCCCAATATGTATTTTATGACATTGACCTCTTTAATCCTTAGGCAATCATGATTTTTTTTATTCCTTCCCTCAGTTGATAATCAAAGCAATTAACAAGGACTTTTGAAGCTTTTATTTTAGTATCCTTATTTCCAGGAAACTGTCTCAGGACATGCCAGATTCTGGCCAAATTTAATTAGCAATGTTTGTCTATATAAAGTCCTGTGTTTCTCTCCTGAAATACTGAAGATGGATTTTAGACTAGAAACAGCAAAAACAGAAGTATACGTGCTACAAGTACAATGGAACGGTCTGGTGCATACTAAATTTCACTGAGTGAGCTTCTATTTGAGTTAATGTTGTTTCAATGCTGAGGGAACCTTAGATAAGTCATTTTTGCCAATTTTGCTGCACCTGTATTGATACTGAAATCCACTACCGCCCTTTTGTATTAAATTGTTTTCAGTGCAATCATGGAATGTTTTCTTTGTTTCAGCTTACTGCTTAATTGCATGTTACGATAAAAAGTTGACCACATGGGCAATTGTTTTCTCTGTTGAGCCACATTTTCAAGCTGGGTATTAAAAGGCTTCTAGCAGAGTTTTAAGTCTTCAACTCTGAAGCAATACCTTTAAAAAAATAAGATAGTTGAGCTGGCCATGGGAGGGGGATAAAATCTTCAATCCTTAATAAGGCAATAACTTTATTAAGCCAGTTTCAGAGTTATAAAATAATCTATGCTTCTGAACTTTTCTTTGGGTAGAATATCTTAAAGACCAATGAGGAATGTTGTAGTTGATTTATGCGATGTACAATTTTTCCACTTTTACAAACTGAGCAGCTCAATTTCCACACAGGTATCAGGACATTGGAAAGGTTTTCTTATTTTTAATATTTGGTTAAACAAAATACATCTCTGTAAACAAACCCAAGACAAAGCTATAACAAAACCAAACAAGCAAGAAAACAATCATGGGCTTTTCTATTCCCAAGCAATTGGACTGGGCTGATTATTCTCCTCTTGTGTCATAATTCTGGTTCTGAAGTGTGTATGATTACATGTTCCCTTTTCCTGAGCTGCTGAATCACACCACTTTCCCTATGGCCAGAACAATGACATCAATCTACCAAGTGGAAAGAAATAGCTTTACTTTTTAAAAGATATTTGTATATTATGCACTGGTCCATTGGCTTCCATGCAAACAGGGTCTCTCCAAAGTGCTGTTTTAGTCAGCATAAAGAATAGTCTTTACTGCTGATATCCTTAAAATTTATGAAAAAAATGGCTTCAAGTCAGAAGCAGAACTTCAGGCCTAATGTTCTGCTTATGAAAAATGTATGTGTAAAAATATCAGCTGGTTTTACCACTGGAATGTATAGTCCAGAAGAAAAGAGAGCTTCTATTAAACTAGAAGCATTATGTTTGAACTGTTACATCCAGAGAAGAGACAATTCAGTTTCCCAGAATATGGCTGCAAATTATCCAGGCATCAATAAACAAGATTTGTCTTGATTTCATTGTCATCCTCAAAGTATTTGATTGAAAGGACAGTTCAAGTACAAAACTGAAAGGTGTCTATCTTGCTTTTACTCAAAATAGAAAGTAAAAGGCATTCTTTAGTTACAAGAGTTATTTTTGCCCCTCCTTTACCAGGATGATGCTAGAAACATAGGTCCTATTCTTGATATATCAGTTCTAATGTAAATGACACTTAATGAAAAATGCAACTGGGTAAACCATGACAAGAATAAATGAGGCACACTTAGATGAAGTGAAAGGGAAAACTAACAAGGTTCCTGCCAGTCTTCAGCTCTTTTATTTAGTGGGAAAGAGAGATTATGATTTCCTGCCAGGTGGAATGGAAGAATGTAACTCAGCTTACCTGCTTTAAATAGTCTTCATCTACCCGCATCAAACTTCCCTAGAAACTTTTTAATCTCAGCTATTATCAGCTGAAATAGGAACAAAACTCTAATCCTTGGATTTGTTCCTGACAACAGGTTGCAAAATTAACACTTGCCTTTTCAACAATGTTCTACCTTACAAAAACTTGGCTATAATTTCCTTTTATGTCATGATTTCATCCTTAAGAAGTCTGTTGATATATTCCCTGCTCAGTGAATTATTTCCCTGAATTACAGGACAAACACGATAAATAAAAAGGCTACACCTGACCCACCTGACCAAAAATATTTGAGGTTTTTGAAAAATAAGCATCAATTATCTCCCCCAATTATTTACTCTTTCATTCTCAAATAAAAAAAATGTCAAGTATGACAAAGAAAAGCCCCAAACTCCAATAGGAGTTCCTGAATTATGGTCCCGTTATGTCAATATGTCCCCTAACTGTTGGCACAATTGTTATTTAAATAGGGAATCCACAAGCACCATACCATTGCTAAGAGTATCTAAAATTTCCTGAGAGACCCATACCGTTTGCAAGTTTCTTCAACTTAAGTTTGGTAGAGAAGGGAGTCATAGATATGAAGGGAACATGCCTGGCCTTAAATCTCTCCTGAAGGAGCGACAAACCATCCAACTATAGAGACTCCTAGGGACAGTAGTGTACAATTCAATATAAAGTATTTTAGGGTGGTGGGTAAGAAAATGAATCAGAATTTAATAGAGAGGATTCCAATACCCCATTTCTAATTCATTATGCATTATAATGAAAGAATGCAAAACTGGCTTCTACCTCTTTGTCTAAGTCCGGCTTCAATAATCTGGTTTGGCCCTGACAGTACCTTGTGACTGCCTTATTGCACCTTCATAATGGAAAGTTCCTGGGGAGAGTATGGTGCTCATTATCCACATCACAGGACATTAGAAGTTGGAAGGGAGAAGGACCAGTACTGTAGTGCAAAGATAAGATATTTTGCAGGTCATGCATCAACTTTCCAACTTTGATGTATTTCTACCTCCTCAGGTACTACGAGCAGAAGTTCACAGTTTTTTCCTTGCAGCTGGTTTCTTAAAAACTTCCTGTGGAAATAAAAAGAAGGCACAAAAAAAGTTTGAGTATGTTTTGGAATTTTTGTAAACAGCAGAGTGTTAGGAAAATCCTCATGAATGATTCACACCCTGGTCAGCACTTCTTTACTCTCCTACCATCAGGCAGGAAATATAGAAGCATGGCCAGCTGAACGAATAGGCTGAAAAATAGCTTTTATCCGTGGGCTGTCAAACTTCTGAACACAACATAACACCACAATTAGGTTTAATATGATAGACTTGCAGGGCCAGTGGAACATGCAACGTGTTCCTCCCGTGTAATATGTTACATACATATAGGTATATGGGAATGTGTGTTAAGTTGTTACTTATTTGGGTTTAGGGATTCTATTTCATTTATTGAGAGGTATTTTGTGTTTGGGGGGGCTGCACCACGGGAGGCTCGTATCAATTTCATTGTACACATGTTGTGCATTGACAAAAAAACGTTTGATTTGATTTGAATATGCAAACTATTCTGAAAAGTTCCACTCTCCTACCTTTTGTTCTTTTATTACATTCTCCAGCTATAGAGACTTGGAGAAAGTGTAGTAATCAATGAAATGAGGCATAGATAACATTTCTGCTGGATTTACTGGAGCTAGTTAATGGAATAAAGTGGTAATGGAAGAGATCACTAAATTATATATTCAGAGATTGAGAACTATTTTAAATATAAGAATAGGACTGCTACCAATGGGCAAGTTTGCTGTTCTTAAATTTCTATAGTGAAATTTAAGAATTCAAGAGTTGCAATATGATATATTGCAAATTATCAAATACAGCAGTGCATTTTACCTCAAAAATAGCTTGCTTATACTGTTGAGTCTATGACTAACCAAGCATAAAACTATATTGCTCTGTTTAGCTTTATGTCACTGTAAAAATACACATTGCATATGCTATTGGAAGAAGCCACAAACTAATAATAAAAAAGTCTATTTCTTTATTGATTTCTAATAATCAAAGAAGTCTAATTAATGCATGAAAACAGTACATGCTCTTCATGCAGTGCAATTGGACAAAGATTGGATTCAGCAGCGGCTACTTGAAATAAATGTTTTCAGATAGGCTATTTCTTTCCATATTCCTAAAAACAAAACTATTTTAAACACATGAAAAATAGCAAACCTGTGGTTTGGATTTGTTGAAGCTCAAAGCAACTAGTATCTCTCTGTGTGCTAACTTGGCTAAAATCTAACTGCTGCTAATGGCTTGATCTTAGCATTAGATAGTTTAGTGAGTTGTACAAATTTTGTTTAATTCAAATATAATCCACTGAATTTGGCAACTTATACTATTTCCAAATACTGAATATATCAGTTCAAAACTTTTAACTGTCATAAGCAGTGAAAATAATTACATAAAAATGTGGCTATTTATTATCATGACATGTAAAGATACAAGAACAGAATCCAAAGTGAGACAATTTCACTTATCTTTGTTGGAACATTTGATTAATTTGGAGGGGTTAGTGGGGAGAGTGAAGGGAGATTTCATTGCCTAAAGCCAAACAATGTTATTCAGATGAATAAATTCGATGATAGCACTCAGGTCTCAGATTAACAAAGACAACCTACCTGAGCTCACTTTCACCACCAATCCATTCAGGAACCTTTAGTTTGGAGTCAAGGTTATAGTAGGTCCCTCCCACTTCCCGGACACAGATCCAATGTTGCCGTTTAAGAGGAAGTTTCAGTGGACCCCAGCAGAGGCTTGAGGGCAGATTCATTATGAAACCCATGACATTGGAAAGGGCAATTACATTAACATCCCTGAACAAGGAAAGAGGAAGGGAAAAGTAAATTCTTACATCCTTTCAAATCAGCCATCTCTACTAGCAATAAATGTATACTCTAGATGACTTTACCTGCGCTTATCCCACCAAACTGCTTCATAACCTTTGGTCTGAAGAGCTGCCATGATGACATTCACATCATAGTTTCCATTCCCCAGCATACTTTTCTTGTGTGGTGTCACCATGGTGTTGGGAGATAGCCTAGTCACCAAATAAATAATACAAATAAATAGTGAGAGAATGTACTATGATAATTTTAAGGTATTGACTGGTCAAGTTCCTGACTGCCTTCATCTCACAGAAAGTATGATTCCTCCAATAAATTTTTAACATTTATTTATTTATTTATTTATTTATTTATTTATTTATTTATTTATTTATTTGACTTGTATGCCGCCCCCTCTCCAAAAGGACTCGGGGTGGCTCACAGCTAAAACCACACAATAAGCTATTTAACTAAAACCGTATTAAACAACCAAGTCAAATTAGCATAAACCCCCCCCAATCTAAAACAAAATCAATCCCCCCCACCCTAGGAGGTCAGCACAGCCCGGACTGTCCAAATAGCCAGGTCTTTAAGTCATGATGGATCGGGGGCCAAATGGAGCCCCAAGGGATGCTGGTTCCACAAAGTGAGGGCTGCCACAGAATAGGCCTTCCCCCGGGTCACCGCCAAGCAACACCGGGTCGCAGACGGCACCCCGAGGAACCCCTATCTGTGCACTTGTACAGGGCAGTTGGTATTCGATGCCGGCAGGAGTCATTCTCGTAAATACCCTGGACCCATGCCTTGTAGGACTTTGAATGTTAATACGAGAACTTATTGACAGAAGGCAGAATAAGATTACAAAAGTTTCAACAACTGGTTTGCTTTCCTCTTTTAGAATCTATTTCCTAAGGCAGAGACTTTCTCCATATCCTAATGACTCATATGTGAAGAGTTTTCTTAGCTGATAATGGAGGAATGACTAGCTAGTTAGAAAGTAGATCTCTCTCCAGTTCTCAACATGCCATTACATGGAGAATCAGTTCAAGTTCCCATTTGACCACAGAATACACTAGATTACTTTAAATCAGTTACACACGTAGAGACCAAGTTACGCAAAGTATTTCCTGTAAAGATAAAATTAGGGAAAACCCTTCTAGACATTACTTTGCAGAGTATCAGTGCTTGAAACAAAGAGTTTGCTATCCCAAATCATATGAAAGAGGTACTTTGGTAGCTAGGTTGAATAAAGATTCCTATTCAAAATTACCAGTACACTTCATGTATGCACTTGCAGCCCAAACCTCTGCATTGTTCTCTCCAAATTCTTGCCACATATGAATTAATAAGTCTGTAATTTTCCTATTTCTTGAAAAAATACTGCTAGCACACATAAAGCATTACAGAACCTGCAACACAAGTTTGCAAATTATCTTAAAACAAGAATATAAACTTAACGTAAATAAATACAATTGTAACAAAGACTTTAACATACAACACTTTTAAAAGTATTTTAGGAAAAAAAGAAAATCCTAAGTTTTGAAGGCATGATCTAAAAGGCAACGAAATCATAAAATTGTTTAATGTAATTAACTATGGATGGGTTTGCATTCCCCAGACGGATCTGGTGTGTACCTTGGGCATCCTCCTGGACTCACAACTCCTGCTCAAAGTGCAGGTGGCAGTCATGGCTAGGATGGCCTTTGCTCAACTTCATGTTGTGCACCAGTTGTGCACTTATCTGGATTGTATTCTGTGCATGAGCACTCATGCCTAGTCCTATCTCAGTTGGATAACTGCAACATGCTCTACACGGCCCTTGAGGAATATTTGGAGGCTGCAGTTGATGCAGAATGTAACGGCGTGAACTGCATAATGACTGGTTTGCTTCCAGATGCAATTCAAGATGTTGGTGGTTACTTTTAAAGCCCTACATAGTGTGGGTCTAGGGCAGGGGTGTCAAACTCAATTTCATTGAGGGCCCCATCAAGGTTGTGTTTGAACTTGGGAGGCCAGGGGGCAGGCATGTGGCCAGGTCAGCATGACCAGCTAAATGTCAGTCATATCTGGGGTACCTGTGGTGGCCTGGGTGCCACCCCTGCAGGCTCTATTTTTGGCTGGAACGCCCTTCTGTAGAGCTCTGCCAGCGAAAATGGGAGTGCCCCCCCCAAGCTCCACTTTCAGTGACAGAGGGCTGCAGGAGGCCATTGCAGCCAAAAATGGAACCTGGGAAGACCGTGTGTGGCCCCCCTGAGCTCCTTTTTCTGTGGCAAAGGCACTGCAGGCCGGTCCTTCTCTGTTTCCAGGGTGGTCCCATGAGCCAGATCTAAGTATGGATGCAGGCTGCAGGCCTTGAGTTTGACACCCCTGGTCTAGGGTATCTGAGGAGCTCTCTCTCCCTGATGGGATAAGCCCATCCCATTTACACCAGTGATAAACTTCACAAAGTTTATCATTCAAAATTCATTAAGTCACAAGAATTAACTTGTAATGCATTGCTTCTTAATGAGTCTTATAAAGCCCAGATAAGGTAAAATTCTCATTGTATAAACACTGCAAGGAGCTATTGAATCAATTGCATTATAGTTTTCATTTTAACAACTATTAGAAATTACCATATTTCAAAAGATAAAGCACAGTTTTATGCATTTACATTACTTCTTATAGACGTACAAAGAAATCTAGTCATAAAGCAATGTTTGAAAAATGAAGTTTGTAAATAGCAAAAATAGCACAGCTTTTCAACTCAAGCCAATATGCAATTACAATTTTCAACAGAAATTATCCATTATTGCTTTAGAGTTTGACATCAAATGTAAAACATGTGGAGACTAGACTTATCCAACCAATGGTTCATCTAGTTTAGTATTGACCAGCGGAAGCTCAGGTAGATATCAGAAGTTCTTCTCAGCATTACCTAGTAATTGTAAGAACCTGGACTGTTCTGCATGCAAATCAGATGCTTTAACACGTAAGCATTTCAGTGGATCCTATAGGAAGTGCCAATTTATCCTAGAGACAAGAATGGCACTTGGGCAATAGCAGATGGTCCCTCTATCTTTCCAATTCTTTAAGGAAGGTAAGGGATTGGACTAGAATCTCAAAAACTTCTCTATCCAAAATGACTTCAACGTTGCTATATTTTAACATGCATCAAGATGATTTCTAGGTTACTTATATAAAAATAGCCATCTCACCAGCTCCTTTTAGAGATGAATTGTGGCAGTGTCATAGCTACTGTGTGGAAAAAAAGCTAGAAGTTAAAGCCAACCTTATAAATATATAAAAGAATAAAGGAAACTAGACAATTTGCGTCCCACTGGGTCATTATTTCAGAGGTACTTTCTTACCTAAACAGAGAAACAGGATGAACAAGGGTGGGTAAAAAAGCAGTGGGAGCAGGACTGACTTCTGACTTCCTGATGGCTTCCCCATTAACTTTTCTTGTGCATCAGAGATCTTCCTTTCTCTTCTCTCTTCCCTTCCCTTTATAGTAGGTAGATAAGTGGCTGCTGCTGGGTGGGGGAAGGAGCAGGGGATTGTGAGACTGGCTGGGAAACTGTCACAGAACATTGAAAATGAAGATCATGTGACTGTAGCAGTAGCTCAGCAGTGCATCAGCAACCAATAGTGCTGAGGCAACTACAACTTCCCCAAATTTCATTCCTTGGGAGTCATGGATCATGGATATATACTATAAATTAGCCCATTTTAGGTAGCTTGGTTTAAAAACTATTGCTCTATGATGCACCGTTTCACCCAGTTAAAGCTCATAAAGAGAGTTTTAATAGCATATAGAAATTAAACTAAAAGTTGCCTTTTTCATAGCTTTTCATCTGTAAATCAGGAAGATGTCTTAGGCACTTGACAGGAACTCTTGCAGTCAAAAGGGGACAGGAAAGGATAAGAGCACTCACAGATCTGCTGATTAAGTTTGCCAGCAGAAGCTTAATGGATTATGGGCAACCAAATGCTCAACAGCTAGAGTTGAATTTTATATCATGAACTGGTATCAGTTCCCCTTAACAGAAAATTATACCTAATTATTGATTCAGTTATTACATTCTTTATGTTAGAAATGTATAATATAATCCTAAGTGGCTTTTACTTTCTTGTCTGAAGTTAAGACAGGCAGGTAGACTAATTTATGAAGATCAAAGTGAACTGAATGATAGAAGAGTTTAATAATAAAACATCAGAAAATCACCGTAAGATCTAGTCTAGTCTACCAAAGAAATGTAAGCAAACTTTCCACAATAATATAATAAAACCATTTTTCCTACCTCTGGAAAATGTCCTGTAATGTGTCTCGTGTAAAGGCATTGCTGTCCTGGAAGACATTATTGAGAGCATGGAGGGCACATAACTCTCTGCGTTGTTTTTCATGATAAATGTGCACTGGCATCACTTGTAGCATTTCTGGTGATTCTGATTTTGTTTTGTCACCTTTCCATGGCACGCAACTCATTTTTTAAAAAGTGGTGTTGATGTGAAGATTGGAGATAATGTTTCTGAAGGTTCTTTTTCAAAAGAAACAAAGAGCAAATTGCCCTTTTCTTTATAGACAACTTCAGCACAAATAGTAGACCTGCCGTTGGATTTCAATTGTCTTTATTTGATAGCTGCAAAAGCAACTTCAAAATTTGAACCATTCTTCTTCCATTCTCCTGCCTGCTTCCTTAACTTGAAGAAATTGCTTTTAGTATATTGTTTTCTTCTCTTCTGGTTTTTTTTCCTTTGAAAAATTGTTTGAGAGTATTTAGCATAGGAGTGTCAGATTGAATTGATCACATCGCTCCTTCTCCTCCATTTCTTTTGGTCACTGATGACTGTAAAGCCAAGATCCACAGCCCACCTCTCTCCCCGATAAAAAGAGTCTGAAATTAAGCAAGCCCAGGCTTTTACTGCTGTTCATAAACAACACCAGGCTCCCAAGGAAAGTATCAAGTGCATCTTTGCATTCCAGGAAGAGTTAAATGGCCTCCAAAACACAGCAATCAAAGCTACTTCTCCCAAGATAAGAGGAGGAAAATAAAAAGCAACCGCTCCACCTTCGAGAAGCAAAGATTCCTCGGCTGTCGTCGTATTCCTGATGGAGAAAGAAAATATTCAATTAAGCATAGGATTTTGCTCATTACTGTAGCGGGCAAGGACCATCAGTTTTAAAACAGCTCCCAATAGGCTTCCCAAGCCAGAAATACTCCCGAACTAACACAACGAAGATTCAAGGCCTGCGCTTTTCTAGCCAAGATCCACCCTCGGGGGAAAGCTCTCAATCCTCCAACCCTTTCGGATCCTTTACCACACGACAAGCTGTCACGCGCCGTCAGAGGAAAAAGCCCCCAGAGCCGACGTGTGGATCAAGCGCGCGTGGCCGCGGAGGGGACTCCGTGTTTACAATCTCAGCAATTCTGGCTTATCCTCTCCAAACCGCAGCGGCACAGCCAGCAGGCCCTTCAAAGCGCCCCTCACTTTCGCAAGGTGGGCAAACCAAAGCTCCGGAAAGTCCCTCCTCCGAGGGCAAGATAAGGGCGGCGGCGGCGGCGGGGCTAGAATACCTGCACCCTCGGACCGAGTCGAGACCCTCACCCCACACTACCCGCGAGGACGGCGACCCGCTAGGGGGACGCTGGACAGATGACTCCCCTACCCAAACGGCCCCAGAGACTTCCCCGCCTTCTTCCGAACCCAAGAACCAGGCTCCCCGCCGGAGGGGAAGGGGAACCACAACGCCTCCCTTTGAAGTCCGATCGTCCCGAGGCTCACCTCACCTTCCAGTAGCCCCAGCCTTCTTGGACCAACAGCCACCTACCCCGACGGCGCATGCGCAGCCCTGCACGGAGTCCTGGCCCGTCGCGCTAACGTTCGCTCGGCCCCACCGCAGCCTGACGTCGCGAGCGTAAGCGCTCCTGATGTCAGAGACCGTCCGCTTTCAAACCTCCGCCTGCTGGAGGGGTGGCCCTCTGTTCGTCGGTGGCCGGTGCTCTCTGGAAAGTTGAATTCTGCCTATCGCAGGCTACATGCAGTACATGTAGACTCTGGATAGAGTCTGCTGTACCAGGAGTTCCGTTTTGGTTATAATATTCCTTTATGGGCTTGTTTCAGTGGCTGGTCTGAAGATAAAATGGGAATTAGTTCTTCCTGACCTTCATAGAAGATTCTGCACGAACAAACCACTCTATGTTTTTCATTTGCTTGTCTTCTCGTGTACTGGAGTTCTATTATCTTTAGTGAGCCACATCCTCATGTGTGTAGCTAGTCATTTAAAGCATCATCCACCTTCCTCTTGTCACCATAAAATATGACTCTTATAAGAATGGGTGGCTGCTACATTTTCTATGCTGTCTCTTTATTGCCTTTTGCAATTTCCTGCCCAACCGTATTGCCCAGATTTGAGTGCTGTGTTATACAGGCAGGATGGGTTTTCTCTAGATTTGTTTCTTTCCCTTTCAAAGTATCCTCATCCACAATGGGAGAACCACACTGGGAAAGTATTGGGTGTGGCAACTGCACAGTTCTACAGCAACTGGCCTCTAGATCAGTTTGCTTGCCCATCCCATGCACCATTTGAACTTCTTACAAGATGAAAAAATAACTTGACAGTAAGCACCATGGGAAAGTGACTCCAAATTGTAAAAGTGTATGCATCTCTATTTTAATTAACGGAATAGTGCCAGATTCATATTTGGACAGACATAATTAGATAACTGCAAGGAGACATCTATTGATCTGGATGACTGAAACAAATAGCCAGAAAGCCCACTGATTCTTAGTAATTGAGTGGGTAGGTGAGTGACTGGCTGAAACTGACAAATATACATAAATAATTACAAATTGCCAAGACTTATTATCCCTCATTTCAGTGTTCTATAATCTATTCTATAACAAACAGAGCAAATATAGCATAATGATTAAGAAGTTGGACTATCATGGGGAGAACCAGGTTCAAGAGCACCCACAGCCATATTGTGTAATTTTGAGTGAGTTTTCCTCTCAGCCTGAGCTACCTCACAACATTGTTGTGCAGCAAGGGGAGAGGGCGATATATACCATTTTGAGAACCTAAAGAAAAATGTGGGATGTAATTATCAAACAAATAACGAAAAGCAGGGATGTGGCATCTCACCTAATGCTATTTGGGAACTGAGCAAGTATACAACTGCAAAATTTACCCCTTCTTTTCAGGAATAAAATAATGGAGCTCCCAAGGTGTGACAGGTCAAAATCAGATTTTTAAGGGAAAAATCACTTGTATGTCGGTATACAAAATAATTACTGAATGTCGTTTAAATTAAGAAGTTGTAATAAAATGAGACTAGCCTTTTCTGACCAAGGAGGAACCAAGAGGTTGACAGGGAAGTTATGGTGCTACTGTAAAATTGCTAGTGGAAAAAGGACTAGTGTTATCAGAATTATGATGGGACCTTGCTATCTGACATTAGAACAAAGATTTCTATAAACATTCAAAATTACTTTGGGAATAAAGATAGTCAATGTTTATCGAACCACTGAAAAGATCCTATATCTCATGCCCTTCTTATCAGATCTTACTGCTCATTTTCCGTTAAGAAATAGGGAACTTTAAAGTAATTTCAGACTCATCTTGACTAAAAGTTTGGTTTTTTGCATCATCCACCCATATATAATACATTTCATAAATATGGCAGTGTATTTTGCTTCAGAAAATATTGTGTGGATTTACTGTACTTTCTTCCATAGGAGTTGATTTCAAAAAATGGGAACTGGAAACAAAAATGCTGACTGTAGTTGAGTGCAAATATTGATATGTCTTACATTTTTCTACATACTTTGCTTTAGTAATAAAAGGAACATGAAAATGGATTGCACAATGAAGTTTATTAGCTCTCCTCAACAAGCAGCTATTCATCCTCTTAAAAATCTCCAGAGATGAAGATCCCACAACCTTCACTTTTCAATAGCTGTTTAAAAATTGAATTATCCTGCAGGAAAAAAAGGGTAAACCTAAATGATGAAACAAGTTTTGATATAACTACTAAATTAGATGTTTCCTGTTTTTGTTTTCTGAGAACTGGTGTGGTGAAAAATCCGTTGCAGCAGTCTTCCCATTACTAAGAAACATCTGTTCTTGTATATTGGGGGGGGGAGAAAGTCATCGACCCCTTCATTACAGAAACATATCAGATTGGAGCTGATTACAGACAACACGTTTCCCTATGGAACATAGTTTCTAGGGCTGCATTTGTACAAGACCATTTGCCACGGGCTTTTGCTAACAGGAGATCTTGAGATTATTACCTACTTCTATGAATAAACATTTCACTTTCAGATTCAGATATGTCCCAACGGCATCTCTACCAAATCAACAAAGAGACTGCAAAACAAACACGTGTACTGTACAATAGAGATTCTTTCCCTGCCAGGGTTAAAAAGTCACGAGAAACCTCTGTTGCTGCTGGAAGGATAAGAATATCTCTGGTCAGGGAGCCTCCATCTCCAGTTTTGGACAGGCACTATCCCGGACCAAACAATTGGTAAATAGAGGAGAAATCCCATTTAAGCATAGGATTAGAAGGGTTTCCAAGCATACTGGCTTTCGCTTAGATAGGTCGCTTTCTTATCGACGCTTTTCTCCTCTAACTGGCTCGGTCTATAAACTGCGGCCAATGGTTGGTGAAGCCTCGGTCTTTCCCAGCATTTCTTTAAATTAAATCCTTTAAAACAGGATTAGGAAGCAGCCTCTATGTTTGTCCCAACCGCCAAAGTGGGACAGGCTGAGCAGGAAGGAGCCTTTCTCGAGTTTCTAGGCGACATTCATAAACGAAACCAGGACCGCCGCAGCCGCTCGCCTATTTTCTCCTTCCAGCCTGGAAAGAAGCGGAAAGAAAATATTCGAAAGAGGCGTGGCTCATACATATTAATCGATTCTAACGCGGTCGTCATAGCAATACAGTAAAGGTTATTGACGGCTCCGCTCCCTGATTGGTGGGCCAAGGGCTCATTGGCTGAACCACCTGTTTGGGTGGATTCTAAAGCGAAGCCCTGCTGCCTCCTTGAAGGCAATTTTCGCGCGAGTGGGCGGGGTTTATACTAATGAGGCCGGGGAAGG
This sequence comes from Naja naja, assembly GCA_009733165.1. Classification (NCBI taxonomy): domain Eukaryota; kingdom Metazoa; phylum Chordata; class Lepidosauria; order Squamata; family Elapidae; genus Naja; species Naja naja. The sequence continues at coordinate 23,491,179 of CM019154.1, read as the reverse complement.
AGGTTGGCACTGCCAAGATGGCGACGGAAAGGAGTCGCTCTCCAGTGGGGGGCTCGCCAGTGCCGGCCTCAATGTTCGCCCCAGAGCCCGTGGCGCACGGTGGGACAGCGGCGGCTTTCTCCAGGCCCCACGGCGGCGTCCCAGAAGCCGACTGCAGCGAGGACGGAGAGCTGCTCAATGGAGAGCCGGAGCTCGATCTTACCAGCAAGGTAGGCCTGGCGGGGCTGGGGACGAGAGCTGAGACGGCCGGATGAGGTGAGGTCGGCTGTGACTACTCCGGGTCGCGCTCCTTTCGCCGCCTCAGTCCTTCATTTGAGCGCGGTTCCCTTTCTTGCCACCCACACCGGGTCGTCCTTGTTCTGATAGTCCTTTGGGGAACTTCATTCGGGGTCGTTTCACTAATGTTACTGTAAATGAATTTGCTAGGAGATAGTAAAAGGTTGGTTTCTTCTGCCTTTGTCCCGGATAACGATTGTGAGATGCGTGTCTGAAAGAAAATACTCGTGAGAGTGTAAATCCAGGGTGCTTCGCGGGATCTGAGTCGGAGTACGTGGCATTCACCATTGGCGCGTGCCTGGATTCAGAAAGTTAATACATGTATCCTATACTCCTGAATGAGTTTTCCCATAAATAAGGAAAAAGTGGGACTTAACTCTTCTGCAAACATCTTTAGAATTGTAACCTTGATTAATTTTTTTCTTATATGTTCACTGATTGTTGTTTTAAAGTTGGGGTATAAAGTTATGTGTATAGACATTTGGATACCATCTATTTCAATATTGCATTTTTCTGATCAAATAACTGGTGGTAGCACCTCAGTGTTTGTTAACCTGCTGGGCATGGTTATGTGATGGACTGGAAAGGGATCTGAGCAATTTTCACTATTTGTGTAATCTGGTAACATACTGACAGATCAGGCTTCTGTTGCTATGCTGTACTGAACTTTGCAGATCTAGGTAAATAGAAACTGTTTTAAAGTATTGGAATGGTTATGTATCCTGTGGAACATGATAAAATTCTGGACATTTTATACCATGTCAGAAGCAGCACACTTAAACTTTATTCCTCATAGTGTAAATACAGTATTTGAAAATGAAGTCAATTTCAGATATTAAAAATCATTTTAATATTGTTTCCTCATTAAGTAGTATAGCTGGGTATTTTTGTTCTATCACTTTTTCTTTATCATTTATTTCCTTCTGAAAGCAATACAGTTCAAACAAATATTTATTTTAAGTGGCATTCATCAAAGGGACTTAGGAAAAGTTTAACAGAAACTTGTGATATATTGTTTGAATTTTGTTTTAGTTTTGTTTTAGCTGTATTGTTCAATGTGTTTGTTCATTGATTTGTCAGTGATTAAAACTATCTATCTTAAGAAAAATAACTTGTTTTTCACATAGTTTATAAGAAGTAAATGCCCACTTTCTCTATTTAGCTAGTAATGGTGAGCCCAACATCCGAACAGTATGATAGTTTACTCCGACAGATGTGGGAGAGGATGGATGAAGGATGTGGAGAGACCATCTATGTTATTGGTCAAGGTTCAGGTAACTACTCTCTGGTTTCTTTCAATGCCAAATGCTGAGCTTTTAAAAATAGTGGTTTTGCAGAAGTAGCTCAATTGATTGTGCTTGGGAAAAAGAAAAGCTAATATATAATACCTACTTTATTCTCTAATAGAACAAGATAATTTCCTCATCTTCACTTTTAGCTAGTGTTAAACCACACCATAATAACAAGCACTGTTTTCAGTTGTCAGTGCCAACTAATTAGTTAATCACTTCAATCATCAATGTTCAAATTTTCTCCCTGAACAAAACTGAAATACTGTCCTTTATACAAATATACAGTGTATGTATAGTTATTTCTACACATACACTATATACATTCTTCATAAAGGATATTATTCCAGTTTTGTTCAGGGAGAAAATATGAACATTGATGATTGATGTGATTTTGATAAAGATGTCAAAATAGCTATATAAAATGAAAACAATCGGGTGGGATCTGACAGGGTTAACTACCGGTTTGGTGATTTACAGATGTGCTTCTCTGCACGCTGTGTGCTCGCCTGTAAATCTTCGTCAGCAGCATTTGAAACAACATTTTTTTTCCTGCTTTTCCACTGCAGCTGTGCCTTGCACAGCAGCTGAAGTTGAAAAAGCAGGAAATAAAGATCAGGTAAGAGCCCAGGCGGGTGGGCCAAAACAGCAGCAGACATAAAACCGGTTCTATGTCTGCTGCTCTTCAGAACTATCGGTTCTACAGAGCCAGACAGAACCGGTAGAAACCCACCCCTGAAACCTATGCAAGGATTCCTCCATTTATGACTACAGTTGAGCCCAAAATTTCTGTTGCTAAGTGAAACATTTGTTAAATGAGTTTTACCCCATTTTATGACTTTCTTGCCACAGTTGTTAAATGAATCACTGCAGTTGTTAAGTTAATAACATGGTTAAGTTAATAAGGCTTCCCCATTGACTTTGCTTGTCATGAGGTCACAAAAGACGATCCCATGACCCCAGGACACTGTAACCATCATAAATATGAGTCAGTTGCTAAGCATATGAATTTTGATCACATGACTATGGAGATGCTACAACTGTCATTAGTGTGAAAACCTATCATGTCATTTTTTTCAGTGACGTAACTTCAAACTGTCACTAAATGAATGGTTGTAAGTGGAGGACTACCTGTAATACAGAAGATATTTCTTGCCCAATTAGAGGATGTAATATGTAGTTTTAGGGTTGCATGTAGCCTCTAAACTCCTTCTCCTTCTGATACATCAGATAAACAAGGGCTGCATAGAAATGCAGCTAGGTGTGTTTCAGTGAGTTAGTTTTCTGCTGGTAGAAAAGATAGAAAAGAAAGGGTGGCAGGTTACATCAGTGAAATGTGCACTTACCCCCTCCCAGGTGACATACCTCCATGTCCTACAGGTTGTTTTTATATGCTTTTCTTCAAAAATTCATTAAATTTATATGCTGTGCATCTCATTATCAAGTGGCTCTATAAGTATTTGAAATAAAATTAGTGTTTTTATTCTACCATCATCTTGCCTACTTTAATCAATGCCCTTTAAGTATACAAACATTTTTTTAATAATAGAACCCCTTGGCTAATCTGTTAAGAGACCAGGAGGGACAAAGTACCTTTAAATCTGTTACACTAAGTTCATGTAACTGTTCCTCCTTCCATCCTAATGTTTCATCAGATGGGACTGACTATGGGCTTAGTGATGGAGACATGGAAGCCTCCTATGCCACAGTGAAGAGCATGGCAGAACAAATAGATGCTGATGTAATTCTCTTGCGAGAGCACCAAGAAGCAGGAGGAAAAGTGCGTGATTATTTGGTGCGGAAACGTGTGGGTGACAACGATTTCCTAGAGGTCAGGTAAGAAAAGATATGGAGGATTGCTTAGTCAGCATGATATCTGCTGCTACAGCTTGTACTAGCAGTGGCAAAATCTGGTAACTCTGGTTTGAAGTAATTTGGTCTAATTAATTTTTTTCTCCTTCATGCTATGCATAGAAACTTATGGTTGGGACTAGGAGTATATATTCTTATAAAGAAGTGTCTGAATGGCAGTTTCCTAGTTATTATTGTTAGAACACTGCAAGTTGTATTTTTCATATCCAACAAAAGGCAAACTTTTACTTTCTTTATAGATTTTTCAACTAACTTTTTAAGGGTTGGCTTAAACTGTCCTATACATTTATGCTCAGTTATTTTTTACTGTGGACAGACACAACATATTAAACTAAAACATAGTTTACTTGGTTTGGGCATAGTGTTCTGGTGAGCTCTGCCACTCCACAAACCAGTATTATGTATGAAACAGGTCATGGAAACATGCTCATGATGAGAATTTAAACTTGGATTTGGAAGCATTCCATGAATCTGGATTTTCAGATAAAAAGTTGATACTGGTGTCTTAAGTTGTTCACCTTTTTCTTATCTTTACTCAGTTGGCACATAGCAGCTCTTGACATTTGATCCTGACGCTTAAGAACTGGAAATATTTTTTCCAGTTTTGTTTAATAGTAATTGGTGAGTATCAAGATGAAAAACTTATGCCATTCTTATTAGCTGTATGGAAATATAGTAGGAACTTGGAATGTAGTTAAGAATTTCCTCTTAAGTCAATTCTAATTTGCCATTCATTGGCAAATGCTATTTATACAGTGTCCTTCACCCTTCATCTCCAAAACGTATGTGATTAGTGGGGTATCTTTAAAACACTTAAGATTAATGTACATGTTAAAAGGTAAAGTTATACATTCAGATTGATTCCTAGAGACTTCATGAATGTGTGCAAGTTGTTTTCTTAGTCACAGTATAGAAGTGGTTCACCACTGCTTTCTTTTGGGGCTGCTGTTGTCTTCCCACCACAGTTCTGGACTCCTGTGATGATCTCCCAACCAAGTATTAAGTAAGTCTGACCCATTTAGTTTTTAAGGTAAGCAAAGGTTGACTATGCTAGCTCTATGCAAATCATTCAATAAGAGTTTCCTTGATGAGTATGACACTCCATTGGATCCATTTTTAAAAACTTTTTAAAATTTACAGCTAATTGAAGAGTCAGGACAGCATTTTTGAGATGTTCTTAAGATCTGCAGGGCATCTGTAAAGGATATTTTCACTCAGGTCACCATTGTGACTGTGTCAGTGTAGAAAATTTGTAGATGGGTACAGAACTAACATGCCATGTGCCAGCTGTATACAGTAGGGGCTCTGTGAATATGTACTTAAATTTTCACATTGTGTAATTTCACATTGTGTCAAGAAAGAAAACAGTCCAGCTTGGTTAAGGATTTGGCTATGATGTTAGTGATTCAGTATCTCTGAAAGGAAAATGTCCAAATAATAACAATCCCTTGTAGTGTTTCCTATATTGTGACAGCAGTCTTCTTGATCCTATAACCTTTAGGAGGTGTTCTATTACAAGTCGTCCTCAACTTTCATTTAGTGATTGAAGTTACAATGGCACTGAAAAAAGTGACTTACGACAATTTTTCTCACAACTCTTGTAGCATCTGCATGGTCACGTGATCAAAATTTGGCCACTTTAAGTGGCTCATATTGCCGTGTCCCAGGTCCATGTGATCACCTTTTGTGATCTTCTGACAAAGTCAATGGGGAAGCCAAATTCATTTAACAACCATATTATTAACTTAACGACTTCAGTGGTTCACTTAACAACTGGCAACAAAGATTGTAATATGGGGCAACATTCATTTATTAACCTTCCTGCTTAGCAACAGAAATTTTGGGCTCAATTGTGGCCATAAGTTGACTACCTGTGTAACTTCCAGTCGGCCTAATCGATAATGGGAATTATAATCCAACATCACTAGCAGGAGGATTCAGATTGGGAAGGGTCATGCAGGAATATCTAATTTCCAAAAGGGAATATGCTTTTCTGAATTCCCACTTTCCTGCTTTGAAGTTGGTTCCAGGTCTGATGGACGTATTCAGGTTGTTGAAGTTTGTTGGCTATCATTTTTCAAATGTATACATTTTTGAATCAAGCTTTAATTCAAATTTCTTCTTCCTCCATCTCTCCCCATATTCACTTTGAGCAGTAGAAGAGTTAGGCATTAAGATATAGAAATTGGGTCAGGGATTAACAAAAGTCACTTGGTGACTTGTTTGGTTGTATCACTCCAGCTCATCTCAATCTACCTCATAGTTGTTGATATGGGGTAAAATTAGAGGAACAGACTGGTGAGAAAAAGCAAGATATAAACGTAATAAATAACTGCTATGGAATGATAAATTTCAATATCTCATGTTATGCTGCAGAGTGCAGACAATATATTACTTACAGCATAAAACATGGTGGCTTTTAACACTTGTGCTAGCTCTGAAGTGTTCTTAGACAAAAATTGTAACCCTAGGGCCTTCTCATTGTGTTGGATTTAGGTTTGAATGAAGACACTGGTGTTTGGGAAATAGTTTTGGTACTGATTATGTCATTGTGCACATCCTTGTGAGATTTCAGTGTTCTAACAATGGCATTGGTGACTTTTTCCTCCTTTAGTCTTAGTTGATTATGTTTTATATGACGTAGAAACTTGTGATTGGAACCTTTTGAAGTAGCTCTTAAAATATATGTTGCAACGTTTTGAATATGCTGCTGATTTTCATTCTATATTGACAGGAGGAAATTGATTCCAATTGTTGCATTGAAGTCCAAGAAGTTTATCACTTTCTTTTGTCTTCCTATAGGGTAGCGGTGGTTGGCAATGTGGATGCTGGAAAGAGCACTTTGCTGGGGGTTCTTACCCATGGTGAGCTGGACAATGGACGTGGTTTTGCTCGGCAAAAACTTTTTCGCCACAAGCATGAGATTGAATCAGGCCGTACCAGCAGTGTGGGCAATGACATCTTGGGCTTTGACAGCGAAGGCAACGTCGTGAACAAGCCTGACAGCCATGGCGGGAGTTTGGAGTGGACCAAGATTTGTGAGAAATCAACAAAAGTCATAACCTTCATTGACCTGGCTGGGCATGAGAAGTACTTGAAGACTACAGTCTTTGGCATGACTGGGCATCTCCCTGATTTTTGCATGCTAATGGTAAGCAATGCTAATTGCAAGGAAAGGGGTTTGTGGTAAAGCAGCCCTTTTCTAACATTGTTCTTGACTCACAGCTGAATATAATTTACATGATAAATAACAGCAATAACAGTAATAATAACAGTAACAACAATAATAATATGATATAATTTACGTACTAAAACTTTTTACCAAACTGAATGTTGGGAACTTCAGTCATCTATCTTCTGCTCATGAAACTGTTTTGTGGCTTGTCTTGATTTTACATGATATTTCTCAGCCTAACTTTGTTTTTGAATTGTACAGAATGTATTTTATTTGTTTAATTTATATGCCACTCATCTCACTATCAAGAACAAGTCTGGGCGGCTTACAATATGTATGAAAGTTGCTGCTCAAATACAAAATGTAAACTTAGTAGAAATACCTCCATGCCATGTGGGATTATCCCAAAGACATAAGTAATAATGCATGCAAAGCATGTAAACATTGGCTCCTGTTGGCTTATTGAACATTCTTTCTTACACTGGAAAAACAAAAAAGTAGTTTTGTGATGGTAACCTAATAAGAATTGATTTAGGTTATGTTTGTATCAGTGACTTTTCTTCTATGACAGTAGCAAGCAGGCAATTTCCCTTTGTCATTGTGTGCTGATTCTGAGGTGCATATCCCATTCTAAAATAAAGGGAAGCTTAGGAATTGCTTGGATGCAAAAAACAGATACTTCAGAGAAGTTTTTAAATGTGGAAAATTGCTTTTTAGATAACATTTTGAATAGGCTGGGATATTTACTTCATTAAGACACCTTCTCTCTGGTTCATGACCTGAGGTGACTCTGGGTTCCTCTTGAATTACACTCTTCAAATTATCCTCACAAATGGTGTTACTAACCCTGAAAAATTATTTCTCATATGACAAATTGATCAACTTTTACTTTGCTACAACTCCTAATTTTTTCTCACATGATTGATTGAAGTATGTCTATGCCCATCTTTTTTGGCATACCCATAAACCATTGCTTAATGCCATTGTAGTCACAGTTGTTTTTCCTTAAACTTTATCTCAATACAGGTTGGCAGCAATGCTGGAATTGTTGGGATGACCAAGGAGCACCTAGGTCTGGCATTGGCACTTAATGTTCCAGTCTTTGTGGTGGTGACCAAGATTGATATGTGTCCAGCTAACATACTTCAAGGTAAATGGTTATTGCTACAACAGTTTCTCTTTGCTGTGTTCATCTCAGTTGTGCTAAGGAGGGACTCGAATTTGCTGCCTTTTGATTTCTAGCCTGGTTTGTTAATCGCATCAGACTGACTCTCACTACATACATACATAGTACAAAATATTCCTAATTTCCCAACATCAGCCTTGAGAAAAGTTCAAAGAGCTTTTATGACTGAGGGCAAAGTTGAAACTGCTCAGAGTCATGTACAAATGTAAATAATAATAGTAATAGGCTCCTTGGGTGCAATCTCAAAAGAACTGGAGCACCACTTGAGCATCATTGGCATTGACAAAATCACCAGTCAATTGCAAAAGACACTCTTACTTGGAATAGCTTATATCAATGGTGGCTAACCTTTTTGGGCTCACTTAGCAGCACCCAGAAGGCAATGTGAGCGCCCCCCATGCCCCCTGGGCATGCGCATGCAATCCCCCCCATGCACGTTGCGCATCTCTGTGCATGCGCATATGATTCCCCCGTGCTGCACATCTCAGCATGCATGCAAGACCCCTCCATGCGCCCTGCATGTCTGTGCATGTGCATGTGTCTCCTGCGCACCCCCGACCCCATGCATGTGCCCCAGATACCCAACAATCAGCTGGCGGGCACGTATGCACAGTGGGGCTCTTCCAGGCGACCTCTTGTGTGCCGGAAGAAGTGGCTGCATGCCACTTCCAGCACACATGCCATAGGTTCACCATCACGGGCTTATATTCTGTGACAGTACCTTTAGCACTATCAGACAATAACATCTTCCTATCCCAGGTCCTTGGGGAGGACTCGATAGGTGGATAAAAAAGCAAAATCCAGGCTCACTGTGCGAGAAACCATAGCAGCATTAACAGTACACCAAGTTTCACTATTCTGTTCAACACCTTAATCGCTATACCATCCTGGCTTTCTTTTCTGTTTTCGTTTTTCTGATCTTTTTCTATCTCTTCTTGTGGTTGATGCTTTCAAAGAAAGTAGTGGCATCATATTAAAATATTAATTTCCGGTGACTGCCAATTAATTTGACACTAGCCCTTTGAGGTAGTTCAGATCAAAAAACAGACACAATATGGATTCCAGGACTGCTTTTTATTTTCATAAGGTTGAATTACAGAATCTTGTTATTCTGTCCATGTTTCTCTCTGTCTCAGCTTATCCTAAACAAAATTAAGGTGGGGTTATTTTGAATTTCTTTGCCATACAAGTAGTCCTCAAATTACAACAGTTCATTTAGTGGCTGTTCAAAGTTACAACAGCATTCAAAAATGTGACTTATGACAGTTTTTCACACTTGTGACCTTTGCAGCATCCCTGTGGTTACGTGATCGAAGTTCAGGTGTTTGGCAATTGACTCATATTTATGACAGTTCCAGTGTCCCAGGGTCACATGACCACCTACTAATAAAGTCAGCGGGGAAGCCAGATACATTTAACAACCATGTTACTAACTTAACAAGTGCAGTGATTCACTTAACATCTGTGGCAAGAAAGGTCGTAAAATGGGGAAATTCATGTAACAATTGTCTCGCTTAGCAACAAAAATTTGGAGCTCAGTTGTGGTTGTGAGTCAAGGACTGCCTGTATTTCCCCCTATTTTAGGACTGTGTAATCTTCAGGTCTTTTCAACAGCTTGCTCATTGCTTCCCTATTTCCAAGGTCAGCTCTGTAACCCTTTATATTTGTATTGTTTTTAAGCTCCCCTTCTCTTTATTAAGATTAATTAAAATAATTAACCCAGCCATCCAGAGTCTCTCTTGATAGCAAGATGGGTGGCATATAAATTAAATAAATGAAATAGAAATTTTCTTTTAGATGGTAAAATTTGTATTCATCTTTTTTGCTATGTTATCTGCAGTTCACAAAACAGTCATACTGGTGCAATGAAATGGCTCGAAATCAATGTATCAATGTTGTTTTTCCTTCTGTCTCATAGGTAAACTAAAGTTTATATTTTTTTCTTCATCCATTTGATAATGTAAGATGAAGAGTTATGGACATTCCTTTCCATGGCGATCTTTAAAATTTTTTCCTGATGTTGTGATAGTTATTGGTTCATTTCTTTCTAGATATTTAAAACTTAAATTACGGAGGTTAGATCTGAATAGGGAAAATATTTTGTTTAATAACTGGTTTATAAACAGCTTTACTTCTGGAGCTGTTTGTAGCACGTAAGTTGTGAGTTCTATATAACATTTTGCAAATTCAGAAAAAAGTAAGAATTGGCTTATAACTTATCTATGAGTTTTAAGTATGTAAGTATTTAACCATAACTATTGCACCTGCAGCAGGCATTTGCAGTTAGCAAGTTGACTTGGGTTTACAGGTAACTCTGAAGTAATGCAGCCTCTTTTAATTTGTTACTATTCAGATATGTTTGGCTACTGCCCCCATTATCTGCAGGACACTTGTTTAGGGAGGCTGATCTGATGTAAGAAAACGTAAAGGAGCATCAGGACATAAACATAATTGAAGATGTTTATAGTCCAGCCTTTACCCCTTTGAAATGTTTTCCACAAACTCAGAAAAATGATATGAAGTAAATAATCCTTCCTCATTATTATCCTCCAGCATTTGTTATGAAGGACATATTGTTTTGGAATTAAAAGGTTCTGTTTATATATTGTGGCAAATAGTTGTGAGTCTTGTGAACAAATGAAAGCATTATTTCTTCATTCTATCTAAAAGGAATATAGTTACCAATGGCCATCATAAATTGATGGCCCTCAGCAAGAATGTTTCTAATATACTTTGTGGTAGGAGCAGCCAGTATTGTAGTTAGTGGCAAGACCAATTACTGTGTTTTGGAATGGGACATGGGTGTATCTTATGCTATAGCAGGCCATGAGAATCAATGTGAGTTAAAATATGCAAGTGTGTCTTTTATTTCTGCCCTGTACAACTCTGTTTCAGGGGATTATAAATAAAATGACTTATGTTTTGTCTTTGAGAGCAAAGCAAAAGAAAATACTAAGGGCATATTAGTTGTTTCAAACAGTGATTTTCTATTGGTCTTTTTTTAAATGTGTAGTTTTGTGTAGGCAAATACTGTTTTCTGATACTGCAGATTTTGGGTTTTCCAGGCCTTTTATGTAAGGTATGACCAAGGCTCCTACATAGCCAGCTCTGTAACAGAAAATGGGCTTTGTTTATCTAGTACATAAAAAAACCTACTGGATGCTTGGCGTAATAACTACAATTGGGATTTATTCAGCAAACCATTGTAAAAAGAACAACAGCTGTGAGCGCAGAGTTGATTGGCAAGCTGGTCTATCACCAGTGGTCTTAAAAATTGACTCTTTACAAAATCTATAGATTATAGACTGTTTTTGACATCTGTCTTTTACAAGAGCATCTTCATTCATTCCTTACTGTGGTAAGTATTCATGGGGAAATTATTTTTTTCTGCCAAAGACAAGCTATTGTCTTCGTATAAAAGACCAATGAATGCCAAAAGCATTCTGTATCAGGGCATTTCTGAGAGAACAGGCTGACTGGAATAGGATCCGTTCTGACACCTTCACAGTTATGTTGGCAGATGAATGAGGCTGCCTGCTCCTGGGCAAAAATTGCATTTCTATATTGTTATGATGATAAAATGGATATTCTGGGTTCTTGGTGCCTTTGTTTATTTTACCATTTTAATATTGAGAGCTAAAACCAGACTGCAGGGAAGCAGTGGTGGACTGAAGACAGCTTTGCTTTTTGTGAAATGAAAAGCCTTGAAATTCTAGATAAAGGGAAGGACATGGGATCACCCACAAGTGTCTCATTGAGATCCTGCCTGCAAGGAGACCATAAATAGTGGTTTCCAGTGGGTGTTAAGAGTTCTGGGAGCATAGTGAAAACCAGCTTTGCTCAGTTTGGAACTTTCAAATGGACACTGGTTTCACCCACTTGCTCTCTGAAATCATTTTAGGAAATGGCTTGTTAACCACCTTTTGGATATTAAGAACCTTCAGAATATCTTTCATCACAGTGGATGATTCTCCTTCAACCCATAGTGAAAGAAATTTCATATAAATTTAAGAACTTAATTTTTTAAAATTTTGAAATAAATAGCAAAAGGGTGGTAATTATGTTGATTTTGGAAAGTTTTAAACAGACTAAGGGGCTAGATCAGGGGTCTCAAACTCACATCATCATGGCGGCATCATATGACGTTTGGGACTTTCCCCCCCTTAGCTAAACTGGGTGTGGGCATAGCCAGCACGTGATGCATCTGGCCCACAGGCTGGGAGTTTGACAGCCCTGGGCTAGATGGATTGGAAGTAAGATTTTGAAGCTAATTGGATTGTTTAAAATGCTATTAATATATATATATATATATATATATATATATATATATATATATATATATATATATGGATTTTGAATCTAAGTGTAAGAAATCTTCCTGTGGGAAAACGTTGAGGATACAGGCAACCAGAAATAGTAAAAGATAATTAAAGAAGAGGCACAGAACAGAAAAAAGTATTTTAACCTTGGAAGAATTAAAGAATATTTGGAAACAGTGCATTCAGAAATTTCTCTTGCTACCATAAAAATAGGTTTAAAAGAATAGATGGATAGAAGAAGTATAAGTGAGAACCACACTGTTTTGGATATGGATTAAAAAATAACAAGATACAAGAATGATACAGAAAAAGATGTTATACAGGACTTACAATGAAACCCTTGATGTCTTAATAAATAAAGGGGACACATAAATGATAGAACAGTGACTTGAACAACTTTCTTATTTTGGACTTACCAGGAGATATATTACACTTATGAAGGAATTCCTGAAGAAAAAAAACAGGAAAATTGAAAACAAATCAGCTACTATTTAAAGAGAATAAACATCAAGATTTTTAAAATTAAAAAGAAAGAATATAAAATTGACTTATTAGACTAAGATTAAAAAATACCTGTTTTTAGTAGCTTAGTACTTTTTTTAAAACTAGGACTGAATGAGACTTTATATACTTGTTTATAGGTAATATATCAGAAGAAGGGGAAAGGCTGTGTGTCTCTGTATTTTCAGAGAAAGTGATAAATTATGATGTTAAAGGATTACACAAATTGGCTTACATGATTAAGATTAAAATACAGAAGTTGGTACTTCTGCTATGTGTTCAACTTGCAAGGCAGTTTCTGAGAGGAGACAAAGAGAAAATGATAAATGAATTTTAATCAAAGGGTTTAAAGATAATGATTTTAAATTTGTTGCTGTTTTCTAGTAGCTCTTAAAGGATTTTTCTTGACTGTTCAAAAGAGGAGGGAAAAGTTTGTTTATATATGAGATGAAATATGGGAAGATTATTTTTTGTATTAGAGAAAACAATCATTGTGTTGAAAGTAAAGGAATACAAAGTAATTTATTTGATTATAGTTGAAATATATATATTGTTATTTTGGGTAACTCTTAATGGACTTTTGCTAATGAAGGTTGAATGACCAGTCTTCATAATTTGTTCATAGATGAGAATGAGATATGGGAAGATGAGATCTTTTGAAATGTTAAAGAAGGTGATCAGCTATTTAAAATGTTTGTACTTAATAAAGGGGGCAGTCATTTCATTTTTTCCTTTATTTATTTTTTCTTTCCCACCCTTTTTTGTACCTTTCTTTTTTTTACTTTTTATATTTTCTTTTAGTTTATATTTGTATTTTTAAAATTTAATAAAAACATTATTAAAAATAGATATTGAGAGCAAAACAAGATCCTAGACCACATGATAAGATTAAATCATTGCATTGCATTGGTTGCCGGTTGTCCTCTGGGTAAGATTCAAGGTGTTGATGTTAACATACAAAGTCCTCCATGGCTTGGGTCCGGGGTACTTGCGGGAGCATCTCCTGCCAGCATTGCATTCCGATCACCCTGTGCGCTCCCACAGGCAGGGCCTCCTTGGGGTGCCGTCGGCCAGACAATGTCGGCTGGCTGCGCCCAGGGGTAGGGCCTTCTCTGTGGTAGCACCCACCCTGTGGAATCAGCTCCCCTTGGGGCTCCATCTGGCCCCGAACCTCCGCTCCTTCAGCCGCAACCTGAAGACTTAGCTGTTTCAGCAGGCCGGCCTGGACTGAAATAAGGTGGGGTTTTTTAAGGGAATTTTAATTAAATTTTATGGGTTTTAGATTTATTGGGCTTGTGATTTAATTATTTTTAATTAATTTATTGTATTATGATTTTATACTGTGAGCTGTCCTGAGTCCCTAGGGAGAGAGGGCGGCATACAAGTCTAATAAAATAAAATAAAATAAAATAAATAAATAAATAAATAAATAAATAAATAAATAAATAAATCTTGTAACATTTTCTTAAACTATTAATTGTGTTTTGTGAAATTAACTTGTGATCAAAGTAATAATGCAGATTAAATTCTATTTGTAAGAATTGCTTTATTTTAGGACTGATTTTTCTAAATAAAAAAGGTACATGTAATAGAGAATAAAAGTTGTAAGCAAGCAGAAACAAGGAGCGGTTTTAGGGCCTCCAAAGTTCTTGTTACAGTCTTTAAATTTTAATTTGATTAACCCTCTCCCACTGAACATCTGTATCTTGCTTTCTAAATTCTAGCTCTATTTAAGACTTGTTTTTCTCCTTTTAAATAAATTTTGAAATCCTGGTGCTCCAGGCTATAAATATTTCAAACAAATTGGAAGTGTACTTATCTGCTGTATAACTCTGGAACAGTTTTGATGTAGTACCTAGTTAGTTCTGAATATGAGCCATTGTGCTATTTGCAATGTTGTCAGCTGGAGAACAAGAAGAATACAAATGGTCCAGCTGGCAAAATTGTAAGGGGACCATCATCCAGGAGCTTGCTTTGACAGAAGGAAGATGATCCTGTTCCACCTCTCTCTCTTGCTCTCAGCTAACCCTATCAAAATTAAGGCCACAAACAAGCCTAATTGTTTTCATTTTGTTCATCAAGAAACTCTGAAGCTCCTGCAACGACTGTTGAAATCTCCAGGATGCAGGAAGATCCCTGTGTTGGTCCAGAGCAAAGATGATGTTATCGTTACAGCCTCCAATTTCAGCTCTGAAAGGTAATTAATGAAAACAAGCTGAATCCCAATTTGATAACTTACAACAGAGATAAAAGGCTTCTAGGAAAGCCCTGTGAAATTGATATTTTTTTAAAAAGCAAATATAAGTAGACCCTCACAATCTTATCATTCTTCTATAGCCAAATATACCAAACATGAAGAATAAGATAGTAAAGAGCCCTGAGTAATTTGTTTTGTAATCATCTTTTTTTCTCATTAGGATGTGCCCAATCTTCCAGATTTCCAATGTCACTGGTGAGAATTTGGAATTGCTGAAGATGTTTCTCAATCTCTTATCTCCAAGGACAAGTTACCGGGAGGAAGAACCTGCAGAATTCCAGATAGACGATACTTATTCTGTACCAGTAAGCAGAAGTATTCTAGAAAAATGTTTCTTTCAACTTTTTCAGAAATGAGAAAAGTAATTTGCTATTTGAGTCCTAACATGATTCACTTGTTTCCTTTTTACTTTCTTCCTGAAATAGGGTGTTGGAACAGTGGTGTCTGGGACAACCCTGAGAGGCCTAATCAAGTTAAATGACACTTTGCTTCTAGGCCCAGATCCGCTTGGCAATTTCTTGCCTATCGCAGTGAAATCCATCCATCGCAAGCGCATGCCAGTCAAAGAGGTGCGGGGTGGTCAGACTGCTTCCTTTGCTCTGAAAAAGGTGAGTGCCAGCTTGCTCTGGCTGTACTTTCTTGGAAGGCATTTATTTTCACTGTCTGACAGTGAAATGGTAAACATGTATCCAGAAGTATACACATTTGGTCTGTATATTCAGGATGGCTAAGGTATAGCGAGTTTTGTCTGTAATTACAAACCAAAATTGCCTCCACTGGGAATGAGTTAATGAGAAATATGACAGAGATGTATATGCGTGAGGAACGGCGGGCAGTCCCTTTTATTTTCTTCCATAATCTCCTTTCCACTCGTTAATCCTATCTAATTTTTTAGGAAATAAATTGAGTTCAATTGGATTTAGTCCCAGAGAAGTAAATGTAGAGATCTAATTTGGTATAATACTTTAAGGCCCAAGGCTAGAAAATGGGAATCCATGAGTTCTAGTCCTGCCTTGGCCATAAAGCCAGCTGGGTAACCTTTGGCCTGCCACTCTTTCTCAGTCCTAGGAAGAAAGTAATGGCAAATCACTTCTGAAAATCTTGCCAAAACTTATTAGTAAGTTTTGACCAAGCCACCACTTTAAGTTATTATTCTTGGAATGGTGTCCTACTTGGTTAGTTGGATAGATGGACATCCAACCTCCCAGAGGAGGTTGTATTTAAAGATGCTGCACTCTTCTGTAAATACCACAGAAGTATGTTTATTTTCCAATGAACCTACTTTTGATTTTGATAACTCTCTTACCAGATCAAACGCTCCTCTATCAGGAAAGGCATGGTGATGGTATCACCTCGGTTGAATCCTCAAGCCTCTTGGGAATTTGAAGCAGAGATTCTGGTACTCCACCATCCTACCACTATCAGTCCACGTTATCAGGCAATGGGTATGTGGAGTTGCTTTCTATGTCTTATATACACCTGTTGCAGTTTAGCTTGAAATATTAATTATAGTAGTAGTGAAATATTAAATGGTAGTGGTTTATTCTCCATAAGAATAGGAGTGTACAACATAGGGCCAAGACTATCTTCTGCTCCTGAAGCTCTTGTTGCAGTCCCGTCTCCCCTCTAAATTGTAAAATTACTAAATAGATTAGGAGTATTGCTATTAACTTAATCCTTCCCTCCTCAGACAGCACATTAAGAGGCCAGGTGCAGCTCTTAATATTTTGCATCTCTAACTTAAGGGGACGGCACCAACAATGATCAAAAGAGTACTATTCATTGTGAAACGTTTGGAACGTGGCAGAAGAACATCAAGATTGTTGGGTGATCTGTGTCTAGGGTGCTTAACTTGCACCTCTGTAGAAATTCCATTTTAGTGATAGGTTTGATGGATGACCCGGGGGTGGGGGGAAGAGAGCGAGGGGCTGCATGTGATTTTTTTTAACCTGTATCTTACAAGATAGAGGTTTTGAGGAAAGCATGGCATATGGGAAGCCTTCAGATTTGTCATTAGAGGAATCCCTCACTGCTTAAGAATGCCACTGAGCAATGAAGATCTGGGCTCACTAAGGAAAGTAACAAGAGTAAAGTTTTGATGTTATTCCTATTAGTCAGAGATCCATATACATAACAAAGGAAATTGAACTTATTTTGTGTGGTGAATTAATAACATCCATGTATATTGCCAATATTTGTTTCCCCGGTGGTATTATGAGTGCCAGTGAGATTCTTACTGTTTCTAGTACATTGTGGTAGCATTCGCCAGACAGCCACTATCCTTAGCATGGACAAAGACTGCCTACGCACTGGGGACAAAGCCACAGTCCACTTCCGCTTCATCAAAACTCCAGAGTACTTGCACATAGACCAACGGCTAGTTTTTCGTGAGGGGCGTACCAAAGCTGTCGGCACCATCACCAAGGTACTAGTGGATGGGGAGGAGCCTCAGAGATTGGCATCTGCAGTTGCATAATTTCTCTTCTTCATTGATTAAATAGTGTGTTGCTTTGTTTCCAATTACTGCTTGTTGCTAGTTACTGGTGGGATAACTGATGAACAATTTTGTTATTTTCCAGTATCTCTATATTTTTCTTAAAGCTTACAGTGTGTTGGATGGGATTAATTTTACAGCAAGTTCTATGCTTAAGATGGTTCTGTTCCCATTTTTTCAGAGCTTTCAGCCCGGGTAGTTAGAACAAGTTTGAGCATTATTGTTCAGTAAGGAACTTTAGTTTGGCAAAATGTTGCTTGTCTATCTGAATTTGCATTTAGCTCTGCTGGAAGGATCCACTGGGAAACTAGTGAGGAAAGGGTGGAGTTTTGGTCCTTTTTTTAGAGAGGCCATAACAAGTCAAGTATCTTTTAGAATTTTCACCCCATCCACAATGAAATCATCTTAGGTGCCCTGCATCAGTGTTCTTTCCGTTGAAATTAAAAATTGCTGCAATAGCCATCATTTCTAAAGACTTGCAAACCCAGTTACAGTTCTATGTCCTTTAAGCCTTGCTTCTGTTTGGAGTGAAGGTATTTTTCCAAATGGATTCTTCATATTTACAGATGCAGTGCACCAACCATCCTTTTTTAAGCATGGCAAATTCAGAATATAATTTATATATCATTCAAATAGAATAAATGAAATGGCTTAAATATTATTTTGCTGTTAGCATCTCTCTTTTACATAATGTTTGACCTTCCCTAAACTCCTGGAATTCTTTTAAAAAAGAGACTAACTTTAGTCTCTTCCTGCTTCAGGAGATGAGAGAGCTTAGCTTCTTTTTCTAAATATCTAAAGTCATATCAACTTTGCTTGGTTGATTCTATGCTTTAAAATAAAACCCAACACTCAGCAAAGATCCTGATTCTGGTTATCTGTTTTTGACTGGCAGTTACTCCAGACCACCAATAATTCTCCCATGAACTCAAAGCCCCAGCAAATCAAGATGCAGTCTACAAAAAAAGGACCCTTGACCAAGCGCGAAGAGAGTGGACCCCAGGCTGGCACAGCAGTGCTGACTTCCCCTGTGGCAGAGGATGCAGCCTCACTGGCAACAGTTGCCTCAGCACCATCTGGTGCTCAACAACCACAGGTAGATGAAGTGTCTTTCCCAGGCTTACCTTAAAGGGAACCATCGTTTCTCCTCCACTGATTTTGCTGAGTTCATATTAAGAAAATGCTTTTTAAACTAAGCCTTGCTGAACAAGCCTTTGCATCCTGATTCCCATTCCCTGCTAAGTCAAAAGAAAATAATCAAGCAGGGTATTGTATGTTCATTTTTAAAACTGTGTGTTCACAGTTGTTTTTCTGTCCAGAATTGGTATGACTACATCATAAAAATGAGTCCCAACACAGGCACAAATGTCAGGGTAATAATCTTGTAGCCAAGGAAACTGCTTGTATCTTTGTTTCCTTTTAAATGGAAGCTTCTATCTATCTATTCCATCTATCCCATAGTGAACAATGTAAGCTTTTTGTTTAGTTCAGAGTGAGACAGCTGTTTGTCTGCCTCAGGTTTAACTGTCCTGTTTAATAGTTCGTGGGATGTTAAGTCTTTTCCACATGAGCTTGCAATTCTTTTGCAGTTTGTGGATCCAGCTGTTTCCTTTATCTTTATGATGTTGGTTAATATAGTAAGGATTTACTGAAAGAGCCTTATTTTTACAGTTGCCCCAAAGTATAGAATGAACTCCCTCTTCAATTATGGGGCTTTCCTTGACTTACATTGAAGGCATAAAATGTATCCAATTCAAATTTCTGTTTCTGCAAGAGGAGTTTTTACAGTTTTGTGAGGTTTTCATTTGCAGAATTTATAGTATTCTATTGTATTCTAACTGTTAAGATGCCATTGTAAACTTTGGACAGGTAGCATGTTGAATTGACAAAAGCTTGAGAGTTTTAGCATAGCAATGCTCCTTAATTCAGATAGATTGTGCTCTGTATGTGCAATCATTATTTATCTAGCATGTCAGTCTCCTTTCTTCCTTTGGCCTGTGTGTGTTTGTGCCTTTGTTTTGTCTCCTGCCATGTGTTATCTGTCTAGTGCTTTCCACATGAATTGGAACAGAACTCCCTTTGTCCAATCTTAGTTGTCTGTTTGTTTTGGTTATTTGTCTGTCCTGTGTTCAGCTTACCTCTGCTTTTCTTTTCCCAATGCTTTCCTTCAGCCTGCATTGGATGAAGAATCCCACAATCAAGAGGGAAATAAGGTATTTCCTCTACTGTGGCTTATATGCCTTAGGAGCACAGGCTTGGAGAGAGCTCATCATAATCTTTAAATTGAATTCTCATGAAACTCAGGAACCTTCAGAAAGAACTGTTATGAAAATGTTTTCTCATCCCCTCATTTCCCCTTTATTATTTGATTTTGTTTATAGTTTGTTTTTCATCTTGTTACAAATTTCAAAGGAATTTACAGTGGAAAGAGAAATATGCAAGTATCACCTAAACTATACCAGTCATGTTAGGGTTGCTGATAATCAAGTACTCTTGTATTACTGGATTTTAATCCATGGTGGAAATGCTCCATGCCCACTTTATTTTGCTGCAATGCTTGTGCCGCTTAGCAGTTACAATAACAGAGAATACCCCACCATCATGACAATAAGAAAAGCATCAGCGAGATGTTCTCTTCTGAATAGGCCTGGGAAAGCTTAGAGGGAAGATGGCTTTTTATGGGGCTTACACATATCCAATACCCAACACTGTGACTTGTATTTGTGCTTTTTTTTTTCAATTTCTTTGCTCATCCAAAATCTCTTGTCTGTCTTATTCTAACTTGGGCTTTTTTCTCTCCTCCCCCCTCTTTCCCTAGGCAAAGGCTGGAGGTGGTGGCCGGAGGCGTGGTGGCCAGCGTCATAAAGTGAAATCTCAAGCAGCTATTGTGACTCCAGCTGGTGGCTGCTGAACATCTTTTCAGTAATTGAGAAATTCACATCTCCCCCTCCATTTCTTCAATTCAAAAAACCGGAGCAGCTTAACCAAAATCCTTTGCAGCTGATCTTCTACTGTGGAAGATTTTGGGGTGGGGGTGGGGACTGGGGTTGGGGAGGAAGTTTCAGGGAATGTGGGTTTTCCATTGAAACTAATGAAGGTGACAAAGAACAGATGGGACTGACCAGCAGCCACCTTCTCCCTTTTCCCAAAACATTTTGTACACCTTGAGCTCTTAGTCATGATTTTTATGTTTTTATTATGGTGGTTTTATGTGTGAGTGTGCTTATGAGCATGTGCATACAGGCATAAGAAAATGAAGTACCTGTGTCTTCTCCATTCCCACGTTCGTCATTAGGCTAGCCAACTTACTCTTTTGCCATTGGGAATTTCTGAAATCCCAAGCGTTTAAGAGTAAGAATATGTGGTATTTGGCAGGGAGGAAATAGTAGTTCCCCCCATATTTCCAATGGTTTGAAACAGATACTAGGTCTCTCTCTCTCTGTAATTTTACCATGACCATAGATAGCAACTGTCATAAAGGAAACCTCCCAAGCAAGCCTCATCCCAAACCTTAGATTTCAATGAAATCCTAGAAGTTCAGTGTGTATTTGCAAGCTTGTTTGCGCACACTTCATTCTTCCAAAAGAGGAGAGTTTTGAAAGTGAGATTTGGAGGCCAAAGAGAATTAATTTCATATTTTGTATTATTACGTTCAAAACTTATTTTTTTCCTACAAACTGTAGAGGCTTCCGACTGCATGCTATATCTAGGTTTGCACCCAGCTATGTGGGCACATTAGGAACAAGAAAGCCAGAGTGCAAGGTTGTTTCTGGTTATTTGTCCATTTATTTTCATGGCTTCCAAACCAATTTGAAGGCCACATTTCCTTCCTGCCATGAATAGATGCTGTCGTTGGCCTCTGCATATTCAGCTCCCTTCACATTACAGAAATAGCTGCCTGTTAATTTAATTAATTTAATGCTTTAGAGACCAACTTGGAAACTTGTTTCAGCCTCTCCATATTTTTTCTGTGACACTTAGAGACTTCATTAGAGGTGGGCTGAGGTTTATTGAATCCGCCATTAAAATTTAAAGTCATATTTGTGATTTTATAACTTTAGTAGCTATGTCTCTTCAAGGCACTCATTCTGAACTGACATTTTAACTGCATCATGTTTTTAAAAGAGAAAGCATGAAAAAATGTGGTTTGTAGTTAACTGGTTTGTAACTTTGAATAGCATTTTCTCTACAATGTACTGTTTCTTGGATTTATTCCATTCTAACCATTTTTTGGGAATAACCAGCCTTTTTTAAGTTATAAACATTAAAGAGCAGGTAGGACTACTTATACCATCTTCCCAAATTGGATGCGCTGTATATGTGTTGGATTACAATTCTCCAACAAGCATGGTTAACAGATATGCTATATGAGATTGATGGAAGTTGCAGACCAATCTATCTTGGAAGATGCCAGATTAAGGAAAGTTGCTATACCTGTCTTGCTTTTTTAACAAAATGCTCAGCATCTGCAGCATTAAGGGCACCCTGTCAGAACAAATCAGTGTGAGGATGATTAATGCAAGGTAGCAAAACCTGTGCTATTGCTTTTTACCCTGTATTACATCTGTCTCCTTGACTTTCAATACCAAGGGAAGCAGAGGCCTTAGTCTGGTGTCTTCTTTATTTCATTCTTTTGTTAGGAAAGATGAATGTACAATGCTGGCAAGCATTAAGAAAGTCACAGTGCTGTGTTCTCCTTTTTGAGCCGCACATAAAACTACTGAGGCTGGCATGGTGTCAACATTAAAAAGAACAATTTGGTAAAAAAGAAAAGTTTGTTGTTCTCTCCATTTTAAAGGAAATGGGGTATTACTTCACTAATCCTGTTACATAAAATGTAAATCAGGTTAGATGTAATTTGTAAATATGTTTTATATAGCTGTAATTTCTTCTCTGAAAAGTCTTGAAGGGCTAGCTGGTTGTTCTCCTGAACTGGAGATTAACTAAAATGCTTTCAGAATCTTGTAGAAAATCAAATTGACAAAAGAAACGTGTGCCATAAGAAAGATCCTGCTGAATTAAATCTGCTTTTTGTATACAGTGACTTAAGGGGTTGTGCAAAAGCATAAGCAAAATCAGGTGTTTACAACTGGTATTCAGCAAATGCTGCTCTTCATTCTGAAGGTATTATACTTTCACTGAAATCAGTAGCTCTACAGGTTTGACTAGCTTTAAAAAAACAAACCAGTATCACCAATTACATTCATCTCATAGAAGCAAATTCTATGTGCTTTATAAAGAATTGCCTTATCTTGTATCCCCCTGAGTTTCATACTGATGCATGATTGCCAAGTTCTGGTATTTTTAGGAAAATTTCTACCTAGCTTTTATATACATTTATCAAATTTTGAATGAAAAATAGTTTGTAGTCTTTTCGAGCTAGAAGATAGCTTAATTACTTTGGGTATCCTATTTACATCCTTTCTAGCACTACAAAAGAGGTGCAATTACCATAATTGTATGAAGTATTCCAAGGGCTATTTATAACAACTGTTCGTTCATAAGAAATGTGTGTTCAAACCTATTGCTATTTTGAAAACCTCAGATTGGAAAAGTTGCAATCCTGATTTTAGTTAAGCCTTAACATCAAATGTTTTCTTAAAATTAAACTACAGTAGTTTAAACAACAGTATAAATTTCTTCCTTAATTATGTAACTTTTTCAGCAGATAGGCTGTTCTTGGGACTCCTTCCATCATAGGAGATTTGTATCAATTTAGGAAGGGGGGGATGTCTGTCCGCATATGGTCTGTGATCTATTTGACAAAAACCTGTAGTGCCATTATTCTTTGAGAATTTTTACTCTACTTCCATTTTACTCCTCTCTGACAACACAAATTTCTTTGTTCATTGATAACTAGTTTCACCACTTTTAAGAAAAATCATTTATTGATTTATCTTGCATAGGTATAAATTGCAACAAAAATAACAGACTTTGCAGCATTTGTAATCTATAGACTTAGATACACTCCTCCCAATTCTCAATACAAATACAAAAAGATTTCTTAGGAGTATGATTTATTATTACTACCACTAATCTGTGGGGTACCTTCCTAAAGACAAAACTAAGTCTGGAAAAGCCATATTTTTCATGCTTCTTGTATCCATTTGAAAAACATACTGTATAAAAGCATTCCTGAATGATAACCATTGGGTATGTACAGTTTGGAAGCTACTATAATGCTTCCCAGTCAGCAGTCTTAACTAGCCGCCTGTAGTTTACTACCTTCAAATGTATGACTCCCATCATGGTCTGTGGTTATGTGAAAAAGGTTAGGTCTGCGAGTAGTGAGAGCGGCTGCATGCAAATGATAGGTGAAGGCATTGGCATCATAAAAGTATAATACTTTTTCATAATATGCTTATATAAGGTCACTGTTGATTCGATATTACTGGATTTTCAGTCTCTGATTGTGTTTTGTAACATGTTTAAGTTAAAAAGCTTTGTTAATTACACATGTTTAGCTCTATTATCCATGCCATGTGGTGGTCTTAAACCAGACTTGTTGGCTGAACCAAAATGGTGGCCAGGAATTAACATATAATAAAACTTAACCACAGGCTCCAGGTTGCACAGCCCCCAAGTGATGCACCTGGACATGATGGCAAGCCATGAAATTTGACTACATATAATAGGTCAAATAAGTCAATTGTCAAATAATTTGACCTATTTGACAATAAGGTCAGGTGGGCAAGAATACCAGTAAGTGCTGCTTAATTAAGCCTTTTTATTTGACACCTTTTAGCTTTTGTGTGTCACAAGAATACAATTGCTATTGACCTTCAAAATATTTATCTTTCTTAATATTGCTCCATTATTTCACAAAACCATTGCACGTTCATCATGCCCTATTAAATCCTAAGTTAATCAAATGTCTTAAAAATGCAGTATTCCAGAAATTTCAGTTTCCTTCTAGATAGAACCATCCATCAGTCACAGTGGCACACTGGTTAGAATGCAGTACTGCAGGCTACTTCTGCTGATCAGTGGCTGCCAGCAGTTTGGGTCTCACCAAGGTTGACTCAATCTTCCATCCTTCCGAGGTTCGTAAAATGAGGACCCAGATTGTTGAGGGCAATATACTGACTCTGTAAAACTGCTTAGGGCCGTAAAAGCACTGTGAAGTAGTATATAAGTAAGTGCTATTGCTATTGCTTTCATAACAAAAAACCCTGTCCTTAACCCGTTCCTATTTTGGGTAATTACAAAAAATTTAATGTTACATAAACTACATGGGACAACTAAGAACATGGAGAATGGGTGTGTCTTAAAATTTATTCCAAGTAATGGACTAATGCAGGCCTGAAGGAGCATAAGGATTAAGATGTTGAAACAAATTTTTGTAGGGTTCTTTTGGCAAGGAAAACCGCTGTCCCTTTATCTAATTTTTAAAAAAGTGCTGGAAACAGCCTTTACTGTAATGTTGAAGGGGAAGTCATCAATTTAAAAATTACTATAGGTCAAAGAACATTGGACTTATTACTGGAACCTGAAAGATAGAATAAGATGCTACCTGATTCTGGGCACCTAACAAAGAAATACTGGAAGAATGATAAGCTAGCAATTCCTTGTTCTTATTCTTAGCGAATGGACTGATAGTACCCATCTGTCATTTTCACAGATGCACACAAAGAAAGACAAATACTACCAGAGGTCTGCACCAACATCACAAATACTAGCTAGATCTTTGTTTGGTGCAGGTGTTAACAAAGTTTATAGAGCCCAATAATGTTAACAAATCTTTGTTAGCTAAATATTTCTCAAGCATTTAATGTGCTATGTTAAGTCACAGCAGTCACATCTTCATACCAAAGTAGTGAGGCAAGGCCCAAATAATACTATTTCTTCTATAATACTGCATGCACCAGTTCTAGTTGCAAGAAACCTTGTCCTTTGCCCCACACTGCTTCTCTCAGTAGGTGCATGGAATGAGTAACGGATACTACTCTGCCCTTATAGCTACCAAAGTACAGCAATAAACTTGTGCACATTGTGCACATCCACTACGTTTATATTTACAATTGAGAAAATGCTTTTAAAACAAAGCCCCAAAGCAGAGAAAATAGCCACACCCAGCCTACTCCACTGTCACCTTAGGGAAGAAAGGAACCAGCTGACTTGATTGGACTTTAGGAGTTCTTTTTCCTGCTACAAGAGAACTACTGCAGCTCCTCTGGATAGGGCTAGCAACAACCATTTGCAGAACTAAGGTTTTACTAACTTTAACAACATATATCAAAGAATGAACCTGGGACATTTACATTACTCTGGTGTAGATCACTATACCCTCCTTCTACCAGGTATCTCTGCACTCTTTCCAGTTGTCAGCATGGTTACCTACCTAAATGTTTATGTAGCTTCATTTAAATAGTTAATAATAAAAACCATTGCAGTCAAGAATAGAGATAATATTCACGTTGGCTAGTGTGTTCCAAATGCCAGATCAATTTTCCCCCATCTGATCTCTTCTAGTAATCCCAATTTATCTGATGCATTGATTCAGGGTGATCAAGTCAATGTCAACTATTAATGACCACATTATAGACCTGTAGGATGACCAATACATTTGGAGGGACCCAAATTAGAAATGCTGGACAAGGCTCTATGTCTCCCCCCAGATCAATTTTTCTAAAGCAGGAAGCATTTGTTGGTTCCAAAATGATTTCAGTCTGAAAAATTGGGTCTTTTGAGGCCAGAATTTCTACACTCTTTTGCCATGTATGGCTATTTCCTTCTCAAATAAAGATGGAAGGAGGAATCACTTAGGCAACAATCCAGAAGGCTATATTTACTGAGCACAGACTTCATTCAAAGACAGATTTCATTCATTGGGCAAAAAAAAATGTTCTTTGCATACATATATACTAAGAACAAAGCTTTTCCACTAGAAAAGGTAGTGAGTGTAATAACACTTTAGAGCAAAGAAAAAGGACACCATTTTTTCAATCTCTCCACCTGTAAAATTGTTTTGGCGATTAACAATTACATCACAGGGAGATAGTAAGGTTTTCCTTGGCTTGCTGTTTTATTCTTTGCTGGATTTGTTTTTTAACTAAAGGGGGGCTGCTTTATTTCTTTACTATTTTGTCAGCTGATACATGGGACTAATTTAGCAAGTTATATACAGTTAGTTGCACTTTCTCTGTCTCAAGAAACTATTCAAATAAACGTCTGAAAATTCAATTAGCTGAGAAATATAAGGTTGTGGTACATTAGGAGTTCAAGTTCCTGCTACTCTTAATGGCTTATGAGATTAATATATATATTACGCAAGCTTAAAAACAGCATTCAGTCCCTTTCCAACATATACAGTCTGAATTACAGCAGCTTCTGATATATCTATATTATCATCAGGAGTTGAAATCAACCCAAGAGTCTTAACTTTTTGTGAACGACAATAAGCAACTTGTCCTCTGCAAGCAGATTAAAAGCCAGAGTTCAATATGAAACAATATGAGCCAATATTCTAATACTGACTGTTGTAAAATATATGGGATAGTCAAGAAAACAGTATTCAGAGATATTTCATCTCTGAACATGCTGGATACTTTTCCATCAGCATTAGCAACCACCTCCCTCTTATTAGGAACTGGTATATTTGATTCTAGGTCAGAGTGAAGGCCTGACAACATCTCATTTTCTAAGAAATAAAATACTGCACATTGGGAAATATGTGTCAATATTTAACCATACAAATAACACTAATTTATCTTTACACTATTTTTCCCATAGAAAAACACTTTTTTCCATTCTTCAAAACTGCAGTGTCCAATTTTTAAACACATCACAGTTCCCTAATAAACAATCCCTGATTTTTCTCTGTAGCTTTTAACCTGTGCATTATTGCTTCCCATGGAAGTCAATCTCAATCTGTTATGGATAGGTTATCAAAATACATAATCAGAATCCTGTCTACACAGGAAGAGGAATGGCCCTAAGTCTACAATCCTCATCTGGTGACAGACTTCATGAAAACATTTCTCTACCTGCCTCCACACAATATGATGAAATAAAGGTGGCCAAAATTATGACACCACTTTTAAAAAATTCAACTGCACAGTTTCCAGCACACCTTCTGTATCCCCCAGAGCCATTCATAGAGTAGGTACAGGTAAAAGGCACCTTTCTTTGAGGAGATTGAGGCTTTTGTGAAGGATACTAATAAGGGTCTAAACAAGACCCAGAATCTGGCAAAGGCTTTATATCCTTACTTCATACCAAAACTTACGTTACTGCCAAGTTTTTTTCCTGCATTGCTTAGCTTGTTTAAAATGCCTTCAGTTCCCAGAAAATCGAGCTTCAGAGGGACAACCAGAAATCAGGTTTGGAGAAGTGTGAAGGATGGGGTAGATATGAACTGGATTAAGTATGTTTAAAAATCTGTTTGAAGAACAACTAAATATAAAATATCAAATCCAAAAGGCCACTTTCTTCCTCTGCACTCTGAAGCGTGTTGTTTCCAGGAGAGAGCTGACTGATTAGAGAGAGTCACAGCTTACATCCCATCTCTGTGCAACATAGCAAAAAAGATATATTGTCCATTCCAAGTTGCTTGCCTTCCTGACACTGCTTCCCAACTGCCTTTCACAGTCTGAAGTGCAGATCTTGAGGTAGGTGACTTTTGAGCTAGTGGTGCAAGAAGACATTATGAGACCAGCTCCCCATGCACACGGAAACGATAAATGCAGGTGTATTCTGGATGGCCCCAGTTGCTGAGAACTCTTAGCTCCACCAGCTGGAAGGCTGCCTGCCTGTCTATATTCTGAGGATGGGAAAAGAAAAGAAAAGGTTGACTTTTAAACATGTGACCCATAGAGAATGCTGGAGGATTGCTCCTTCAGCTTGGCCTAGTTTAGTTCAAACGCCCATTTATTGCCTAGAGAACAGGAACATGTCTCTGATCAGTTAAAACAGGAATGTGTCACTTTTTCAGCCATGGCTTTTCTCCCTGGAGATGCTAGAAATATATTTGGTTACATAGTAAAGCCTGAATAGAACAGGGTCCTTTTTTGTATGATTTCCCTTAAGGGAAAAAGTGGGTGCCATAAGTTCTTAAATGTTTCATGTACACATTTTTTTAAACATTTAAAAATGCTGAAAATTGATTGTGCAGTCTGGAAGTGTTGGGAGCCACAGATTGAAGGCAAGATGCAGGGTACATGCATTCAAATGTATAAACAAACTTTTTAAAGATGCCTTCACCAACAACCAATAGGAAAGGCCTAAACATAATTCTAATTTGTTTCTATCATCTATAGAAACATAATGACTGCCTAATTCAGCATCCCTGTCAGAACTCTGCAAGCATTGACAAAAGGATACAAACTGTTTTCCTTCTTCCCCAGCCTGTGCAGGCCTGTTAGTTTGGGCTCCTCATTACTGTCCTGAACAGAGGTAGTGGGGGATCTAATCCTTCACATAAGGAGAGTGCTGGGTTGGGGAAAGCTTTGAAGTCCATTTCTTTCACCAGGAGATATTAGCATAAGAAATAGTATGGGGCAGAACAGTAACATGATCAATTTATTCACTGTATTATTAGAGCTTATTGCATAGCCAGATGTTCAGGCTCTATTTGGCATTTTTATCTTTTTATCAAATCCTTCCCAAGGACCAGCCATAAGCAGATATGGATGTTTGATGGTGTTAAAGGTTATTATTGTTTTAGGAGCAGACTCTTGGGCTATGTATCTGCTGCCTCCATAATGGCTAATCCTTGGGTAGCTCTGGAGGTAATAACACAATGAGACCAAAACAGCTATACTTAAAAAACAAAAACTACTATTATAATCCCTACATTTTATTGTTCTGTTCGAAACCTATTTCACAAACAGGTTCTTTTTATCCAGGGAAGTCTGTATAAATAAAAGGGACATCAGCTTCATTCACAAATCCATTCAGTACTGAATAAAAATGGCAAATAGGGTCCTGTTTTCCTGTAGGCTCTGAAGCAGTGGTGGGATTCAAATT
The DNA here is from genome assembly GCA_009733165.1 of Naja naja. Classification (NCBI taxonomy): domain Eukaryota; kingdom Metazoa; phylum Chordata; class Lepidosauria; order Squamata; family Elapidae; genus Naja; species Naja naja. The sequence goes on along the minus strand of CM019154.1, from coordinate 23,461,843 downwards.
TTTTTACTACCGGTTCTGTGGGCGTGGCTTGGTGGGCGTGGCAGGGAAAGGTTACTGCAAAATCTCCAGTCAGAGGTGGCATTTACCGGTTCTCCGAACTACTCAAAATTTCCGCTACTGGTTCTCCAGAACTGGTCAGAACCTGCTGAATACCACCTCTGCCTCTGAAGCCCTTGGTCTACCCCGCCTCACCCTGATTTTTTTAGTTCTTTTTCTTACCTGAAAATGAAATGTTTGGATAGGATCCTCATCTTGATTGTATGTGAATTTCCCAAGGAGGACGCCCTCTTGATGCCCTTCGTCCTCTAAGCCCTGAGCAAACAAGTGAGGATGGGGATAGGAAAGGAGAGAGCTGAAGCCATGAGGAGTTTAGAAAAATCATGATGAGAGAAGCAGGCAAGGGAGGCTCACAGCCACTTGTGTAGTTGTGTGCCAAAATAAAACACACAGGTGGTAAGGCACATACAGGGTAGTCCTCGACTTACAATTGTTCGTTGAGTGACTGTTCAAAGTTACAATGGAACTGAAAAAAGTGACATTTTTCACACTTATGACCGTTGTAGCATCCCCATGGTCACATGATTTATATTTGGATCTTGACAACTGACTCATATTTATGGCAGGTGCAGTTTCCCAGAGTCATGTGATCCCCTTTTGTGACCATCTGACAAGTAAAGTCAATGAGGAAATCAGAGTCACTTAACAACCGTGTTACTAATTTAAGAACTGCAATGATTCATTTAACAAATGTGGCAAGAAAAGTCATAAAATGGGACAAAACTCATTTTACAAATTTGTCACTTAGAGACATAAATTTTGGGCTCAGTTGTGGCCATAAGTTGAAGACTACTTGTATAGAACCAACATAGCAAAAACAGGTCTGATCATTATAGACTTATAATCTCCCACCTCAAGGACATGTCTAATTACAGAATTTCAGTCAATGCCAGACTTATATTGAGCAATTCCTGAGCTGCTGCACTCTAGCTGCCCTCAGCCTCTTTTCAGTATGTTTTGAATCATTTCCCCAGCATAGAGTTTTTCCATACCCTTTTGATAGTTTAGCAATAATAATAAATCCAGCATCAGCAACAGAGTTGTAATTTTCTCCCTGCAGCAATTTATATAAGCCATAAGACATCCTAGTCCTTGATGGATGACATTATGACGTTTATTTCTCTTTTATTTAATTGTATTTATATTTTGTATTGTTTTACTGTATTCAATTTTTATTTTATTTTGGCTTTATTTAACTGTAGTTAAATACATGTCAATTAGTCTATTTCTTTACATAGATTAACTTGGGTCCAAAGTCATCCAGCTGGCTTCATGCTTAGGGAGGACAAACGTTTGGTTTCCTTGTTTCTATCTTGGTGTTTTAAAGCACCACAAAGTGATCCTCTGTGGTTTCCTTTAACCATGCTTTATTGGAAAAGTCACAAGGGTTGTGTTCAAATGCTCAGTCATAAATCATTGTTTACATATCGCTTATTGTGCTAAGGCAATACCCAACAAGCTACATCGTTCCCTAAAACCCACCACAGAAAACCACCTAGCCAGTGTTTCTGACCACCTAGTTCAAAGCTATCTATGAATACAAGAACTGATGAAAACAAATTAGACATTCACTAATTTAGAGTGAGTATTGGAAGACTATCTGTAGGGAAGTGCTAAAAACATTTTAAAATGAAACATATTCTCTCACTAGAATACAGAGTTGACAAATGTTAAAGACTATTTTTCAATCTTTTAGCAAAACTGGAAGCAGGAGAGAGGAGATTCCTATACAGAGAAAGTTCAGGAACTTCTACAATCCTTGACTGCCAATTAAATATGAGAGGAATTGCCTATTGTGGGCTGTGTTTTCCCTGTGATGGGGGGGAAAATCTGCCCTTTACAGCTCACTATAATTTGCTCTTTCCTGCTATGCTGTCCAGACTTACAAAGATTGTGATGTCCTTGGGGGCACTGGGAATGGTTCCACTGGGGGAAAGCGACTTGGAGATATGTTCTAGTGTCACAGCAGTGGGATGGATCCTGCTTGAAAGACGAATGACAGCAAAACCTTGGGAGCCTTGGAAGGCCCAACAATTTCCAGGATTGACATCTGGCTGTATCAAATGAGACAAACAAGAACGTGAGGTAAAAAGAATAAATCCTTGTGTGCAGATTTATTTCTCTCAAGGCACACGAATGCTCTATTCAATCAAAAGAAAGAATATTACAAACCCTGGGCAGTCTTTTGATAGAAATTCACAGATAAAATTAACACTGGCCCTTATGAAATAACCATCTTATTCAAAATAAAAACTGGAAATGTAAAAATTTCAACAAAAATTCCTCTAGAAGCACGTTTGGAGCTTTGCTCTCAGTGGAATAATAGGACAACATCCAACTAAGTTTATCATTCTCTAAATGCTTTTTTTTAAAGCCATGGGTTTATTCTATCTCTACCTTTATTAGGCAAAGGGCCCCTTCCAACTTTCTTTAATTTATAAATAACCCACTGCAGAGAAGCTTCTTGCCTTCTTGAATGATAAAGTAATTATGGATATCTCATGGTCATTACAATAAATGCTAGAGAAAGGAAGAACCATTCTCCTTGCTACAAAAACTTGTCTGCCCCATCATGGGGCAAAAGCCACAGGAAGTAAACAGGGTGACAAATAGGGGACATAAGCAAAATGCTGGAGAGTGAACAGGGAGGGGGAAAAAAAGACAGTGGTTCTATTGTTCCTTTGAAAATGAAACCATACCTGTAGAATGACTCTTGGAGACTGGGAGTGATACCACAATGGAATGCCAAAAAGGCTAAGAAGTGCAGTCTTGGTCTCATAGGTTTCTGAACACCGGGTGCTGATTACACTGGCCCCTATAGTGAACAGATGGAGGTAAGTTGTGCACTGGGCTAATCCCCAAATCATTCTGTAAATGAGGAACTATAATTCTTGGCAATTTTTTTTGCAGAGAATGAACCTGGAAGAAAAAGTTGCCAGCTTTTGGGAAGCAATAAGCCTGAAAATGCAGCATACTTTATGGACTCATGTCGTAACTTTAGAGAAAGAGGTTACAATATAATTGTACTTTTAAGTGCTGTGAAGAATATTGGAAGATACTTCTTTATAGTTTTATAACCTTTTTCTACTTTCTCCCATTTTCTTGAACTTTTAGCTTTTTCTGTTATTTCTCCCTTTTCATTGTCCCTGTTTTAATTTAGTTGAATTAGTTATTATTGCTCTTAATATATATGTGTGTATGTATATGTACACAGAAACACACAGAGCCAAAAAAATGCTCCCCAAATGTTTAAACCTATAGATGAAACTGATCAAAATAATTCTAGTTTCTTGACATGAAAACTGGAAACTTGTTGTGGAGGGTTTTTTCCGTCTAACCTACCCCCAGATTCAAGTGCATAATCAACCATTCCAATGCGATCTTCACTGTAGCGCTTCAGGGCACCATTCACAATATGATGAACTTGCTGAAACAAGAGAGCAAGGCTGAATACAAGAAGATTCAAAGGGAGACAACCTATACAGGGTCACCTTCTCTCAGGGTGATTGCCTGAGGGTCAGGTAAGAGCTGGAGTTGGAGTACAAAAAGTGATGGGACACATTCTCTGATACACTGTTTTCACTCTTCCAAGAAACAAGCTGCTTATAAACATCTGAAATCATCTATTTTTGTTTGCATAGAGTGTAAAAGGAACTGAAATTAAGTTGAGAAATATAAAGACTGCAATTCCTGTGCTAACAGCCAGAAAATGCTTCACAAGTATTGCCCTTCTATAGGGTGAGAGATAAGGAAAGAATGCTAGTCTCTCAACTTTGTGGCTTCAAGCCTGGGCAAGAGGCCTTTCAGCAAAGATGAGTTAAAACCTTTTGATACCAAGGCAAGGGGCATATACCTCTATTTCTACTACAAAAGCTAACAAAACAAAACTGCCTTCTTCATGCATCTGAGGTTAGTTTAAGAACACAGGGAAGGCTGCATAAAACATATTGTCTATCTGCAATAAATGGGATGAGTAAAGAGGTCAAGAGGAAAAATATAGAAGGATAACATCCCTCTCCCTGTTGCCCAATCTATTTATGATTGATAGCAGAATGCCACAAAATGATAGTTTAGAGCCATGGTAGTGCAGCTATTAGAATGCAATATCGAAGGCTAATTCTGATGATTGCCAACTGCCAGCAGTTCGGCAATTCAATTCTCATTGGCTCACAGGTAAAGCACAGTGTGAAGCAGTATATAAGTGTAGGTGCTATTGCTAAGTGCTATTAACTTCTAGAACCTACCCATTCAGATAAAAACAGTGCAATTAATTCACAATATAAATCACAGAGCAGGTCTTTACAATATAGATTTGCACATGTGCAAAGAACATCTCGTATAAACAACATCCCTTTATTCAGTAGATATTAAATGATGTTCTTCAATTTATTGGGAAAGACATCCTCATACCTCCTCAGTCACTCCTGTAATTCCTTCTTTATGAAGGGTGACCCCAACATCCCGCACAGACAATTCTTGGTCCTTCAAGATCTTGGCAAGGATCTTGTGCTCCAATTTGCGTAGCTGCTCCTGTAATTCTTCATGCTGGACAAAAGGTTTTCCAGTTTTGGACAGGAATTGGCTAAACCATGTTGGAAACTGAATTTCCACCTAAATCATTAAGAGAAGAACAAATTTGATAAACAGTTTATTCCTCCATCCTCACTTTTCGTATCATGTCTGATTTTCTATCAAATGAGATAGAAAGTGTATTGTCTATTTCAGAAGAATCTCTGAATTATTGTGGACTTTTAAAAAGAACAGATCTTCCTTAATCTGATACCTTCTTAAAGGTGTTTAGTCTCATCATCTGTAGGAAATGTTTTTGTTGGCTGGGGATGTTGTCATGGATGGATCACTTTTTGATAATTTTTACAGTAATGCCTGCTATAACTCACTACAGGATTAGTTAATATGGTCTAAAACCAGGCACTCTAGAGAGTTTCCTAAATTTACTTGATGAATTTCCTGCCTTTTCTGTAATACTGTTGAAGACCCAACTGATCTAGAAAACATGGAGATGGTATGTTCAATTTATACTAGTGCTCCCAAGTGCCCTCTTCCTTCCAACAAAGTTTGAGTGGCACCTTGAATCACCAGAGAGTGAAGAGAAATAGGGCAGACATTTAGGGGGCAGGACCACAAGCGGAAGAAAATTTGGAACAAATTGATTTAAAAGTGGGAAACCTATTAGGAAACTCACATCTTCTCGCATTTCCTTGATCTGCCCTGGAAGAGATTCCACTTGTCTTGACAATGTCTTCTGATGAGAACCTAAAGTCACAAGTTCCTTTTTCAGACTTGATAAATGTTCCTCCAGTTTGTCCATTTCCTTTTGGAAAGTATTCATTAGGCCTTCTTTTATGGAGCTTTGAAAGAGGAAAAAACAACAAACATTGAGGTGCTACTTATAATCCAATGCAAATAAAAGGTATTTATCCACGTTTTTCAATTGTGTTTATCAAAAGCTAGCTTAAGAATATGAACTTTTAGACCTTTTAATCCTCGGTATTGACAGTTATGCAAACTGTGCCTTTAATCTTTAATAATAATATTGCACACAGTATGTGGAATCCTTGGACAATCTCACATCATAGCAAGGTAACAGTTGGAAAAACCCAATTTCAGTTTTGTTAATGAATTTTATGTCAGCTGGTCTGGGAGCTCTTGCTTATTGAACAACAAAGCAAAAGTGTTATAAATAAATGCATATAAAGATTATCTAGCTTTTTGTGGATAGGCCATGTCTTCCATAGGCTATTGAGTCCCAACTCCCAGAAATACTGATTGGATGATTAACAACCCTGTAATTCAACAAAGTACAGAGAAGCATTACCTCAAGAAAGTAGATACAAAATATGAGCAATCCCAATACTAAAAACAAATTTGGCTATGAATACATTTCTACTGCAAAGAATTGGAGGTCATAATCCTTTTTTTAAAAAATCTAAATTTCCATGCATTATATTATTGCATGTGTATTCTTACAGCACTGCTTAGTAAACATAGGACAGAAACAAAAGTACCCTGGACAGATGCAATAGAAATGTTCCTGCTTACTGTGCCTTCTTGAAATGACCTGATGGTAACTGCACAGGCAGAAAAGTTAAGTCGGACCTCAGTTAAAATAACCATCTATTAATCATCATTCTAAACAGTTTGGGTAGAAATGCACTGAATTTTATGAGTGCTAAAATGCTTTTCTAGAATAACAATTCTTGCAAGGTGTAAGAACATTCCATGACTCCTTTGTTCCTTTTCAACAGAAACAGGAACATAATTTGCTCATGGCGCTCGAATTACCTTTGCCACTGAGCTGTCTTCTCAAGTGTCTGGGTCTCCACCTCCTGTGGGGAAACACCAGTTAGCACAGGCAAGATTTTGTATCAGTTATAGCTTTCAAGTTTCTTAGAAATCTTAGGCAGATGATTAAAAGCCAAAATGAAACAAAACAAAAAAGGGTAAAAAAGAAAGGGAGGAGAAGTGTGGCTGATCTCTGAGCCAGTTTTACACCAGTTCATGTTCCTAAATTACTTGTAGGAGACATGTATACCTGTTAGATATAGATTGTCAAATATATGTTATTGTTGCATTTGGGATCTCCCGAAGCTGGTTGAGAAGCGAGCAGATGCTAGTAACCCAACCAGTAGGACTAGAGACTCTCTAGGGATTTAGGCTAAACCAGGAACGGACAACCTGAAGCTTTGGCGCCTCAAGACTATGAGTCCCATCTCCATATTGTACAGCCCCAGAGCATCCTCCTGCTTTAATAGGTCAACATTTGCACTATCTTTTCCCATTTTGAAGCAGCATAAAAAGAAACTGTAGTTAACCTCTAAACGTAGGCTGAGAAAAAAAACTCAAGTCTGCCATGCTTACTAAGAAGGGTAGAAAATCCTCAGTCCTCCACAAGTATGTCATCAGTAGTTGACTTCGCTTCACTAAACAGACCCACTGCAGTCCTTCCAATTCCCTCAACCAACACAGAGGGACTGAATTTAAGATACTATTCGTTTTGGACTGTTGCCCTTAATAACAGTTGAACTATTTGTATAAATGGAAGTTCCTTTTTCAGGATTAAGTCCACTAAAATTCAGTGGTACATAGGATAAGATACGTATGTCTCACATTTAAATGGGAAAATGTAATTGATCGTGCCCAATAGTGTTGCCAGATGTTTCAAAAAGTTTTGAAAAACAGTTGTGAAATATTGACATAAAAGTTACATGCATAAACTCTATAGAGCAGGACAGGTTTTGTCATACCATTAAATCTTGTCCACTTTATAACAAACTCTAAGCAAATTCTACCTCAGAAGTCTGAGAGACTTTCTTCAGGAGATTGTCAAAATCCTTCTGCACCTGAGATCGGAAAGCATCCAACTTATTCTAAACAAAAGAGAAAAAAAGGAACACAAATTAATGAATGGGGAAAATGCTGATTAAAAAAGTAAAGACGTTCTTTAAATTGAAGTAGTTTTAAATTTTACTTGTTTCAAATTTCTTTAACATATAAAAATGAATCCAGCTCACAGATGTAATTATAAAGAGCAATCCTCTCTTCTGTTCATCTAGTCTCCAACTTTTTTTCACATTACTATACACAGTTCTCATGCCAAAAACAGCAATGTTTTCAGATACCAGGAGCTTGTACACATACACATATTATGAAATGGTGGCAATCTTATTCTGAGTTCTTATGAGTAATATCAGTGCAATCTTTACTATTTCTTTATCTTGTGAAATTTTTGTCAAGTTCATTAAATGTTGAGATTCTGTGAATGCAAAATGTAGTGGCCCAAGAGCTCACCAGTGGCCGCTGGTAGGATTGGTAGGATTAGATTATACTTACATTCCGGGCCCTGCATTGGCTCCTATTAGCTTCCAAGTACAATTTCAAATGCTAGCTGTAACCTAGAAAGAGCCTCATAGCTCAGCCCCAAGTTACTTGCAGGACTAAATCTCTCCCCTGAAATTGGCTCAACCATTTTGATTAAGCCAGAAGAAACAATTAATTGTTCACCATTTGGTGAAAGTCAAGGGGGCTGAAGGCCGGAAGCATTTTTGTTGGTCAGGCCAGTCCTCTGCTATGACCTCTTGTTGGAGGTTTACTTATTGTTGCTCTGAAGTTGAAGATGGAATTCTTCCAGAGGGTATTTGAACCATCTCACCACCTAGTGGTTTAGGTATTTTAGGTTGTTTTTGTTTTATATATCTTATATTTTATTTTATGGTATGCTACCAAGTGTCTGTTTAGATTAGATTGTGATAGAACTGCTATGTTTGATAAGCTTCTAGTTAGGGTCCCATATTTTGAGATTGGAGATTAACATTCTTTGAGCAATTAGTGGCTCTGGTTTACAATAATTCAAGTTTTTACAGTGCACCTTTCCTTCAGCCCCAACTGGCCTCCTTGCTCCCTGACCTGGAGATGAAGATCTATGTCTGAGCCAAGCTTCTCTCTCATGGCTGCCTCTTGCTGAGTCATCAGCTTGTCCAGAAGCACCAGGATATCCTCATGTGACGGGGTGGCACCTTCTGTGTTCTTTCTCTTCTGGAACTCTAGCATAGAAGCTGCAGCTTCCAGGGTCTCAAAACGTCTTTCCAATGCCTGGAGCCGAGACAAAGCCTGTTGCTGGGCCTTTTAATTAAGAGACAATATGAAAGAAAAAAGAATGAAGTTTCATCCAGAGTTTAATAATCTCAAGAACTGAATTATGCAGGATGTTCTGCCTGAACTGCAGCCAATGAAAAAAGTAGAAACACTTGTAGACTAATGTGAAAGGAATACTTTTTTTTGCTCATTACATTGGGTTCCAGGTTGCTCCAATATGTAAGACAAAGACCTGGAATAATTTTCATGATTCACTTTAAATTATGGATTATTTTATATTATATTAACATTTACATTGAGATGTATAGAGGTATTTACAGTATTAGCATCTCTCCTCTTTCTCTCTCTCTGTCTCTCTCCCCCACCCCACCCCCTGGGTTGGCTTTTCTGGATTGCAGTCTCTGCGCTCAGTCACCTGAACCCTTATCATCTACATTTGGACTACTGCAATATGCTCTACATGGGGCTATCATTGAAGAGCATTTGGAAACTACAACTGGTGCAGAGTATGATGGCATGGGTAGTTCCTGGGCCCCTAAGGTGGCTCGTGTTATATCACTGTTCTGTGAGCTGCACTGGCTGCTTATTTGCTTCAGAGTACACTTCAGGGTTTGGTTATTACCTTTAAAGCCCTAAATGGTACAGGACCAGGTTACTTCATGAACCATCTCATCCCAATGGACTTGCCTGCCCATCCATGCTGTCAGAAGGGGCATGCTGCAGGCCTGCCAATCAGGAAATTTCAGCTGGCATGGTCCAGGAGAGCTGCCTTCTCTGCTTGGCTCCTGCCCGTTGGAACATCCTGCTCCCTGAGGTGAGATCAGCTCCTACTCCCCTGACCTTCTGTAAGGGCTTGAAGACCTGGCTTTGCCAGTTGACTTGGGGACCCAACAGGGGAGCATCACACTGGAAGTGGTTGATGAATTAAAAATTTCCCCTCCCCTCCCCCCACTCATCCTGCTCCCTCTCCATCTTTTAACTGTAAATTTACTTTGGATTGTAATTTATTGCTTTGAAATATTTATATAAAATATTTATATTTTATGGTTTTATGGCTTTTAATGTTGTAAGCTGCCCAGAGGAACTTTAAAACAAGATGGGCAGCAAACAAATGTGATAACAAATCACTTAAGACCCACATTCCTCACCAATTTATACATATTTTTGTTTGATATTGGTTTCATGCTGCACATTATTATTGCTTATTGAAGATGTATTAAATAGTTAACATTTGTGGAATAATCTTGTAGATCAAATCAATATTATAAATTGTAAATAGAAGGATTTGAAGCTGAGATTATATTCCTTGCCTAAGACGGTGTAATAAGCCCATGGCAAAAACAATATTCAAACTAGGGCCTTCCTAACTCAATTTTTTTAGCCATTACTACCACCTTTCAGACTGAAAGAATCTACCAAAATAACATTAAGTTGGTTAAGTGTCTGTGCTACATTTATGACATGAAGAAATCCTGGTGATTCCTCTTAAAGCACTGTCCAATTCTCAGCAAATATGAGAATTTTGCAGTAGGTGATATCCAAAAATGAATATTCCCTACAAATACCACTCTAAAGCCACATAATACACACCTCAGAAAATACAGCAGTCTCTCCCATTTCTTGGCCTTCTTGGTACCAGAGGGAAATAATTTCACTGTTCCCCAAGAAAACATAGAAGGTTGAAGCCCAAAGGGATAAAAATACCAGGCACCTAAAATAATTAGAAAAGTAAAATAATCAAATAAAAAATGATAAACAATAATTGCAGAGTATATTCTAAACATGAAGGCTGGCCCATTGTATTCAATGAAACTCAAGATATTGACAAACATAATTCTAGAGTTCAATGTTACATTCCATATTTTAAAGTTCTCATTTGTTTTTAGGACCATGCTCTCAGAAAGATAACACACAAAATTATATTTCTAGAAGAGAATAGTCAGAAAAAGATCAGATATTGAAAGAACTAATGTTGTTACCAGCAACAACATAAAGCTCCTTTTATTATCTTATTTCTGATATACCATACATGCTGGCTGGGGAATTCTGGGAGTTGAAGTCCCTGCATCTAAAAGTTGCTAAGGCTGAGAAACACTGCTATACGGATCTTCAAAGCATTTTTTAAAATTATTTTTTTCTGGTCTTCCAAGGAAAGTGACTCTAGCCATTAGGTATAGCTCTTCAGCAGTTATTAGGATATGGTCTGACCAAATGGAGCTGTGGTTGCAATTGGAAAGGATATATAACATAGAAGGAATAAGCCATATATAGAAGTATAGAACCCCTAAAAAATACCTTCAATAGTGTTAGCACCAACCACACTGGGAAGAAAAGCAGAACTCTGAGCCTTTCTGAGTTCAGCTTCCAGTTGTATCAGGGAAACACTAAAGCCCTATAATTCTTAAGAAATGGGCCCGCAATCCCTTCCACAAGTATTCTCAGCTGGATCCTGAGACTCATTCCCACATGTCTCTCTCAAAGAAGAAGCCAACAATTAAAAAGGGCTAATCTTTTAAAAGATATAATAAGACCCCGACAATTGATTCATATTATTGCAGAGAAGCATTAGTTTCAGCATTGTTAACCATACTTCTGAAGCCAAGCCAAGAATCTCTAAGTGCTTATTTGCAAAAGTGGCAAGTGGACTCACTCGATTCCAGATCTGTACCAATAAACAGTTTTTATCTCATTTTGTTTGGGACAAGTCATTGCTTGGGTGGAATGCTTTCCTGAGAACAAGAACTGTATTGGGGGAGGAAAGACTTCCCAATTTTTCCTGGTCACTGTTTTCCTAATTAAAATTTTCCAGCTGAGTTTATCTGCTTAAATGTCATGAAAGAAATCACAGATTCTCCTACTCAGAGGTACATTTTTTTAAATAGAGGAAGCGATTTTTAACAGAAAAAAATAGGAGTGCATTAAAAAAATGTTTCCCTTCCCCCAATTTTTCCCTTCCTTTCTCAACGGTTGCACAATGTAAGGCAAAAGTCTGCAGAAAGAATCACATGTTGAAATATAAGATCTACAATAATGCTATTTTCAGAGTGATGTCATCTCATACTTTCTAAGAGGTACAGACAAAGGCAAACATGAAACTCACCATAACCAACACAGCTCAGGAACAAAAGCAGAAGGATAAATAACAACATCTTCTTTAACACTGGATAGCTCCTGGGCCCCAAACAACAGGAGAGAGAGAACAAACTGTTAATACAAGGCAAAATCAAGCATTATAAGCAAAGCAGTGCTGCCTCAGCTTGCTGATGAAAGTAGAACATGTAATGTGAACCTCAATGAAATGAGGTTTACACCCCAATTTCATATAATTGGCATGATGATGCCATATCATAAGTGCTGTCATTAATATTGGAAAGTAATTAAAATACATAGACCTGGTTCACATATTGTACTGTGTTGTTTACTTAACCATACATATAATACTCTAAGCTATAGCCACAGATTACTAATTATAATGGCTAGGTTCATTCAACCAGCTAAACCAATGTGTTTATGAAACTATAGTCTGCTTGTGTTTTTTTTTTACTTAATGTGTAGGGTAGATTCAGCTATTGTAGTATGGTTTATAAACTGCATGGAATATGGTTTAGTATTGTATGAATCCAGTCAATCATGGTTTATCGAATGGTGAAAAGTTATTTAGCAAAATGTGCAAGCCCAATCATCAACCACAGTAGAGTTTGGCCACTTCAAACTTTTAAGTCCCTCCCATAGCTCTTAAACATCTGCTGTTAGATTGTGCATATTATAAGCGTCTAGTTGGTTAGATAGTTATTAAATGAAACAGGGCTGTAGCAGAAAAATACACACACATTCTAAAATGCTGGTGAATTTGGGGATACTCCAAGCTGCGCACCTGCAGGAATTTCTTCTATTCCCCCCTTTTTCAGTTACTTTTCCACTCCATCCAGGAATCAAAGTTAGCCACATCCCTTTATATTTCAAATTCTATTCCCACTAACCGTGTTAAAATGAAGACATCCAAGAGAGAGGCTGTAGTTGTTAGACGATACCACATGGTTCCCATCCACCAGTATAACAAACCAAACAGCCATCCTGCAAAAAAAAACAAAAACAAACAGAACAACTTTTAAATGAGCAACAGCTCAGCTTTCTTTCCATCTCTTCCCTTCCTTTACAGCTGAATTTCTCAGAAGCCGTACTTGCACATTCAATAGCAGAAATGGTAGTTTACAAAAACCCACAAGACATTATAAATTACACATACTGTATATATGCCCCTTGATTCCCAATGACTCTGGACAGTTTAAAAATTATTCAAAACTTTAAATAAAAATTTTCCAAGTTGAATTGCATTCTTGGACAAATTAATCTCAAATTAAAATTTCTCCAGCTGCTTGATCCTAAGCCTCTGGCCATCTCTTAATATAATTCTCTATATCCCTTCCAAATGAACATTTTCAGCATTATTTTGAAGAAATCCATATCAGATAAGTTAGCACTGAAAATGTAGTAGAGAGACATAGACACTACTATATAGCTTCCTTTGTTAACATGTGTAATAATTAATCAAATTTCTAACAATTCTTTTCCATTTACCTGGGGCTAAAAGCACCAGCCAAGTAAAGGACCCTACTTTGGAGAAGATACTCTTGAACCCAAAATTGGATGTATTCTGGTCCATGGAAGAACCACCTGCAAGAAGCAGAGACAATTTTGTCAGCTAACAAGTCATCATTGATTCTTTCTTTCTTTCTTTCTTTCTTTCTTTCTTTCTTTCTTTCTTTCTTTCTTTCTTTTCTTTCTTTCCTCCCTCCCTCCCTCCCTTTCCTTTCCTTGTCTGCCCCAGTTTGACAGTGGCCCACAAACAATTTCCAAGGATATGTCTGTATGTTACAGCCTTTATTCCAACATCCACCTTACCCTAAGTTTAACAGATACAGGTGCTCTTAAGGTATCGATTTCCCCTACATCCCACCTCAAAGCATTGCATGCAGTTAATAGAGAGCACAGCTGATGCACACTTCACACTCTGTGGCAAGAATTAAGGCAAATATATGTGTCCCAGGATAACATTGCAGGGTCCAATCTGGGTCAGTCACTAGGACCAGAGATGTAGTCTTTCGAGCTTTCAGACTCGTGCTAGAGCTCATCCTCAGGGAACTACTCTCTAGCAGAGAGAGTTAATTAAAGCTACCCTCTGCTTTGGTCTATTCGGTGTGTGGTATAAATATAAATATATACAGGCACCATATAAATACCACAGACCGAATAGACCAAAGCACATTTTCTGCTAGAAAGAAGTTCCCTGAGGATGGGCTCCAACATAAGCCTGAAAGCTCGGAAGACTAAATCTCTGGTTCTGGTCATTGACCCAGGTTGGATCCTATGGCAAGAATCTTGTAAGCCAGGAATTGGCCAAATTGGATCCAGTGGTTTCCTCCAGTTACTTTATCGATCTAAAGCAGAAATAAAATATTAACAGCTGTACTGTTTTGGTAGCTGAGTTTGTCTGATTTATGAAAGGAGGTTGCAGACATAGTTGTTAATCTTTCCTCTGTATAAATTAAACTCATCCTCTGCCAATTATATGGAGATAGTAACTATTGATACTGTCTCTGCATTACCAAAGATCAGGTAGATCAGTTTTGCTCCAGCTGTTTTTTTAAAAAACAAACTGAAAAATATTATAATGTCCTTATTTTTGTTAAAAAAAGTAACAGACAAGCAACTTCTCTGTGATGAGTGGAATAACAAAGATCTGCGGTAGAACCAAAAATCAGGTTTTAAGTATGCACAGCCCTGAGGCAAACTTTAATATGTGTAGTTCAAGGAGTTCATCAGGCCTTTTGTTAGCTGATGGCTTACTTTAGTTTATCAAGCCAACCAGTTTTTGCTGTAAATGATATTAACAAATTCTATCCCCAACGTTTTTCCTCCAGGAGTCCTGCCTGATTGCTTAGGTGCACAGCACTTCCCAATACCTGTGTAGTCATCCTCAGAGGAATAACCAGATGAAGAACCATAAATGTCATATGTCTTCCTGTCTCCTAATCCATTGATTTTCTTATTGGATTCGATGCCCCCTGTACCTCTTCTCCGTGAAAGATCCTCACCTGACCATAGATTTTAAAAAAATATTTTAAAAATAAACTCAATCATTTTTTTATACATTTCTTACCAAAAACTTGAATGAAACTAGATACCATGAGCTTTAGAAAATTAAGCATACCATTTAGTGAAAATTGCAGGAGAGCTTAAAGATTAATTCCCTTGTGCCTTGAGTTTATTTTCTGAATTCTACCCGGGGGTAGAATTCTACCCGGGGTTTCATATCAATGTTTAATAATTGTTGTTGATGATGCAGGTGATGGATTACATCACCATCAAGAGCTACAGTATTTTATATTAATTGGTTAGATGTTTGAGAATTCCACCAGCCAGCTTCCCTTGAATAGTCTTTCTTTTGCTGGAATTTCAGCACATGTCCCAACTCAATTCTCTCTCAGTCTTGCATTCAAAACCCCGACTAATTCAGAGAAGATCATGCATGGCCTTTCAGGTATTGCTGTACTTTAACTTTCATCAGCCAGAACAATATTCCAAAATCATTTGGCTGATATCCATGGCACCAGTTGAAAAAATGATACAATGTCAAAAATATATTGACAGCATACAACAAATAAAGATTGAATGAACTATGAAGCATTCTGTATAAATAGTGTAAGTCACAACAAAGGACCCTGAGAGATTTCAAAGGCCAACAGATTTACTCCAAATATGGTCTTCCAATAGCATCAAATTGGAAATAGGTTCAAGCCCCATGTAGGCTAGATGATGCAGAAGTATATTCTAACTTGGGTATGAATTATGCTAACTACGGACCAGGGTTAATTGAAAGATTAGATAACAGGTGAAAAACAATTGGGGATCTGTACAATGACTATGCAGAGGCAATAAGAATGAAAAGCTTATGTAGTCCTACAGATATTGTGGATGCCAATTCTCATCAGCCCCAACTGGAATTCCTAGTCTAGTTCAAAAACATATGAAGGTCTATGAATTTCCAATTTGTTGCTTTGCATTTTATATTAATTTCTCCCAAGCAAGTGCCCGGCATATATTTTAGAACATGCAAGCTAGAACATTTCGGAGAAATACTTACTCCAATAAGAACTGCTTTCCAATGGCTCATCAAAGACCGCATTACTTTTAAGAGAAAATCCTCTGTCATCAGTTAGGTAAGACTCATTAATGACAGACTCACTGTAGTAGGAGGTAGTATTGGGAGCAGAACTGATCCCTAGGCTAGGTGTAGGGGAGAGACGTTTCACACTGCTTGGTTTTCTTCTCAGGGTTCGACTGCAGGAGAAGAAATGGCGTATTGATAAACTAGTACATGGTTAGATGAAGAACATGAACATGTATATGCATTTGTACACATGCATAAATGCTGTTATTTAGAATTAGCACCAGTAAACTCCTACCACTTTATAGAATCCACATCCCTAAGAGTAGTATAAATAGTAGTATACCTGTTTTGTGGTTATCTTGTTTCCTTATTAATTGTAAAGCCATTATTTTGTATTTGGGGTTTTCTGCTATGTAGCTCCATACTCAGTATTTGAACAACATTCTACATAAGATTTATGTAATGTTTCAGCTGCTGCTCTTTGCAAGAGATCAATGACTCATTGTAACCTGCTAGCTTTGGAATTAATAGAACAATCCTTTGGATGCTCTCCAAACATTGGCACTTTTGGGGTGAATTTTCTACCACACTCCAAGGAGAGAATAAAATAGCACAAGCAGTTTTTTCTGAGTATAATATTTTTCTCTAAAGTTCCTGGGTATGGAAGAAGTGGGAGTAATACAGACGGATGGTAATATCCTTTTTATCCACCCACACTTCTTTAAACAAGCAGAGGCAATGCACCAACGGAGAAAATACTCAGCCTACTCTCTTTCCTGCCTGCTTATTCTGCAACAACAATTGCTTTCCAATGTGGTTAGAGCTGTTTAGAGGAAGCAAGAAACAGAGCTGAAGAGATTAGTAAAACTCTGGCAAATCCCATCACAGGGAAATCGTGCATTAGTGGCAAACAGAAGCCTAAAAGAAAACTATGAGATCAATGCCTTCTTTGTTGATTATTCAAAAGTCAGATATGATTTGCTGCAGCTAATATTTTTCCTCCTACAAATTACACTTTTAAAAAGTGAATATTGTTCTACCTGTAAGGATTGCAACAGTGTTTCAGGCATGATGTCACCAGACTGGACAAAGTCAAAATCTTTGATCCTTCTTCTCATTGTTTGAGGGCAGAGTGCTGTATTTTTTTAAATAATGCACTAGGTTTTCTAGAGCCCCATTTTAAGGTCATTCTCCCTGAGGCCTTTCTTCCAAAAATTGCAGCTCACAATTTTTTCAGAATTTTTTCACAATTTTTTTCTGAAGAGTAAGGGGGCTATAAAAATGGGTTGCGAAGGGTGACATGAGGTTAACAGGCTGCTTATTTTTCAGTTTCTCCTAAGAAGCAATTAGAATTTCCAACTGATCGAGGGGGGAGCCTTCCCCCCCCTCATATTTCATTATGGCTACTTGTAAGAAAAGCAAGTATTTGTGCATTTTTGTACTAAAACTAGCTCTCTGAGATGAAAAAAATAATAATTATGCATCCAAATTTGGCTTCTCCCTATGGCACCAACACTGTTCTGTGCCTCTATCTACAGCTCCATTTATTCAACTGAACATGTATTTATGGTTTTCCATTGTCATTAGTTGTTCCCACCAAGAAAATTCTAGACTATGACAAAGAAATTGCCTGCATCCTCCACAAATAATGAGACATTTTCATGAGAAAATATTTGTTTTTCTCCATTTACAATTCTCATTGCTATTTCAAATGGAACATAGTGGCATGAACATGGGCCATAATAATCAGTTTTTATGATATCAGCAATGACAACTAATTTAACTCTCCTGCTGTAGCACTTACAATATTTATCTATTTCTTTTTCATTTCTCTTTTTACAGAATCAAAGTATCTAATGGGAATGGAAGCTTTCCAGCCGCTTAATGTAGCCTTCCCTATTCTGGTGACTATAGGAGTACTGGGCTATAACTCCACAACTACAACCAAGTCAGTCCAACTACAGACTGAATTAAATGAAAATTAAAGAATGGTAATCCAATCAGATTGGGGAAAGTGATTTAAAAAACCTTGCATATTAAAATTAATTACATACTGGCTATTTGTGTACTACAGCTACTGTACTGAAATGGGCTATGAAGTGCCAGATGTAAAAAGAAAATATTGGAAAGTCTTAAAATACCCATTATTTGTAAATGTAGAAGGGACAAAGCAAATTGAGAAGCTGCTTGGTGCAATCTTTAATGATGCACTTTGTTCTATTTAGAGCCAGTTTCGTCCTTGTTCCTACTTCACAATCCGATCATAACAGCTACTATTAATACTAGACAAATCTTCAGTACTATACAAGAAAATCTCTTTATAATAAAATTGAAACAGAATTGTATAAATACAAAAATCAAAGCCTGTTAAAATGAAAGTTTGTGAATTCAATCTGAGTTTAGTTGAGTTCTATATTAATATTGAGACAACTGTGAATATACTACAGTTCAAAATACCTCATCCTATTTCCACTTCATGCCACAGACCCTTCTCTATTCTACTGCCTTTTAAATATTTTGAATTATAGTGCTAATAATCACGGGAATTGTATCTGATATTGATAATGGATAACACAGGGATCCTAAAACTTTTTAAACAGGGGGCCAATTCATAATCCCTCAGATTGTTTGGTGGTTGGACCGGCTGGGTGGGTGAGGCTAGGTGGTCATGTGGGCCCATTTCTGGCTGGCAGACTGGTAATGGAGGCCAGGGAGGCCAAAAACGGGCCCATTTTTGGCGTTCCTGGCCTGCAGAAGGTGGGTGTGGGCTGGCAGGTAGGTGGTGCAATGTGGGCAGGCAGCCTTGTGGTCCTGCAGGTACCACAAAAGGTAGTTTGAGGACCCCTGGGATAACAAGTTGGGGATGATGGAATAACAAGTATAAAAAGCAGCAATAATGAACTAATTTTACCACTCAAAAGATGAAGAAACGGTATAACTATAACCCTATAATTTCATTTTTTTTTTAAATTACATTTATATGCTGCCCTTCTCCTGAGACTGAGGCTTACAATTTTGCACAACCCAATGCTCAGCAATAGCCTTCATTCCATTGTATATGCCTGCTTATTACTAAGCATTTTACAAAGTCAGCTAATTGCCCCAACAATCTTGGGTCCTCAATTTACCTACCCGAGGATGGAAGGCTGAGTCAACCTTGAGCCTGGTGGGGTTGAGCCTACAGTATTGTAGACAGCTGGATCTTAAGAGCAGGCATTTACAGCCTGAGCCACCAAGGCCACATCAGGGTTGTGTTTGACCCTGGGGGACCAGGGGGCATGACCAGCTCAATGTCATTCATCAAGGCTCCATTTTTGGCTGTGATGGTCTCCTGTAGTTCTCTGCTAGCAAAAACTGAGCTCAGGAAGGCCACGCACAGCCTGCCCAGGCTCTGTTTTTGGCCGCGACAGCTTCCTGCAGTCCTCTGCCAGTGAAAACAGATCTCAGGAGGGCCATGCATCTGGCAGAAGCACTGCAGGCTGGTCCCTTACAGTTTCCAGGATGGGCCCACGGGCCAGATCTAAGCACCTTGCAGGCCAGATCTAATCCAGCCCCGGGTTTGACATAGCATCAGGGTGGGCTTCAAATGATTTAACAATCAGTTCTCTGCCCAGTTTCTGGGTGGGTGTGGCCATGGTGGGCATGGCCTACTCAGGCTCCTGCACCACCCTGGTTGTGAAAACGGGCCACGGGGGAGAGGGCGTTAGATCTGGCCCTCCAGAGAAGCTCTGGAACTTCTGGGAGGCCTGTTTTTCACCCTCCCCAAGCCTCCGGCATGGGCCCTGCACTTACCTGTGATCCAAAATGGGCCACGTGGGGACTCCTGGGAGGGGCAGGGTGGGCAGGGCCAGCCAGAGGTGGGATTTGCCAGTATGCTGAACTGGCCATAAAATTAAAAACCGGTTTTCCTGAACCAGTGTGAACCAGTAGCAGCCCACCCCTGCATAGCATACGTGGAAGAGTCTCCTTCTTCCTTCCTTCCGACTTACCTGTTTGAATTGTCTATAAACAGGGGCTGAGGTCCACTTAGCAGAGAACTTCCTCCACCGATCCTACTGTTGCCAGTATCCTCACTTTGATAACTACGAAGAGTCCCACCAATGCGTTGGCTTCGTCGAGACATGACCAAAAAAGAGCCGCGTCCACAGTTGTGTAAAAGTTCTTAGAGGAAGCAGCATATAGAAGAAAACATTAGGACTTACATCAGATATAAGTATTATAAAGATTGAAGAGTTTTACTGAATCCAGAAGAAAAGTTCACAAAGGCTAGTATTCTTTCTCCTATTGACCAAGCCAATTTCTTTATAAAGGCTACCTAAATGAAATAGGTACTGAAATCTTGCTATTGCTCATATTCCACTTTTCTGATCT
Source organism: Naja naja (assembly GCA_009733165.1). Classification (NCBI taxonomy): domain Eukaryota; kingdom Metazoa; phylum Chordata; class Lepidosauria; order Squamata; family Elapidae; genus Naja; species Naja naja. The sequence goes on along the minus strand of CM019154.1, from coordinate 23,441,631 downwards.
AGACTTCAGAATCCTTAGCAAGACTGAGTTCCAAGAATCTCAGCTAACGTGTTCCAGAGTGCACCATTGTTCTAATGTATATTGCTCTTAGATAGGGAAGTTCCCTTTATCTGAAGTAACTAATCTATACACTACTAAAGCCCCCATTTTCATGACATTTAATTAGGCAAATTGGTGAATCATAGGGCAATAATTTTTGAGCCAAGTTACTCAAATAGGCTAACTTACAGAAAGTGTCCAAACTCTTGACCTGTGTGTCTTAAGAGGATGAAATATAGGGAAACTGTGGCTGCTTCAGTGCTGCTGGCTGCTGCTGAGCTGTGGTTACAAGACTTTCATTTTCAACATTTTGTGACAGTTTCCCAGCCAGTCTTGCATTCCTTCCCCCACCCAGCAGCCCTTTATCTATGGAAAGGGAAGGGAAAGGCCCCCATACACCCTTCCTGGCACATGCCGTTGTCCTGCGGGCTCAAGCAGTGCCACCATCCCCCATGTGTCTTCTCCAACCTGCACCACCCCGTGTGTTCCTAGATCCATGCAGCATCTTTTGGGCACCCTCATAGCCCACACACCCTTCCCAACTTCCCCTTGTACCATCTCTGATTTGACAGCACCTTATGTCCACTCTAGGCACCCCCAGGCAACCTTCCCAACCCATGCCACAGCCCCACATACCATTCCTGATTGCTATGGCATCTCTCTCACACCTGTTATCCCCTTTCATTCTTCTTGACACATGCACACACTCAAACACTGCACCCTTCTTGATCCACGTAGCACTTTTTACAGTCAAACACTGCACCCTTCTTGATCCACATAGACTTCTTACACACTCCCGTGACCCCAAGGCACAGTTGCATAGGTACTTTCCAAATCTATGCTATCCATCCACGCCCCCATGTGACCAACGGTGCATCTCTGGTGCACACCCACATAATTTTCTAATCCACATGACGCCTCTCGCATACTTTCATATATAATTCCTTACCTGCACCTCATCCCCCTCACTAAGCAACAGCAATTTACTTGCCTGGTGGACTTGCAACTTCTGCTGGCTTCCCCATTGACTTTCTTTCTGCAAACTTCTTACAAACAAAGTAAATGGGGGATTTGGCAAAAATTCTTGGGAGGGAAAGGAGAAAGTTTTCTGCTGCTTTTTGATGAAGCTGTCAAACTACAAGGAGATTCAACAGGAAAGCCAGCAGGAAGTCAGAAGTTGCTCTCACTCCCACTGCTTTTTTGCCCACCTGTAGTCATTCTGTTTCTGTCTTAGGTAAGAAAATACCTATGAAACAATGACCCAGCAGGGCATGGATTGTCTAGTAGTTACTAAGACTGTGAAGAGCCAGTTTGGTGAAGAGCCAGTTTGGTGTCATGGTTAAGATATCAGACTAGAAACTCGAATTTTGTAAATCAGAGGTGTCAAACTCACGGCCCATGGGCCAGTTGCATCACACACTGGCCATACCCACCCATTTTAACAAAGTGGGGGAAGTTGCAATACACCATGTGACAACAATGTGTCATCACACGTTTGATACCCTTGCCGTAAATTCTAGACCTGCCTTAGGCAAGAAGCCAGCTGAGCGACTTGGACCAGTTACTGACTCTCAGCCCTTAGAAGCAAGCAATGGTAAACCATTACCAAAATCTTGCCAAGAAAAGTGCAGAGACTAGTCCGGACAGTCACCAAGAATCAATGCTGACTTGAAGGAAAAATAATCCATACCAATTCAGACTATGCAAATCATTTGAAAGAAATCCTTAAAAAATTGTGATAGAGCCAATGAAGTAACTCTTTTTGAAATATCAAGGCAGGCACATCTTTGCAAGACCTGAGTGACTACTTCAAATGTTGTGTCAGTCATCTGCACGTGCTTAGATTCAGGTAGATGTTGACAAATACATTTGGTAAATAAACGATAACATAAACAAAAAGAATGGCAAATTACTTCAGTATTATCACCAACAAACCAGCGTGACTGTATTTGTCTCCATTTATCAGGATCTCAGCTTGATTTGAGGATTTATTTTTCTTCATTTCTTTTTTCTATCAAAAGACCCTGGGGACTAATACCTAATGCTTTTGCACTGAACTACCCTGCAGGGTCACCTTCCAACTGCCACTGGCATGTGAGCTCAATTTCTAGCCCGTTGACAGATTCACGAGATACTCCCATCAGAGCATCATGAACCAAATGCCTCTTGGCTGGAAACAGTAGAGCTTTCAGGCAAGGCAAAATATAGTTCATATCCCAGCCAAGACAAGGCTGGTCTGGAACTGAGTCAAGTACCACCCCCAGCAGCAACAGCAACAACTATATTTATACAGTGTCAGTCACCCTGAAGATTTGCCTGCTGAGATGGGAAAAAACCCAAATAGCAGAATCAAGACGACCTTGTGCCTATACTTCACTTCTAACTCATATAATTAAAAAATAACCACCTCCCTCTCTGCTCGTTGCCGCAAGCAAATCAGGTCAGAAGTCTGCTCACTGGCAATTGTTTATCAACATTTACATCATTAATCCTCTAATTATATTTCTATCATGCCTCAGCCTGTATTTCTACTCTTACAACACAACTGTTCTCCTGGGAAATGTTTCCAATGTTCAGCATGTCAAATGACATCCATCTACAAGAGGGTTTCCCTTGCTCAGTCATAAGCCATGCTGCTGCCATTCTCCACGCCCCCTCCTGTTCTTTGTTATTTCCAATACCCTACCTGGATTGCAAAACTCCAGACCAGTTTCTCTAACCTTGTCATCTTGGAGATATGTGGATTTCAAATGGGAAATTCTGGGAATTAAAGTCCATTACATCTTGCTAAGGCTGAGAAATATTGCTCTGGACCATCACTATATCAAAGCAAAAGACTCCTGCCTTATCCCTCTCTGCTACATTAGTGGTGGTCAGGATTTTATAGCCCAAATTTAGTAGCTAATTGTTATAGCTAGTAGCTATAATTACGGCTAGTAGCTGTAATTGTTGTTATAGCACATATTCCTTCTCATAATTTTATCCCCCCCCACATAAATATGTAGGAAGCAAAGAACAAAATCAAAGAAAATTTGTACCAAATTCCCAAGAGTAAAAGAAAATACAAATGCCTCTTTTCATCTCAATTAGGATGCACATGCATCCCTAGGCAGCTCAAATCAAATCAAGTATGTTACCCCAGGAGACAAGCTGGCCTCCTTTCCTTCACATCTTTCAGATCCATCCTTCTCCCACTTTCCCCTTAACTTTTATGCTTCGACCTCTGAGAAAGAAAGCTACTGAGACCCTAAGGAGCAAAACCTGCGCTACTGTTTTCAACAAGAATGTTGATTTGCTAAAATGGAGCGTTCTAAAGAAGACAAATTTGAGAGCAAGTGTAGTATAGCATGCAGAAATTCAGACTGCATTTTGATTCTGTCTTGTATTCACAAGGTGGTGTTCAAGCTGCTCCCACTTTCAGCTTTGAAACCCCCTCCCCTCATATGAGAATAACAGTTGTCATCTGTTTTAGTACTTGAGCTGCACCATGTGCATTTTTTGGTCTACAGAAAACAAGTTATGTGGTTCAAGAATGCCAGTTAAAATTGCACAAATCAGCATATATGATCAAATACGAATATTTTTTCCTCAGACTAGGTCAGAGGGCTCTTGTTAGGCGAAAATCAGTGGGCTAAAAGTGATACATAATATGTCACCCCTAATCTCCTGGGAGTTTCGATAACACTAAATAGAATATCCCACCTTTTCTTTCAGTGGCTTAAAACATGATTATTTCTCTGCATTTCCCTGAAAACAAAGTAATTCTTCCCTCGCAACAATAATCCCGCAAAATAGGTTAGACCGAGCTGTAAATGAACCAAGATCACTTAAGAGGAATTTGAATCTAGGTCTCCCCAGGATGGGATTTCCAAATCAGGAGGCGTGATTTCTCCTCCCACCGGCAAATTCTCCTCCCTCCTTCTCTTTATAAATTAAACATGCCTAGAAATTTAACCCCATCCTTCGCGCCTTCAAACCCACCACCACTTCTCAATTTACCAATATCAAGAAAGGCCAGGAGGCATGAAAGAAAATAACGGTTCAGGCAGCAGCGAAACTGTCAAACCATTTCCGTTGTTTTCGTTACAGCAGACCGAGCATTCTTGTGCCGTTTCTCCTCGATACACGCGGCTGCCTTGCACTTTTCGACGGCAACCACGTTCGTTACACAACTTGCAAATCCATGTACGGAAACTTGGATCCTGACAAGCCTGCCTTTAGGATCGGGGCGTATCTATTTCACTCGCTGTCTCCTCCCACCCTCCTTCTTTTCCCGGTCGCTCCTCTTTATCTCCGAGGAAAACTTCGAAGCTGCATCTGGCTCTCCGCTTCTTAAGGATGGCAACAAACGCAGCGTCCGCTTGCCGGAAGGAAGCGAAAGGAGCGGAGCCTGATTTTAAAAAAATAAAAAAGCAGCCGCATTTCCAGAAAGACAGCAGAAATCTTCGAAGACGCCGCAAGAAAAAAAAAAAGAGCGGTAGGGAAGAGAGAGCGCAACAAAACGTGGGGCAAGCTCCATCATCCCCACCCAATATGTGGGAGATAGGACCTGTAATCCCTACCAACAATCTGGAAGCGGACCGGGCTGGAAATGGCTCACACCGCCTGGGATGTTTTGAAAGTGGGAAATAGCTCGGGCACCGCAAAAGCGGACTGAGGGTTGGAGGAAGATCCTACAGAGCTACAGCACAGCCAGAGGAAGGAGGGGGGGGCGGGAAGAAAAGAAGGAAAGGAAGAAATATTCTCCCATTAGTCTTTTGCTTTTTTCTCTCCTTTAAGCCCACGGAGTTACCTTTCACAACGGCTTCGGAAGAGAGACGCACAAAAGAATTCCAAACAAAAACACGAGAAGCCCTCCCACAAATTCAAAGAGGTTCCGGACTTTCTCCTCAGCAGGCGAAGTTAGGGGCTTGCTAAGTGAGTTGATGAATCGCCGTTGGTAGCTCCAAGCCTCGGTAAGCGCCCCGCGCGCCAACAATAGAACCTGACGGGGCTCTCGCCCTCTTCTCCAAGCGCCTGCCGTGCGCCTGTCAAACCTCACAAGCATGAGCTTATTGGCAGGAGCCGCACCTGACCCGGGCTGTCAGTCTCCTGCGACGCCCTGTGCCTATTGGTTGGTTTGAACAAGAAGCGCCCTCCGTTGGTCGCCTTTCCTTTCCCCCCACCCCACCTCGTTTCTTTTGTGGATTCAGTTGCCGGATTGCGCAAGAAGAAAAAGCTCCGGGGCGGGATAAACTGCAGCAGGGCTGGCTCCGCCCCCGTTAGGCGTGGCATAGAATAGGAAGGAAGGTCGGAAGGCGGGGCGCTCGTTCCCGATTTAGGAAGAGCTGCCAGGCCTCCGGGGAGGGTGGGTGTTGGGTGCGCAGGAGGAGCGTCAGATTGAGGGTGTTCCTCGTTAGTTTCAAGCATTGCAGGAACGTGCTGAGGCAATCTGTGTTTGTGAGAGAGAGAGAGTGAGAGAGAGAGAACTCGCCCTGCACATGAGGCAGCTTAAAAGTTTTCCATACCTGAAGCGTTTTCCTTTCCCGCAAACACCTCGTGGTGTTGCGATCTGACAGGTTTCCTGACTTTTGTATTGGGTGTGACGACGGAATGTTCCCAGTTCTTAGACTTGCTGCGGGCATTCCCTCTCCCTATTGGGTGCTGCCTATTTAGGCTTGGGCTGGAGGAAAATTTGAGTTACGCTTATGATGCTGCTGCTTGTGTATAGCTGTGCTAAGAAGAAGCAGTGGGGAACCTCCCTCCTGCATCATCTTGTGGTTTCACCTTAACTCCTGTCACCTTTTAGCTAAGCAACAGTGTGGGTTGCTAAAACTGTTAACTGTAAGCCAGAGGTCTCCAAACTTGGCAACTTTAAGACTTGTGGACTTCAACTCCCAGAATTCTCTTATAGCTATGCTGGCTGGAGGATTATGGGAGTTGAAGTCCACAAGTCTTAAAGTTGCCAAGTTTGGGGACCCCTACATGTAAGCATTCAACTAAATTCATCTCACTGTGGGAGAGATGGTTTTCCCATTTGCAGTTGGTACTTGTGTGGGGAAAATGATTGGAAAATCAGCCCATCCCTTTCCATTAGGTAATCCACAATAAGTATGTAAGAACAGCATCATTCAGCAGGTGTATTGCTGTGGCAGAACAGGGAGGACAGCATATGCCAACATACTTCATTGTAAACTAAAAACTAATAGATAATGCTTTAAAGATCCTAAAGCTAAGCAGCAAAAATAGATGCATAGAAATATAACCTTTAATACTAGTCTCTGGGCCTGTCATTATTTGTTACGATCTGGCAATTCCATTTTTCCCTCTGGATACATGATGGTCTTCTCATCTTGTTCCCAGCACAAGTTCTAAGTCATCTTAAAAATAAATGTAGATGTTTTCCTCTGAAGTTGAAAACTCTCATCACAGCTTCATGATATATAAAATGCATAATAGTCTATCTCCCATTATCTGGAAAGTGCATAGAGATTAGTTCAGAGCTGTGGTAAGAGGAGCAAGCAGTGAAATGTATATCATATTTTCATGCTGCAAAATATGCTGCTTTCTTCAGATGTCAGCACAAGTAGTAAGGGATTTGTATCATAAAGTCATTGCTGCCTTTTGTGGACATTGCTAGTTGGGTAAGTTCTGGGTGGATTGAGCATGCCCTCTCCCCTCCAATCACTAGTCAGCCTCCACTAGAATCTCTTTCTTTTTTGTAGCTTGCCTTCTCTGTTTACATTTTGTTTTCTGAATTATAACTCTCTTCAATAAATAAATAAAATAACAAAGTTGGAAGGGACCTTGCAGGTCATCTAGTCCAATCCCTGCTCAAGCAGGAGATCCTATACCATTTCTGACAGATGGCTGTCCAGTCTCTTCTTGAAAACTTCCAGTGATGAAGCACCCACAACTTCTAAAGGCAAGCTGTTCCATTGGTTGATATTCTCACTGTCAGAAAATTTCTTTTTATTTCTAGGTTGAATTTCTCCTTGATCAGTTTCCACCCATTATTTCTTCTTTGGCCTTCAGGTGCTTTGGAAAATGGGCTCCTATTTTCCCTATTCACCTCAGATTTTCAACAAAGGAGGGGAGAAAAGAGCAGGCCTCCCTTATTTTATTGGAACCAGAAAAAGAGCATCTGTACAATTCCATATTATCAGAAAAAGGGTCAGTGCAGATGTTTATCTTAGATGCAGGGGACCCCACCATAACAAAGGTTGAAATGGACTTCAATCTTGTGTTTGTCAATTTCCAGTATTTATTAGTTTCAGTTACTCTCTGATACCTTTTATGAAGTGAGGGAGGTGGTTGTCCAGCAGCTAATGAATTTCAGCTCTGCTCTTTTTTGCCCAATCACAGCAGGCTCTGACTGTTTCCTCTTTGGCCCTAAGTGCTGACTGCCAAGATTCTAAGAAGAGATAGCGACTTTGGGTGGGTTACAAATTATAATTCACAATTTATGCTTATATCAACTCCATGTTCACAAGTTAGGACAGGATGTCAATGTGTCCAGATAAAAAAGAATCAAGCATATGCCAGTGAGCATATGCTACCAAGTTAACTCAGTAAAAATTACAAGTCAGCTAGGTGGTTCATTAATCCCACTTTGGTTAATCTCAAGAAACTAAGGTGGTTTTGACCTGGTAGAAGTTGGATTGGAAACTAGCAGGCAATCTGCGTACTTTTCTACAGATACTTTGACACTACTTAGTTTTTAAACTCTGCTTTTTCATTTCATTTTTCCCTCTACAAAGTATATGAGCTTTAGCACAAAGTCTGAGCTAATGAATCAAATTAAGTATTCTGTTATAAAGGTGACAGAGAGAAAAACTTACTATGATCATAATTCTCACGCATTTATAAATGTATAATGGTTAAAGCATGTGCAACTAGGATTTAGTTAGGTGATTATGCATCCTGGACTTCTTGGTCTTAACATTTTCACAGGGACAATTGTTAATCTACTGTATCAAGGACCAAGTCTTTTAATTCCCTAGAAATTATAGTTTATTATGGTATACATTTTTATGGAATGAAATTCTTTGCATCTGATGACTTTAGTCTGTGAAATGTTTTTCTACAACAAACTTAAATTAGTTCTTAAGATGTTTGACTCTTAATTGCATAAGACTAACAGAGCTATATCCATATCAATATATTTGTGCACAATGAATATACATCAAATCAGAGATTTGTCCATTTTTGGCTTTTTCCAGATGTGCTGCCAATTGGCCTCAATAGGTCAAACTTGAGGATGACCCTGTATTGAAGCGTAATTTTCAGTATAAGGTAAAAATTGTCTGTTGCATCCCATAAGTATAGCTAACATAGAAGTTAAACACATATTTATATCATATTCTGGATATTTATTTCCATCCTACACTCTTATTTAACAGGATCTAGAAAATCTGTTGCTGTGAAAAACTTGAAAAAGATATATATGAACATTGAGGCACAATTAATAAACATGATGCAACATTTTCACAGTTAACACAATACCCTGAATAAACCATGGCACATTTGCTTGTCATTTTCAGTAGAAAATATATCTTGGCTACTTTCCCCTTTAAAGACATAAAATATCATTAAAACAATTTGTTATTCATTCATTTGTTATATTCTTGGAGAAATAAGAACACTCAGACCTGAAGTTCCCAATAAATTTGTCATACAGCTATTGACCAGTAGCTACAATAGTGTTTCTTCAATTTTTTTAAACAAAATTTCCATCCAAAAGACCATAAAAACCAGTTCATGGGCAGCCATGTTAAATCATTCATGTAACTATGTATGTATGTTTTCCTTTGAATCCACCTATCCAAGGACAGGGGTAAGCAACCTGTGTCTGTCAAGATGCTTTTGAACAGCAACCTTCATTGGCTATGTCATTGGCTGTTGCTTCTGGAATTTGCTAGCAGGTGTTGTACAAGAATATCTGGAGAACCACAGGTTAGAAGTTGTCAGAAGTAGATAACTTTTTTTTCCTATCAAGAGCGGCAGAGGGAACCTAACTGGTGACCCAAGAGACACTGTGAACTCTCCCCAGCCTCCAAACCCTTTTTACTCCTGATATTCTTTTCTCTCTCAAGAGGCAGCCTGGAGGAATTGACTGGAAGTTGACACCATAGTCAGAATTGATCTCTTGCTGTGCATGACTGTTAAGGCAACAGGTCATCTAGACCTTACTTAAATAAACAAATGGTCTGCTCTGGCAGTGGACAAAGTTCACAGTTCCATATTGGAACTCAAGAAACTATAGATGCCCCCCTCCCCAATAAATAGCAATGGTAGATCTGGAATAATTTCTTCATGAGTAAACAGAAATAGCAGGTTGGGGTTATTGTATGTATACAGTAGGTAAGATCTACTTCATACTACTATCACTATCTATCTTACTTACAGTAGACACTTCTCTAGCTACTGTGAACTAAAAATACTGGTTTCCTTTTAAGTCATCGACTATTACTTCTTTATGTCCATCTGCCTTCTTGCAGTTTTCCACCATAGCCAATATCTTTTTGAGTCGTCGATCCAGTGCTTCCAGATGAGGTTCTGATAAGACTGGAGACAGGGGATCTGAGGCTAATGATTCACGCATGACATCACTCAAGAGAAAAGGCTCAGTAGCAAGCAGTTGCAGCCGCAGGAAAGTTGACTTTTTAATACTAGGAGACAGTAACAACAAGGAAAAGAGAATATATTCAGGAGAAAGAAAATACCATATTTAGTATTTCTATTAATGCAATTTAATTAAAATAAATGCATATGGACTTGAAATACCAGTATGAATCAGGACAGTCATGAGAAGTCTTAGAACTGTCAAGGTGAGAAATGCTCATAATTATCATGGAATCCAGTAAAGTATTATAATTTCTGCACTGATTGCTAAGCTTAAAAATAATATGCTATGTGTATGTGGGAAAAATCCATTCCTTATTATGACTCAATTGAATAAACCTTAATTTGGTGCTGTTTACAAAAGGCTCCCTGGTTCGGATTACAAACAAATGCATCCTCCTGTAGATTGAGAGTGGAAGTAGTTTGGTAGGCATTTTTCTACCCAGAGCATGTGCATTTTATCAGATTTCTGCCAGAAACATGGTTACATGCTCCTTTGCATTTTGAATTGCCGTACATCCAAATGTGTCAATTGGAAACTGCCACCAGTCTCAGATAATTCATACTTCAGAATTGGAAAGGGAGCTGGTTCATGGAACTACAGAACTGAGGAAAAGACAAAAACTTGACCTTCAAAATTAACCTACACACAGTCACATTAAACCACCTTGCCCAACTTGGACTCTTTAGATATATTAACCTTCAGCTTTTATAAGAGGATTTAAAGTTCAATCAGAAGTAAATACACAAATATCATATCCTCCATATCATTGGGTATTCCAACCTCAGATAATTTTCTTCTTTACCTTATGTTTTGAGATTAGTTAGATTTAATATTTAAAAATCTAAATATCATATTTTCTAAATATGATAGCCATGTTGGGTGAAAATTATGGAAGCCCAATATCTCTTTGAGGACATTCTCTTTGAGAAAGACTGAATTAGGCCATCAGGACCATTGTATGATAGTTAATTGGGTAAATGTAATTAATGGGCATGCCTTTTGTTATATAGACAGTCAAGAAGTATCCAAGTCATTGGATATGAGATGGGTGGCAAATAAACCTCATAATTAAATAAATAAAGAAGTTTGAGCCATCTCAGCAATATTGGACTAGTGGTAAAAAACAGTTCAACAGAAATCACTCTCGCTCCCACGTATGATCTACTCTCCTGAACAAACTAAACAATGGAGGATTTGGATGTGTGATGTCCTCATACTAAAAAAATAGCACTTTTGAGAGAGCACCTTGACAATCTCATTTACAAGCAACATTAGTTTTTCATTGCAGAAATCTGGAAATTTCTTAAACGATCCTAAATTATATTACCCCAGCAAATGCAAATTTTGAGAGGTAAAAAATTATCCTTACATGCAGCACTGATGAAGAGGAGTTAGAATAGACATTTCATCATGAGAATGTCTCCCAAACCTGAGAACAAGAATTTTAAAAAAGCAGATTAGGGCATAGTTTGCTATCCATTACAAACAATTTCCCTGTTCTTCAGAGAAAGAAGTGGCATAAAACTGCATTCTGTCATCTAATTTTATCCCCACAACAATCCTGAGGTATATTGGACTAAAACAGTGAATAACCCTGTTACTTGGAGCTTGAATCTGGATCTCCCAGGCTAATCCAACAGACTAATCAGTACATGTCATGAGTTCATCTCAAGGGGTTATTGTACACAATTCAAATGCTGCCACTGAAATACAACCTGAAAATTAAACACAGCTGGATAATGTAGTTATCTTATTCTGTTACTGAGAAGAAAGGAATTATCCAGAGGCAAAACATGGTACAGTTGGTAGGAATTCTTCTAATCATACTGCTTATAATGTTACATTTTATATAATGTCATTCTACTGTTAAATTTTAGAATAATGCTATCACTGTAGTCTTAAAGTAAATTATAATTCTCCTTATCATGCATAAATAGTGCCAGTCGATAAGTATTCCTTGGCATTCAAACAGTATTTGCCAAATGCTGAGACTGCAGAGACTATATTCACTGGATACTAGCACAAGGCTACTTTGCAACTAGTTGTTTCCTTGTTTGAAACCCTTAACTTGTAAACTCTTGCTTTCGAAGTCTATCCCACAATGGGGGGGAGGGGATTATTTTGAATTAGTGCAGAATAGTTGTTATTGTTTTTTTTAAACTGGGACTTTCCAAAATGTGTTGGAGCTACCGTTCCCAGATTTTTTAGCCAGGCGCATCCCCCATGCATCTGAAGAATGTACTGAGATAACCTCTGGTGTTAGCCCTGCTTTCAAAGATACAGATAATTATAGTCAGAATTCAAAAGCTTTCCAAAATCTCTTGTCCACCCTTAGGAAGATAGCAGCACTTTCTCACCCTCTGCCATTGTCCAGGTGAAGATAAAAAGTGTGGTTACCAAACTTTTCAAATGTCTCATAGTGGTGCCTGTCCATGTTTCCTGCAGATAAAGAAAAGCAGTGGAAGAAAATGTGTCACCAAAATTTGCCCATACCAGAGCTATAAGACCAAAAGTATATAGTACATTTGTTCTTGGGAAATATGGATGCCAACTGTCACTCAGTGCTGGTTTCTGACATGATTCTGTTCAGACAGAGAATTATCTTGAGAGTGATCCAGTTCTTAGGTGGCCATTAGAATATATAATAAACATATATTACTCCTCTGCCACTGTCAGAAGTATATTTGTCTGAGTCTACATTTTAAAAAGAGTGCTAAACATGCTAAAATAATGGATGAACTATATTACTTATTCTGCAAGATATAAAGAATATGGATTTTCAAAGCCAAAGGTCATGTAGACTACAACCTGATTTATAGGAAGGGAAAGTGAATGTGTGTGTGTATTCAAATAAACCTTTTCTTCTAATCCTCTAACTGAGGAGCATTCAACAAGGCAGATTATCAGTATTTGAATAGATTATATTACCTTTTAAGATGCTATGTTTCTGCTTCTGCTGCCCACTAATCAAATAGGTTACTCTGACTGGTCAGTTAAACATTGTAATAACAATACATAATAAGCAGTTGCATTTTTGGAGCAAAAATTGGGAATAGATGGGATGGCCAATCTTCTAAATGCTTATACTGTACGTCTGTTGTTGAAATATGGGATATAGGATATGAATATGAAAAAAATGCAATGCTTCCACTAGAGGGCATAGTGACACATGTTTGCCATTATAAACTATAATAAACCATTGTATGTTGAGTAGTAATTTGAGTAAAGAGTTTTTAGCAAGCCACATTTTATCTGAATTTTCTTACATGTATCCTGAAAACCCTAAGGAAAAGATTAAAGTTTTTTCTGTTAAGTCTGAAAGGTGAAACTTTGTTTGCATATTAACCTGAAGCTGAGACAAAGAGCAAAAATAAGTTACACTTTTTACTATATAAAATGGACAGCTAATGAAACCTGCAGAGCCACTGACGGTTGGTTGGACAGAACTTGGCTAAATCAACCAACCTTGGTAAATGGTGAATATATAAGGCCTTCAATGAACTTTCTGAAATTATTCAGAGTTCTGAAATTTAGTTAAGTTGCAGACCTCTACATTCCTTACTGTGACAAGTTTTAACTGGTATGAGTTTGGTTCTTCTGAAGTGGGATAACCAGCTGAGAAAAAGAATGTCCCCTTCTGGAATTGTAAGGCAATGCTAAAAAAAAAACAGGCCAGAACAAGCAATATTGAGAAACGTTACAGAAGGAACAATTATTTTCTTGTGAATTTCAGCACAGTGTATTGCCAGTGAAAGACTATTCTGGAGAAGTTGGTGGGCAGCCAGTTTTACACAGACAGAGATCCTTTGTTTTGCAAGATGCAATGGGCCTTATGGTTAAGAAACTCTAGTACCCCAATCTCCCTCTTGCAAGCTGAGCTGAAACATCTGCAATGGAGATGGCAGACAATCTGAATCAGAGGTTTGATCTGGGGCCTTCTGCCCCTGCCTTCTGCTACCACCAATCCAGGTCCCTTGTCCCCAGTATAAATACATTAACATACTTACCCATGAGAAAATCAAGCACGGTCATGTCAATGAGACTCAGAAGTCGGGTCATGTTGTTATAGGGTGGTGTCTTTTGAACCTGAGCACAGTAATTTTCATTCAACTCCCACCTGGAAAGGTTAGCCATTGTGAAATATTATCTGCTAAATTTTTGGCCTAATGTCTCTGTTCATAAAGGCCTCAAAAATTCATTGCTTTGGACAGGTTTCTAATGGTTAATCATTTACAGTAGTTCACTTTTAGTATTCTGTTTATCCAGTTTTCTCTCCCTCTCCCAACCACCACTGTTGTACACTTCTGAGCGTAAGGATATTTACCAATATAAAATATCCACAGTGTGTTTTCAAATATAATTTAGTTATTCTTCATTTTAATTTTATTTTGTCTATTTTAAACTGCGGAGGTGTATTGGTAAATGGTAGCACATGTAGTCTTAATAGCAACAATAAATAAATCTCATATTGGAAAAAAGCAGCTTTGGCTGAACTGCTTCCTCAGGTCACCTTATGCATTTTGTCATTTTGCAAATGCACGTTGTATGGGTACAGAGATTCTTTTGAGCTTGTTTGCATGATGCAGCAGTTACTTAAACAAAGGCCAAAATACTTTGCTGTGTGAGCTGAGCTACAAGTGACTCCTCTCTTTTTCCAGTCATGCAGATGCATACTAAGTGATGACACTGGAACCAGGAAAATCTCTGAAGCATCTTTTCCTCTTTCTGCCAGTAAAATTACCATGAGAATAAATGGCACAATGAAATTTTGCTCCCTATTCAAAGCAATGAAAATGTGCTGGCACTTCTCATTGCTGATAGGGTGAACCTTGATCCTGAGATCTTAAGAAAAGCAGCAGAAATAGAGAAAGTGGCATGCTTGCCCAGAAATATAATGTATTTTTGTGATATACCACCGGTATGAAGCAGTATGTCTCAACCTCTTAAAATAAGAGGTTCATTTTCTCTTCTTCATTTCCAGAATATCGTACCAGACAGGTAACATATCAGCATTTATTTATACAATGATGAAATATAGCTTTCTGTTGATATCTATGTTCTGTCATGGTTATAAGTTTACTTTTTAAAAAAATTAGATTTCTGAACCTTTTTTGATGTTGTATCTGAAGCTCAAGATATTTATCTATATTTACATATAGAAAAGACATCAAAACACCTATTTCCATTAGCAACTTGAGACCCATACTTTAATCTATTTTAAACAGAATCAGCTTCTCCAAGCCACTAGTGATGAAGAAGCCACTTTTGTAGGTGTGGTATTCTTTGTCTTCTTACTGGACTTTTCTTGGGCTCACATGAGCATAAAATGAAGAGGAATTAAAAAAAAGTAAAATAGATGCAAAACAGAAAAATTGGGGAGAGGCAAGATGCCCAAATTGGTGGGCTGAGGGATGTACCAGTTTTTAAATGTCATGTTTTGGGGTTTTAGATAATTTGTTTGGTTGTATTGGGTTTAATAACTTTTTAATTTCTTTTAACTTTTGTACTGTATGTTTTTATGATGTGAGCCGCCCTGAGTCTCCAGGGAGATAGGGCGGCATATAAGACCAAATAATAAAATAAATAAATAAATACATACATACATACATACATACATACATACATACATACATACCTTCCTTCACGGTTTGTACAGATTCCCTTGAGTTTAGACTAAGTGCCTCCCTTTCTGCTTTCTTTGATTGTCCTGTTTCTCCAACCATCTCATTTGTCCCCACTCTGTCTAGATTCTAGAATATTCTTTTTGCCTTTTAAGTAGTGGTTTTTCTTTTCTCCTTTTGGATACTCACTCAGCTTTCTTGAACTTGGAATAGGAACGCCTCCAGGGACTCCGCCAAGACTCGCGTTCAGCTATCATTTTGTCAGGCAACAAGGCTGCCATGGATCCCTCAAGCTGGTCAGGTTTGCCACACAAAGCATGTTCAGTGGAGCAATAGTAAGAGCACTCACCAAAGAAACAGATGTTGCCAGCTGGTTGATGCAGGCAAAATGGAGGGAAGCAAAAATTAGGGAACTGCAACACAGAGACATTTTTTCTGTGATAGATCCTGCCACCACCTGCCTTACAGATTCAAAGACAGCAGGGAATACTTTAAATTCCTGTCACAGTTAATCTGTCTTGGCCTTCTCTAAACTGTTGCATTTACTACAATGCAGTGGTGAAGCTGGCCAGGAATTGTAGGAGCCACACTAAATCTACATGGCAGTTTATTGGGAAAGATTTACACAATTATCCCCATAAATTCAAAGACACAACTATTCATTGTTTCCAAAGTTGGGGGGAGATGTCAAGAATGGGGCAGGGAGATACTCACCAGGGGAGATGAAAAACGTTTTAAACAGTTTCTTATCTGTTGTAATGTCACGAATTTCCTTGCTTATGTTCACCAAGCGTCCAGAAACTGGAGGAATTCTTCTAAAGTCCAAGATCCTGCATGGAAAAGGCAAATGCAGGAGAAAAGTTGGGATAATGAATAGATAGCTTAGCCTATACACTATTAACGTCATAGAACCTACAATCAAATAATATCAATTATTTTTTTCTAATAGTTGTATTCGCCACCACATTATGATGTAGGCCTCAAGCCTCGACCTGAGATTTGCTTTCTAGCTTAGCAAGCTGCAATGGACTGGGTGCATTGAAAGGTATCTTGTATCATCTTCTGCCAGATCCTTTATGGAACTCTTGGTGAAGGATTTCTTGATGGATTGCTTCTTCCCTTGGAGAGTTTGGATTATAACAGCAATGCTCTGAGTGAATTAGAAGCCTCACCTAAATTTCTCAGGATGCTCCCTTTGCTCTGAAAATTAAATGGGGCTTCCCAATTTAGGAGCTTAGAGACCCAGGGCAAAGGTGTAGTAAACCCTGCTAGAAATTGGACTGTACCCTTCAAGGATAGTTTGAATTGAAGCTAATCTGAACTCAGTGATGGATAAGCTTTGAAATGGCCAGACCTCATATAAACATGAAACACTTAATGTAACCTTGGATACACAAATCAGAGCTGGAGTTTCAAAATGGCTACCAATAACTTTGTCGTGGTCTCAACACACTAGATCAAATGGTGAAAACCTGTGGTCGTCCAGAAGTGTTAGGATTCCTGTTTCCTTTAAGTAAACACCATAATCCTGTAATCAAGGATATTCAGATTTATATTCCCACAAAATCTAAAAGGTTATAGATTACCCAACCCTGTTCTATAGCTTGTTGTATGCCTGGATCTCATATCAGCCAAAATCACTATTTTGATTGATTATGTGCCATCAAGTCATTTTCAATTCCTAGCAATGGCATAAATAGATTTTCTCCATGGTGGTTTCTCCTAATCTGGTCTTTCAAGTTTTCCAACATTGCAGTTATTGCCACTGTAACTAAATCCACCACCCTGCTGCTGTCACCTTCTCCTCTTTCCTTTCACTTTCCCCAGAATTAGACCCTTCTCCAGGTTTCCACATAATATGTCCGAAGTAAGATAATTTGAGTCTGGTCATTTGAGCCTTGACTAAGAACTCTTGCTTGATTTGTTCAGTGACCTTGATTTTTTTCAGGTGTCTTCTCAAACATCATTTTAAAGCATCAGGCTAGTTATATTGTTATTTTTATTATGGTGTATATCTCACCATTCTTTCTACTCACATTCAGGGCAGGAAGTTGTCTTCTACTACTCAGCCTTGTCTACTCTGATAACAACAGCTCGAAAGAGCCTAAGTAGAGTTCTTTTCCTGTACTACTGGGATTATTCTGCAACAGAAAACGTCAAAACCCGAATTTGTCTAGGATTAAGCTGTGGTAATTTTTTTACTAGCCACTTCCCAAAAATAAAGCATAGGTATATTCTGAAGAAGAGAATTAGACCGAACTTACCTGTCCAAGTGAAAAGCTGATATTTCTGCATTGTGCCGCTCAAAGTCTGAAAAGTAAAAGAAGTCTGCTGAAGTCTCCTGGTCTCGGGTTTGCCTAGGAAGGCAGAGAGAAGAGTAGAATGGGATATCAGAAACAAAAATATCAGATATCGTAGTTTCCCTAAGATACTTCATCCTGCTCATAGAATTCCCCAACAATATGGTGTTACTGAGAATTCTGGGAAGATGTCAACATTTGACAGATGCTCATATATAAAATTGTCAAGAAAGTAAGTATCTTTTGGCTGAAGTCAGGTCTGCATCTCCTTTGCACCAGGGAGATCAGTTTGCACATGAGGTAAGAATGTGCAAGGTTCTGACAGCAAGTCAGCTTTCCATCCATCATCTCGGTATTTTACAGCAGTAGTAACTCTTGTGACTTCAAGTGGTGGATATTTTGTCAATCTATCTCAAGGGTGTCAAACTCAAGGCCCGTGGGCTGAATCCAGCCCCCAGGTTGCTTAGATCTGGCCTGTGGGACCACCCTGGAAATAGTGAAGGACCAGCCCAGAGTGCCAGCGAAAACGGAACTTGGAGGGCTATGCATGGCCCCTGTGAAGCTCCGCTTTTGTTGGCAGAGGGCTGCAGAAGGCCATCACAGCTAAAAACAGGGCCCAGGGGGGCATGCACAGCCCCCCAAGCTCCAGTTTCACTGCAGAGGGCTGCAGGAGGCTGCCGGGGCTGGAAATGGAGTTCGTGAATCCATTTTCACTGGCAGAGTGCTCAGGCCACCACAGGCGCCCCTGACACGAGTGACATCAAGCTGGCCATGCCCACTCTGGCTCCCTTAGGTCACACACCACCCTGATGCGGCCCTCAATGAAATCGAGTTTGATACCCCTGATCTATCTGAAGATGTTGGAGACATTTTGTATGCAAAGTGCATGCTTTGTAGAGCTACAGTCTTTCAGCTGGATCTCTTCAAACAAACTAGCATCCAATTAATGTTATTTAATTTTATCATTTTAAAGATTGTTCTCAATTCAGACCTTTCCATGAATGTTTGGATTACAATGTCTATTACAATGTCTATTATTTCTGAAAGAGAAGTGTTGGGTGTGGATTCCAGCTTGAAAAACATTAAGAAGTTCAATTTAAACCTTTCACCAGCAGAGGTCACACATCTCCATCAAATCCGAACTCTGCAGTAGCTACACCTGTTCTAGGGTGATAATAAGGATAACTATTTTTTACTACAGCGCCATATGTAACCATCTTGTGGTAGAAAATTTCAGAGTAATTTTAAGGACATTTCTATTAAATATTCAGTGCAATCAATCCGAACACTCATGAATATGGCACTAAGTTAGGGAAAGCAGGTATACTGATAGGGAACAGAAGTGCAAGGTTGCTGTTATTTTGCTAGGATATAGGGATTACAAAATGCTTTAAAGGGTTGTAAATGTTATTTTTTTCTGAAGCTTTGAATATTTTTGGTTCTAATTCTAATTAAAATATGACACTGCCTGCTAGTATTTTGAGCTATTTTCCCAGATGTTCCCAATACACTGAGATGTGCCTATTTTGGAAAGAACACTTAAATTCCGCCTTTAACTTGTAATCAGATTTGTAGATGTTGATGATTTATTATATTACTCCTGTGTAATGTTATTATCTCTGTGGCCATGACATTTTTTCTGCAGATGAAACTCCATGAGAAATACAGAGCAAGTCAATCCATTTCTGTTTCAATGCCATGCTGTCTGGGATATAGAAACAGGCTTCCCAGCAAAGGGGCACATGTATTATTTTCCTACAGTAGCCTTTATTACCTTTTGCCAAGAAACCTATATGTAGCCTTTGTACCTGACTTTACATTTCGATGCTTACATTTAATTGCTTCTGATAGAGCCATTGCATAAGTGTGTTTAGCAAAAAAAACTTCTTTTTCACTTGGGATACAGATGCCAATGCCAGGATTACCTTATCAGCTTGCTATACAAAAATGCTTTAGCTACCAATTAATTTACAAAGTGTAGGTTTAATGTAAAGCCATCAAGGATTGGTGCAATGCATGAAAAGATGCTCAGGGCCATGATATTAGTAAAGAGCACTCTCCCATGTCAGCCTGAAATCCCCAAATTTTCAGCTAACATTGCCTTTGGAATTACACTCTCAGCATATCCAAGCAGCCCATTTTGGAGGGGATCACAATTACTGAATCAAGGTGCCTTACTTCATAGGTTTGAAGAGAGCTTGGCCATGATTGGGAAAAGTCATGATAAGCTTCAGTTGAGTTCCTCCAGGCTTCTGAACTGAAACGACATTAACAAGCATTAGAGCTCATGAAGCGATTCAGATTGCTGTATTTTTTATTTTATAGATGAGGATAAAATGATCCATTTATTTTGTTCATTCAAAGAGGATACCTCCTTGAAAAGTGTTCATTGAATAAAAACCCTGGTTTTAAAAATATGATTACGAAGTAGGCTTCTTTCTCACACTTTTAGTGTTTCACACCAAATTTCATCCTAAATATGATGTCCACCGAACTAGGGTTTGTGAGCATTGGCTGTGGTGATTTTATTACCATTTAGAGACTGCTTACCCTCTGTATGTGGTTCTGCAGTAATTTAATAATAATTGATTCCTAAATTTAATTTTTGAACTGAGAACCTACTGTGCTAGAACCTCTTTTGGATATAATATCCAGTATACATTCAGTATCCATTAAATAGTACTACAGTGTTCTTACGTTCTTCATCAGCTTCAGGTTTTTTAATGCATTTTAGATTCAAAATCAAATTATTATTTCCCCAATCTCCATCTTTCAGTATTTTTCTGTTAGAATTATTATAACAGAATACAGAATATGTATACTATATATTATAGTATGCTTGTCCACATGTTAAAGAGGAGATATAGCTATCAAGCTGTTTAATTCTGCTGTCACGTATTTGCCAGTGGCATGTGTGTATTTAAATTAAAAAAATATTAACAATAATAAATAGAAACATGGCTGTCTTTTGTTTGCACTGAGAATTTTGGCAAACTCTTGCCATGGGGGATGTAATTAATGAGCTTATCTGGCTCCCAAACATCACTTTTGGCAACCAAGTAGCCCAGAAACAAACAGCCAAACATGAAGAGTTCATTTTCACAGCAGGTGGAGGAGGAAGGGAGAAGATAAGATGTCAGGTTGGTTTAACATATCTAAATAAAACATTCAGTAACAGGAATAAACAGGGAAATCTAATCTGCCCAATATGTCATCATCTTGTACCTTTGGATTTCAGGCAAAATTTGTTAACAAAACGTGTGGCTGTGGGCTACAAAAAGATAAGTCCCTAGGTTGGTTGGCTAGTACTAGGTAGCTCATCTGCAGAAGAGACCCCTCCTTCCTCTAACACTCTTCTCTGTGGATGATTTAACTGGGTTGATACCGAACCAAAGAAAGGAAACACTAGAAAAGTAAACACTAGAAAAGAAAAAACAGAATGAGAAAACAAACAATGAATTAGATGCTATGTAATACCTGAGCTGATAATTTTCTGTTTGGCCAAATCCTCCATCAAGTCATGCCGAGAGGGATCATGGCGGGCATACAGTTCATAGCGATTGATTCCAGAGTAAAAACTGAGCCAAGCAGGGTGAGCATTTTGGTTCAGAAATGCTTTGTTGCTTATGATTCTGCAGATCCAACACACAAAAAGAAGCACTCTGTTGAGTTATTATTACATCCTATGTATCAATACTGAATTTACACATTGAATTACAAGCAAAATGAAGCTACAGGATAAAGATCAACACATTAAGTCTATTCTGAATTCTCTAGAACAGGGCTGTCAAACTTCTGGTCCATGGGCCGGATGTGTCACGTGCTGGCCACACCCGATTTAGCGAAGCAGAAAAAAGTCCCACTACATCACATGATGCTGCTGTGACGATGTGAGTTTGACAGCCCTGCTCTAGAAGTAACCAAAAAGCCAACTAACCAAACAAACAAACCCCATCTTAGGTTCTTATAAAGAACTCAGTGCAGGTGAAGGCCAACACCAGCTAAAGAACTGGCAGCTATGACTTCACACCTTTTGGACAGATAAAATAATAATTAAATGTGCCACATAGCACTCCAAACTTAGCAATTGTGGATAAGAAAGGCAAAAGAAGTCAGGATAAGAGATGTTGCCTGCAAGCAAGTACTTCGTCTGGAAGGCAACTTGCCTGCAAGCGAGAACTTATGGGACCAAAAAATAAAAGACAAAGTAATAGTACATGTGAAGAAGTTAAAGTGCTTTGGGACTTTAAAATGTAGATAGACAAGCATTTGTTTGTTTCCTGTCTTGCTTATTTTTATAAATAATAGGTGGTGAACATTTTTAATACTTCTTCCTATTTTTCCCAGAACAGAAGAGAAAGAACTATACAAAATCACAAAATATAAAAACCTGCAAATAGTAGAACAATTGTGGCAAACGAAAGCAAAAACCAATAGCAACAGGTGCCTTGGATAAAATCCAAAACATCTGGAGCACCACTTGAACACCATTGGCATTGATCAAATCATCATCGTCAATCACAAAGGCGGTTTTGCTTGAAGCAGCTTACATCATGCAATGATACCTTTAATATTATTAAACAATAACATTTACCTATTCCAGGTTCTTGGGAAGGCCTTGATAACAAAAATGCCAAATCCAGTCTAAACATCTGGCTGACTGCAACCAACCATAGTAATAATGTAGAATGAAGAAGCTAAACATTAGAATTGGGGTGCTGGCATATTTCAAAACATAGTTGCATGACCTAACTTTCTGATTTCATTTTTCTATTACAGCTTAAACCAGTATCTGTTGAAATGGCCATGTAGTGCAGCCACATCCCACCATTTCCTACTGTGGAACAGAAAATTCTGTGCATTTGTATCTGCAATGATATATTTGTATATGTAACAATGGTTGATGGGATCTCAGTTCTGGCCAGCATGCTCTATATGCGCTCCTTTTTATAGCAACTGACATTTGATAAGGATATTACATTTATTTATTTGTTTGGATCATATCTTTTATATTGAATAAATGAAACACTTTAGCAAAAATTTGTATGTCACTTTGGGTGGCATGTACACCAGATAACGTAGCTCCTACAGACCAAGCCAGGGTTGTCAATGGATGGTATTTAATAAATGAGGACTACAAAGGATGGGATAATGATGGAAATGAGCAAAATCATATCACAGAAGAGTGGAGTGTTTCGGTACTGATTTTATATATTGTTCTTAGACATTATTATACAGGTCTTAGGAAGTACTCATGGTAGAAGACTATTTCTGCTAAGATTACAGTACTTTCCATAATAGGTGGGCATTATACTTCTTATATTAACAGTGGCAGAAAAAGGGAGAAAATGGGTCATGATTGCAGGACAGAATTTATCTGAATGAAATGGCAACAATCAGTGATCTTCCCACCATCTCTTCCTCTTTCTTTCTTTCTTTCTTTCTTTCTTTCTTTCTTACTTACCAGTTCACTCAGCAACCATTTCACTTTATGAAAAGTTGCTTGAACTGATTGCCATCACTAATGAGCAGAGGGTGATGCTATCTCACATGGGAGGTAATGCCTCAGGGAAGAGTTAGAATCAAATTACACAACACAATCTTAGTCTGGCTTATCCACACAACCTACCGTATCAAGAATCAAAATCTTCCAAAATGGGGAAAGAAAATATTATGCACTTAATAATAGAATCTGGGCAAGAATAGACAAACTCATCCAAGAAGAGAACACACCAAACTGAGTAAGTCATCCAGAAGAAAAAGAGGATCTCTCACCGTTCATCACTATTTGTTATGAAGAGATTCATCTTTGGCTTGCTTCCAAATAGTTTGTCTTTCTTTGTGACTTTTGGGATTGGGATCTTATACAGAGGATGATGAAAAAGAGCAGACAATTTGGATTTGATTTTCTGGGTTGGTTTTTCTTTGGTTTCTGGTTGCTTGATGTTGGCATCTTGGAGATCCACATTGCTGAGGCCACCCACATGTGACACACCTTCTGTTGAGTGAAATCCTTTTTCCAGGGAGCTGTTACTGCTGCTAAAATCCTGAAGATTCCTCAGATTCAGCTTATTCTGAGCTGCTAATATGGAACTGGGTGATAAATGGTCCAAGGTACCTGTTGCTTTAGATAGACACCTGCAGGACATATAATCAGCAGAGGGCACAAAATCTATCACGATGTGTATCAGGACAACCATAAGGAGAAAAAGACAAAGGGTGACTTTGAGTTTTCTCTGGAGAAAAAAAGGCAAGTAGCGTGCCATCTTCTTGGATTATTAGATACAGCAAGATGCAATGGAATGTAAAAGATTCACATGTAAATAGAAAACGTCTCTCTTCTTTTGTGATCCTAATTGCAAGGATGCAGCAGTAAGAATAGTACTTCCAGAACTGTAATCCAGGGAGAAAGGCAGAAGTTCAACTTTTTCAAGTAAAACAAACAATTAAACAACTATAATCTCTCCATTTATGTTATAATCACCTTTACTTATGAAAAAATAAATAAAGCTACTTCTGCTACAAAAATTTCCTTCATCAAGTAATCCTCAGCAAGAAAAGAGGGGAAAGAGAGGTTGTCTATGAATTTTAACTGTGTTGATAAGAGAAGAGCAGGTGGAGTCAAGGTTAATGTGAAGAGACCAAACTCCAAATCAATAGTAGCAGATTAGCCAATCCGCTCTTCAAATCACAGTGTCATGCAACAGCAGTTGTTAAAACTGGTTATTGCAACATGATAACTTGCACTGGAACTTTTTGGCTGAAATATTTAGGATTTATTTTTAAAAAATATAGATGAAGCATGGGCTATCAATCAGATGATGTACAGGTAAAGATGTAGTCACATATGTTCATTTCACAAATCTTTATTATGGAAACATGTCACTTTGTCACTAGAATGTAAAAATAAAACATTTTTTCACTGTCACAGGACAAACAATTACCCTGCTGGTTTATTTTGGCCTCTCCATTTGTATAAAAATCAGCAAGGCTGGTTTGCTAGTCATTGTTGATTGAACTAGGCTCTATGAATCAATGGTCTAACTATGGGCGTCCAACATTTTGGCTTCATACTGAGTGAAGAGGAATTGTCTTGGGGCACATATTAAATATATAATATAGCAATGTGTATAAAATCACATGATAATGTTAAAAATTTACAATCTTGTGGGGCTACATTACTAGTTGTCCAGGATTGCATGTGGTCCACTGGCTGTGGGTTGGATGTGGCGGGTATATACAATATGATACATTCTTTATGACCTTTATAAATGTCATTTATATGATATTTTTGATATGAAGCTTGTAAATGTGAGTTCTTAATTCCTCCCAATTTTATACTCAAGGTATGTAGAAAAATATTGATTTAATGAACCTTTCAGGGAGAGTTATCTTTTTAATTCAGAATATCCATTAGATAATTTGCATGAATTTATATCACTTATACAATTACAATTGTCATTACTGCAAATAGCATTATTTGCAGCAATAGCATCTTTTTTAATAAGCACATCCTCAAATTTAATGGGCATTAGTAATTAAATGAAGGTGAAGTTTGAATTAAAATTGCTTTCATTATATCTGAAATCTGCTATACTGAGTATACAACGATACTATACTTATATCTACTACACTCATTGTTACTTCAATTTGTTACTTACTATATGCTCTGTGAAAACATAATTGTGTACATTTGCTCTGATGTATGTCAATGAAAATTCAATCATCCAGGCCAAAGGTGTCTAAAGGTTTGATCATGGTATCTGGACCAATGTTTGTTAATCTGAGATGTTTCATTGCTCATCCAAGCAACTTCATCAGTCAGAGCAAAATTAGTTAGGCAGAGAGTCAGAGAGTTGTTGGACTGTACCAACTCTTGCCATACCAGGGGTTCTCTCCAAAATGGCTTGCAATATGTCAGTGGAGACTCAATCATCGATGCCATCAGACCAGGACTATGGGAAAGGAATGCAAGCCTCTCTTCTGCAGAATGAGAAGGATTGCCCTGAAAACATGGAAGAACTTTTGAAATAACAAATAATACATGTACAGCAAAGGGGCTTTTTTCTTCAAAAGGCAACTGGATTGTTTTTTTTCCCTTGAGGAAGAAGAAAACGTTTTGCTTCTCATTCAAGGAACTTCAGCAGTTCTGATGGCAGGGGCGGGGATGGAAGGCTTGGATAGGTTTTGACAGGATGGGAGGACTGTATTTCTTTGTAGTCATCTGGTCGTTAGCATTCTCTGAGAGCTGTTGATGCCACTTGTGGGTTTATCTGTGCCCTCAGGGTCACCTGAAATGAGGTGCAATTAGTTGTGAATCTTCTTGGAAATGCTGCAAGTGTTGTGTTGTAAACTGGAGATAGGTGGTGTCTTATTCTTCGCCTTCTATTGTGGGAGGGGAGTTCAATTCTAACACAGATGAATTATTTTACCCCTCTTTCAAACCAAACAGCTTGTCACTCTGCTGGTCACTACACAGGTGTTGCTTTAAAAGGTCTTCAGTGTGATGCCTTGCTAGATAGCTGCAGCAGACTGTGGTGGCATGACTCAGGTCACCTCAGAATGAGCTTCTCAAAGAATTCCCCTCAGAATGGCATCTATAGGATGACTATTTGCTCATCAGCCTGAGGAGCAGCACTATGGTAACCAAGAAAGGAGTCACATAGGAGTGAATGTATACCATGGGAAGGAATAGAAGAATCTCCTCTTGGTTCGAGTGGTGCTTCTCCATTTGCTTCAGGCCTTTTGATCATCCATCATACAATACACTAACTGACAAACACCCACATAACATTATACTATATGGCAATTTGTGAGCTCCCTGCTAGCAACTGAGCTTCCAAATTAAGTGACAGCGTAAGAACATTTTATGCTTGTGTCAGGCATTCTTACTAAGACTCTACAGGAGATAAACATCCAACATGCAAGAAATATCATTTTATCTGGTTTCTCAAATGTAGGCCATTTACGTCATACAGGTGAGCATTCATAATGTCACATCTGCTTCCTTTGCCACACAAAGACCCCAAGCTGCTGAGAGAATGATGAGTTGTCTGCTCACTCATGTCCCGTGGTGCGGTTGTTGCTTAGTAACTGTCTCCAGCTAACATTTTCAGTTGCCCCAGATTCTGACAACACTATATTTCACATTAAGGCCACAGTAAGCCAAGTAAGTTCTTTTTTCTCCCTGAAGCCTTTCTGGAGAAACTAGACCTTTTTTCTGCATTTGTACACAAAGCCTGTCAGGAATAGAACTTTCTGCTCAGAAAAAGGGGAATTGGTAACTGATAAACATAAGGCAGGGCCTTGGCATGGAACATTTAGTGGCTGTTCATCTAAATTGTGCCAAACCTGAGAGTCCAACAAGGCTCAAGAAAACTTTATACATTAGTTGGGATCATATTTTACACTAGGTTAGCTATGGAGAATATTATTATGGCTGTAGGCTGCCTTTTTTGTTATATCAAGAGTTGGGTTGGGCCGAGCAATAATGTAAAAGAGGGGAGAACCATCTCATACATGTGGGGACAGGTTTATCTGCTTTCTTCTAGATTTGCAGAGGTAGACCTTTTCTCTGTGTGTTTTTTATAAATTCTTTTTAAGCCAGATGGTTGGTTTACGTATCACCCTAAACCAAAACCAAACTTCTATTATAGATTAGATGAGAAATAAGCATTACATTCTAAATCAATAGAATACATTACAATCAAGGCAATCTGTTCTTTTTACCTATGTAAGAGCTCACAAACTGTGTGGACCTGACATCTAGAAATCCTATATCCATAACGAATGCACATCTTATTTCATATAGTTCAGAACTTATATGTAGTACTGAAAGCAGATTCTGGGCTGAAATTTGCTTCAACATAGACCCCAAGGAAAACAGGCCATTCATCTCACATACAGTCACTGCATCAGGCTCAGTCAATTACTGAGAACTGAGGCAGACTGTAGCAATCTCTTAGGATGGCCAAATATTCAGCATGGATGGGATATGTGCCAAAGCAAATGCACTCATGAACCAATTAGGACTTGCTTGTGGCTTTCTTGCACAATCATGTTCAAGATGTCATCATCTCATACAACTCCAGGGGAAATGTCATGTATTATGCACTTAACAATATGCTCAAGTACCCAGGGAATTATTTCTAGGTAAAAATGTACAGAAAAGCAGTGTTTCTTTTCTTCACAATCCTAGATGATGTAGAATGAAATAACTTAACTTATAGATTGAATGGTAGAGTTTATGCACATTAGTGTTGTTTTTAATAAAACTGTTGTTGGGGTAACTGCCGGAATCCTGACAACTCTAACCTGAAGACAGGCATTTGCAGCCTTCTCCAAGCTGGCACAACCCTCCAAAATTGTTGGAATACAACTTCCAGAATTCCCAACCAGATTTTGATTATACGTGCTGAGACTTCAATAAACTATTAACCTCAGCACACCAGCACATTTTTAGAATGTCAACCTGGAAAAGTAGTGGGATGGCTTCCTCTTTTTTCATAATCTCAGTGGTCAAGCCACAAGGATGTTTCACCCAAGAAAACTTTTTGATGGTCCTGTAGAGAACTTTTGCCATTACTACCACTACTATAGGATATATAGATAACATTCTAGCCTCAGCACTAAACAAAGTATTCAAATATTCTCTTGGCTGTGGAAACACTGCTGAACAATGGTTTTCCTTCAATGGCATCTAAAGTCTTGTGACATAGCCTTCAGCAGACATGTGATTTGGTCTCTCTCTCTCTGGATAGGATAGGGTAGGGTAGAGTAGGGCAAGGCAAGGCAGGGCAGAGTAGAGCAGAAGAATACTCTACTCTAGAGTAGACTAGAGCAGAAGGATAGGATAGGATAGATTGGATTGGATAACCATTTATCTGCAATGGTATAGACTAGTTTCCTGTCAAAGCAGGGGATTGGACTAGAAGCCTTCCAAGATCCCTTCCAACTCTGTTATTCTACTCCAATAAAAGAGAATAGAATAGAATAGAATAGAATAGAGCAGAGCAGAGCAGAGCAGAGCAGAGCAGAGCAGAGCAGAGTAGAGTAGAATAGAATAGAATAGATTAGAATAGAATAGAATAAAGTAGAGTAGAGTAGAGTAGAATAGAATAGAATAGAATAGAATAGAAATAGAATTCCTTATTGGCCAAGTGTGATTTTGCCTTCCAGTTGATCAAAATGACAAACTTGGGGGAGAGAAAACATTTCAGCAGAATAAAATTTAACATAGCCTTCCAGAATTAAGAAGAAATGATTGTTGCCAAAATGTTTATTGAGGCGATACCGTAAAGATGCCAGTATTTTGACAAGATAAGGAAAATACCAATTATATCCTAATTATATCCCTTTCCTAAGAAGTCTGTAGGGGCGTGCATAAGTGCACCAACGTGCCTACCGTCCCTGTCCTACTGTTTCTTTTATTTTTCTTATATGTATTTCATGTATTCACAACTATGTTTATCCTTATACTTATTATCTTGTAAGCAATTGACTAAATAAATAAATAAATATCAGATGAAGATTTAATAGGATGAAGCATGCCAAAAAGTAACAACCTGTGACAATTGCCAGGTAGTTGTTGTTGTTGTTGTTGTTGTTGTTGTTATTATTATTATTATTATTATTATTATTATTATTATTATTTAGACTTGTATGCTGCCCTCTCTCCCTAAGGACTCAGGACTCCGTAGTTAGGATATCAGTAGTTAGGATATCAACAGCAGCAGCTACAGATAACACTCTTATGAGTGAGTTTTGATAGAAGAAAATGGAGACCAGCTAATTCACACTCTTCTTGCTTGCTTGGTACAGGTCATTGATACACCTCACATGATGACTGGTTACAGATAAGAGACAGGCAGAGTGGCCAAGAAATAGGTTGCTTAGATAAGCACCTATTTAGGAATTAGAATTTCTCTGGGTCAGCCTGACTACTAGATGGGTCACTATGACCAATGTACAAAAGATAGTGGATTTTTGTCTATGTGCAAAAGGTATTAATTTTTAATTTGTTTTTGTAAAGTTCCTAAAGTAGCTATAAAAGCAGCTTATCTAGTCAAAAGTAGATTCAATGTTCTGAAAGAAAGGATTTCCATGGCCTTACCTTATAATTAGACAGCATTATTGCATTTCCAACCCCCCCACTTTTTTTTTCTCATCGCAATACGTAATCTATTAATGGGATAAGCAGGCCTGGTAGCATTGAGAAACAAAGAATGATATGTGGAATATTGATTGGATTCTCTGAATGGGATAAATCATTAAATGTCACTGAGGTGAATGGGATATTTCCATGGGTAGCTGTGAACAAATTGGCCCTATAAAGCAGGGGTTGCCAACCTTTTGGACCTCAGGGACCACCAAACTCATAATTTTAAATCCTGGGGATCACTAACTGGTTCTGTGGGCGTTGCCTAATTTGTGGGTGTGGCTTGATGATCATGTGACTGGCTGGGCATGGCTTGTATGTAAATATTATAAATATTTATATAAATATTGAATTTTTTAATAAAAAAAGCAACTTTTGCCCAAAATCAGGCAAAGCAGCAGGCAGATTAAGTTGCTCACAGAATCACAGATTCACTTAGAGATTTCTGCCATCACTATCTGAGTCTGTCACATAAAATTTGCTTGCAAGCAA
Organism: Naja naja; assembly: GCA_009733165.1. Taxonomy (NCBI): domain Eukaryota; kingdom Metazoa; phylum Chordata; class Lepidosauria; order Squamata; family Elapidae; genus Naja; species Naja naja. The sequence continues at coordinate 23,411,415 of CM019154.1, read as the reverse complement.
ACTCATAACCTACCTACCTAGATCCATACCAATTGGATTTCAGGCCTGGGTACAGCATGGAGACGGCATTGGTTGCGCTGATGGATGATCTCTGGAGGGCTTGGGATGGGATATTCCTCTGTCTTAGTCCTATTAGACCTCTCAGCAGCTTTTGATACCATCGACCATGGTATCCTGTTGAGACGCCTCGGGGGGCTGGGGGTGGGAGGCACCGTTCTTTGGTGGTTCTCCTACCTCTTGGGGCATTCGCAATCAGTGTTGGCAGGGGGGCAGAGGTCGGCTCTGCAGCCCCTTGCTTGTGGGGGGCCTCAGGGGTCGGTCCTCTCTCCCCTCCTGTTCAACATCTACATGAAGCCGCTGGGTGAGGTCATCATGTTTTGGGGTGAGGTATCATCAGTATGCTGATGATACCCAGCTTTTCATCTCTACCCCAAACCAACTCAGTGATGCCCTCACCATGATGTCTCGTTGCCTGGAAGCGGTGCGGATCTGGATGTGGAGGAACAGGCTCCAGCTCAACCCAGCCAAGACTGAGTGGCTGTGCGTTCTGGCATCTCAGACGATCCAGGATGTTCCACCTCTAGGCATGGGGGGAGAGGTGTTGCCCTCCGTGGAAAGGGTCCGCAACTTGGGTGTCCTCCTGGACACACAGATCAGTTTGGAGGAGCAGGTGGGAGCTGTGACCAGGGGGGTATTCACCCAGGTTCGCCTGGTGCACTAGTTGCACCCCTACCTGGACCAAGATGCATTATGCACAGTCACTCATGTGCTCGTTACGTCCCAGGTCAACTACTGCAATGCTCTCTATATGGGGCTGCCCTTGTGGACCACGCGGAGGCTTCAACTGGCGCAAAATGCAGCCACGCAGGTTGTGATGGGGGTATCCCGATACTCCCATGTTACACCCCTCCTGCGCGAGTTGCATTGGTTGCCGGTTGCCCTCTGCGTGAGATTCAAGGTGCTGGTACTTACCTATAAAGCCCTATATGGCTTAGGGCTGGGGTACTTGCGGGAACGTCTCCTGCCAGCATCGAATGCCCATCACCTGGTGCGCGCCCACAGGCAGGGCCTCCTTGGGGTACCATTGGCAAGCAATGTTGGCTGGCGGTCCCTAGGGCTAGGGCCTTCTCTGTGGGAGCACCCACTCTATGGAACCAGCTTCCCTGGAGCTACAATTGGCCCCTGTTCCTTCCGCCGTGGCCTAAAGACTTGGTTATTCGAACAAGCCGGCCTGGACTGAGTGGGGTGGATCTTAGTTTTTAAATGTCATGTTACGGGGTTTTAGATAACTTATTTGGTCAAATTGGGTTTAATAATCTTTTAATTCCTTTTAACTTTTGTATTGTGTATTTTTAATGATATGAGCCACCCTGAGTCCCTAGGGAGATAGGGCGGCATACAAGACCAATAAATAAATAAATAAATAAATAAATAAATAAATAAATAAATAACATTTGCTAGCAAGCAAACTCACAAAATTAACTCACAACACAACATGTATGTAAATATTAAATTTTTTTATAAAAAAAGAGCAACTTTTACCCAAAATCAGGCAAAGCAAGCAGGCAGACTGAATTGCTCAAAGAATCAGATTCACTTAGAGATCTGTGTTTCTGCCATCGTTTACCTGAGTCTGCACTGCTTCAGTCCTTAGGAAGATTTGGTTCTGCTTAAAAGCGGAACCGAAGATCTAAAGATTAGCTAGAAAGCAAGAAATGCAATGATTTCCTGCTTCCTAGCTAATCTAAATCTCTCTGCACAGCAGAACAGCTGATGGTTGAAAAAAAGGAAAAATAGCAACTTAGCAGGCAAGTTTGTCAGGTAAGGAGTGAATGGGCAGGGAGGGTTCCTGCAGGCCATGTGTTCCCCTGCAGCCTGGATTAATTGCTTTGCGGGGGGGTGCTCTTGGGGGTGACATTTCTCTGCGGACCACCAAAATTTTCTCACAGCCCACCAATGGGCCACGGCGCACCAGTTGGCAACTGTTGCTATAAAGGATGGGTTGAAGTTGAACAACATTGGTTGTTCAAACCAATGGTTTGTCTTGGTAATGGGACATTGAACATTATATTCAAAATACTCTTTAGATCTTTTGTGTTTTCAAATACAGTGTTCTTATCCCCTTCAAAGCATGCCTCTACATATAATATTTTTCAGAGAGTTATCAAGTCACCTGTTCAGAATAAAAATTGTTTGATTCCTTTATTCCTTTATTGCTACCAGCAAATTGTCAACTCGTAAAGCATTCCTGGCACTAAGTTGTTTACAGCACAATTACAATGACCTTTTCTATAATAACAGAACTTGCTTATTAGAGAGAAGAACCCTAACACTCATCTTTTACTAAATTGAGAGTGGATGTTAACAATCAGACCTTTTACAGGAATTTTGTATAATATTCTGTTAGCTTTAAATGAGATTTGCTTTTCACTACTTTATTTCATTATTTTTTTCACAGTACTTTTCCATATTAACAATATCAATAGAGTAGTGTGTATGTGTGTGTGTTTGTATGTCATAGCAGTTCATAAGAAAATTTATTGCAACTATATCCCAATTATTTAAGTATTACATTTTCCTCTCTGTAGAGGAAATGTTGAATATGTTTTAAATCTGTGGACATAATTTTACCTGGGAGAAGGGCCTTATTTATCCTTTGAGTTGGGGACTCCGCTCCCCAAAATAATGGATAGAATTAGAATAAAAATAAATTTTGATTTAATTTCATTTGTATTCAATGTACTCTAGTTGATACTATTACTGATTAGATATATGTTTAATAAAGTTCTCCTTTTGTTAAATTGATTTTACTATTTGGTCACAGGTTTTAGAAGTACTTAGGGGTAGCATATGGTTCTATCTCAATCAAGAAAATGAAGAACCCATTTGAAATGTTGAAAAATGAGCAGGACATAAACATAATAAACTCAGCTCTTTTCCAGGGTCAGTTGCTTACTGTATTGAAAGAATTTTGTCATTTAATTCTTGACCAAAAGTTCCAATTGAACAAGATGTCCATGTGATTTAGTATTGTATTGACAATGTCTGATATCTTGAATGAAAGGATGCAGGCAAGTTCTTATCAAGGAATATGCCAATTATTGGGACACATAATTCTGAACTAAATCATGTACCTGGGTCTTTTGGGACCTAAACTGAAATCTATTTACATACTTCCTCACCACTAATGCACGTACACACAATTCTGAGTAACTTTCTTAAATATTTATGTATGCACACATACAGACCCTTCATACTCCAAATTCAAATAAGCAATGTAGAAAATACAGTTAGGACCATTCTATTCATCAAACACTGGAGTATCCAAAATAATAAACAAACAAACAAACCAAGCTGGCACAGCAAATGTGCAGTTGCAACTGCCATCTTGACTTTTTAAAATGTCCTCACGGACCCCTTGATCAAATACCAATTGTGACAACATTATTAGACTCTACAGAATAGACATACAATTGTACTTAAAGTTTGAGAAACTGGTTGTTTAGCTACAGCTTCTTCCTCCTCCAGTTTCTCAACAACATATTGGCATTGTGACACTCCCACCCCATCCCACATGCTATGCAAAATTGTTCTATTTGTGTGCAATACACTTCACAAACTATATCAATGCTCTGTAGGTGTAATGAGGAGGTGGAAGGGCAATTACCTTAGCAACCATTTGCTGGGTCAAAATTTTCAAGCTGTCACAGACATTTCTCACAAACAGGCAGCTGTCATATAAGCAGCAAGAAATCAGCTACCTCCCTCCCCAAATTCACTCTCAGGAAATGGGATTGACAGCAAGGAGTAGCAACAAGTTGAATTTAACTTTGCAAGTTTAAGACTTGTGGGCTTCAACTCCCAGAATTCCTGAGCTAACATGACTGGAGGAGGAATTCTGGGAGTTGAAGTCCACAAATCTTAAAGCTGTCAAGTTTCATAATGTACGGCTTCATAAATTCAGTCCCTCCTGCATTATTCCACCTTGAAACAACAGCACAATAAGAGTCAGATGTCTTTTGACCAATATTAAACCACTCATATACATTTGTACACACCAAACACAAAAATATTTTTCATGAAACTGGTATATAAATAAGAAATGGCCCAAAATTACTGAAAAGAAACCTGCTCTTGTTAATTGATCCAAAAATACATCAAAAAGTCTGGGAAAATCTGGATGGGATGAGTTTGGATTCTGAAAGAATGTGTCAAGAACTTTTCAAAATATAAGCAGATAGACTTCATCTAAAGGAAGATACTACACTTATTCAGTGCCTTCAGAATAGAACAGAATAGAATAGAATAGAATAGAATAGAATAGAATAGAATTCTTTATTGGCCAAGTGTGATTGGACACACAAGGAATTTGTCTTGGTGCAAATGCTCTCAGTATACATAAAAGAAAAGATACATTCATCAAGAGTCAAGAATCATAAGGTACAACACTAGGTACAATAAGCAATCAATCATACTAGGAAACAGTCAATATAAATCATAAGTATACCAGCGACAAAGTTACAGTCAGTCACAAGTGGGAGGGATGGGTGGTAAGGAGTGATGACAAGATTAACAGTAATAGTAGTGCAGACTTTGTAATAATTGAACAGTGTTGAGGGAATTATTTGTTTAGCAGAGTGATGGCTTTCGGGGAAAAACTGTTCTTGTGTCTAGTTGTTCTGGTGTGCAGTACTCTATAGCGTTTTGAGGGAAGGAGTTGAAACAGTTTGCGTCCGGGATTTGAGGGGTCTGTAAATATTTTCACATATTTTCAGAAACAAAACCTTGATCAATCACTGCATTTCTCTTGATCCCATTTTATTTCTATTTGGAGACATCTTTAAAAAGGGCAACAGAAGGGATTATCTGGTCCATTTCTTAAATGAGACACAGAATTGACAATCATCAACCATAAAGGAAAGGTATCAACTTCCTCAAAGCTTGAACAAATATAGTAGGTGGGGAAAAAATAAGACCAAGCACCAAGAAACCATAGAGCCACAGATTACAGAAGCTTCCACCCAGCTACCATTTTCATTTCATTGGTAGGATATTTTACCTTCCCAGACTCAGGTTTTTTCTAACATGTCTCTGTGCTGGTATTAAACACAAAAAACTTCAGTCACAGGAGACTGAATCTTCCCACCATGTCTTTTGTTTGTGCTGGACTAGTTAGGGCTGAGGGTGGTGTGGAGGAAATGTAATAACAGTAGAGAACTGGAGGCTGCTGCGTCCTTCTGTTACAGAGAGATTTATTTAAGCAATAGAAAATAGGTCGATATACCAGCAATCACTTCTTATCACAAAGGTAGCCCTAAGGGAAGATGTCAATGGATTTCTATTCCTTACAGGCTCCTCCTGGTAATTGCAAGATATTAAAGCTGTTAATATATTTTGGGTGATTTCTAGTAGATTGGAAAAGGGTTTTGGCTACCAATGATATTATAATAGCAATGACAAAAAGTGTCCCCCCCCACCCCTGTAATCAAACTACAGGACTGAAATGATGGCAATTTGATGTAACAAGCATTCATCTTTTGTGGAAACAGCTACACTGATTTTCTTCATTCTTAAAGTTACACATGGCTCAATTATGAAGGGGTTCAAGAAGGGAAAAATTCTGGGCTTCTTGCCTGGTGTAATAGGTTGTTTATGAGTTTTGAATTTTACTTTGGGTAAGCACCGTACCGTCTACATTGGCATGCGCAGATTAGTAGAAACCAAACATCTAGAAGGCTCTCTTTAAATTGAGTAGATAGTCAACCAAATTGCAAATCTGCCATTTTGACTGGAGAAGGACAGTTGTTCCTGTCTTCAAAAAAGGGGAACCAATAAATACCCACCAATCAGGTTGACATCAACACTGGGCAAAACTCAATAACTTATTATTAAGCACTGAAATTATAAGTGTTTAGGAAAGTTATCATGTTACTGAAAAAAGTGACCTATGACTATTTTTCACACTTATGACCATTGCAGCATCCTCAAGGCAACTGGTTCATATTCCTTGGTAATGCAATAGACTATATAATTTTGTAATAGAAATATAATAGGCTGATATAAAACATAATGTTGATACATATAACCATTGGATGAAAGTATAACATAAATTTTAGATTCAAAATATATCTCGTATATATGATGACATAAATAGTTTAACTGTACACAAGTAATAATTGATAAATACATAATGTTTTATTGATAATATGAGGAATTTTCTTTTTGATAAATTGTGAGTGATGAATATGAAAGGATGACACAAAGGATTTGTAACCAACTGACACACTGTATGTATATATGGAAGATGGTTTTTATGTTTTGTATGTCCTGTTTGTATGTTTGTATCAAAAATAAAAAACTTTTTTATTAAAAAAAGGCAACTGGTTCATATTTATGATGGTTGCAGTGTCCCCAGATCATATGAACACCTTGTGTGATCTTCTGACAAGCAAAGTCAATGGAGAAGCCAGATTCACTTAACAACCAAGTTATTAACAACAACTGCAGTGATTCACTTAACAACTGTGGCAGGAAAAGTCATAAAATGGGGGAAAACTCACTTAACAAATATCTCACTTAGCAACATAAATTTTGGGCTCAATTATAGTCATAAATCAAGGACTACCTGTGCAAAATGTATATTAATGTCTCCATATCATACTGAAAAGTTGTGTCAAATTTATTCATTCATTTATTTAAAATATTTATGTAGCTTCCCATCTTATAACCAAGCCTGGGCAGCTCCCAAACAAAATTTATAAAGGGCTTGGGTAATGGGTTAAAAAATATAGCATTATCAAATATAATAGTGTAAATATAGAAGAAAGATAGAAAGATAGGATAAATAGGAAAAAGAAGAGAAATAATAAAGTAAATACAGAAAGATAGGAGAAATAACAAATTTCTTAGAGGACATTAAGATCTGGAGGAGAAAACATGAATTTTAACCAACAAATACAGAAACCTATATTTTTGTGTATGTGTTTATATTTCTCTCACTCACACACACACATACTCTCTATCTATATACACACACACCACTAACCACCAGATTCTCTCTGTCTTTCTGTCTCTGTCTCTCTGACACACACACACACACACACACAGAGGGAGAGTGGGGGTAGTAATGGTAAACCACTCAGAAGGAGAAAGACAGATAGCCTGACACTTCAGAGAGGATATCAGGAAAGTGGAAATTCAAAATAACTTTGCTGAAGTTTGCTATAAAAGCAAAAAGCTACTTAAAATAAAAGGAAGAATTATTGTTATTGTTAGTTGCAAAGTAGTGTCCGACCCATCGTGACCCCATGGACAACGTTCCTCCAGGCCTTCCTGTCCTCTACCATACTCCAGAGTCCATTTAAACTCATGCCTACTGCTTCAGTGACTCCATCCAGCCGCCTCATTCTCTGTCAAGGAAGAATTAGTATACCAAACATTCAATAAAATTATGCAAAAATGTGATTGCTCCCAATTGAGTTATTCCACTCATGTTTTACATCGATCTCCTCCATCAAAAAAATATGTCAGACAATTGTGAACAGTAAAATGAGAAGCAGTCTCGAAGCCCAAGACTTAAAAAAACCCTATCAATTCAGAGAATATCTATTTACAGAGATTTATGTATTCAGGTCCTCAAGCATTGTATTCAGAAGATTGGATGAAACTTGTCCAAATTCTTATCTATTATCTGTAGGAAATCATGGACTTTCAAATTACTATAGGAGGATTACTTCATACATAAGATACATAAGTAACATTTTTGGGAAAGGTTTTACAGTTTTGCAAAAAGAGTGTTCCGGGTTATTAATGTTAACATCTGGGAAAACAGAATATCAGCAGACCTCACAAACCGGTAAAGAAGTAGATTCATTAATGATGGTCTTGTAATTGTGGATGTTTTCTTCTATCTGTAATGCCAATTGATGTATATGAATATATTGGAACTATTTGTTTGTATTTCACAAAATGTGCTTTATACTGTACTTTAGGATTGACTTCTAAATTTTTAATGAGCTTTACTGCTTTCATTTCCGGCTAGCATCTCCGGTTATTTTTATTCCGTCAAGATTACCGTCAGTGTTTTTCCGATTCTTTCTCTATTATGCTTTCTTAGAATTACATATTAGTTATTTTATAATGTTTTACAGTAATGATTCAAAGAACATCTGCCATTTGTACTGCCACAATTAATGGAACATAATCTATGTTATGGAGCTAGTTACTCCCTTCCTTTATAAAGGCAATCTCCTGAGTTTTCAGTTGAACAATTCAACCGGCAATCACCACATGGTTTAAAATATCTGTGCACATGACACAATTTCTATGCACTCAATAATATTTTTTGAATGAATTCCTGAACTGAGTATAAGTAATGCATCTGAGAGATTTCTGAATGTACAAACTGAAAAGACAGAATAAAGTGATGCAGTAACTGATAATTATACCTTTTATGACGATGAAATCTCAAAACATAATAAAAATTAGATAAATAAATAAACGAGTCACTTTGTCTACTTTTGATTTCAGCTTTTTGATAGTTTTTAATTTTGTTAATAAATATGATTTTAAGTATTAATTCATTGTTCTAACTTGTTGTAAGCCACCAACTGTTGCTTGTTCTGTGAGATGGGTGGCTATATAAATTAGATAAATTATAAATATTATGCATTGCAATTCTCTGCTTAACTATTAGAGAAGGGCCTGGTGGTATGTTAATGCACTAAGTTCCAGCTGTACAACTGCATAGGGCAGCAATTACTCAGCCTTCCATCCTCGGGTAGGTAAATTGAGGACCCAAGATTGTTCAATTAGCTGACTTTGTTGCCACTTAGTAATGCATATAAATGGAATGAAGGCTATTCATTGCAACTGTTGTAATCCCAATTGTTGAGTCTGGAGAAGGGTGGCATATAAATTGTAATATAATAATAAATAAAATAAAAAAATAAAAGTAAATTCCTTTTTGCACAAAAGATGTATATATTGTCTTTTGCATATGATCATTTTATACAAATTGTTTAATTTATGCAAAACTGTTCATTTTATGCAAATCTTATTTTTTAAAATTTCTTCTTCTTTGATAATATGCAAGTGACCACTGAGAAAAGTCTGAGGTTCAAAGTTTCTCCCTCAGTTTTGTTTGATATTCCTGAACAAAAGTAGCCTTTTAATTTCCAGTAATCTCTTCAACATACATATTTATATTAACTGAATGTTTTGGTATGCATCTGAAAATTTTCCATTTGGTAAATTAATTATTTTTAAGAGGAGAAGAGTTTTGATGTGTATCATGTTTTTCAGCTCTATTTATAGTTTCTTTTTAAAATAAAAATCTCATTCACTTTCCTTTAGCATCCTTTAGAAGGTTCCATGTGGAGTTTAAATACTTTAATTTTCTTTATTTAACTATTAATCTGCTGCATCTCATCCTCTCCCTCAATTCTACAATTGCTTTGTAGAAATGCATTTTCCCTCATTGTTAGGCAATCTGTTGTTTTGTGTGAAACTTCTCATCTTGATAGATATTTATAATTCTCCTTTCAACTGGATAATTTTAATTAAATTCTTTATATGGAATCCTTTGTTTTTCTTTCTTGGGAAAAAGTTTCCTTGATGGCAATCAACCCTTCTTGCTTTCTTTTGCAGTTCTGTTCTGGTATAAAATAAACATTACCCTGTGTATGAAGGCCACCAGGTCTGATTTGAATGCATACCTCAACTGGTGGTTTTGATGCATTGTGAATTTCCTGAATACTGTGGTAGAACTGAATCGTTATATTGTAAAGGTTAGGGGAGCTTTCCCTACATGCACTCTAGCCACAGCATGAGGCTGAGACCTGACCCAGGAACCTATTTTCCAGCTTGTGACAATGCCGTCATCTCATCCTCAGAGGCTGCTTGAAGTTCTCCTTGTTGTTCTGGTGTTACAGAAGTCTTTCCCCCCTTAATCAAGCAACAAGTCAGGATAATCTTGCTTTTGGTGTGAACTGACATGCCTCTCTGCAATTTGGTCTATTTTGTCAGGTGACCCTTGGGAAGGTGTAGAATCAACCCAGAACTTTTAGGCGACACATCCTTCAGTGCCTGGGCATCATCCTCTAAGGACATTTTTGAGGTCAGTCAGATACTCCAGTTCTTTCAACTCAGGCTCCCCCTTGGACCAACCAGTCCTGTGTGGTGATCCCTGGCTTAGAACCCTGGATCATCCACAACAGCTACCAAATAGGGTGGGAGGGAAATGAAGTAAAATGAGAGAGAGAGAAAACACAAAGGCAATCTTCCTGTCGCTGCATGGATGCACCCACCATGCCTGGTGGGTGTTGTTGGGCTAATTTTGAACATGGATTTACCATTCCTCCAGAAATACCAAGCCACTATTTTAAACATAGATTGATTTAACTGCTGACAGATGAGCAGGTGGAATTGGTTGCAAGGTAAGCTGGAAAGAAGCCTTCCCCCTCCTGCTTGATGGACTATTTTTAAATGTGGGCTCTAGCATTCTTCTGTAAAAATTGAAACTTGTGTTTAAAAAGAGCCTGACCACGATATGAGCCATCTTTCAAAAGAATGGTAAAGTCATTGGGGTAATTGTACAGTGTCCCATCTAACTCTATTAGCTTTTCTCAGGTTGCTGGAAAAGCACCCAGGGTAAAGGATGGACATTTCCCTTTCTGTTACCCCTCCTAGCCTTGTGAGTGTGGAGATTAGCTGACACAGCTAGCAGAAATGGAAAGAGAAACCTCTTGATCTATCAGATCTTTGATCCCATGGAGTTGATCCTTGGGACTGGAGACCTGGCAGGGCAGGGAAAGAGTTGTTCTATTTCTTCTGACACCCTTTCAGCTCTGGCAGCTGTTTTAGGCTGGGAGCAGAAGAAAAAAGCTTGTCCCACCTCCAGCTCTGGAGTAGCTAGGAACTCCGCCTCCACTCTAGCCATCCATCAAAACTTGCCTGTCTTGCTTTGGTCATGACCATTAAAAAGACACATGAGATTTGTGGTTTTGTAGAGAAATGAAATGAATCAATATTTTGCTTCTCTGCCAGTTTAAGGGGCTATCCCATCACCTTTTGACTGTTTCATTGGTGAATGGAAAATTCCCTTTGTTCTTCATTTAAATTCCTGCTCTGTGGTATTGAATGTATTGAATAACCACCTTCTTAATCAATTTTTGGAAATGTAGAACAACTCAGAGCTGAATTCATTCTTGAACCACATAGTAAAGCAGCAAAGAAAACAACTCAGAAATTAATTTTCACAAAGTTACCTGTTGTTTCCTATCTCTTTTTCATGTCTTGCACTCTGTCAGAAATATGGAATTCATGCAGATTAGAAACCACAGTAGATGAGATGAAGCAGAACTGTACAGAAATGAGGCACAAACTGTAATGTATGCAGCGTTTGAAATGGTTGGTTATAAAAGTACAGAGTTTGAAATGATTGGTTGTAAAAAGTGCTGGAAATCCGAGCACAGCCATTGGCTACCAGCCGCGGCAGCCGGCTATAAAAGCTGCCGCGGCTAAGCCACTTTGGGTCTGTTCTGAGCTGTAGTCTGAAAATAAAAGAGCTGAAGCACTTCGTCCTGTCTCCTTCCGAACTTAACACTGGCAATGAAGGTGGGATCGTAACGGAGGAGAAGACGATGCAGAAGAATCAGAGGCGAGATGACTGGGCTGAACACCCCCCCAGCCCCCTTCGATCTGAAGAACGAAGACTGGGAGTCATATGCAGACAGATTTCAAATGTTTTTAGAAGGAAACGATCTAGCATCGATATCTGAGCAACGGAAAAGAGCGGTTTTCCTAACACACTGTGGTCCAGCAGTGTTCAAGATGGCAAAGGCTTTGGCTGCTCCAGCAGACGTGAAGGTGATGGCCTGGGCAGATTTGGAGAGGCTATTAAGGGTGCACTACACACCCCAAGTATCGTGCCTCATTCGCAGACACGAGTTCTACCGGCACAATCAAGGAGATGATGAAAGCATCAGTGACTTCGTGGCAAGTTTGAGAAACATTGGAGGCGCTTGTGAGTTCAGCACACTAGAAGAAGCCATGCGCGATCGTTTTGTCTTGGGCCTTAAGGACAAGGTTCTACAGAGTAAACTACTTATGAAGCCAAAAATTACGCTGAAAGAAGCCATCGATGAAGCGATAGCAGCAGAAGCCACAAAAACCTCAGCAGAAACAATGAGAAAAATGAATCGAACAACGTCCCATGCTGAAGGTGAGAAAACCACCACAATGCATTTTGACGAATTAGAGTCAGAATCAGAGTACAGCGGAGAAGAAGAAGGGATTAACAGGCTCAGAATGGAGCGGAAATGGAACGCCCAGGGCCGGAAGAAGCAAGACTTCCACTGCACAGGGTGCGGAGGGAACCACCCCCGCACGGAATGCAAGTTCCTGGAAGCCATTTGCCTCCGTTGCGAAAAGAGAGGGCACATCGCGAGAGTCTGCAAATCATCCAGAACCCCACCAAACAGATGGAAGTTCGTTCCAAATAATAAAGACAGAGAAGTAAAACCCAGCAACACCAGCGAAAAAATGGGGCGAGGAACAGAAGCGAGCGGAAAAAACAAAACTCATCAAACTGTAACCATCGGGCATTCCTCAACACTGAACAATAGGAAGGTGCATGTCAAGGTGTATATCGAGGGAAGACCATGTCAGATGGAGGTAGACTCAGGTTCATACCTATCTATGGTGTCATGGGACACTATCCAAAGACTTTTACCTGAAATTCAGAAGAACCAATTCAAAAAACAAGCACTAACCCTCAAAGACTACCAAGGAAACAAGATTCCTGTAGTTGGAACAAGCAAATTCAACGTGAAGTTCAAAAATCACACTAAAATTCTACCATTGACCATCGTAGACAAAGATTGCCCAAGTTTGCTGGGACTTGAATGGTTCAACCCTTTGGACATCGAAGTGACAGGTATCAACCATGTGAGCGACTCTGAGTGGGAAGAGGCCTTGAAATCAGAATTCCAAGAGGTCTTCAGCGACGGATTAGGCAAGTACTCGGGGACCCCTATTGCTTTCAATTTAGACCCCAACGTACAACCAATCCAGTTAAAAGCCAGACGGGTGCCATTTGCGTTAAAAGAAAAAATCGATGAACAATTAGATAAACTGATTGCTCAAGGGGTACTAGAGCCCACAGACCACTCCCGATGGAAGACACCCATAGTTACCCCTGTCAAAGCAGATGGCTCTGTAAGAATTTGTGGGGACTATAAGGGGACACTGAACCATGCCCTACAACAGAGCGCATACCCGGTGCCAGTAGTACATCACTTGTTACACTCACTGGGCGGGGCACTATTTTCGCAAAGTTAGACCTGGCCCAAGCGTACCAGCAGTTAACAGTAGACGATACAACTGCAGAAGCACAAACTATTGTGACCCATCAGGGTGCTTTTAAATGTAAAAGATTACAATTCGGAGTAAGTGTGGCACCAGGCATCTTTCAAAGCCTTATGGAAAGGATGTTACAAGGTCTACATGGGGTGGTACCTTCTTTCGATGACGTCTTAATCTCTGCTAAAAATGACACTCAGCTACGAGAAAGACTCAGAGAAGTTCTAACTAGGTTCAAAAAAGCAGGTTTAAAGGTCAAAAAAGGGAAATGTATACTAAGAACTGACAAAGTTGAATTCTTAGGCTATATGATTGACAAACATGGTATCCACCCCACAGAAGCCAAAATTCAGGCAATCAAGGAAACCCCAGACCAAAATGCAAAGCTGACTTACAAGGATTTCTGGGACTCATTAATTTCTACCATATGTTTTTACCGCAGAAAGCAACCATAGCGGAACCCCTACATAGACTGCTTGACAAAAAAACTGCATGGGTCTGGGGCAAAAGAGAAGAAGCAGCATTTAACTGTATTAAGAGACAAATCACTTCTGATTGTGTACTAATACAATTTTGTGAAAATTTACCAGTGGTGTTAACATGTGATGCCTCCCCTTTTGGAGTGGGGGACTGAGCCACAAGCTACCGAGTGGCAGGGAAGCTCCCATTGCATTTTATTCCCGCACATTGACTAAGGCAGAGAGAAACTATAGTCAACTGGACAAGGAAGCCTTGGCCATCGTAGCAGCTGTCAAGAAATTCCACAAATACGTTTATGGCAGAAAATTCACCATTGTCACCGATCACAAGCCTCTCCTTGGAATTGTGGCCGGTGATAAACCAATGCCAATCATCCTGTCACCACGAATGATGAGATGGACTGAATTCCTCATGGCATACTCCTACAAACTCATTCATCAACCAGGAAAAGAAATAGGGCATGCAGACACATTAAGCTGCTGCCCATTACCCTTGCACACTGAGGACCCAGCTCCTGAGATTTTCACTTTTTTCGTAGAAACAGTTGAGAAGTTACCTGTGAATGCTTCTGAAATTGCTAGAGAGACAGCTAAAGACAGCTTGCTGGCCCCTATCCTGAGTTGGATCAAGAAGGATTGGCCACAACATGAACTCGCTGATGCCAGCAAACCCTTTAAATCCAGGCAAACCAAACTATCTGTGTTAAAGGGTTGTATATTGTGAGGTAATCGAGTGGTTATTCCTGCAAGGTTACAGAGGGAAGTATTGGAAATGTTGCATGAGGGGCATCCGGGGATTGTTAGAATGAAGGGATTGGCTAGGAGCTATGTATGGTGGCCAGGGATAGACAAAATGGTTGAAAACTGGGTGGCATCCTGTAGGAATTGTCAGGAAATGCGGTCTGCACCACCTGTCGCCCCTAAACAGGAATGGGAATGTCCTAGGGGACCATGGTCAAGGATTCACATTGATTTTGCTGGCCCTACAAAAGGGCATACTTTTCTGATTGTTGTAGATGCATACTCCAGATGGCTTGAGGTTCTCCCTATGTCCTCCACCACGGCCGAAGCTGTCATCAAACAGCTGAGGAAACTTTTTGTAACTCATGGGTTGCCCGATGTTATTGTTTCCGACAACGGTCCCCAATTTACTTCCAACCTTTTTGAATCATACTTAGCACAACAGGGCATTACACGCCCTTACAGCCCCTGGGCACCCTTCAACTAACAGCTGGGCTGAACGTATGGTATGGTTTACTAAGGAGAAACTTCAACAGTTAAGTCCCGGGGACGTCTCTGAAAAGGTGGACAAACTGCTCAGTATCCAACACATTATCCCCAGCCCTTCCACCAATTTAACCCCTGCCGAACTCTTAATGGGCAGGAAACTCAGGTCAACCCTCGACCGCCTTCACCCCACTTACACAACCACCGCCAGTAGACTCCACTAGCAACACTTGCATTTTTCACATTGGTGGTCGAGTTTATGCTAAAAATCTTGTGGGCGAGCCCTTATGGATACCTGCAGAGATCATCCATGTAACAGGGCCCAGATCTTACAGGGATCAGACAGAGGATGGGTTCCTTTGGAATAGGCATATAGACCAATTACGGTCCAGAAAGTCTCTGGACGTTCGCCCTGGCTCCTTTCCGGACTCCTTGCACACAACCCAATTCAAGGGGGAAGGGGGAGACATTGAAGATAATGAACAAGTAATATACCCCCAGTTTAATGAGCTAACACGGCAAAAGCCATCCCAAACCTTAACACAATCCTCACAACTGCTAACACCAATAGAAGACAGCACACCTTTACCAATGTTAGAGAATGACATGGGGCCAGAGGTGGACTGGGAGGAGAGACCAGGTTGGAGTAACCAAACCGGATCTACTGGCCAAAAAAATCCAAATAAGGAGATGTCAACAACTTCCATTCCCTCCAAACATATGGAGGTTCCTAGAACACCTGAACCATGCAGGTCCCAATGAAACTGTAAGAACCCCACCTATTTGCAAGAGTACATTAGATAGATGGGGGGTTTGAGTATGGACCGGACCAAGTGGGGAGGGGTGTAATGTATGCAGCGTTTGAAATGATTGGTTATAAAAGTACAGAGTTTGAAATGATTGGTTGTAAAAAGTGCGGGAAATCCGAGCACAGCCATTGGCTACCAGCCGTGGCAGCCGGCTATAAAAGCTGCCGTGGCTAAGCCACTTCGGGTTCGTTCTGAGCTGTAGTCTGAAAATAAAAGAGCTGAAGCACTTCGCGTCCTGTCTCCTTCCGAACTTAACACAGACTTTATTCTTTAGGTCATAAAAATGTTAGATGTATTGCTTATGTATTTGCTGTTTTATATTATTCCATACTTGCTACTATTGTCAGTTAGCAATAAAAATGTGTATTTTTATTGTAAAAGATTTAAAATAAATTCAAATGTATAAAGTTGTAGAACTTTTCCTGTATGAGAGCTATTTATTAGAACAGTAGATTTAAAAGTTGATTACAGTCTCCAGGCATAATTAGCTGATTTACAGCTAAACTAATTTTTTAAAACCCTATGTAACACATCAGAAAGGTCTGTAACAAAACATAAGAATAAATAGCAATAGCACTTAGACTTATATATTGTTTTACAGTGCTTTACAGCCCTCTCTAAGCAGTTTACAGAGTCAGCATATTGCCCCCAACAATTTTGGAGCCTCATTTTACCTACCTCGGAAGGATGGCAGGCTGAGCAAACCTTGAGCCTGGTGAGATTCGAACTGCAGAAATTGCAGGCAGCCAGCAGTCAGCAGAAGTAGCCTGCAGTAGTGCACTCTAACCACTGTGCCACCGTGGCTCAATTATTAATAAACAATTATTAAAGTATTCAAATACATATCTTTAAAATATAAAAATACTAAAAATTTAACTTTTGGGGAAAAATGAAAATTATAAATAAAATTCAGGCAATTTTGAGTATATAGTAAAAAAAAACAATTCTAACAGCATTTCTGTTTTCTAAACTGGAATTTAATAATGAATGAAGGCGAATATCTGTGTCCCAGGATAATGTTGCAGGATCCAATCTGAGTCAGTCCCCAGGACCAGGGGTTTAGCCTTCCGAACTTTCAGACTCACGCTGGCGTCCATCCTCAGGGAACTTCTCTCTAGCAGAATGTGTGCTTTAGTCTATTCTCTGTGTGGCATTTATATGGTGCCTGATGGCTTTTTTGATGTTGATTGGAGTATTGATGGCTGGCTATTAAGTCATAAGCTATAGTTTCCTTGTTCTGCCAAACACAGAAGGAATTTAATTCCTCTTATACAATTGATATAGAATATAAAACTAAGCTCTTGGGAGCAAATAGAAAGGCCTAGTAAATAATTGGTCTCTAGTGTGAAACAGCAACCACCAAGCAATTTTTCTATTATTAAGGTTATTCAGAGCAAGTAATATAATGTCTCTGATTCAAGAAATCAGCCATTTTTAAACATTTATAATTTGACTTCATAATCCTAAACCAAAAGTTCTAAGGAAAAAATTAATAATATATTACATACTTTAGAGATTGTTTAAATAGGATTGTCTACCATTTTCATTGTGCTGAACATGTAAAATGATTGAAAAGGCATCTGAATTTATGAGTTGAACCTGCTCCACTAGTACTCCCTTTTGATTTAATATCCATAAATTTATTAGTATGATTTTGGAAAGAATAATACAGTTTAAGGAAATGAGGTTTTTTTCAAAATCTAAACTAAAAAGGAGATGCCAGCATATTAAGACTGGAGCATAGCAAGCAGATTACACTTTTAAAGACTCTGTTCTTCCTGTATTCAGTTTCTGCTTATGAACCAACTTTCACAATGGAAAGACTGATCAGTCTTTCATGTGAGTAAGATTTAATGCTTTAAAAACTGCTTCCACCATAAAGTTGTTTCCTGCCGGCTATAGGCTGGTGGATAAAGCCATTTTAAGCCATGGGCAAACCCCACTTTGTCAGGAGCTATTTCTCTCTTAACACTGGCACTCAGGAGAAAAGATTGCAGGTCTAATAATTTTATTTGTAAATTCATCATACAGGGACTTGCATTCCATCTAGATTATACCAAAACAGCATCATGTTGCTATCATGATACAAATGTAATTTGTACATATTTGCCTCAAGTGATAAGTTATTCTTTTAACATTATGATATCATGATTTAAGTTTACCGACTTGCCTCTCTGTGGATGCCTGAGGTTCAGAATTTTTGTAGAGTAAATTGGCAGAATTAAAACTATTAAAGATAATAATATTTTGTAGTGTGGAGTCCTTGAGTAAGACATATGAAGGAAATCCATGTGCTTCATTTACTGTACCTATGCTTGCATATCAATGTTATATCAACGTGTCATGCTTCAGGATTTGAAATACTGCAAATCTGCCATAAGAAAGTGAAATCAGGAGATACCAGAGGGAAGCTGAGCTTTATTCAAATGGAAATTCAATATTCAGACCCTGGTTTGTTATTACACCTTATAAATAACTCTGCAGGTGGCCACCAGCTTTCTAGTGCTCTGTGGATATTTCATTGATAGATTGTTTCCTAATAGTGTTATATGGCAAAAATACCACTGGAAGCAATCTATCATGTGACTTCTGCCAAAGAGAAATTCTGCAGTGACTATAAATTTTATTATGGAGGATAATAAAATTATCCTCCATAATAAAATTTATTATGGACAGAATCCTATCAGGATTCATAAATCAAGGAATTGGTGTCTACGAATGGAACTGATCAATACGATAAAGGAGGATTGGAATACTTTGAACTGAACTCTTAAATATATTTTTGAATATTCCATAATCATCATGGGATTGACTGTGTTGACTGGGAATTCTGGAAGCTGTGATATAAACATCTTGAGAGAGCTTAATGAAGGAAGTCTCTGGTATGGAATTGTGGAAGCTGTCTTATATAAACTTAAATAATTTGTAGAACTATCCCAATATTGTTTGTCTGACAACAACTCTCTAATGTTATAAACGGACTTGTTTTCTGACCTATTCAATTAGGAGAAGCCTGTGCAATTCTTCCCCAGCCTACTACTGTAATCTGTGTAGGATATGAATGAAACACACAAGATTGCCACTTCTTATCTTTTATCTCAGATTTAATTAGCACAAACCCTCATGTTTCTGCTTATTTTCGTTATGTATGTAGGTTTGAATGTCATTGGTTTAGTTTGAATTGTTCTTGTAAAATGTCAAATATGATTGGTTTGAAAAGTGCGGGAAAACCCTGCACTCTGATTGGCTGGCAACTGCGGCTGCTGGCTATAAGTAGCAGCCGCAGCCCAGCCAAGTTGGGTCCATTCGAGCTGTAGTCACTAATAAACTCTTCACTGAAGCTCTTCGCATCTGACTCTTCATGCAAACTTAACATTGGCGACGAAGGTGGGATTCCCCTGAAGAGAAGACGACGCGGAAGACAAGCAGAAGAGCGAGATGGCTGCGCTGAACACCCCCCCAGCCCCGTTCGATCCGGTGGCAGAAGACTGGGAATCGTATGAGGATCGCTTCCAAATGTATTTGGAAGGAAATGACCTCGCCGACATCTCCGAGAAGTGGAAGAGGGCAGTCTTTCTTACGCACTGCGGTCCGGCAGTCTTCAAGATGGTGAAGGCATTGGCGGGAGCTGCAGACGTGAAGGTAATGGAATGGCCTGATTTAGAAAAGCTTTTAAGAGCCCATTACGCCCCACAAGTATCGTGCCTCATTAAGAGACACAAGTTTTACCGTCGGGATCAAGGGGAAAGCGAAAAGGTTAACGACTTCATGGCAAGTTTAAGAGACATTGGGGGTGCATGCAAGTTTAACAACTTGGAGGAGGCCATGCACAATCGATTTGTTCTAGGCCTCAAAGACAAGGTGCTTCAGAGCAAATTGTTATTAAAACCTAAGATCACGTTGAAGGAAGCCATAGAAGAGGCCTCCTCAGCAGAAGCCACTAAGTCCTCAGCGGCAGCCATGAAGAAAATTAACAAGGCCTCAAGCCATTCTGATGTGGAAAAGTCCACAACAACTCATTGCGAGCAAATAGATGCTGAATCAGACTGCAGTGAGGTGGAGGAAGGAATTTATAGACTCAGAATGGAAAAGGAAAAAGAAAGACCTGGGAAGAAAAAGGCAAGACTTTTATTGCAGAGGTTGTGGGGGCCACCCCGCACTGAATGCAAGTTTCTTGATACCATCTGCCTTCGTTGTGCAAAAAGAGGTCACTTAGCAAGAGTCTGCAAATCATCCAGAACTCCACCACACAGAAGAAAGTTTCCTGACAAAGATTTCAAGCCCAACAACTTCAGTGAGAAAATAGGGCGCAACTCAGAAGCAAATGGGAAGAATGGAACTCATCAAACAGTCACCATTGGTCATTCTTCAACCTTAAGAAGCAGAAAAGTACATGTGAAGGTACTAATTGAAGGAAGGCCTTGCCAAATGGAAGTGGACTCAGGCTCCTATTTATCTATGGTGTCATGGGACACTATTCACAGGCTACTTCCCAACATTCAGAAGAAACATTTCCAGAAGCAAGCACTGACTCTTAAAGACTACCAAGGGAACAAGATTCCAGTAGTTGGAACAAGAGAATTCAACGTGAAGTTCAAAGGCCACACCAAACGTTTGCCCCTGACCATCGTGGACAAGGATCGCCCAAGCTTGCTGGGACTTGAATGGTTCAAGCCATTAGGCATCGAGGTGACTGGCATCAATCACGTGAGCAACTCTGAATGGGAGGAGGCCTTGAAGTCTGAGTTTCCAGAGGTCTTCAGCGAAGGATTGGGCAAGTATATGGGGACCCCTATCACTTTCAACCTAGATCCCAAGGTGCCCCCAATTCGTTTAAAGCCCAGAAGGGTCCCATTTGCCTTAAAGGAAAAAATTGATGCACAATTAGATAAACTAATAGCTCAAGGAGTTTTAGAGCCCACTGACCACTCCAGATGGGAGACACCCATAGTCACACCAGTCAAGACTGATGGGTCAGTAAGAATCTGTGGGACTATAAGGGGACACTGAACCATGCACTGCAGCAGAGCACATATCCAGTTCCAGTGGTGCATCATCTATTACATTCACTTGGCAGGGGTACAGTCTTTGCCAAATTGGATCTGGCCCAGGCATATCAACAACTAACAGTTGATGATGCCACTGCAGAGGCCCAAACCATTGTGACTCATAGAGGTGCCTTCAAATGTAAAAGGTTACAATTTGGAGTAAGCGTGGCACTAGGCATCTTTCAAAGCCTTATGGAAAGGATGCTCCAAGGACTGCCAGGGGTAGTGCCTTACTTTGATGATGTGTTAATCTCTGCTGAAAATGACACTCAATTACAAGAGAGACTCAGAGAAGTCCTTACCAGATTCTAGGATTCTAGGATTCACATTGATTTTGCAGGCCCTACCAGAGGGCACACCTTTCTTATCATAGTAGATGCATATTCCAAATGGCTAGAGATAATTCCTATGGCATCCACCACAACTGATGCTGTCATCAAGCAGCTCAAAAAACTTTTTGTAACCCACAGGTTACCTGATGTTCTTGTCTCTGACAATGGCTCTCAATTTACATCCAACCTTTTTGAATCCTATTTAGCACAACAGGGTATCAGACATGCCCTCACTGCCCCTGGGCACCCTTCGCTAACGGCCGGGCTGAACGCATGGTACGTTTTACCAAGGAGAAACTTCAGCAACTGGGTCCTGGAGACATCACTGAGAAAGTTGAAAAACTTCTTAGTGTTCAGCACATCACTCCTAACTCATCTAATAACTTATTCCCAGCAGAGTTGTTGATGGGTAGGAAACTTAGGTCTTCCCTTGACCGCCTTCATCCCACTTACGCACCCAATGCACCACTAGATTCCACTTCCAAAGTTCGCACATTCAGTGTGGGTAATTCTGTTTATGCTAAGAACCTTATGGGTGAACCTTTGTGGATTCCTGCTGAGATAACTCAAATCACAGGCCCTCGTTCTTACAGGGTACAAACAGAGGATGGAGTCCTCTGGAGCAGGCACATTGATCAACTTAGATCCAGGTTTTCTCAGGAACATCGCACTTGTTCCTCTCTAGTTCCCTCACCTGATGTCAATTCTAGGGGAAGGGGAGGAGCAGGAGGATAATCAGCAAGCAAGAATCCATCCCATGTGTAACGAGCCATTATGACAGGAACCATTCCAAAACCTGTCACAATGCCAAAATCCATCCTTAGAAGTGGAAGATTGTACATCACTACCTGACTTGGGTGCTGACATTGGGCTGGAGATGGGTTGGGAGGAGAGACCAGATTCTAACAATCAAACAGGGTCTTCTTTCACAGGAAGTCCCAGTAGGAAAATGTCAGCAGACACATTTCCTCTCTCACTGGGTGAGAATGTTAAAACTTCTGAACCACGAAGGTCTCAATGTACACGTAAGAGCCCCACCTATTTAAAAGAATACATTAGATAGGTTGGGGTTTGGTATGGACTGAACCTAGTGGGGAGGGGTGTTATGTATGTAGGTTTGAATGTCATTGGTTTAGTTTGAATTGTTCTTGTAAAATGTCAGATATGATTGGTTTGAAAAGTGCGGGAAAACCCTGCACTCTGATTGGCTGGCAACTGCGGCTGCAGGCTATAAGTAGCAGCCGTAGCCCAGCCAAGATGGGTCCATTCGAGCTGTAGTCACTAATAAACTCTTCACTGAAGCTCTTCGTCTGACTCTTCATGCAAACTTAACTATTTTGGCACACCGCTGTAGAAGTTGTTTTTGAAGAAGCTAGAGAAGAGACAATGGGAGAAAACTGAATACATGCTTACCCACAAGGGATTTTGCAGTTTAAAGTGCTAGAGTGTTTGAAATTGGCATTAGTTCAGGTGACCTAGTGTATAAATGGTGTGCAGGGAGTGTATTTGAAGCTTAAGCCTGGTATGTGTTGCTCTTCAAATATGGACCATTTAGCAATTCTCTGTCCTGCATTCAAAGGTGGTTTCAGCAGTGGTGGTGATGGAAGAAGCTTGTATTGCTATTAATTTAATTTAATTTTTATTTTTTGAACCACCCATCTTCCTCAAATCCCGTATCATAATTAGATCTCTCTTTGACTATTTTTCACCTCAACCAGTATTATATTCTCTGCCCCACCTTCTACTCCCTGGCAGAAAGGTAAGAGTTATTTGTTAAGACTGGACTCTTTCTCTAGGATTAAGTCCAGATGAACGGAGTGTCAATTGTTGTGTAGTAGCACATCTTAGTATGTTGCTATTTTATGGTATTAATTTTAAGGTATTGTTTTTGTAGTTGTAACTGACATTTGTACACTACCAAGAAACTTGTTTGAACTGGGTGACCATATAAATGAAATAAGACCTTGGATGAAATTGTTCTGATGTACTGTAGAAAGCATAGAAGATAATCTTGACAGAGAAAGGCCAGATCTCTTATTAAAGCACTGAGGAGAAAAACATAGCTTAAGTCCAAACCAAGCAGAAAGTATTTGCAAGCAGCTCAGACAAATATCACCCTAATTCACATGGATATAAAAGGAGGAGAAGGCACAGCAAAATTAAACTTGCAACATTCTGTTATAATAGCCACATTTAATAAAAAAATGGTTTTAGCCATGTGTTGAGTTGACTCTTTGTCTGGCCTCTTACTGTGCATCAATTCCAAGGGGCTCCTTGGTTCTTTAGTAAATAAAATTGCTCATCATTTTCTTGGAGTTGGATTCTAATGGGGCAAGTCATGTTGAGATGATGGAAAGATGGGTTGTCTGGGTAGGTGAGGTGAGTTTGAACTTGCAAGTACTGAGGACTAGAAACTTGAGTTGATAAACCCTGTGATCTCTGTATTAGATCAATGGTTCTTTCAGGTGGAGAATGCCAGCCAGGAGGTGATATGCAATAGTATCTACTTCTTTGAGTATCTACTTCTTTCAAGAAACCTTTGCAATTCTATTCTATTCTTTTCTTATTCTTTTTGGGGAAGTTTTGTGAAGGTGGTTGGATACAGCTTCAGAGTTCCCTGGAGAATATAATTATCTAAATGCTTTTCAGTTAGGTTTCAGACCAGTGCTAATACTGAGTTAGTATTAGCTAGTATTAGTTAGGCTTGTTTATGACTTTTGGCAGAATTAGGATGAGGGTGGTACAATTTATTTGATCTTGCAGTGGCTTTCAATATGATGATATTGAATAACTATGGTATTCTTCTCAGAGGTGGTATTTAGCAGGTTCTGACCAGTTCTGGAGAACCGGTAGCGGAAATTTTGAGTAGTTAAAACCAGCAAATACCACCTCTGACTGGAGATTTTACAGTATCCTTCCCCTACCATGCCCACCAAGCCACCCCCACAGAACCTGTAGCAAAAAAAATTGAATCCCACCACTGATTCTTCTATATCAAGTGGAAGGATTAGTACCTGGAAGCATGATGTCTTGGTAGTTTTCCTCTGTAGTTGGATTTTTGTTGACAGACGAGAAAGTTGGAACAAAGATCAGTGATGTGGGATGTTTCAAAGATTATCCTCTTGCCCTCTTAACAACTATACAAGACCACTGATTAAGGTCATCCATTAGTTTTGGAACTTTTTCAGGTTATGCATATTTATGTTTATTATTATCTTATTTTGTAAACTGCATAACATTGTGATAGATTGGGACTGCCTATAAATCTCTTCAGTTACTCCTAGGTTTCAGCCTACTTTTGACCAAACTTTCACTGAATGGAGCTCAATCAATCCCTCTCAGAAAAATTTATTGTACTATCAGAATGTTTTTGTAAAAGAAAAAAAATAGAGGAATGTTGTATACTGTCTTGAACTCCTAGAGGGAAGGTGGGATGTGAATTTAATCAGATCTCTAATATCCCTAAAATATTGTAAGTAACGCTCAGGGGCATTTTTATTTCAAATGCAGTTTTGGCCATGCTGGCAGAAGATAATCGAATCCGGAGGGCATCAGGTTAGGAAGAATCTGCTACAAGTTGAACAATCTTGATCAAGATGTTTTGACACATAGTAAGGAAATAGTGAATGAATTGACACTATAGGTCAAGGGTGTCAAATTTGCGTTGTCATGGCAGCATCACATGATGTATCGGGACTTTTTCCCCTTTGCTAAACCGGGCGGAGGCGTGAGTGACCACTGGCCGCGAGTTTCACAGCCCTGCTATGGGTGAATTATAGCTATGCTTGCTTGCTTGTTGTTGATATTGTTACACTAAAATTAAAATGCTTGCTAAATTTTCTACTCCATTGACCAATTAAGTTTTATGTATATTCTTTCTTTGTTAACAGAGTGATAAAAATATTTTCCATCAGACTCTAAAAATGGCTATATCATGTAGTGTAGGTGTGTCAAACTCGATTTCATTGAGGGCCACATCATGGTTTTGTTTGACCTTGGTGGGGCCGGGGTACGCATAGCCAGCTTGACATCACTCGTGTCAGGGGCATCGGTTGTGGCCCCAGCATTCTGCCAGTGAAAACGGGCTCCCAAGCTCCGTTTTCGGGTGTGGTGGCCTGCTGCAACCCTCTGCCAGTGAAAATGGAGCTCAGGAGGGCATGCACGGCCTTCCTCAGCTCCATTTTCACTGGCAGTCCTTCACTGTTTCAAGAGTGGCCCCGCAGGCCAGATCTAAGCACCTCATGAGCTGGATCTGGCCCCCAGGCCTTGAGTTTGACACCTCTGATGTAGTGCATCAGCTTCCTATTTAATATATACATCCATAAGAGAATCAAATATAAACATCAAATTTATTGTCAACTGTCAAATATACCAAAAAAACCCAAAAAAACCCAAACATATGATTCATACATGTGCGCACATATATCACATCCTTTTAAACAGCTATACAGGAGGAAGGGAGAAAGAGAAGAAGGTGATGGTTAGAGAACTTATTCTTTCCCGCAGGCTTGGGATATTATGATCACAGTGTTTACAATTTGAACAGGATTGTTTCTCTTCCTATGCTCACTCCTTCCTCTGAATAGTTTGGTTCCTCACAGGCAATGAGACAATTTGTGGTTAACCTTTTTAGTGGTACACATTAAAGATTAGCCTGTTGGAGTGATGATTCTTATAATTCATAGAGCCGATTTACACTTTTGTATCATTACACATATGCTGTGGAGAACTAGAGGCAAACTGTCTGCATATAATATGTATAATATGCTTCTGCAGTACACACATGGTAAAAACAATGCTTATCTCCATTTTCTATGTAATAATGTACAAGTGGTTGCACACTATGTCAATCTTCCCAGTCTGGTGTTCCTTAAATGTGCAAGGCTATTTGCACAGTTAAGGAATGTGTGTCATAATTCCCGCATGTGCATCACATTATCCAACATATCAGGAGGACACCTAATTGGAGAAGACTATATTAGATTTTCATCCATTAAAAGAGAATCCTCACTTATGACTGTCTCCTTAATGATTGCCCGTATAATCTGAACAAAGCATTTCCACCTTGCCTTCACTCACTCCATCTTATCAGAGAGAAACTAAAAGAGAAAGAACACATTTTGTATTGTCAGGTAGAAAAATTTACGGTAGGGGTGGGAGCATAATACAGCAAAGAGTCAGTGCACTAGATTCAGAATTTCTAAAACAATTGTGTCATCTGGCACTCAAAGGTAAAAGTAAGCACTGTGACTGTGTTCTACTGTATGAGCAGACTCTATAGCTCCCCAGTGATTCCCTCCATTTTTCTGGTTCCAATGCTTAAAAACCTGGAATGCTGAAGACATTTTAAGGTGTCTTATTTTTATCCCAGGAGAGGCACAATCAGAAGAAAAACCAGACTGGAATAAGAATAGGAACACAGCTATTTTTCTGCTAGAAAGTGTGGAGAGCTGAATATTTTTAGATGACTTTGCAGATTTTAGTGCAGCATCCTCAGCTGTCTTACTCATTTGGCTTTATCTAGAATTTAATATTATTTGTTAGTAACTCAGCCAAGATCACATGATACATTTGTGAAAAAACATGTTGAATAGATTCATGTGATCTAATAAAAAAAATTGCTTTTCATGTGAGAAAGTCAGTGTGGGGATAGTTGTGTCTTGTGGCTGTAACGAGGGCTTTCTTCACTCCCTAGAAAACATTACTAACAACATTATTTATATTGCTAATATACTAATGTTTGACAGCCTTTCCAGACATTGGGCTAGCTGGGAGTTTGGGGAGCATCAGATTGGGGAAGACTGAAATTTATCATTGTTTTGGAAGCCACAAAGGCTCATAAGGGACTTGACTCTTGATTAGGATCAAGAATTGAAAGAACATTGAGTTCTAATATGTAAGTGTTGCACTGAGATGGATTCATTTGTCATACTAGTAGCAAGAGATGCTCTACTGAGCAAAGAAATTAAATCAGTACTTATCAAGAGAGAAAGGGAGCTTTTCTTGTTCAGGACAAATGACTTGGGAAATATGTCTATGTCTGCAAAAGTGTAACAATAATAAGGAAACTGTCCAATGCATTTTCTTTACTGACTGCAAGGAAAATGAAGCATTTGCAGAGGATCAAATGCTTTTATCTCACCCAACAAGCCTACATAGTAAAATAAACATATAAACAACCCAAAGATCTGATGTCTAGATTCTGGCCACTCATTTTATATCTCACCTAGGACAGAACACTCTGACTGGCCACAAGTGGTCTGAGAATCTGTTCTGCATCTCCTTGCACACATCTGACTGTGATTGCCATGAATAAATAACCACTATGGTCTAGTGGTTAAGGCACCAGGCTAGAAACTGGAAGGCTGTGAGTTCTAAGGCTGCCTGAAACATGCAAGCCAACTAGGTGACTTTGGGCCAATCACTCTCAGCCCAACTCATCTCACAGGGATGTTGTGCAGAAAATAGGAGGAGGAAGGGATATTAGGTATATCCTTCCCCTTGAATTATTCATAATAATGGTGGAATAAATAAATAAGTAAATAAATAAATAAACATAAACAAACAAACAAACAAATAAATAAATAAGGCAGGAGAATCCAAACACTGTAGTTGAAGCCCTATCATAGTTTTAATACATCTTTAAAAGGAAGGATTACAACAAAACCCTAAAGTCTCACTTGCCAGTCAAAGAAAAATCAGAAAATCTTAGTCCCTTAGTATGAAACAATAGTTCTCCTCACTATACTTTTTGCACCCCAACCACATGATAGGTATCAAAATACAACCCAACCTTATTTGATTTTCAAAAGCTGCTTTAACTAAGGGTTGTCTGTCAAGTAAGACACACAACCATATTTTCAGTGACACACTTATAAGTTTAGCCATAAATATGTGAGCTAATAATGCAGCAGAAGAGGATGCATACTGTAAGATCCAGTATGTATCAGGGATAAGACAAATAGCAATGGTACCACTGCAGCAGAATTTCTCAGTAAAATGTGGATGAACTCTCTTGAACTGATACATAAATTAGAGTAAATGAATTCATCTCATTGCCCAACAAGCTCCCTTTCCCAATTGCACTGCCTTGCCTATTGCATTCCTCTGCAGTTTACACAGTTTTGTGGGATGTATTTGATATATTTATTGAAATACGTGCAGCGATGTAAGACTTTTTGTGGTGATGTTCTTGGATAGCAGGATCAGATTGCTAGACCCTAATCGTTATATTGGCTTGTCTGTAGTCCCAAATATTATTTTCCAACAGGTTTATATCTGTCATGAATCAAACAATTCATCCAGTCAAATAGTTTGGCCAACTTTCTTCAACTTGGGCATCATTCAGGTACATAGATTTCAACTCTCAGAATCCTACAGTAAGCATGATTTTTGCAGATAAATCTTTTGAGTTGATATTCATAGAGGAGGAGGAGAACACATGGATCAAAAAGCTATCATAGAGCATAACAAAAGTTTTCATATTGTACCACATCACATACCACATCACTTCAGACACAATGCTTTTTAATGAACACTATTCACACAACCAGCTGCAAGTCACTGTGATGATGATAAACAAAATGAGCCAAGCTTGTGAGAGTCAGCCCTTAGGAGGGAGAGGCAGCAATGAAAGGGAAAACTAGGGTAGAAAAAGGCTTGACCAGGACTGCTCATAATCTGTGCCTACCATTTAGAACTTGCCCTTCTTAAAATCTGTCATTATGGCTTATAAGAAAGGTTTAAAAAAGAGTTTGAAAATATATAATCTAGAGAAACAAAAAAAGATTGGCAGGGCAACACAAGAATTCAAGTAACCAATTAGGAAAATGATATCTCTGGTGTAAAAAAAAAATCTGAACATGAAACATAGGCCTTTGTGAAGTTAAGGAAACTGCTGGCACTTTTTGCTTAATGACAATGCTTTACCTTACAAGGAAGACTACGAACTAAAGCTAGAAGAAAGATAAAACAACTGAACATCCTGGTGAGGACATGCAGATACTAGAAGAATTTTGGGTTGTGTATTCTAGACGGTCAGTGGCTTATAGGGGGAAAATGTCAACATAGTGCTTTAATGCTTTTACAATTCCAATCAACAAAGTTCACGTTTCATCACTGAAAATATCAGCAATGGGACAGACTGGAAGTGTTGGAGATGCAAGTTCTACCAACAGTTTCCTACTCACTGATACAGTTTTTATCCTTTCTTGTACTGCTCTTCAGAGATTGGCTACTTTCCAACCACTTCAGTTTCCTTAGGGGAATGTCTAGTCACTCACAGAATGAATTTAAAAATATTTTACTGAAACAATGAAAAATAGTGTCATAATTTCATTTTTAAGTTTAGAAGGCTTCCTTGTGTACATGTGCTCTCTCTTTCTCAAACACACACACACACACACACAACTTCCCTCTCTCCAGGCCGAATGTAAGAAGTTGCTGGATGGGAGAAAGGAACTGTTGTTCTTTCTTTCCCAAAGCAGATTGAAAGAAGGAAATGTGGCTTGCATGCTCCTTTCTTGTGGCAGGAACGAAAGACCTTCATGCCTTCATTTTTGCCTTGCAGATCTCAAAGCTTAATTTGGCTGCCCCTCCATGGACTTCAACCAACTTCTCATCCCACTGGGCTACGTTGCCTTGCAGCCGGCTGGTGCAGTTGGCCAGAGCTACGATCTCTGCTGGCATCAGGACATGATCCCACATGTTGAACTGAGAAATTTCCCCAACGAAGGCCTGAGTTGCATCAAATCTCCCTCCCAATGTATCCTGTGGCATCAAAATGGAGAAATAGGAAAACAAACAAAGTAAATGGGAAGGAATTTAACAACAATCAGCATTTAAAAAGTTGAAGAAAACTAGAAAATAGTGGGATAGAAAAATATTGTTACTGAAGGTAATTATTAATTTTAGTGTAGAGATTGTCAATTCTTCAGTTTCAAGGGCTGCATTTCATATTTTATAGGAATAATGAATGATAAGGAATAGGGAAACCATACAGGGTAGGAAAAGACATTTCATGCTCATGGATTTCAGGGACTCCAGTTTAAACCAAAAATCTTTTAATTTTCTAAATTTTAAGGCTGATGGGTTTGACACAGTCAAGAGAAGACTAATAGGGCATCCCTTAGGCTCAAATTCTGCTCCTTTAGTTCAACTGCTAGTCAAGTTGCTTGAATATTGTTTTGATCATTAATTTCCAATGAAGTAAAATCAGACTTACCTGTTCCTGACCCAAGATCATCACCCCATGAGGTTTGATTGAATGCCAAGATGCTAGGTTATCACTGGCACCACGCTCCACTCCATCTAGATACACAGACCATATGCCATCCCGAGTGATCCATGTAATGCAAATATGGTGCCATGTCCCATCCTTTAAATTCATGGGCAGATGGGCCACCTTTCCAACAGAATAGAACAGAGAGTGCCTTAACAGCCTAGTGCAAATAGATTTTTAAATATATTTTCTATTAAATACATTTCTTGTTGCTTAGCCTAATGCAAATAGGTGTTTTTCTAGATGCCTTTTTGTCCTTTCCTAAAATTCCCATACTCATCACTGTCACAGTTGGTTTCCCAATCATCTTATAATCTAGAATGACTTGTCTGAGTGCAGCCACTATGGCAACATGTCAGACAGATAAAACTGAATAGAATAGAATAATCTTTCTGGTCATTTTTCCAAAGAAGAATCTGATTGCAAAGAAGTTCCACAGCTGGATTGTCACTACCCAAAGAATGAGTACTTGGCAACATGGTATCTCTACATGGTGGGTCATATAACAGTCCTCTCAATTATAACAGTCCCCTCAATTGTAAAATTTACATAGACTCACAGGAAAAGGTAGCCATCCTTCAGATATCCTGAACCCAAACAATTTTGTTTTGTAGATTAAAACCACGAGCCTGAATTGTGCGTAGTAGTAGATTGGAAGTCAGGAAAATGTATCTAAGAGAGGTCTACAAAAATGGACCATAACCAAAAAATCTGTTGCATTTGATTCTATCTGTACTTTCTGAACATTTTTCAAGGGCTGTTCCATTCAGACAGCATTCTAGGCATCTAAAGAAAGAGCAGCCAAACCTGAGCAAAGCCATTCCTGCTACTTCATCACTGTGGCCCTTGATTTTCCAGGACCAGATTACAGTCACTTTCAGACCTTTTTTAATCAGGAGGCTGAGCTGTCTTTTTGTGGATGGGATTGTATTTTCATTTGACAGCCCTCTGAGGGCATTAGAGTGTATAGCTGGCATGCAGACATCACTGGAAGGGTGGGGAATCAATTTTTTCCCCTCCCTTTTTTTTGGAGCTGATGTAAGTAGCTAAAACAGGTACCTTAAACCTATTTCTTTTTCAGATTGTTTATAGAAAAATAACTAAAACAATCACGCCACTGAAAATCAACCACTGACATTGGGAGGTGCCATCTTATTGGTAGTGGCAGTTCATGTTTTAAGAATTCATAAAAAGTAAATTTGTGTCACATATGTCTGCACAGGGAGGTCATAAAAGCCAATATGATTTTTGCAGTGCAGCCTTTCCATTCTACCGTGGTACTCCAGCCTAGGAAATCATGCATTGTTACTACAGCTAATGCCATTTTTAGAGCAGGTCAGTCCCTATGCCATTCAATTCATTCTATGCTGGAAGCTTCCTTTACCTTACCTTGTCATTAATTATAAGTTCCATAGGATTGTTTCCCCATACTATCAGTACAAGCTCATTGGCTTGTCCAGGAGCAGAGTAGGAGAAAGGAGTGCCCACTTCTGCTGAATTCTTAGCTTTTAGCCACATGCTGATAGTGAAGGCATATAGTTCAGGCAAGCTTTTCTTCATCCGAGCATACATGTAGTTGTTTCGTACAGGGATGGAGACTTTAAATGCTTCTGGAGGGTTGAAGACAGTTGTTTCTATGTGCACAGGATATAAATAAGAGTCAAAAGAGTTATGAAAGACTACCATAAATAGAGAAATAATCCTGACATATGATCAGGCTGTCGTTATCTGAAAGAACTGCTGAAATGGGTGTCAGATTTTATAAATAGTCAGTACATTAGTCACATTCTATCAGAATTTGAGATCATTTGACAAGGTTACTTGGTCATAGATTCAAGAAATGCCATCTAGCACATAACTAATTTGTGGGATCCATAGCCACAAATGGAGATGAGACGGTCACTAGCATAGCTAGTGTTAAGTTTGCATGAAGAGGCAGACACGGAGTGCTTCAGCTCTTAAGTTTTATTGTGACTTCAGCTCAGAATGGACCCGATTTGGCTTAGCCGAGGCAGCTATATATAGCCAGCTGCCTCGGCTGACAGCCAATCAGGATGCAGGGTTTTCCTGCACTTTTTAACCAATGATTTTTAACAGGAACAACCAATCAATTCAAACTCTGCATACATAACAGCTAGCTGTAAGAGAGGACTCATCCAAGTTACAAAAGCTAGTTGTGTCAATCAATGGTTGCTAGTTATTTTACAGTGGCCGTATGGAGCTTTTCACTGGAGCATATGCTGTCAGGTAATATTTGCTGAGGAACAGGAGCAGAAGAGACTCATTGTGTAATGAATGAGTAAACATTTCACCACAGCATTTTGATGCGTTCTTTTCTAATTTTTAAACTTTTGTTTAAAGAGAATAAATAAGACCCATACCCAGAGTTATATAAATAGGTACTAAAATGAATGTATGAAAGTTCTGGGTTTAACCCCATATTCTGGGCTCCTTGTGGTCACACTAACCATGCTCAAGTCCAACAACCCGGTTATGGAGAGCATCCAGCTCCTTTTCGACATTTTGTTGCTGTTGGTTGTGGCTGCTGGTGATGGAGGTGCGTTCTTTCTCCAGGGCCAAAAGCTTAGAAAGGATTTGTCCTTCCAGTTCCTCCATCTTGGTGTGTATGGTCTCTTGGGCTGGCACAGGGGCAGAAGTAGAAGAAGCATTCATTCGAGTGGGAACATCCTGCTGCACTCAGAGAAGAAATAAAAAAGGAGATAAATAACAGATTAAAAATAACAGGAAAATAATTTCACACACAAAGAATTCAGAGATGCCTTTACTGATGTATTTATATTTCTACAGTATCCAAATATGGCTAGGATTGGGCTTTGGGAGAAAAGATCACGATCCTTCAGCCATTAGGGTTCCAAGTGATTTCCAAAGGATAAATGCAGGACAGGGGTGGGATTCTACTGGATCAGCCTGGTTCTGGCGAACTGGTAGCTCTGAGGATCAGCTGGGAGTGAACCGGTTCGGTTTGCTCCAACAATCAGCTGTTGGGGCCACCCACCCGCTCGGGCTCTAGGCTGTGCTTTATATCCTGTTTTTCAAGCTCAGCTGATTCGTGCGGCACAGCAGATTGCCATGTGTCAGCACATGTGTCACACAGGGATTGCTGAAGAAGGTCTGTAGCAAACACTCTGCACACGCCCGAAGCACGCAAAGCGCATGCTCACTGAACTGGTTGTTAGACCGATTGAATCGCATCCCTCAGTGCAGGGAAGCAGTAACCCTACTAGTACCCACCCACACATACACACATACCTATACTTGTATCATCCAGTGGATGATTGAACATATATAATGACATGTTATCATTTTTGTTATTTTTAATTAAAAATATGTCTTTTTTAGAAATAAAATAGGGCTTATAAGATGGAGCAATATCTAAAGTTCCTCTTTCCAATGTATTTAGGATCTAAAGTTACTTGATTCCATTATTCCACCCAGATAGTTAATATAGATTCAGCATAAAAAGCTGAGAGCCATAATACTATGAATATGTTAAAACTGATGAGTTGACCCAAACAATTTAAAGAATCTTTGTGCATCTACCAGTGTCTTCTGTCCTGGGCCCCTGGAAGGATAGGAGAGGGATTGAAGATCAGCAATAAAACCCAGGCCTGATGTGAAAAAGACTGTTTATGGGTTCCTTGCAAATTCCATTGGAAAGATTCATGTAGCAGATGAGGGGAATGGTTAGAGTAGTGGGTTTTTTTAATCTTGGCAATTTTAAGAGGTGTGGACTTCAACTTCCAGAATTCCACAGCCAGGAGGCTAGCCAGGAAATTCAGAAAGTTGAAGTGCATGCATCTTAAAATTGTCAAGGTTGAGAAACACTAGATTAAAATTATAACTGAGCTGCAAAAATCTGGACAAAACTTCAGCAGAGGGATGGCATTTTCTGTATCCATTTACTGCCATCTATTGGCCATCTGGATTTGTACAGCCCAGGTACAATAAGGAAAAAACTTCTCTGTTTGAGACATAAGGAAAAGTTCCCATCAATCAGAGGTAAAAGGCTGGTCTCTCTCTTTGTGGAATATTTTGGATTTAATGTATAGATCAAATTATGCTTAAAGGTGACCACTTGAAATGAAAGGAACAGTTAAGTCATATTTAATATGACCCAAAATTACTCTTGGTGGCCAAGGAATGAAGGAAGTGTTGCAAAATGTGGCCCCATCTCTTTGCACTGATGAGCTGTTTTTGACCAATTAGAAAAGATGAGAGATGGGCAAAGAAAATGTTTTAAAACTCTGTTCCTATATCTGTGTTGTGCATTGTGTGTGATGAAGTGAAAAGGTAAGTTTCTTATTTATCTGTATTTCTTCATGATGTATTTTTGATAGAAGTGCATTTCCTGTCCTATGCATTTCTTAATACTGTAAGTCCAAATATCAGTTCAAATATAATTTGTTATCACAATAAGGATGTTGTACCAGTTGATTGCATCTGCAGTGGCTAAAAGCTGTTTGGACATAAGATTTTAACATTAGTGATAAGCAAAAAAAGGAACAAGAGGCAAAATATCTTCCCACACACAAGAAAACATTGGTCCCTTCAGATCTTTTCTGGCTTTTGGACTAGGAATAGGTCTTTAGCTAATAGTTTTATATGTTGTGCTTTTATGCCTGTACATTAGTGGTTGAGAAATTTTACTTTAAATTGGAAAATGGCTGCCAATATTTGAAACAAGCATAGTGTTTATGTTTTAAAGCATTTTAATTAATGTGCTTGATTCTGCTTTTCCAAACCCAAAAGTCTGGAAAAGAATGCCTGTAAGACCCTAATTTGCCAAGGATGGAACTGGGTATCGGTGAAGAGTAAATTAACTTTTCTTGCTCCTTTGATCAATCAGTTTTGTTGACACCATATAATAATTTTAATTTTACAATTCTGTATGCTCTGTAACTTCAGGTGCTGAGGTCACAGCTGGTACTAAGATAGAGAAGATCCACAACTTGATTGCAGGAAATACGACTTCAGCAACAGAGTGGTCAATGTCTGGAATACTCTACCTGACTGTGGTTTCTTCCCCAAACCCCAAAAAGTTTAACCTTAGACTGTCTACTGTTGACCTCACCCCTTTCCTAAGAGGTCTGTAGGGGGCGTGCATAAGCGCACCTACGTGCCTACCATCCCTGTCCTTTTGTTTCTTTTATTTTTCTTATATGTATTCATTTCATGTATTCAGAACTATGTTTATCCTTATACTTATTATCTTGTAAGCAATTGACAAATCAAATCAAATAAATAAATAAATAAAGCAAGTCCTTATTACTGTTTGCCAGAACAAATAATCCTGCTGGGAAAAATGTTCCCATATAGAGAAACCTATTTTTCCTTCCTGTACTCTGATTACACATCTTTTCAGCCCCAGAATCCTATTTCATTTAGTCACCCTTGATATTAGGCTGCATTAGTACAAATGGAATTAAAATTGCAGGAAGCAGTACATCTACTCTGTTATGCCAGACCTACCACAAATATTGCATCCAGCCTGGGAAGGAGGATTCAGATAAACTGGAAAGAGTTTGAAGAACAATGAGGATGACAGGAAATTTAAAATAACTATGTGTAACTCTTTTAAGGCAGTGGTTCTTAACCTTTTTGAAAGAATCGCCCCCTTGAGCCATTGAGGAAGTTGTCATCCCCCTCCCCAACATAACTGCCCCCTGCCACCTCTTAGCATCCCCAAGGGGCCAGCAGAGGGTGCTAAGAGGGCAGGGGCGTTCAAGCGCCCCGGCACATTCACCCATTGACTAGTAGCAGCTCGGGCCGGCGCCTCCAATGTGGAAGAGGTGGTGCTATATGTGCCACCATGGCTGCATTCGACACGCCACCCCCTGTCACCTCTTAGCATCCCCAAGGCCAAGGGGGCCAGCAGAGGGGCGCTAAGGGGCAGCAGGGGGGCAGCGTGTCGAATGTGGCCCGGCAGCGTAACGTGCCACTGCTTCTCTCTCTCTCTCTCCCTCCCAATATATCTCCCTCCATCGCCCCCATATCATCCCCCTTCCATTCCTTTGCCCCCATGTCACCCCTTTTCGTTCTATCGCCCCCCTGAAAAACAAAATGCCCCTTGAGGCGATATCAGGTTAAGAACCACTGTTTTAGGGGACATTTTGCTTTGATAAAGATGTAAGCTAAGTATCTCTTTGAATTACCTAAGGGGAGGGCCATAGCATCAGGCTTCCAATTGCTGGAACAAAGCAGCTCTTAGTTTCAATACATTCCTCGAAGAAACTTCTGTGTATGTATAGAAACCATTTTGTTGAAGTAAAGGAAGTTACAAAGGCAGTGGTCCCTCACTGATGCTTCATGACCTTTAAACAGTTTGTTCCCTGAGTGTTTTTAGTACCTCTGGAAGGTAAAGCACCATTGAAGCAGATGGTACACAATCCTCAGAGGCTTAACAATTAAATTCCTTGAAGAAAGATTAAGGAAGTCAATTGCAGGACAATATAGCAACACTCTTCAAGTACATGCAGAAATGTCTCCCAGAAGAAAACTGTGACTCAAGACATGGAATTATGAGCTTCAGTCCAGGAAAACACATACTGCTTGAATGTTAGAAAACATTCATTATGGAGAAGAACAATTTGACAGTAGAATTAGTTATGGGAGGAAATAATAGCTTGAACTGAACGTTCAAGAGGTTGGGTAAGACATTTGTAATGAGCAGCATCTGTGACTTGATTTTAGAATCTGTTTTATAATAAATCATGTTGGGGTTAACAATGATAGAACATGCAGTTCAGCAGTCTTGTCTGCTTTTGTTTTTTCCTGGTCATGATTCTTAATTTTTGTGAAAGAACATCAGTAAAAGCAGATTGTTCTAGAAGAGAAACGGAAAAGGAAACACTAAAGAAGGTGTGAAGCAGACAAATCTGGAGAATTTTGTTTAGATTGGATGCCAAATTAAACCAACATTCTGCATATTTCCAAGGCTGAAATGCAATTATCTTTCAGATTTAAATAAATATTTTAGGGCCAAATACCGTTAGAAAATTTTGAGAGGAAATATATCTAAAACTAAATTAACAATCTGCTCTATAAAAGAGAGTAAGATATTACTATGATGGGGCTTATTAAAACACTGTTAAATAAAAATTTAGTGTTTGAATGTTTAGGAGGAAGTCAGTCACATCTTATGGTACTGTAGCTGCTTTGTGTGGCCAAAGCTTTAGGAAAATCTGAAGAATGGGTAAAACGCCAGGTGCCTTAAGGGTGTTCTTATTTTCAATTGCAGAATAGGGAATTATAGACCAATCTTTCTGACATCAATTCCTGGGGAAAAAAGTCCAGAACAGTTCATAAAATGATCAGTCTTTTAGTCTTCCATCCTTCTGAGGTGGGTAAAATGAGGGCCCAAATTGTTGGGTCAATATGCTAACTTTGTAAACCGCTTAG
The DNA here is from genome assembly GCA_009733165.1 of Naja naja. Lineage (NCBI taxonomy): Eukaryota > Metazoa > Chordata > Lepidosauria > Squamata > Elapidae > Naja > Naja naja. The sequence goes on along the minus strand of CM019154.1, from coordinate 23,373,459 downwards.
AGCGGGCTGTAAACCACTGTGAAGCATATGTAAGTGCTATTGCTATTCTAATTAACATAGCTAGTTAAGAGTGGGTTAGATAGTTTAACAATTGTGTAAATATGTAGCTGCTTGAAAATTGTACTCAGGAAGAGCTTACTAATGGAGTGCCACAACATTCAGCAGTCCAAGGTCCTATATTCTTCAGTTTTTTTATTAATGACTTGGATGAGGCAGGAAATATAATGTTCATCAAAATGGCAAGTGACAAAATTGGATGGGATAATTAATATAAAATCTGAACCAAACTTTATCACTTAGAGAAATAGGATGAAAATTCCATCAAGAAATGTAATAGAAACAAATGCAAAGCTCATTTACTTATGAAACAGAAATCAAAGTCAAATTCAGAAATCAAATTCATTACTTATGAAACAGAAATCAAATCCACAGTTGTATGAATATGTGCCTTGGCAATAGTAGTTTTGAAAAAGACATTGAAATATTTGCTGATTGAAAACCGTATATGTTACCTGGATGATGTGGACCAAAAAGAAATGCAACTTTGTTTCAACAGAAGTAAACTGTCCAAATCACAGGAAGCAATAATTCTGTTTGATTTTTTTCTTGGTCAGACCTCAGCTCAAAGACTAAGCAAACTTTAAGAAAGATTCAGACAAACTGTTCAGAAATGGCAATAAGAATGATCAGGGACTATAAACTAAAGAAGAGAAATGGAGAGAAATAGGAATATTTAGCATTCAGAAGACTGAGGTGAATCTAAAAGGATGCTACACAGAATAAAATCTTGATATGTTCTCCATTGTTCCAGGATTCAGAACATAAGGTAATGGATTTAAAATAAAGGAAAACCGATTAAATGTCACAAAAACTTATTAAAACTTATTAAAAATAAGTGAATTTCAAGTACCGGTAGCGGTTGATTTATCTTCATCAGTTATAGTCAAACAGACGCTAAATACTAATTTGTTGGGGATGCTTTACTATGGATTCCTGCATTGAGAAGGAATTAGATTTAATAACCTAAATGACCTATTCCAAAATTTTGAGCCTGTCTGTGGCTCTTTACAAATATCTATTTTAGAACCATATGTTAAAAAAGTACTTTTCAATGGACTGATACATTTAAACAAATATTCTATTTTATACTAGGAGATGGATGAAGAAATGGAACAGAATGGATTTATAAATGTACATATGAGAAAATAACATGGAGGTAGACTACATAATTGATGTTCTTCAAATATGAAAAGCTTCCAAACAGATCTGGAGACCATCTTGCCCGGTGACACTGCCTATCCTTCCTTAGCGTGTGTTTAATTAAAGGAAAAATAAGAAAGTCAAAGGTGGAATAAAAGGCAAAGATAGGCAAGAACCAAATAATACTAATAATTGAAAGATTAAAGTAACTTTTCACCCTCTTCTACTAGTGCTATTTCTCAGTCTATCCACTATTAGCCACTTACATCAGATATTAATAAAAATGAAGGCAGAAAAGACTCCCTGCCGTCCACAATTCCCTGCTGCTCTCATTTATTATTGCAAAACCTGATCTAGAGAAATGCATCTATTATTTAAACCCCTCTCTGTGTTCTGATGAACTACTCCTAGGTGTTCCTAATTAAGGTTGTAGCTTTTCTTCTCATAATTAATCAGCACATTCTCTCTTCTTGGTAGAAGATAGGGTTGTGGGGGGTTTTTTGCCAAGGGAAAAAGTTGGTCCATGTCTATCTATGTATGTTAATCAAGTGCATCTATCCAAAAGAATCTTTTGTTTGTTATGGTACTAAAGCTGTGCTTTATAGAAAAATCAGGTTGTGAAAGCCAGGGAAAAGGGTTTACTGGTTTTGCTTTCTGCTCTTTCTGTTCCTTGGATGTATAATAGCTGACAATCTAAGAGCAATGGCAGAATAGACATGATGAATGGGCTTCTTAAAAAGAACAGGTTATTAATATTACAAGCTTTCTCTTCTCTATAAGCCAAAATGTGTAGAAGCCCTCCTGTGGGTTCCAATCACACCCAAGTGGGACAAGGAAGTCAGCCTTTTTTGATGGCTATTCTCAGAGGGCATCCACATTAACAGTCACATGACCCAGCCATCAGTGTGACAATTTAAAGCTTTTCAATAAAAAGTATTTATCACCATAACAATGGCTGTAGCATGCAATAAATTTTTCCTATGAAAATGTTTCCAATTATGAAATTCCTTGTTCAGGGAGTTTGTACCAAATTTCTTTGTGTGTGTGTGTGTGTGTGTGTGCGTGCATGTGTGTGTGCTGTTATTGTAATATCTTTGGTTGCTGAGAAGTAATGTTTCCACTTACTTGTTGCTATTTGTTTTTAGTACTTTTAATATATTCATTCCATTATTTATATATGTATCTATTGAAAAATATTTGCAAGTTTAAAATGAACTAATCTGATTTAATTTTTACAGCATTTCTTTACATATCACTCTCAGATTGGCTTACAATAAAGTTAATGAAGAAATGTGATTTTTATCATTATATCATATTACTTTAGCAGAAGAGCATCAGAAGTGTAGTGTATGAAGTGTATGAAAAGTAGTGTGTGAAATAAATTAAATAAAACTTGAATATTTTAATATACTCATTTGGATAGCAATTTTTTTCCTACCTATTTTCTATCTTTTTTTCCCAAACAAGATAGAAAACCTTTTCAGCATATTCATATCCTGTTCTACCTTTCCTCTTTTCAATACATTTGCAATTTAAATCTGAAAGACACAATTCCTTCCTTAGCTAATTCATCTTGGTAAATCAATATTCTCTCCAGCAGATCTGATCCCAAATATCAGTCTGGGCTCTGATTCTGACACAGAATGGTTGTCCAACTCTATCTGTCTCTGAATTAGCCTTCCACAGATAAGACCAGCAGAATGTGCACAGATCCCCATGATTAGTTCTGAAGACAGGCAAAACACACCCAAAATACCTGGTGGAATTTGGAAGAACAGAGAAGTAGGCTGTGGTCGCTCCCTTTTTAGACCTTCCATTTCTCATGAAAGAAACAGAGACTTGGAGCAAAAAAGAGTGGTGCATATCAGTATTTTTTAAAAAACAATGTTAATCCAAGAATTCAAAAGAAAAACATATTTTATTCGGGGTTTCCAATGTTCCTTTTTAAAGAACCTTAATCTCAAATAGTGTGAGAGGCAGTCTAAAGGCAAAACAGTGTGTGAGAGAGACACATGGATGTGACAGATAACAGATAATCAGAGTTGGAAGGGACCTTGTAGGTCATCTAGTCCAACACTCCACCTAAGTGGGAGACCCTACACCATTTCTGACAAATGGCAGTCCAATCTCTTCTTGAAAGTCTCAAGTGATGTCGCTCCCACAACTTCTGTTCCATGGGTTGATTGTTCTCACTGTCAGAAAGTTTCTTCTTATTTCCAGGTTAAACCTCTCCTTGTTCAGTTTCCATCCATTATTCCTTGTCTGGCCTATAGGCGCTTTAGAAAATAGCTTGACTCCTTCTTCTCTGTGGCAGCCCCTCAAATATTGGAAGACTGCTATCATGTCTCCCCTGATCCTTCTCTTCACTAGACTAGCCATGCTCAGTTCCTGCAACCGTTCTTCATATGTTTGAGTCTCCAGTCCCCTAATCATCCTGGTTGCTCTTCTCTGTACTTTTTCTAGAGTCTCAACATCTTTGATGTGCTCCATGATAGCTTTGATGTGCTCCATTATAGCTTAAAGTAGGGGTTCCTAAACCTTTTCTCATCACTTCTCCCTTCAGTTTAATCTTAATGCACACACCTGCTCTAAAAATCCAAATACCAAAATAAACACAAATGAACAACAGAAACAATACAACAAAAATTTAGAAAAGGTGGATTTATTAACTAAAGGTTCTTCACAACTCCCTTCGACTTTGTCTGAAATTCCTCAAGGGAAGTTTGCCTCACAGTTTGGGAAACCCTGGCTTAAAGAAAGGTCATTACATCATAGTTTAATTCACTTCCCTTGGATATAATAATATCATAATGGAATCATGCCCTTTGGTCACTTGGTTCCAGCTTTCCTTCTGCAGAATGCCTGTGTAAACTTCATTTTCCCTACCTTCTCTTCTTTAACCTGGTGTTTGTGACATAATTACGTCAGTCACCTAGTGGGCTTGCTTTACATAAGTAATCTATCACTTATGCATTGCTTGTCACCTACCAAATTATTTGTATGCCAGCCTAGATTCTAAGCTGAACTTTCTATAACCATTCCTAGACCATTTATAGTTAAGAGTTTACCATTATTGATTCTTTTTTTGGGGGTGGGGATGTCTTTCTTGTCACAGGCTAAGACAAGTTACAAATTCAGTAGAGGGGGTTAGACTTGATTATTGAGGTGGTGGCACATTTTGAATTTTTAGATGAGCCACAGAAGACTTGCCTATTTAAAGAATTGCTGTATTGATGGACATCAGCAGTCCCAAGCATGCACTTACTAGAAGTCTTTTTCACCCAAGTGGCTGCTTCTATTGTGTCAGAGGAATTTTTGTGGGTACCAAAGCGCCATAAGTGCAGTGCTGATGTTTGTACTTGGTTTTGCTGGATATCGACTTCCCATTTGGCCTTTATATTAAGAGATACTTTTCAAAATTTAAGTAGGGCAGGGATCCTGCTGAGCACCAAAGATGCTCCATGGCAGACTGGACATGGTGATATCTATGGACATGATTTTACCCATCTTTGCATTAAGTAAACAAATTAATAGCAAAATTTCTATCTGTCAATTACTGTTTGGGTCTGGACATATACTGTACTGATATATTTCACAGGTTCTCTCTTTTTGGGAATAACTTAATGCATATGATGGTCAACACCAGCTAAAGAATTGACAATATGATTCTGCATTGTTGTGTATATAATAATAATCCAGTTTAAACATGTGACAGACTATGCAACCAACAACAATAATAAATACACCAATAGTGATAGACACCTTGGGTGCAATCCCAAAACAGCTACAGCATCACTTGAACACTATCAGCAATGAAAAATTGCTATCAGTCAATTGCAAAAGGCAGCTTTACCTGGCAGAGCTTACATGTTGAGACAATGCCTTTAACACTATCAAACAACAACATCTGCCTATCCCAGGTCTTTGGGAAGGACATGATAGCTGGATAAAAATGCCAAATCCAATATCTGACAAACTATGCAACCAACCATAATAATAACAAACAAATGGTATGACAAAGTAACAATATCTGCAAGAAATACATTTGCCTGCAAGCAAGAACTGTGGGAAAGAGAAAATAATAGAAAATTAAGGAGCTGATGTGCTCTGTGACTTTAGAATTCAAGCAGACAAGCACTTGGCACATAACACCTCAGACTTAACAATTGTCAGTAAGAAAGATGTAAAAATGTCTGGATAGTGGATGTTGTGGTACCTGGAGATAGGAGAAGAGAACAGAAGAGAAGAGAAAGAATTGGGGTGGGGGCTGGGAATCACAAAAGACCAGTATCTCAAACAGAAATAGAATGAATGTGACAAAAGATAGTACCAATAGTAAAGGACACTTTTGGTGCAATGCCAAAATAACTAGAAACCACTTGAACTCCATTGGCTTTGAAAGATTCACCACCCATCAATTGCAAAAGCTTTACTCGGAACAACTTTACTTAGAATAACAACAATCCTTCGATGATACCTTTACTGTTATTAAACAATCACATTTGCCTATCCTGGGTCCTTGGGAATGATTCAGTGGTAGATAAAAATGCCAAACCCAGCCTAAACTCCTACCTGACTGTGGAACCAACAATAACAATGAGTATAGAAAAAGCAAAATCTTTTTCATGCATCTCCAAACACTTTTTGTAGCTTAAATAACCTTAGAATAATGGAGTTGGAAGGGACCTTGGAGGCCATCTAGTCCAACCCCCCGCTCAAGCAAGAGAGTCTATTCCAAATATTAGCCTCTTCCTAGGTTGAACTCACAGCCTTCTGATTGTGAGGCGAGAGCTCCACCAAATTAAGTCATAATTAAGTCAAATTAAGTCATAAGAGTTCAGAAGGGAATGAGCCACTGTGGTAGAATCACAGAAAGGCCTTCATCCCTCATAGCCATAAACTGAATTTCCAAAGAAGGCAATTCATAAGCCTACAGTATTCTTCCACCAGCATTCTCATAGTGTCTTCTTAGCCTCAGGCCAGAATATCTACCCTGGTTTTCCCTGATCATAAACCCTTTAAATGACTGGAAATTCTAGGGATTCAAACCCCAACACACTAGTTTGGGGAAGGCTTCATAATCAAAACTGTACAACACAAGGGAATCAGGCTATTTTAAATATTGTTTTGGTTTCAAGAGAAATCCATTTATAGTTGGCACACCAGAGAACCCATGGGACAGCAGTAAGCTGCTACAGTCTCTTTCAGGGTTGCCAGTGCTTGCTGCTCTCTGTCTTATCTTAGAGTCTCTCTCTCTCTCTCTCTCTCTCTCTCTCTCTCTCTCCCTCCCTCCCTCCCCCGCCCACCCGCCCGTCCGTCCGACTCCTCCTTTTGGAGTCTTCTATAGGAAAAAGGAAGAAACCTCTTTCTAAAAGAAATGGCTGAAGCCAATTGTTTAGCACCACTCTGAAAAGGCTTACTTTTCAAAGTTTGTGGCCAGGATGATCAGTGTAATATGTAAAATGCCCAACATTTTGTCACACAGAGAGAGAATAAGTCATAGGAGTTTGTCTTTAAAGTAAAATATGAAGGAAATTGAAATTGAGCAAAGAAAAATTAACTTTTTTCTAATGGCAGGCAATATGTTTCATATAATCAGTACAGGATTAAATATATAAATATACCATAAAATTATTGATTTATTTATTATAATTTTATCCCACCTTTGTTACTTTATAAGTAACCCAAGATGGCAAACTTATGCAATATTATTCCTTCCTTCTACTTTTCTTACAACAACAAGGCTGTGAGGTGAGTTGGACTGAGAGAAAGAGCTGGCCCAGATCACCCAGCAGGCTTTCCTGACTAAGGTGGGACTAGAATTCACAGTCTTCTGGTTTCTAGGCCAGTTTAACCACTACAACATGCATTTGGGAAGCATATTTATTCATTATACTTCTATTCAGGAAAACTTACATGAAATGTCGAAAGCACATGTGATGGGACTTCATGGCTCTGAGGATTCTGTGGAAATCAGAGCCCTTCTTTCAGACTTGAGCTCCTAAATGGCTTTCCAACAATAAGAAACTTCTGAGTGACTAGACAGCTATAGATTCCCTTATCATACAGTAAGATCTCACCTCTAGCCCTATCAAAGCACATTCTGAGTTCAGCTTCAGATTTTATTGGCGTAGCCTTCAAACTATTTTTTTTATATCAAATTCAGTCCGAGAAGAAGTAAATCAATAATTAAGAAATGAAATCAGTCTGCAGCTACCACACATGTCCATTTCTCTGGTATTGTTCTGCTCATCATTATGTAGATAGATTCTTGGGAACAGATATTGGTATTGATAGTAATAAAACAGCCAGCTTTCCTTCCATTTCAATAAAGTAAGAACTTTGGAAAAATTCAATTTTCCCAGAGATGGGCTTTTGTCCCGGTGCTGTATTTGTAGGCATGACATTTTATGAATAATAACAGTCTGTCCTTACAAAACTTGTCCTTCTCCCCATTTCATTTTGCTGTCATGAGAACAGTGTTGCACCAGAACAATAATAGTACCAGAGTTGGCTTTGCCCCCAAGTCAACGAACATTTGTCATTATGTCAGTAATAATAGGTTTCCCCCCACAAATGATTCAAGTACTATTCCTATCAAGGGAACAGAATCATTGCCTCTGTGGGCAAACCAAGGCGTAGAGCACATTGTGCTTGGAGGGTGCCCTTTACAAGAAAAGATAATTGATAGGAAAATGCTAGATGAGAGGAAGACAATTGTAGTTCCTATCTCACTCTTCTGCAGCAGACAAAGAGAAGGGGGTGGGGGGAGGAAGCTGAAGCAGCTTCAGTTTTGTCATGATCATTGATTAAAAGATGCTACGAAGGGGAGGCAGCATGTAAGATCATCTACAGTACCTCCCTCTCTCCAGGACTGCATTTAGAATGGTTAACATTGGTTAATGTCACCAGGCTGGATTCCATTTTCATTTTCTTAACAGAAAAGTTCCAGCTGAGCCCTTGAGAGGCTATTCCAGATTGTATTAAATAAATTAATAGCCATTAGAGGTCTGCTCCCAGGTCTTCAACTACATCCTCCATTTGCTTTTCCTTTACCTTCCTCCCAATTAGGCTCATGCATATGTCCTTCAGGTAATGTGCAGCAGAACATGTGGCCTGCTCAAAAGCCAAAACGTTACAGAATACAGGCAGCGGGAATTCAAAGAGGGAATAAAAAGAATGAACTGCTGGTAAGGAAGGGACAACATTTTTTGATAAAAAGCATTGACAGTATTTCATAATGGTGTTTGGCGCTTCACTGTTTCTTTCATTCTTTTTCCCCTTTTAAGTTGCCAAACACTAGGGTAGAGTTCTGAATCATCCTGGTTTTGGCAAAGGCATAACGATATTGTTTGTGACCCTCTTAGATCTAGTTCTCAATTTAAATGTCACATTTGTATCGTCACATAGAACTCTATCTGTTAATATCAAAGACTTCTAGGTTTAGCTTTTGAAATTAGGTCCCATGGTTAGCCTGAAGACAGTTTCTCCTATAGTGAATAATGAAGTTTTTATTACCCTGTCTCTTTCCATCATCTGTGTTGTTTATTTTTTCCTTTTCTTTTGAATAGCCGAAATGTAACCTCTTAAAACTTTCTTCCTATCTCCCTCCTTCCCTTATGTTCTCTCCCTCAGAATTTATGTTAGAGAATTATCAGCTTGCCACCAATATTGCTAAGGAATGATCAAGATTTTTGTCAACATATTACAAGTGCTTCTGTTGTGCCATCAGATTTTACTTTACTTTAGCGATCAATAACTTAATATAACTTAAGTTTATTCTTAGGTTATTAAATTATTATTATTAAGTTTTCTTTTCTCCCTCATTGCCACCAGCTCTCTCTGTTTCTATAATAAATGAACATCTATTTATTATAATTTACTCAAAATCTATGCATCGCTGTTTAATGGCATTTATTGCCATTTCAGTTAGTTACTTAATTGCATTTATTGCCATTTCAGTTATTAATTTGTATTTATTGCCATTTCAAATATTTCATTGCATGTATTGCTATTTCAGTTAGACATTTTGAGTCTGTCTAGTCTGCCTTTTATTTTATATTGGAACCATCCACAGGCAGAGATGAGATGGCATAATACATACAGATCACACATACACACAGAGCAAGCTTAGAAAGGAAGATACAATTCTCCCACATCCCCTACCCAGTCTTTCCCCAATGTAGTAACTTCAACATTTACTGAATTATAGTTTTATCTCCAGCCAAAATGACTAGACCTCTGGAAAGGTGTAGGATAAGAAACTCCTATAGCCCAACTAATATATCTGGCTGTATTAGTTCTATCTAGATTAAAGAGTGTAGAAGCTCAACCTGGAACTGATTAATTAATTACCTAAAATTAATTACCTAAAATCCTGAAAATCTTTCTTCACTGCACCTTGAAGCTGGTAAAAATAAAAGAATGATAGGAAAGGCTAGAAGGGTGATATTGTGGTGGTGGTGAATGGTTGATATCCAAAATATACACAAAATATGGGTAGTAAAAATTATGGTTCTTATTAAGACACCATTTTGATCTAGATAATATGAATTTTACTAATCACAGATTTGTTTATTACCTCTTCTTACAATGTGTGCTTGTTTGGGGAATCACCTGTTTATTCCAATTGATTACATAGAATCATAGAATGTGGACTTGGAAGGGATCACAAGGATCAACTTCCTGCAGGAAAACCCACTAGACCATTTTTTAGAAGTAGCAGTCCAGTTTCTTCTTTAAAATATTCAGAGATGGAGAAGCCACAATCTCCATAGGCAAATTGTTTCACTATTGTACAGAACTTAACCATTATCATTTTCCCCTAAATAAAATCTAGATAGCTACAAGTTATACCCATTATTTCTAAAATAACACAAGCAAAAGCTTCCCTTGTTACATTATATGTGTTGTATTGTCTCTCAAAGACCCAGAATTTTAAAGTTACAAGAAATGTACCAATATTTATACCTTTTGCTGAACTAATGAAAAACAATAAAATTCCAGCTATATAACAGAAAGCTGCACAGAAAAAAATGATCTTGCAATTTTATTATTCGTTGTCATTTAATGAAAGAAAAAATTATTTTGAAATGTATTTCAAAGAAAAGCATTTCAATAACATTCTCATGAATGGAATGAGGTCTTATTTCACTTATTTCACTACAAAATAGCTACAGTGAATGTGGAAAACACACAACTCTAAGAGAAAATGAGAATTTTCAGTCAGGAGACAATGTTACTTATCACATCATTTTCTTCTATAGAAAACTGGCTTCATCTTTTAACAAAGCTACCTGGAAGCCCACGGTCTCCTTATAAGTCACCAAAAAAGTTGGGGTGATACCAATGTATCGTCACTAGCTTCCATTGTATCTCCAGCATATAATGATGGGGCAAATAGGAGCTAATTGAGTTGTTTTGCAAATACAGTCTAGCTAGGGAATGAGTTGTACTTAGTGGCTAAATTATTTGGGCAAAACCATATCTTGCCAAAGAATGTGCATGTCTGATATTTCATTCTTGGCTCGGATGGCTCTGTAAATTGCCAGAGAATTTTAAACTTTCCAGAACTTATAACCTGAAGCTTTTCAGTCTCCTGTACCCAATTAACTTCCTGAACTCATGATGCAGTGGGTGGTATTTATCAAAGAATTTTTGGAAGGAAGAAAAAAATGTTCAGAATACATATTTAAAAGCTGTTGGGTGAGCTCATAACTTCCCATCTGTTGAAGCAAGAGTGGGGGTGCAGAGTGTGCTTCTTGATTTCTGAGCCCTCCAAAAGTTTGTAACATGCCAAACAATATTAGTCATGCAAGATGTCAATATCTGAAGTGAAAAAAGTGAGAGGAAAATGGATGGAGAAACACTCCATCATACGTGATGCAACTTTTAGATTTTTGATGAATTTAGCCCATTGTCAGATATTCACATATATTTCTACAAGCAAAAGAAAAACCATCAGTAGCCAGAGCATAAGAAATCCCCTCACATTCATTTGGGTTTTAGCAAATTTCTTTTTACTGGCTATGATAAAGACATTTGTCTAAATCAACGTTAGAGGTTGATTTATATGAATAACTTCAGAACGTATGAGATGTATCCCATTCTTATATTCAAAGATTCCTTGGTATCTGAAACAATTGCTGTGTATTTGAAATGTTGATACTATGGCTTTCTTGTATAAAATCTCAGTTTAGCCACAAGACTAACCTGACTCAAAGAATATTAATATGTGGTTAATAGTAAGCTTGATCATTATGATTAATACAGAACTCAAAACTCCTTGAAGAAAAAGTCCCTGAAAGAAAATTCAGACTGCAATACTAAAAACCATTCTTTTGAACTTTAATGGGTGTAGAAAATAATCTATATAAAACTGGAAGATGCCAAGAAATTATACCTGCCTATCCATAGGAAGAACAACACAGGTAGTCCTCGACTTAAAGCCACAATTGAACCCCAAATTTCTGTTGACAAGTGAGACGTTCGTTAAGTGAGTTTTGCCACCTTTTATGACCTTTCTTCCCACAGTTGTTAAGTGAATCACTGCAGTTGATGAGTTAGTAACCTGGTTATTAAGTGAATCCGGCTTCCTCATCGATTTGGCTTATCAGAAGATGGCAAAATTTGATCACATGACCCCCAGGGACACTGGAACCACCATAAATATGAATCAGTTGCCAAGAATCTGAATTTTGATCATGTGACTATGGGGATGCCTCAACATTCATCAACGTGAAAAATGGTTATAAGTCGGGTGTCATGTAACTTTGAACAGTCACTAAATGAACTGTGGCAAGTCAAGGACAACCTGCACAACTACTTAGTGTCTCAAGCCCTGGGAATGGGTGCAACATGTCAAAGGTTTCTTGCTCAATTCAAGCTAGTCAAATGTATTTTACAGTATGTGTGTGTGCGCGCAGGCACATTCGTGCAAGATACCATGGAAATTGACAGAATGAGCATTAGCGTTATTTCCTCTGTGAAGGCTCTTATGTGGCAGGACTTCATGAAAGGGATGGACCCTCCAGTCCTTCCTTTCAGCAACATGGATTTCTAATCAGTGCAGTTCAACCAATAATTATTTTTTGACCTTGAAGTTCTTAAAGCACTGCTGTAAAAATTAATGAGAGGCTTATACTCATGTCTAATATAGGCAAGACACTAAGTCATAATTGACAGTTGCAGCAATATCAGTATATTGAATTTGCAACAATCCATTCAAATAGCATAAGTTGCAGCCTGGCTGGATGCAATCCAAGGAAGAACCGTGCTGTTTAATGTTTGCTATTATAGGATGTCTAGTCCATTTCCATTTCTGGGGGGAACAGAGTCTCTATAAGTCTGGATTCCGCCAAATCCTGCTAAAACAGCTACAAACAAATGTCATTACTTATCTCATGAATTTATATACCATACCTTTTCATATGGGAAGAAAAAATACAGGGCAGCTTGTAGAAATTAAACTGAAATTAATATAGAAAATAAAAATAACAGGTTAGAAATTAAGCTAAAATTAATATATAACATGGGGAAAACAACTTTTCAATAATTAAAAAGGCAAAAATAAGTCATTAAATCAACATCTTGGGAAAATGCTATAGTTTTTATTTAACTCTAGAAAGAAATAAAAGTTTGCAACTGGTAAGTCTGAATAGATTTCTCAGTGGTCATCTTCCCAAAGCAAGAGACTTCAAAGAGCATATAAAAGCAGTATCATTACCACAACTTCAGAATAATTATAACAAGTTCAAGACTTCACAAATCCTCAAAATAATTTATGCTTCATTTTTTTATTATTTAATAATTAAACTTGTAATGATATTTTGTGGGAATATGTGGTCCACATAGTAATAAATCTTCTGAAATGGTTTTTGAAACGATCACAAGCTATGGGGTGTCATGTTTGCAGAAATATCAAGTGATTACTTGTCTTGAAACTGGCATCAAATGCCTGGCAAAAGCCCAACCTTGATGACAGTGAACAGACATACATCAAACTAGACTTGAACAACTTAAGAACTATAGTAGTGCCTATGTAGACACTCTATTGTTATTTTATGTCTGCATCTATATACTGAGATCACAAATTTAAAAAATGTTTACATATACATTTGGTAGCAGGTGCACTATCTGGAAAGGTGGGATTGGCTTCTGCAACCTTTCAAATACATATTTGGTTTCAAATATTATGTAAAATGTAAAATAGCACTCAATAGTTAAAACTCCAATCTCAGTGGATTTCTCATTTTCTAAAAATCATTGACAAGGAAAATGCAAACTATTTTCCCTCCTCCCCCCCCTCTCACACACACACACAAATAAATTTCAAGAGGAATATCATTCATAGGTGCCTTAAATGAAGTGTGCCCTTATTCATTTTAAGCAAATAGAAAGAAGAGATTTGGAGAAGAATTTCAAAAATCCTGTCAAAGAAAGAGTAAAATGTTTTTAGATCGACTTCTCGTATAGGTGTGAAATTGTGTCTTGCTGTATGAAATTTCTTTCTAAATATTTGAAATTGGTCTGTTAGCAATAGGCCTTGCAATGAATAAGTCTACAATCTGATAAAATTCCGAGGAGGAGGAATTACTTAACTTCCAATAATGTTCATATTTATTTTGAAGTAGCTTATGGTAGCGTTGACAGAAGGTGCCCAATATAATATGAACATGAACAAGAAGTGTCTAGTATACCAGTCGATCAACCCTCCTCTCTCCATATGTGTACAACTATTCTTCATTTCCACAACATGCCACTTGACACTTTCGTCTTGCCCATTTAAGGCCAGAAGCAGGTAGCTTTAATTCAATTATCTGAATGTCTAAACTGCAATTTGAAAAAACGGTGGACAGAAACAAAGAGAAGCAAACAAGAGAAGCAAAGAGAAGTTTTTGCGGGACCCTGGGGAAAAAAAACAGAAGAAAAGAAAAGGGATAAGATGGGGACATTGGAGTGGGAAGAAGCAGCAGGGTGTTTTTCCTGATTTTACCTCGATCTTGTCAATCCTGTCTTTCAGCGACCTGACAGCTTCCTCCAGTTCCTGGATCATAGCAGGCGACTCCCAGGACAGGTCATCCATGGGCATGGCGTCTTGCCTGGGGACCCCCCAGACTGAGGGGCTATCCTGGAAAGTGAGTTCCAGCCCATTCTCACACTGGCTCAGCTTGGTGGTCAGCTCCCGGATCGTCTCCTGGTCGGTGCGGATCTGCTCCTTCTGCTGCTGCGCCGTCTGCCTTAGCTGCTCGGCTGTGCTCTGGAGAAAGAACAGCTCCTCGCTCGCCGCCGCCGCCGCCGCCGCCGCCGGACTGTCCCCTTGCGGGCTTCCTTCCGCGGGGCACTCGACCGTCAGCGGGGTGCATAGGAAGCGGCTGAAGAGTTGCTGATGCTGCTGCGGCCGGGCGCTAGCCAGGAGGTCTAGCACAGAGTCCTGGGAGCCTGTCGAGAAGCCCCCGTAGCTGCTTTCGCCAGCCCCGTGGAGGGCTCCCATCGTCTTGTCGGCACCGGTGGCGGGCAAGAGGGCAGAGGCCGCGGCGTTGGAGCCATTATCAGCACCTTGGAGGGCTCCGGCATGGCTGGCCGCAGGGTAGACGCTCGCGATGATGCAAATGATTGCACCAAGGAAAGCGAGCATCCCTGCGGCCAGCAGCACCACCAGAAACTTCAGGGTGGCAGTTTCCAGGGGGGCAAAAGCCAAGAGAAATGAATACCCCAGAGGTGGGGAGTGAAGGGAGAAAGGGGAGGGAGGGAAGAGAGAGAAAGCGCCCGAAGTGACAGCGAGCAAGCTGAGTGGCAGGACCGCTGAAGAAGCCCTTCCTTGCTCCCTTCTGCTTCTTGAACCGTGGCTGTTGATTATATCCTGATTGGAGAAAAGGAACTGAGACGTCACCGACTCTTCCCCTCTGGGCTCTTTCCAACTCCTTCCCTGTAACCCTTTCCAGGCTGGTGAGAGAGAAACTTTGGCTCTTGCTTTCCTCTGTGAGGTAGTCAGAAGTTAGGAGTGGGAACATCAACACCAAATGTGCTAGACTGAAGAAGGTACTTTCAGACTCTGTCTTATTTTTGGCTGCAACAGGCTAATACGGCTCTCTTCATACGTGTGAGATACACAATTTTCAAGGGAGCAGAGGAGGGGGAGGAGGGAGGGAAGAAGGAAGGAAGGAAGGAAGGAAGGAAGGAAGGAAGGAAGGAAGGAAGGAAGGAAGGAAGGAAGTCTTTCCTTTGGTGAGGCAGAGTGAAACTTTCCATGCTGTTGAGTATTCTGTTGAGTATTCCAAAAGTAGTGCCATCCATTTTGTAATAACATCAACTTTTTTTTTAAGGGAGCCAGAGTTTGTGTTAACAGATGAATAATTTTCCTGGTTTCCCTTTTCCCCTTAAAAAAGTGTTATATCCAATAATGTACCTTCCAGTTTCAGCTAAAAGGCCATTTCCCAAAAATACTTTAAATATTTATGATAAGCAACAGACTGAAAATTCTAAAATGCAACTCATTCTTGGAGGCATACCAATTTAAATCACTCTGGGATGTAGTCTTTAAAAACATAATCACTTTAAAATAAATGTTTGCTTCCTCTATTTAGAATAATCTTCAGGTATAGAAACAAAAGAAAAAATTGGTCCAAGTGTAATACAGACGGAGGGATTGCTTCAGTTTGTGCATGAAATAAAGAGTAAGAAAGTGTCTCAGCTTTTTGCCCCTTGTTCTTTTATATTATTGTGTCCGTTATTTCTCAGGTTAGCATTCCCTTTTTGGTGCCTATTTATGTGCCTATTTTCATTTCTAATAAACCAGTCTTCACTAGCAGTCATGCCTGGAATTACTAAAAATGTAATTGTACTGCCAATGACATGGCAATTCACCCCTAGTTGGATCCCCACTCTCCTATTCTTTCTTCTTACAGTCTTGCCTTCTTAAATGTGTGTTTCAGTAAATTTATTTTCTATTAACTACCCGCTATGAAACATTATGAGTTTCTTTAAAGGAACCTTAAAACAATATTTATGAAAGCTAACTATATTACATGAAATAATTCCTTAATGTACTCTTTAAAACTTTTTTAAAAGGTATAATTATTTTACAGTAAAAAGAGATATTAATATTATGACAATTTTTTAAGAATGCAATATGATTTAATGATAATGCTGATAACAAATATAATTGTGACCTCTCTTTAGCAGATCTCTGGATTTAAAATATTTTTTGTTTTGTGCAAAAACATGCTTTACCCTGATTAGGTTTCTCAAAATTCCATTCCATAATTACCACTTTATTGTAGTAAACCAATTTATCATTTCCAAATCTTTTAATGACAGATTGTTTCAAGACTGAATTGATGAACAAACTAATTGGTCTGAGCAGATTTTACTTCATTGTGCTTTATTTTAAAGACGACTAACTAGCCTGGGAAGAGCTAATTGGAAAGTACATAGGATTGAATTCATTGAGCGTTGAATGCTGAAATGTTGTGATTTCTGCATGTGATATGTTCACTTGCCTTGGAAAGGGGTTTAATTATATCTTTATTCTGCTTCCATGACTTGCTTTTGCTGTAGCTTATGTTTCTTATCTGCAGTGTTGTCTTGTATTTTCTCTCTTTCTTATTCTTTCTTTTGTAAATTTAGATAATTAGGTCCTAAAAAGGTAAAATTTCATGTACTGTTTCATTTAATGTACTGTTTTACAAAGCAGAAAACATTATCCTAAGGGTTGAAATGCAGGGTTTTGTTTTTGCTTTTGTTTTGGTGTGCCCACCATTATCTTCGAAAGAATGGTTTTAAAAAAACCATAAATCATGTAAATATATTGTCTTTCCCTACATATACAGACATACCTTAAACGATACTGTTAATTCTATACTGTTCAAAAAAAGCAAATGAAATGTTTAGATAGAAAACACAGGGAATTCCTTTGTTAAACCAATAAGGATCTCTTTAGATTGCCTAAATTTTTGGCTGCTAAAAAGTACTAATCATTAATAGCACAATTATGTGCTTTCCTCTCAGTAAGTGCCTTTCTGACTGCAACATTATGTCTATAACATGACTTCTTTAATTTCTTATATTGGGAAACTGAAATCTGATCTGATGTCAAAGTTCATGACTTGGAGCAACATGGAGGAAAACAGTAGTAGCAAAAACCAGTATGTGACAAAAACAACAACAACAAAAAATTCAGGGTATTAGAAAAATAAGTTACCTTAAGTATTCTTAAGAGGAAATCAGTGAAAGTTTTCATATGGGAAAGAGACTGTCTTCTTCCTCCAAGAGATGAAACTGACTTGGAGAACAGCTAGTTGGATTTGGTTAAAGAAGTCTAGACTCTAGAAGATGGAGAAGTAGCCAATTGGCTTTGTCTGTGTGAAACTCTGCCACTTGTAACTAACAATCAAAACACTTCATTTTTCAGAAACCAGCCAATAGTGTTAAGAATGAAATACTGAAGCAATAGATGAAGAAACAGGAAAGATACCTGGAAAATAATACGCAGAAGTTGAAGAAAGATAACCCATGGGACACAGAG
This sequence comes from Naja naja, assembly GCA_009733165.1. Taxonomy (NCBI): domain Eukaryota; kingdom Metazoa; phylum Chordata; class Lepidosauria; order Squamata; family Elapidae; genus Naja; species Naja naja. The sequence goes on along the minus strand of CM019154.1, from coordinate 23,355,734 downwards.
GAAATTTGTAATAATCAGCAAAGATAGAGAGAACTGTTTTGAGACAAACATAATAAAGGACAAACATAATAAAGGCAGCAAGCAGGATCAGACTCTTACAGTGATAGATCCTATTATTGAGTCCCTGTAGTCATTCAGTTCCTTGATGGAGGGCTTCTTTGGCACTGGGATGATAGTAGAGCATTTGAAGTAGGAAGGAACATAGCACATCTCTAGTGATCTATTGAAGATTTGGGTGAAGATGGAGGCCAATTGGTCAGCACAGACTTTTAAGCAAGAAGGAGTTATCTTGTCCGGCCCTGGTGCTTTTCCTGGCTTTTGTCTGTGAAATAGATCTTGCACTTCTTTTTCTGTGATCACCAGAGGTTGTGAACCCAATGGGTTGGGGCCAGTTGTAGGAGGCTTGGCTGTTATTGGTGTGTTTGAGATGGGGGTTGTGGAGATAGCTGGCTGTAGTTTCCTTTCAAACCTGCAGTAAAACACATTCAGGTCATCTGCTAGTTGTTGATTTCTTTCTGCCTGGGAAGGAGGTTTGCTGTAGCCAGTGATGTATTGGAAGTATAAGGACAAACTAACTGTATAAAGTAATAGAACTTGCTTGGAATTTTGTTAAGAGTTTAGTTACGTGGAACAGGAAGTTAGATACAGTGAAATAAGCTTAATTTCTTTGTCCTTTGGGATCATCGTTAAAGCTATTGTGCCTCAGTCAAATGACAAAAATAAATACGTTATTGCCAGTATTACATTGCCTCTCCCATCATTTTTATTTCGTTTTCTAAAATGAATAATTAGCACCCTTTCCCATGAGAAAAATTGGTGGGGTTCAGATATGTTCAGTCTAAAAGTAAATACTCCCCCCAAAAAGGGCAGGAGTTTGATTGGATGATTGGAGACACCATCTTGAGTTTTTGATCCCCTCCCTGTGAACACTTCTGATGGAGTTCAAACATTCTACTAAGCCAGGGCTGTCAAACTCAGGTCGTCATGGCATTGTTATGTGATGTATTGGGACTTTTCCCCTCTTCGCTATACTGGGCATGGGCAAGGCCAGTGCGTGATTCATCCAACCCATGGGCCGGGAGTTTAACAGCGCTGTACTAAGCCAATATCCAACACAATAGCAATAGCACTTACACTTGTATACCACTTTATAGTGCTTTACAGCCCTCTCAAAGTGGTTTACAGAGTCATCCTATTGCCCCCAACGATTTGGGTCCTCATTTTACCCACCTTGGAAGGATGGAAGGCTGAATCAACTTTGAGCCTGGTGGGATTCGATCTGCCAAATTGCACTAGGTGTAGCTTACAGTACTGCACTCTAACCACTGCGCCACTGAGGCTCTACAATAGTGTAGCTTGGCTTTTTAAACCCTAATTGTATTATATTTATGGATACTGATAGGGTATCCTCCTCATGGTCCAACTTGGTAGCAGCCCTAAACACCCATCTCTGATCTTAAAAAGTTAGAGGTTTCTGGTTGGATGGCAGACTATTAGGAAACATTAAAGCCGTAGGCTAGATTGGGCAATTAAAAAAAATCCTGGAAGAAAGCAAAAGCAGTTATTGATTTTGACTTCAGGTAGTCGTTCCTTTGGCATTTTTACCTGCACTTTGGAAAGCAAGTAGCCTACTTTTCATCAATAGGCATTTTGTTATAAACAAAATGCAGTAATTTCTTGCCATTTAAGAGTGTTTCCTGTTAAATATAACTCTCTGGACTTGTATTATGCAGACTGCATTCACACGTGGTGCTAATTCATAGATGGTGTTGCTTGATACACCATCTTCTTTTGTTTAGAGCAGAGCTTTTCCATCTTGGCAACTTTATTGGACGTTTAGCTCCCAGAATTGTACAGCCAACTACTGTGGCTGATTTAATAAATCCCAGTTTAATTTGATGTGAAATCTATCAAGTTACTTGATAGAGGGAGATTTTTAATTTTAATTTAATCCTTAAAATGGGGGTGGGGAACCACACAAAAATCCCTAAGACAAATATTTAAAGCAAAACGTTTTGCAAATCTGCTACAGGTGGTCTTTGAGTTATAACCTCAAATGGGACCAGAATTTTTCTGTTGTTGAGTGACTCATGTCCAATTTTACATTTATTTGCCATGAATCGGTGTAATTGAATCACTCACAGCGATTAAGTGAATCCAGCTTCCCTCATTAAATTCGCTTGTCAGAAACTGGGAAGGTGATAAATGGCAATCATGTGACTTCTGGAATTCCACAATCATCATATATAAATGCCAGCTGCCAAGTGCCCAACTTGTGATCATGTGATCATAGGGAAGCTGCAACACTCATAAATATGAGGGCTAGTCATAAGTCACTTTTTTCAGTACCATTGTAAGTTCGAACAACTGCTAAACAAATGGTTGTAAGTTGAGGACTGTCTGTACTACTTGTTTCACAAAAGCAGCTGTAGCTTCTTATTTGACCAAAAGTTTCCATCTACCAACCTCACCTGTTTTCTTAAGGCCCATTTTTTCCCTTCAGCAGGGAAAGCCTCATGCAGCTGCTTTACCACAAAAAGAACCAGGATGTCCAAGGTTTTAATTTGATTGATTTTGACCTGCTGTAATAGATTGCACTCTGTATTTTAATTTTATAGTTTGAAAGCCAACTGAGCAGAAAAATTGAAGGGAGAACATACATTGCTTAATTTCTCCATGAATTGGGGAAGGAGAATGTCTTCACAAAAACTCTTTAATCCACAAAATCATAATTGTTTTTTTTAATTTTGACCAATCTTCAGACTCTTTTCTTGTAATGGAGCAACAAATCCGTTTTGAATAATTTCCAAGACAAAAGCAAATGTTGGGTTTTGGAAGTTTGGTGTTCTTGAGTTTTCCAGGCAATGTTTGATACTTTTTAGGATACAGAGAAAGGCACTATGATTCATATGGGACAGATGGTAGTCCTATTCAAACACGTTTTCAGGCTATATTTAGTTCAGTGAGAACTGGCTGCTGCTAACCTATTCTCTCCTGATATTCAACACATCCTGAATTACTCAAGCTGTACGAAGTCATTGGCATGACAATCAGCTTAGGAGAAATTAGTGTCATTTCCTATTAATGTAGGTGTACCAGATACTTACACTCTGTGTCATCACTTACCATTCAGTTATCCTTTGAATTGGAAGGAATGCATCTCTCAGGGAAAGAGATATTCAGGAATATCAGCTACACCAGGCAGCAGTGTCTGTATCAGTAGGTATACCACACACTTAGTCTAATGTTATATGTATTTTATTTCAGAGTCTTTGTAGCTCCCCAATACTCCATCTTGGACATGTACAACAGAATAACTATCAAGAATTTTAAAAAATCTCAGATTTTTTAATAAAAAATACCCTTCATGGTCACCCAAATCCTTACATTTGGATTAAAAGTACAACAAAAAATGGCATATTTATCAGCTTGACAAAATGCCAGGAAGGGATAGGGAAAAACTTGTTGGAACCACCACCATAATGCTAAAGATTCTTGAGATGGTTATTTTGGCTTATTTATTGCCTATGCTAGACTCCCGTTAATATTTCTCACTTAGATTTTTGTCCCAGTTACTTCAATAAGGAAGTTGCAACAGTAGGTATTTTAGTGATATGCACTGCAGGAACACCATCTTTTAACATATACTGAACAAGAGAATAAGGAATTTCTTTCAAGATCCCCATAATGAATACTGGCTAAGTGTCCTAGGTTCTAGGAGAATGCGGACTCAAGCAGGATCCAGGGTACTCTATTGGGAAATGACTTTTTATTGCAAATGTAAAGTATATGAAATACGTCTTGCTTTGAATCAAAAAGTATCTCTTACTTGTATTATTCTTCACCCTTTGCTCTTATCATCACCATGATCATCTAATCTCTACCATGTTCCTATACAGCATTCCTATTTTATGCTGCCATTCTAATCATCTTTCACCGATTTCTCATTCCCTTATTTCTATTTTTCAATCAATGATCCTATTGTTTCTGCTCATTTACCAATGTCTACATTTCTTTTTCCTTAACCTTTATCTGAATGCCATTTATACAGCTGTGTCTATCTCTCAATTATTCTCTTTTTTTCTTTCTTCAGCTCCCATTTACTCTGTCAGCAGCAGCTTGGCACAATTGCATCTTTGCAACTACATCAGATTTTAGTAGCAGGACAGCACCTGAACTCTAGAGTCCGGGACTGTGCTTTCTCTTTTTGCTGGTTTTCTTCCACATAAGCTGCCTCAGGGACTTTCTTGGCCCTTCTCCCTAGCCATGGACTGTCGTGGTTTCTGGCTGTTGCCTCCTCTGCTCCATGCCTTGTCCTCTTGCCTGCTATTCCAGCAGCAGCTTCTGCCAGACCTAGAAGCCCCCTCCTTCTGCTACCTGCTGTGGTTTCTTTTATACAGTTGTTCTTTCTTTGGAGACCTATATATCAGCTTGCAGGTTTTAAATCCAACTCCACCCAACACCTCTTTGTAAGTGCCTAACACAGCATAGGAAAAAAAAACCTTTTACATGCACATATAACATTTATGTTTCAGAACAGTTCACCCTTCCATACGAGTATAACCTTCTGCTAATATGCAAATGATTTTGCAGAAATATCTGTTCCTAACTTCATTTTGGTAACGTTTTACCTTGTCTAGTCAGTCTATAAATTGAAGCAAATAAAACATACCACTAGGCCTCTGTAAGAATTTAAATAGGTATAGAAAATGCAGATAGTTTTGTCTTTTTGACTTTTTTACTCAATCTAGGAATAAAAATGTCAAGAAAGCCCCCTCAGTTGATAAATCTGTACTTATCTTTGACTTGCTGATCCAAGTATTTATTCCATATTAGGGGCAAGATCAATGTGTAGAATTTAAATGAGTGAATTTATAAGATATTAACTTTGGTAAGGTTTTCATTGTGTAAATATTACCTGTTGGGAAAGGGAGATATAATTTGCCACATGTTCAGCTTTATTGTTTAACCTTTGTTTTAGCTTGTTACTGGTTCAAAGGTTTTCAGAATTCAATCCTTCTGTATGCTCAATTTGAAAGTTATTGACTTTCTATATAATGGAAAATATTGAATTATTTGTTCTGTCATCTATTTTAATGCCTGCACTTAATATTGCAACATATATTGTGTATGGGAAATACTGAATTGCAGGTTATTTTACCACTGGAAAAGCTTACAATACAAGCTTACTCTAAAATGATAGGTTAATGTGAGATCTTTAAGGTAAATTTGATCTTCAGAACATTGTGAATTTACAAAAATTAATTGTAACTTGTGTTTTCATAAATCAACTTAACCTTATCTTATCTGGCCCATTTTAATCCTGATGCTTTTAAGTTCCATAGCTGCTATTGGCTTTGGAAAAACAGTTTCATTCTAAAATGGTAATCCCTACATTTACAAGAAACTAATGAAAACTAAAATTTGTATTTATTTTTGTGTACAGTGGATCACTGTATGTCATTATGTGTGACTGAATTCATCTTTTTCTGACAAAGGGAGAAGGGAAAGGGGTTTTAGCAGCAATTTAGTTGTTTTCCTTTGTAGTTGCAACCTCACATTATTTTCTAATGAATATAACAAAGATATATAGTATTATTTTTGTAATAAAAATCTAATGATGATGCAACTCTCCCCCCACAAATGCAACGTAAGTGAAGTAAAATGGAAATTCCCACTAAAACCATATTCAGAGAAATTAATACTAATTTTTGAAAACGAAGTTGACATGTCATTTGGGGAAGATGGGGTTAAGTATCATAATAAGTAACAATTAGCTTGATGTAGTCTGTAATTCAGATCCATCTAATAAAAACAGAACATAGATTTCCATTTGCAGTCAAATAGGGTGTTCAGGAGAATAAAATTTTGAAGAGAAACAAGTAACACTTAAGATGAATTTTCCTTTCTCTATACACAGCTGTATGTTTATGACACATAATAATCAGTACAGGAAGGAAAACTTTGGTTGAAATATCTTACTTACTAGTCAATACTATCTTAGATTTAGAATTTTATAATCCATCCAAATCAATGTGATTAAAAAGGTAGTGAAGTGTTCTGAAAACAGTAAAACAATTTGTTGTTTCAAAAGATAGAGGAAGAGGAGGGAAAAAGAATTGCTACTAATTTTAATGAGGTGGCTGTAGGCAAAATAATTATATGTATATTGAAGTACAATGCCTATCTGGTATTGGCTGTAGCACAGACCGATTTTGCTACAAGATAATCAGTGAAATCAAGAGATCAGATCTGTCTTTGGTGTAGCAATACAAGATGGTTGCACATAAAATTGAGACAGATAGCTTGGAATGTAACAATTTATTGGGGTTTCTCTTCTTAATTCCCCAGTTCTGGCATTGATACAATATTCAAGAGCAACAGAAAGAACAAATGTACAAGGATACAAGAATAATTAGCATAATTTCCCCCACCGCAAACTCGAAGCAACCCCCTTCTCTAATAAAAATGTCAATGGGTGATTAAATCACCCACTGTGAAATGCTTCCAGCCATCCACTCTAGACAGTTTAGCCAGTTGAACACTGGATTTTAAAAAGCAACCAAGCAAATGCAAACACTATATTTAAAAAGTAATTAAGACAACATAGTATTAGATAACATTTAATTTGTGTACAACTGTTTCATTAAATGCATTTTTATCATAATACAAAATAGTCACCAGATATATAGCTCTTGTTTTTAAAGCCTATTTGCCAAGAGATAAGAACTTAATAAATTTAAACTTTAGCTTACTCTTCACCATAAGGTCTCAACTTTGTAAAAACTAAATGCCCAAGTTTATGCAGATTTACTCAAATATCTGAGTATTTGTAAGGCTCACATTAATACTCCAGACAAGTTACAAAACTCTTATGTGTTATTAAGGACCACAAATCCATTAATTCTCTTAGAGATTTCACCGTACACAAGCATCAGTTTTGGCAAGGTTGAGGCCTGGTCTTAAGAAGCCTAACAATGTATGCAATAAAGGAATAAGCACCAACTCTATGCCTCCCTGTAATTGTTCATGTGAAAGTATGAGATTTTCCTTGAATAAAAATAGTATGACATATTGTGAAATTTGAATATAGCATTCAAGATTTTAGAAGGAATAAAACATCAGGAACTTCACTAGAGCTACTGTTAGCTCTATTAATCTCTATGTGGTAGCACTAAGATTATGAAGCAAATCTGATGTACTTAGTTGTCCCCTTGAAAATATTTACATATTTCCCCATCATTTTATTCCTGCTTTTTTTTGCATTTCAGGTCCTGTAAACTCTTGGATTTAAAATTATTAAAGCTTGCACTATTCAGATTCATTTTCAAAAAAGTATTTTGGAGAACATGTGAGTGAAAACATAATCTCTCTCTCTACAGATCCTTAAAGAACCAGTACATCACTGAGATGATATGGCTGCTTTAAAGAAATACAAAGAAGTGCTACATTCCTGCTCTTACATGCTCCAAAAGGCTTTTTTGGAATTGAACTGGAGTGATGCAGCTATAAAAAACTTCTTAGTTATCTACCTTATTGCTGATAAGGTCCTATAAACACCACAGGACTGTCTCCCATTACTAACTGCAGCCTGCAAGGACAGATGCAGAAAATTGTAATATTGGCTTGGTAGAACAGTGATAATGCAGCAGAACCAGGGAGTGCTTTCCTGACAATCAAATATGAAACATGGAAAATTTCCTATTTGTTGAAGTGCCTCAAACTATAACAAAACAAGTAAATACATATAACTATTTCCAAATGCTGCAAAATTAAAGAATCTTAACAGGCTCTCTATTGTCTTCTGAATAATAAATACTCGCTGCTACAAGTCATTCCTGTAAGTAGGAACAGTTAATTATTTGACAGACACAATCAATCACCGGGGAATGGGGAAGCATTCTTAGATAAAGGGGAATCCTTTAACATGGCACAAAAAGTTTGCCAATATGATAATGCAGAGTTTAAATTATGTGCTTACAATATTTTTAAGTGCTATATAAACCAAGAACCAGGTTTTTCCATGATTCTAAATGATCTGAATGAATTCAATCATAGGAAACATTTACAATCTCCCAAGCAGCTTCACCTCTAAACAATAATTTACTGTCCACTGCAAAAATTAAATTCATTTTAAAAAACTGTATCCTCCTTTGTTTTCTCCTATTTCTCTGCCTTGCCTATTCATATAATACTAGATGTGGTCTCTTTCTCCTAAAGTACTTTTTCTGGTAAGTACTGTAACTAAAACTGCACTGCAGCTGTCTTCCATCTTCACAAGCAAAGAATGTGATGCCTATTCAGATGTTCTCTGCAGCCCTAATGAGGCAAGTGCCAGATAAGGGCCACTCATTAGAAAATTACCAGATTCAGGAACCAGATATCTCTGGGGCATGTGTCTTCCTTGTCAACATTTTAACTGTGATATTTCGAAAAAAATTACGTACAGGGAAAAAATTATATACCCTACTGAAGAATAAAGAGTGCAACCAGGTAAATCCCAAAGGATTTATCTGAGCACTAGAATTTTTGTACTTAAATGAACAATTGCTATCACCAACTGTAGGAAAAATGGCTTTTCAGATGTTGTTGGACTACAACTCTCTGCAGGACTGATAATGAAGATGCTGTAAGTTACATCTGTCAATCTCTAGAGGAATTTAGTTTTCCTAATACCATAACAATTACATTTTCATGTTACACAGTAACTGAGAGAGCATTGGTTTTATTCAGCAATTATTTTTTCTTAACAACTAGGCCTTATGCATTTCAATGATCTTATGTGTATGCATGCGTACATATGCATTCATAGAACACTTATATGTATGTATGAATGAAATTTCACAAAAAACTAATCTAGAGCTTGCAGGATTCTAAGTTATACAAATTAAGAACAATTGCACATATTTATAACGAACAGGGGTTTGAAACACTGAGTTCCAAGTTCACAAGAGTTGTTTCAACTTTAAAATGAATTTTTCAAGAATTATTTTAAGCTTGAAACCATTCAAATTCAAGGGATAAATCTTGAGTATCGAAGAGCTCACACAGATTTCAAAATACCTCTGGAATGGTCAGAATTGTTTCATACTTAAAATATTTTAAATTTGAAACCTTGTGCACCCTCCCTAAAATAATACAGGATACTGAAAATATGTTATCATTATTCAGACTTCTGCTAAGAACTAATTTTGACATTTTTTCCACCAAGCTTTGCTTACAGTTAGCAATCATTTAAAAAGGAATATAAAGAATCCAATGTTTTTTAGATGTTGAATATCAATTGTACAATTTACCAATTGTAAAATACCAAACTTGGGGAAGGTTCTGATTCTATGTCAGTATTAAGTCTAGATGCACAGATGCAGGATAGCTTCATCTGCCTTTGAATTTTAGAAGTTCCCTCAAAGTATACAGTACAAAAAATATTCAGAACTTGGTATAAGCAAAGCGACGTACAAATTATATTGGGAAGCATGTAGCTTAACAGCAACATATTTTGCATGGAATGGAAGCTTGAGCTCAATTTCAAGCACCACCTATTGAAATCTCTCCGTCTCACAGAGATCATGCCCATAAGTATAATCAGTACTCAGCCTGACTGAATAAACAGCTAACAACACCAGTGTAAGGCAGTTTCATGTTTTTCACGTCATTTAATCATTCAGAAGTAACACTGATAAATAATCTTTAAGCCAATAAAAGAACAGATCATGCATAGGTCAGATTAGAGGTTGTATCAAGCTGAAAAAAAGCCATGTGGGGAAGGAGAATTTTCCAATCCCAAACTTCATCACTTAGGATTCTCAATGTGTAAGTTAAGTGAAAGCTAATATTTAATTAGGGAAATATTAAAGGGAAGTATAAATATTCAGAAGTGTTTATAAGCACTGAGAACGGCAAGTTTCTCCTCTTCCTCTTAAAACCAATTTCAGCTAGAGAAAAAGGAGATCTCAAAAATAAAATTAAACAGCTTATAAATCACAGCATTCTTTCAGACCACAACTAAGCTATTCCTAGTTCTCAAAATTATGGTCACACTACTGGCCCAAGCTGTCTTTGTTATCACAAAGCATGGTGAAGGGTTAAGTGGAGGGTTATTTATTTATATATACACAGTACATATATTTATATTGAAAATATCCCATCTTTGCACTATCAGGAGACAGTCAAAAAAGCAGCAAAGCAAGCAACACTGGAACGTGAATGCACCAGGCAAAACAGTGCAAAGCCGTGGGGCAAGGAGTGCGAACAGAGACACGATGGCTCCGGTAGTGGAACCTGACCAACTAGAAATACATTCCAAATCTATTACATTAAGTTACCCATGACCCAACAGGAATTCTAGAACTGTTGGATCCCAACAGTTTCCAATTTACTGCATAAACTTAATTCCCCAACAGGGACAATTTGTGAATTCTCTTCACTATCTTGTTTTTTTCCTCCATATCAATTATCCAAATCCAGGCTCTATAGAAGATGGACAGCAGGAAATGCAGCAATCACATTTCTTCTAAACAGAAAAAGAGAAACACAAATCTCACACTGACACTTAAGTCATCCCTTTTAAATAGAAATTAAAATGGAGGGATTATTTATTTCAGATAATTTATATAGTCACCCACCTCACAAGCAGCAGTTCTGGGCAGCTAAGATTATTTTAAAAATCAATTAAAAACAACCAATTACAATAGTATACACAGAGAAATAATCTTCAAATGGGCAGGATTGAGTTATTGAGCAACAAAAGAAATTATCCCCTTGAGAAGGATCCACAGAATCTGAAGAGTGGCTTATTGTTGCCATACTTTAATCTTTCACAGCCCATTTCGTGTATCAAGCCAACCAACAACTCAAGGCTATGCTGTGGTTGGATTTATTTCCGGAATGTATCTGGGAACACTCAGGAGTATGAATATAATATCTGTCTGCAACATCATACAGTGGCTGTGTCTTTTCCCAAGATCACAAGAGCTGCCACATGATACTGAGAAAGAATATAGCTACTTTAAGGAGACACAGAAAGTTCTATGTGCTGCATAGCTGTAGAAGCATTCCCTTCTCTAGTCTTAAGCTCTCCAAATAGGCTGAATTACAAGCCTTCTCAATGTTAAGAGTGTGGTATTATCTATCCAGAGGGTATAAGAAAGTTTGATTAGTATGGAGTGAAATAGTAATCTCAGTGAGCAAAAATATCATAGTTCAACCTGTAAAAATAGCTGAGAAAGCTTTTCTAAGAGTGAATAGATGAAAAATAGTTATCTGTAAAATATAGGTTCATTAGGGAGCAGTAGTTTGTTTCCTTGGGAATACATCTAATATTTCTTCTTAAGTAGATTTCAATTTTCTATTAACTCTTGTTGCAGGTAATGAGACATTCAAAATTAAGAGCCAAAACAAAAATGCAAATTTCCATACAAGCAAAAAGATCAAAATTATAATACTATAGCACTACACTAGAACAGCTATCCTTCCCCATTCTTGTCCAATGCCTGCCTTATAATTTCTACATCAATGATCTGATCTGTATTTGCCCATATGACTAACATGGTATTCACACATTTAGATTACAAGGACTGTAATAAGAAATCTAATATAGGCATTATTGTTACACTGCCATTAGGTTGTGTGAATTCTTTCCTAGCACTTGTTCACACTCAGCTTCTACAATCAGCACTTCACAGGTGATTTTTATGGATAACATAAATATACAATTATCACCTCGGGCAATTGTGAATTACATCATATTACCCTTTCATTATATATCTTCCTTCAATATTTTGACAGCATATTTCATTTGCAAGGCTACACTTGCTTTTTTCATCTCATTTTCCTTATGTCTCACAATGAAAATAATCACCATGGCCCAAGCCATCAGAATTAGTTTAGTGCAGTTTTTCCCATGTTGTGGTTCTTCAACTTTCTTACAGACTGTAACTACTGACTGACAGGGAATTTTGGGAGTTGCAATTCCAATGCATTTGGACTGTGCCAATGCTGGGAAAATTGCTTTAGTTTTTGCTTTCTTCAAGAAGGTTCTGATCATATCTCTTAATGTAGGAGAGCTACATATTGCCCACTTGTAAAATCTTGGTTATACAAGTATGAAAGCTGTATTTGGTTAGAAAAAGAATTTCTGGTATACCAATTTCAGTATGAATGAACTGACTTTATCACTGAACATTTTGCCAGATTATAAGGGTATGTTTCCTTCACAGCTACCAAACACACATACATCTTGCTTGTCAGAGATCCCAGATCTTACTGAAAACCACAAAGCAGCAACATGTCCCATTCAATTCAGCAGATCATCATGAAGTACAACTGATAACTTGCATGAACAAGTTAATAATAAAATGCCACATAGTCCCGCCTGACAAACAGAACAAGGCTAAATTCTGGCTTCGTAACTATGGAAGGAGGCATTCTTCCTACTCCTTCAAGTTAAGGGTAACAGAAGGAAGAATTTTCTCTAAGATAAGGATTTGCTTCCTCAGTTTAGAAGCTGCATCTCTTCTTACATTCTTTGCTCTTCCTTCCCAATTTAAATTATCTGAATGCCTTCCTGTACCACTCATAATTGTAAAAATACTCTTTTCTTAAAGGACCAGCTAATATCACTACATTTGTGCAATTACTGCATTTAATATTTTTAAATCTCTATTCTCCTCTGTCTGTAAAAATCTTATCTTTTTTTTAAAAAAGAACTTTTCCTTTTTTCTATTTTTTCCTTTTATTTGCAAAACTAGTCTTCTTTCTCAACCCACACCCCATCCAACTCTCCTAGTAACAAAAGTGGCCACAAGCATAGCAAAGATACAAAGAAAACCGATACATACAACTCACACGGCATCTTTGCACAGACTGTACGCATAGAAGGGCGTTTATGCTTTATGACATAAGGAGAAATTAAGATTCAAGGTAATAAACAAAGCTCAAATCATTAAAACACAACAATAGCTCTATATTACCCTCTAGTGGTTTGACTGCATCATGGAACAAGGTTTCATTTTAACAGAAAAGATCAACACAATTTGCTTTTTATAGAGCATGTGCCAAGGAAGGGAAAAATGATCTAAGGCAAGAACAATCTTGCATTCCAGTATTACACATAACTGGTCTACCCCTGCCCTTAAAGGAGATGATTCTTTCTGATGTGAAGAAATTTTCTAGCTCCTGGAGACAGGCAAGAGCAACTTGGTTGGTATGTTACAGAACCCCTCAAATTAATTAGAAGCTGCTAGGAGGCTATTTATCCTCCTTTTATTTTGTCCAAACAGCAGGCATTTCTTTGCATCAAATTGGCTCAAATCCCTTATATCTCTGTGAATTAATTACTCTAATTCACAACCTTAGCCCATTCTTAAAATAGTCTGCTGGTTGTAATCAGATAGAAGAGATAATAGCAATACAACCAACAATTAGCACCATATTCTGTTTTACCAGACTGGCTCAATAGCAACCTGCCAGAGATTTCTTACTCAAACACCACTTGTTTAAATATTTTTGGCTAAATCTCCAGTGATCAATGCAAAACTAGACAAATCTATCTACTACTCCAAATGGATTTAAGGAATCCTACAGTGAAGGAGCGCACAATTTTCATTAACTCAAGAGTGACATCAGATGTAACATGTGACATACAGAAATGGGAAAGGCTAGGCTCCATTTGAGCTCAGGGGCTCAGGAGTACAGTAGGTGCTACATTAGTTTGTTGAGTTTTAAAACAATCACTGCATTCCTTAAAACACTTACAATGAAGAAAAAAGGCCCAAATTTTTATCCCAAGAGATGCTGGAGGGCCACAGGCAGCTTTTGGACCATAATTTTTCCACCCCAATTTACTGCTTTTCATTTTTAAACACTTGCTACAGTGGCAATCTGTAGGAAGTCTAGGAATTGCTATTCAAGCAACTTGTGAAAAGTCCTAGAAATTTCAGCCTTTGACTTTTTCTCAAGCACTTTTCATGTTGTGGAAAAAAAATCCTTATTTATTTTCCATGTATCATAGTAAAGAACAAGTGAGTGGAGTAAATTTTATGCCTGAAGAGGCAGTAAACATGTACATGTTAGTTTTAAGCAGATATACCTCCTGAGCAAGTATTTAGTGCATAAAATGTATACCCAATATCTTCATGTTAAAATGGTCATAAAAGAGGAAGAAGAAATTATTTCATCTCCTCCTTTCATTTTCTCCAGGCACACACTCCACTATTTCTAGTAGTTGATCTTTCGGGATGGAATAAAATCAAATAAAACCTGTTCAATGCATTTGGAGGAGCTTTATGTTGCAATCAGCCAGTTTGTTAATGACTATTTTTTCATAATACCTCTAAGAAAGGTAAAAACTTCCATATTCTATGGAAACTCACAGAAATTAAAGTGACAAGAGACTCCAGGGAACAAGGGGATATCGGCCGAGAGATTGTGTGCTAAAGTATCTGAAGAGTTTCCTATTGAAATTCCTGTTTACAATGGCTATCTAATTTGTTTCTAACAAAATGCCACAAAAATAAACAATTGTAGAACATGATTGACTATTCAACCACCCTTATATTTCCTTTTGAAGTTTCATAAAATATTTCTATTTTTTCTCTTAAAATCTTTTTAATACAAGTCTTCCTTTTCTCTCCCTATTATATATCTCTATCCTCATCCCAGCCCACCCACCTGTGAAGCCATCAAAATAAACTCTCATGATAATGCCTCCCATTCTTCTGAGGCAATACAATGACACAACTTGTCTTACTGATTTCACAAAAAATTACAAACAGTGAATTCCAAAGCATACATTTGTGGAACATCAGAAAGCCTTGGAGTTATACATCAGTGGGAGGAGCATGGAGGTAATAACCCTGCACACCTTGTAGAGTTCATCGATTAAAAAAAAAAGATACTAAAGAGGATGCATGACTGGATAACAGTAAAACTTGAATATCTCTTCAATATTCACTGCACTCAAACTGTCACAAACAATACAATGCTTAACATCATAAACTTTGCTTTTGGTAGGCATTTATGTATAGACACTGATATTTAGGACCCTTAACACACATCAGCTCAACCTTTTTTCTAACAAAGTTCTGATTTCTTCTTAAGTATGGATATAAACAAATGGAATTCTGCAAAGTCCTTGAAGAGAGGAATGTTAAAAAGAAAACACAGGGGAAGGAAAAGTCCATCCTAATGGAGAGAATGAAATTAAATCACTACTTTTTAAAACCTTATCAATCAAGCAGTAAATGCTACAGTATTTGCAGCACCAGGCTTCACATATATTGCTAATAAACTTTAAAAGAACAAAACCAAATGAAACAAAAAAAATCCCTAAGCAGAATCTTAAAAGACAATTGTTCAGACTGGAACATAGAGAAGAGACATGCCATTAAGAACAAGAGTTAGTTATTTCAGTGACAGCATAGCATGCAGTTGAGCCCTTAAGAATTACCTCATACACATCCTTCCCATCATAATGTAACAATTATAAATAGTTTGCTGGACAACACTACATACATACCCACATGTGCCACTACTAACAAATTGGAGGCATAGTATAGGGGAGGAGAAGTTTGCATCAAAGCTGGAACATGTGACAAAAGAACTATGAAGTGGAAATTTGAAGAAAGATACTTCAGTGAATGTTAGTCATCAATATATGGAGTCATTGTCCCTAACATTTGTAGGTGGTGGAGGTGGAGGCAATATAGCAAGAGCAACTACATTATTTGCTTACAAGGCAGAGTACTCAGGTTTCAATAAGAATGAATGAAAGGAAAGGAAGGCATGGCAGGCGAGTGGATGGGAGGAAGAGGCAAGCACACACTGAACATACACACTGTCTCCCAACAAACATACCAAGATCCAAGAGACATATAATAAATGTTTACAATATGTTCTTAGCACCTTTGGTTGGCAACCGTACAGGCAACTTGAAATCTTGGGAACTGCAGAAATGAATGTTCTTCCATCTCTTTTACCGAGAGAAAAATAGAAACAAGTAAGCACCTTTTTCCTACTTCGCTGA
Source organism: Naja naja (assembly GCA_009733165.1). Lineage (NCBI taxonomy): Eukaryota > Metazoa > Chordata > Lepidosauria > Squamata > Elapidae > Naja > Naja naja. The sequence continues at coordinate 23,339,710 of CM019154.1, read as the reverse complement.
CATATAACTAAATATACCAATGTAAATAAGTATAGTGGGTTGTATCTCAATGCACTTTTCTAAATGAGTATTAGGCCCCACTTTTTTTGAAATAAGGTTTCAGAAAAAATAAAACTCATGCATCTGATATGTAAAGAACAAATGATGCAAGATAAGATTAAAAGCTTCATAAGACTGAAGCAGCTTTAGCTTAACAGTAAAAAAAATACAAAATGTATTACAATCAGGAACTATTACAGATATAGTTCAAGGCTGATGAAAAAGGGAAAATGGGCCTAAGCCATCTACAAGTGCAACAGAACGACCTTATTTGCACTAATACATGCACAGTGGAACAACATTCAGAAATGCACTGTAAGATTAGGCATATCCAATCCCTATGAAGTTCTGTAGCGGTTTCTAAGTTCTGTAGAAGTTTCCCATAACTATGGTGACATTTTCCTTGTCAGTCCAAATTATCTTTGTCAAATCACAAATATACAGGAAAAGTGACAGGAATAAAGTGGCAATTCATGGAAAATAACTCCCTACTTTGAGTTTGGCCAAAGGGTCACTTTTTTGTTTTTTGTTTTGAACACGAGGGGAAAATAGATCATTCACTTAATGTACCCACCATTCTCCCAAGTTCTTATTTACCAGGTTCCTGTCAAAAAAAAATGCACTTTTTGAAGACCTCCAAATATGCACAAAAGGAAAATTTATTTCCCAGCATCAGTCCTAACAGCTGTGGCATTGGAGAATTTCAAACACATCTATTTCCATTCCTCTATCACCTTAATTCCCAAGCAAAACGAGAAAGAACAGATGAGAAAGGAGAGAAGAAAGCAAGCATTCAGATCATGCATGGTCTTGCAGTATAGCCTCCTTGTCCCCTCCCCCTCCCCCAACATCTGTGAAAGAGGAATACACCTCTTTATTTGCTGCCTCCTCCTCCTCCACCACCTCCGGCTGCTGCCACTTTTTCAAAATCTTCAGCATTGCAGAATTCCTTGATTGTGACCGTTAATAGATTGCTGGTGACATCAGTAACTACCACATTAGAGCATGGAGACATTTCAGGTCGCCAATCACCAGCCTCCTGTTCTGGGTCAGAAGACAGTGGAGATGATGGGATCTGACCTACTCCATTCCCTCTGGAAGGTGACTGCTTACTGGTCACTGCTGACTCAGGTGGAATTGACAGATCGAGGACCTCAGATTCACGCCAGTCAGGAATGGCAGGATTTAGAATCTCAGGAAGCAGCTTTGGCGGGGAATCATCTGGATCAGATGAGGAGTGTGGAGCTGGTGAGGGGCAGTCAGAGGAGCTGGAACTGCGGGCATCATAGGCAGAAGAGCCCATGAGTCCACAAGAAGCACCTTGAGAACCTCCTGCCTCTGTCTTCCCCTCTAATGATGGGGTTGGAACAGATGGCTTGTTATACAGAGGGAAGCTTCCGAATTTCATGTGGCGGATCTGATTACGAAGCATGCTCTCACTAAACTTCTTGCTCTTACCAATGACACGATTTCGGGAAGGGATCTTAGAACGTGCCAAGTTTCCTCCCCCACTTGCTCCTTTGCCACTTTTATCAATGACTTTCAGATTGAGAATAATACGACTACGCTTGGGCTCACGAGGTTTCACTTTGCGGTTGATGATGCGTACGGTCTCTGAGAAAGGAGAGACAGGAGGGCGTATGCCAGTGCTCCCACCCACTCCACTGTTCTGTGGATCCGGGCGGGGCAATGGGCGCCGGGACATACGGTGGCATCTTCGGATGTCCTTTTTGAGCCGGTGCACTGCAGCACTGGAGTGCAGTTTCGGTGAGGATGTGCTAGAACTGGGCTTCACAGAAAAATGTACATCCCCAATGTGTAGGGCCTCTGCTTGGGCCCGAGCCTGCAGTAGATGGGATAAAATGAAAAACATGGAGTTAGATTGAAATAAAATATATTCTATGTGCTGAAGTCCAGGAACCTTAGAGTTGGGAACACAATTCTAAACACAAAGCCAAAAAAGATGAAGTGAAGAATGAGTTCTGGATTTCAAATACAGCTTCCTTGTAGTTCAAACTAACAAAGCAGTTTTGCCTAAGCTTAGTCTAACCTAAACATGATATGGTTACACACAGGGAAATCCCAACAGGACTGTATGAAATGTATTTCCATTTTTTTAGCATACTAGGATGTTAAGGAACACAAAGAGTCAAGGGTTTATGTTTACTAATTAAGAGTGACACTAGATAGTTAACTTTGATGCATATATTTAAGCACAGTAATACAGTAGAAATTAGTTTGCCCAAACTTGAAAAAACACAAAGGTGCGGCTTACAAAATTAATAGTTCTTAGGACAAGCAGTTTCTGTGAATATACTATTAGCAAAAGTATCCTGACATCACTAGAGTTTTCATGCAGACCATTTTTCAGACCATCCAAAGAAATCATTGATTGTACCTATTCTCTAGAGAAGTGAGACAGGATATAAATAAATACTATTTATTTATTTATTTATTTATTTATTTATTTATTTGCCATCTATCTTGCTGTGGGATTACTCTAGGCAGCCATACTAGTATTTGTTGGAAACAATATCAAATTTGGATAAAAAGACTATTAAACAAGAAACAGTATTTCAAGTAAAAATATTTAACCATTAAAATGTAATTTATTTATGTCATACAAAATTGTTAGGAATATAGGCAATTCGCCACAAATATAAGATCTGGAAACTGTTTTAATTTTAATCAAGAAAAATATATTTAGACTCTTTGATTCATGGGTAACTAGCAACAGCCTATAGACAGATTAAATACGATCTTCTAGATAGTGTCAATCATTATGATGCCTAGTCACTTGAAAATGAATCAACTCCTGCAAAAACAAGTAATGCAATGAAATGCACTTTTCCAGGATTTGCAAAAATATTATTTCTGGTCCTAAAACATTGTAATGTACTTAGCAGCAATCATTAATCTTTTACACACATCTTCTCTACTTAATACTATGCTAGAAAAGCCACAGATTAGCATATAGAATTAAGATTGTAATGGTATCCAGTTAATGTTCAGGTTAAATCAATTACAGGTAGTCTTCTCTTAGCCACCATTCAAAGTTATGATGGATCCCACAAAAGCTAGAAAATTCCCCCCCCCCAAAAAAAACTGGCTGTGGAGTTCTTATGATGGCATAAACCCCTCCCCACTCCATGGTCATATAACTCCAATTCAGGCACTTGGCAACAGGTTCACCTTTATGGCTAGTTGCAGTGTACCCTGGTCACATGACTGCAATATATGGGTTTTGTCAGTTTCTGTCTTTTTCAGCCAGTTTCCAGCATAAAAATGCCCATAGGAATGAAAGGATTTGCTTAACAATTGTGGCATTTGCTTAAAGATGCTGTGTCACCTTAACGACCGCTACAAAAAAAATGTGTAAAATCAGGTTGGTCATATGGGTGCCTCCACTTTACAACTCTCATTATTTACTATGGAAATTCTGGAATTGTAAATTAGAGAGGGCAAGTCTGTCAAGATCCTTTTGCAAAGCTTGTCTTCTGGGGTGTTTTCTATTCCTGCCAGCTTAGTGTCTATTCCTTCATCTAAATAATTTATGAAGATATTGAAGAATACTGGGTTGGAACCTTTTGGTACTGCACTGCTTACTTCCCTCCATACAGTGGGATAACTTGTGAATGTTCAAACATGTAGTAAAGACTTTAATGTATGCTGATCTATGACCATAATAAACCATTGGTTATTTATTTAAATGATTTATAAAGCTGCCCATCTCACAGTTGCTTAAACTAGCAGACAACATCCTTGTAATTTTCTTGATAACAACATAAGAATTATTTACCACTTCTACTGGCATTTTTAAAAATCTGTGGTTTTCTACTTATCTCTCTTCAAATGATAATTAGGAGTAACTTCTTCACTTTTTTGAAATCAAACAGCTACTATCACATTCAAAATAAGATCATTTTTTAAAAAAAGTCTGACAAATTAAAAAGGATGCCATTGGTCAGTGCCAGTTCAATGGAACTGAAGTGTATGATTCAATGAAAGGAAATTCTGTTTTGCCATCACCCGGATCACAACATTTAACAAATGAGTTTGTCAGATTTATCAGTTAGAGACTGTATTCAACCATAATAAAGAAGACCAAATAACATTTGATTTTTTTATCTATTCCTTTCCAATTCCAGTTTTTTTAATATTTAGACAACAGAACCCCAAAACTTTAATCAACCATCAAATTATTAAACAGAAGTTACCTTTAGCAGAAAAGTTTTAGGCTTAGGTCCTCTCTTCTTAGGTCCATAAAGCTCACGCTCACGTTCCCTGGTTGAGGTGGGAAAAAGAAATTAAACTTTTTAAAAAGCCCAAACAATTAAAAAGAGAACATTCTTCTAAAATAAACACGTTAACTTCCTGACTACAGGAAATAAATTCTCCTGCAATTCCTCCTCTGATTTTCAAGACTTTCAACTCACTTTTGCTCAAAGGCTGCAATCAAGCGAGAATCTAGGATATTTTCCTCGGGTTCCCAAGTGCTGTACCTGCACAGATTCAGACGAACAGAGCGGGTGACACGGTGTTCACTCGCATCCGAGGAGTTTGCGGGGTGGGGGTGGGGGAAAGAGGGACGGGAGAGGAGACAGCAAACCGCCCACTGGCCCCGTGGGTCTGATCTCCAAGAGAGGAGGAAGGGCAGAGTGCCAGCCCGGCCAGGCCCCAAGAGGCGGGAACGGGGCTTCGCGCAGAGAGGCTGGAAGGCAGCAACTCACTTGATGGCCCAGCCTTTCCATTTCACCAGGTATTCGATGCGTCCCTGCAAAATACGTGGGCGGAAAGGAGGGTGGGTGGGTGGGTGGGTGGGAGAGCGGAAAAAGGGGGAAAGGAGAAGAAAAAGGAGCGGGTTAGAGAGGGTGGCAGCGGCAGCGACCCCAAGCCGAGCCCCGCCGGCCCGCAACTCACCTTTCGGATCCGCCGCTTGATGATGGATTCGGCCGCAAAGACCCGCTCGCCCACTGCAGAGAGCTCCATCTTTGCTCAGCCTCAGCAACAGCAGCACCCACAGCCCATAATAATCCCGCCCGCTCCCTCGCCTTCCCTTTCTCCCTCTCAGGGCTGGCTGGCTGAGTGACTGACTGAGGCGGGCTGTTGGCGGCGGCGGCAGCGGTGTTCCCGCGACGGCGGCTCAGAGCGATTGAATCGCGCACACGCACGAGGGACGAGAATGCGCCGGCGCACGCGTGCAGGCCATCTTCGCCTCCGCGCGCGCCCGCCCGCCCGCCGAACGCACGCGACCAGGGACGCGGCGGGAGGAAAGGGTACGTGACACGAGCAAAAAAAAAACACAACCAACCTCCCCCCCCCACCTCCCCGTTTCACGTTCGCTGCCGCTTGGAGAATCCGTGCCTCCTTCGCCCCCACCCAACCCGGGAAAAAGCCGGCAGGGCGCAAGCGCGGGCTCTTAAAGGGTCCGCGCTGTTGACTTCCGAGTACAAAAAAAGGACGTGGACGTGCGAAGAGCGAGAATAGGAAAGTACAGCGTGGACTCGCTCGCAGGGGTAGTGCCCCCTCCTCTCCCCCCTCCCCTCTCCCCCAGTAGGTTTCCTGCTAGTCTTTCCATTTTCTCAGCGAGCGCCTGTCATTATTCATAGCTGTCATTTCCTGCTCCCTCCTCCTCCTCCTCCGTGCAGTGGCGATCTTTCTCCTGTAGCAATTAAAAAACAACTTCTGATATTATTCATATAAAATACAAATAATTGTCAGAAAGCATTAACTACCATAGATCTCTGCTTTACAGGCACGTAACTTGTTCAGCCCAGTTAGCTTGAGATTCAAACCATGTTTTCGATTCTCGGCTTGTCTTGCAGTTCAGACGCCCTGCCGAGAGATGAGAAGGTTGTAGTCCAAAACATTTACAAAATCGGGAAAAAAAGTGGCTTCAGCAAAATTTATACTGAGCCTCAAGGATTGGATTTGTCATGCTGTCTGCCGGTTTTATTTGATCTTGAAATTCACGTTCGTTAAAATTGAACAAGCAAAACAAAGACCTCTTATCCGTAAAAGCAGAGTAGCCTTGCTCATATCACGTTACTATAATACATTCTCTCCCTTGTAACCCCCACATCCTACTTCTGGGCATTTATTTGCTGTATCTTTATTTGTTGGGCATTTATTTGCCTTATACTAAGTCTGCATTGTGGGAAACCAGAAGAGAACAAAAACAAAAAACAAATGAAGATTTAAGTTATTCATATTACTTTTCTTTTAGCCATCAATCCATAGTGAGTAAACCAGCCAACTATTTGTTGTTAAATAGCAAATTCTGTGCTTGGACACATTAGGGGGAAAAATGGAAAATAAAGCAGTGTAAATAATATCGTTATATAAAAGTGCAATGAGCCATTATCTCCATCCGTACTCCATCTGAAAAGGGATCTTGGAAAGCTAAAAAAAGGAGTGATCAACATTTTAGGATGCTCCCTTATTCCTTATACTTTTTTAAAAATCTTACTGTTTGTACCATATGTGGGTATGTCATTTAGGATTTCTAAATTGGAATAACATATACCCTATAAATAATGGTACAACCTTTAACAAGAAGGTAAATAAGAGGAAATCTTGTATTTCCCTTTTCTTTCTTTCCTGTTAAAAGCTGGATCTCTACACATTGAGTGGATGCCTTCAACCTTTACTATTGTTAAGGAAAAGAACCTATGTATACAAAATTAAATGTCAAGAGATTCATCATTGATAAAAGGTACAATTTATTTAAATAATATATAATTTGGAATGTGGCACCATCAAATAAAGCGATAAATGCCAATTTAGACTATTTTAAGGGGGAACTGAACAAATTTCAAAGATAAGTATATTAATGACTTTATTGATGGCTATTTGTGGCTCCCAAAATTGTTGACTGCCTGTTCTGTACATCAAATGCTGGAAAGCAAAAGATTATGACTTTCCTTTTTATGCTTGTGAGCTTCCTGACCTAACTGTCTATAGATATTTTGATCTCCCAGGGCACCTCATAAGTCTTTAATTCACAACTGCCTTTTAAAGGTGTTGGGAGTAATATGAAGTAATAAAAATTCAAGCAGAGTTTCTGATCTATCATACTTGATTAATGCATACACTTGATCAGACCCAGCATGTATTTGCAACCATATGCATCAAACTGGACATATCACATGGTGGATAAAGCTGTTTAAAATCCAATAATGATCCTATCACATAAACTACTATTTGTAATTCAGAAAGTAGCACCTAATGCTTAAAAACAGTACAGGCTTCTTTATGTATAATGAAGTGATTACTGTCATGACTTGCCCACTTTCTTTACACTATGTATAGCAATTAAGTGCTCTGATATGCTTCAAAGATATTTGACTAGATTGCTAAAGCAATCAGCACTCTGGAGAGCGCTTGGCACCTTGTTTAGTTTACAATCTGTAAATACTCTAAAACAGGGGTGTCAAACTCACATTGTCATGTTGGCGTCACATGATGTTATTGTGACTTTCCCCCCCTTCGCTTAACTGGGCAGGGGCGGGGCCATAATGTGACGCATCCGGCCCACGGGCTGTGAGTGAAAGCACAAAAGGAAATTAAACTTGCAATCACTGTAGTGTGAAACTGATGAAAGAATTAATGGATAAACGATAAAGGTTTAGGTCATTTAAGCCTAGAATAATCTGGAGGTCCTCAGATTCTTTACCTGAGGAAGAATCCATGTGTTTAACAAAAATCACCCTGACACAAATATGATTGCTTGGACTAAAAGTCCCAACATTCAGGAAAAAAAAGGCTCAACAGGTCTCAGCAGGAACCCTAAACCTAACAGAACCAGGTTTTAAAGGTCTTCCAGGTCCCTTGCAGCTATGCATAATTCCAGGGGGATGCTGTTCTAGAGCAGGAGTCTCCAACCTTGGCCACTTTAAGACTTATGGACTTCAACTTCTGGCAGTTGAAGTCCACAAGTCTTAAAGTGGCTAAGGTTAGAGGCCTCTGTTCTAGAGGACAGGAGCTGCAATATAATTACTGCAAGATTATTATATGTGCAGAGATGGAAAGACCTGACTACTTCTGTGGTTGGTGAAATTTATAGATCTTGTTGAAATAAATAGTCTTTGATTAGAGATTATCTACATTTATTGGTGACTGAAAGCCTCTTATGCACTTTTTGCATAAACATGAATACAATGAAGTGATTTATGGGTTTGATGATTAGACAGATTATAGAAAGAATATATTGTAATTTTAGAGAGATAACATACTTCTACTTAATAACTGTTATGAAGAAAATTGGAAGCCACTTCATTTTTTTATTGCACTTTTTTTCTTACTTTATATTGGTTTGTAATAATTTTTATTTATTTATTTAAATTTCCTATTTCTTAACCACCCATCTTTTATGGGGACTTTTATTTTCTTGTTTGTCTTAATAAAAATTATTTTAATTTTTGATAAAAATCAATTCCCATAGTGCTCCCCACTTCAAAAAGGTTGATAGCATTTCATCATTTTCCTCAAATAGAACTTTCCTCCATAGCTTTCCAATTTTGTTTAATTAATTCTACAGAATAAACAACTTTTTCTTTTGTTGTAATAGATCAATAGTGCATTCAAATTATTTTGATTAGATGTAATAGCTGACTTAAGTCAATTAATCAGTGGAACAACTTGCCTCCAGAAGTTGTAAATGTTTCAACACTGGAAGTTTTAAGAAGAGACTGGATAACCATTTGTCTGAAGTAGTGTAGGGTATCCTGCCTAAGCAGGGGGTTGGACTAGAAGACCTCCAAGGTCCCTTCCAACTCTGTTATTCTATCTGAAGTCGCGGCTTTGTGGCACAGTGGTTAGAATGCAGTACTGCAGGTTAACTCACTGTTCACTCCAAGAGTTTGATTCTCACTGGCTCAAGATGGACTCAGCCTTCCATCTTTCTGAGGTCGGTAAAACGAGGACCCAGATGGTTGCGGGCAATATGCTAACTCTGTAAATCACTTAGAGAGGGCTGCAAAGCACCATGAACAGTATATAAGTCTAAGTGCCAAATGATCAATATCATCCTGAATTCTGATGTAGAAGATCAATGATACTTTTGTCTACCCACGCCAAAATACATTTTCATTTGTCAGTTTGTTCTAGATCAGCAGGATTAACAATAAACTGCATGGGGAAAAATGGAAGTTATTATTGAAAAAAGAAAATTGGACATGTTGCCCTTTTCAGAAAAATATCAGAGAAAGATGGCTCAGGTAATTACAATACAATCAATTGGAGATTAATCCATATTCACAGTCCTGGCTTTTGTGACTGGGAATAAAGTAACATGTTTTCCCAATCGAAAGATCAGTTCCCCCTCCCCCACCAAAGGAATGAAAAAGAATGCCATATATGGTAGCTAATTTGAAATATATATACAAATACTGTGTTGCCTTAATCCCCCCATTTAAAGAATTATTTAGTCTGCTGAGTTAATCTGATATGAGATTTATAATTATTTTGCAACAAACATCTACAAAGCATTTTTCCCCTTCTGTTCAGTCATGTTCAATTATCAGACAAGTCTGCAGAAAATGTGATAGCTCCAAACTAAAGCATATCCCATGTCCCAGGTTTAATTTTTGTTATTGCCATATTTGTTTGGAGAAATTCCTGCCTGCATGTCCTTCACATTTTACAAACATAACTGACAAAATGTAAAGAGGATAAAGAAAATGATGGGAAGATCTTTCAACTGACTACATTTAGCCTGAATAACAGATTAGAGGAAGATACTGTTGATTTCAAATGCATGAAAAATTGTTAACATAACAAAAAATGTGCCAGGAAGCAGATTCCAGCTAACATTTAGGGAAAACTTCAGAGAGTTAAGAATTGCTTGACAATACAGTTGATTATTTTGGCATTTAAGTAGAGGCTGGGAAGGTCTAGTGAAGTTGTAATTGCTAGAATTGTAGCTGCTAGGTTTGAGAGACTTGAAAGATGATTTCTCAAGTTTCTTCCAGTTCTGCAGTTCTATTATAAAGATGCTCAGCTGCTTACCAAACTATAATCTCTTAATTTGCTGGCAACTGCTATTCAAAATTGTCATAAAGGGCAATGAGACTTAACTGCTTCCACTTCTGCTTGGCATATTAACCATTATATTACATTATCCTACTGTCTCCTCTTGTAAACATTTAAAGGCAGCATATTTCTTTTTTTGTGATCAGTAGTCACATCATCATAACCATGTTTAAGGTGTCCAATCAATGCTTAATCATGAAGTAGACCTAAGGACCACCTGTTTATTCATATAAGGTAGTCAAGTACTGATAATTTCAGGCCAAATTGTATGAGTAAGTGATCCCAATATGTTCAGAAAATGTTATATTCTTTTCCAGAAGAGGGTCAGGTCAAAAACCATATTAGGTACAAAACTCTGGTTACAGTTTTTAATATTATTGCACCAACCAGTCATGTAAGTTTTCTTGGCTAGAATAGCCAAGTTTGAATAGCCACCTGACAGAAATGCCCACAAAAGTTGAACTAAATATTCCATGTCATTCACTCACTGATAATTGGATGACCTGATCTGAACTACAGTTAAGCAGTATAACAACTTAAACCAGACCAGGCATTAAATTGTAATGGAACATATTAATCAAACTTTGTAGTCATGATTGGTAGAAAATTTACTTACCTCCACAATTTATCATCTCACATACCATAGATTGGAGAAAAAAGAATATAGGATTAATTTCCCATTCTAAGGTTTAAACACAGAGATGAAAAATAAGGAAGACCACAAAATGGGGATCTTCCTTCCCCTTGATCATTTTCCACCACCATGCTGAGGTTAGATATGATCACCAGCAGAGTGGCTTTATTTGAAATAGAAGACAAAACAGCAGAAAATGTACCAATCAAGGCAGAGAATGATAACCAAGCTGCAGCTAAGTATAGTTTTGCTTTGTTCATTACTATACTGTAAAACCAGATTTGTTGAGCATACTAGGTTGAAAAGCTAGTTTAGTGTAGTGTTAAGAAGCTGGAGTAGAAACACAGCCCCTGAATTCTTGTCTTCCAATAGGATTGAAGTCTGATGGGTGCCTTTGGGTCATCAGCCCGCTCATCTTTTGTAGTAGTAAAATAGGCGAAGGAAGCGTTATGTATGCTACTTTGAATTGTAAAGAATAAAGGTGAAATATAAATCTTGGAACTCTCCATTTTGTGGACCTAGCATGGACATCAGCTTTCACATATGACACCCTTGTTCTTTGTTTTGTCTTGGTTGCCCTCCATCATTTCACTTATTCTAAAACTTGGTCAAATCTGGCAATTGCAGAAAGTATACATCTGAAATCAGGGTTCTTTTGATACAGCAATTGTTGGCAAAGATAATCGTATCTTTCTCTTGAGGTGGAATGTAGCTTCCATTTGGCACGTGTCTAAATATCAAGGTAGTGGCTTCCCCATGTGATGGGAATGTTGGAATGTTCTGTGCATTCTCAAGAACAAGAACCTCAACTGAACAATGAGTGAAACAATTAACTATAACATAAAAGGAAATTATTTGCAGGACCTATTGGAATAAGCAAAATCTAGCACCTATTTAGTTACATGCTACCAGGAGGAAAGCTGAAGAGCATGTTCTCTGCTTATGTATTCATGGGAAGAAAGGCAAAAGGAAATGATCTCCAATAAACTATCTCTTACATAAAAAGTAGGCAGAAGAGAAAAACCCTTAACTCTTTATCTGTGCCCTACTGCCCCCTTGTGGTCATGAGATGCTGAAGAGTCAGTTCCCACCCATCTTTACCTCTGAATTTGGACTTCCATCTAACAAGCAGTAGAAGTCCCAGAATTCCAAGATATCTGCTCATCTGGGGAATTAATGCCAACCTAAATAGGTATTGCTTGATTGGGAGATTGATATACAGAGGCTCAGTATGCAAATATTCACAGTATCCAGGGAGTTGTTTGGAAATCCATGTTAAAGTAATCCACTGTTCCTTGGTTTTACTCAAAGGCTGACATGATGTATTTATGCCAGCATTTTCAACCCCTTCTCCCAAAAGCTCAAGTGATTTGCAAGTCCATGGCAATTACCTTTTGCAATTATCAGAGCAGATTGGACTGCAAAAGACTGTAAATGCCATAGCTGTGCACAGGGATTAAATGTATGGCTTCACATCAAAATCTAATACCCTCTAAACACTACGTTATGTTGTACTTGCACTATTCCACAGAACGAAGAGAAGACTGAATAGCAGTGAAAGGAAATAAGTATTATATACATCCACAATCCAAATCACAGGTGCTTCCTGAAAATTGGCCTAGCATAGAACTGTAGACAATGGAGATCAAAGGAAGACACAGAAACAGGGTGTTAGCTAAATGTCAGTTCTCATTTAATGCTCTTAGCCTGATTTGCAACATTTACCACATAAATCATCTATAGATGTACAGTGTTTTAACCATCATCAGTACAAAAATAAAGCCACACATTGCATCAATTAAAATTCGCTCTGTCCTCCTTGTTTGTATTACAATCTCTGTTTCGCAGCAAACACTCATAAAAAGGCAACAAAACTGCAATTTCTACATTTTAAAATTTTTGTTTGGAATTTGTTCCCTGAACCCTTCCCTTTCCAATACATTCAATTAGTCTGTACAAAAATCCCAAGAAGCTCATTCTGTGCAAAGGAAGCTTTTGTGTGCAAAGGTAACTTGGGCACTGGGGTCAGGAAAATATCAACTCAAGTACCATGCCATTAATGAGGGGTTAACCTCCCCCCCAAATAATACACCAAAAAATAAAACAACACAACTGGCCTGTTTTTCTCCCATCCATCAAATACATTGCCATATCTATCCCAAAGAAAACAATGACTATGCGAATAAGCAATTAATTCAGGCAGTCACTCTGACACATCAAGCAGTGCAAACAACAAGAACACAGCTCAAACCCTCTTAAATGGGATGTTCTTGGCACTAAAATGTTTTCTAAGTTCAGTAGACAATAATAATGCCGTTTTGATTTTTTTAATTTTTTTGATTTTGTGGTATTTCTGACCACACTTTAAAGAAAAGGTTACCAATGAAAGACTGTAACAGCCATTAAGAAAAAGCTGCTGTTTATATCCCATAAAATAGCTGGATACAGCCCCACATCTCTAATAAGTTATTAAAGTGCAATTTGTTAGGGAAAGGTGAACTCTGAAAAATATGCATTAAAATATACATCATATATACAGACATAAATGGAAGAGTGTCACAAGGCTGCATTTGACTAGTGCGCACAAAGCTGGAGGAATCTATCAGAAACAACTTATTGCTGGTATCTGGAAAGTTTTTCGAGTTCAAGGGAAATTTGGAATTGTTCTAAAGAACAGTCATTCTCTTTTTTTCTGAAATGGGGAACCTACTGTGTAGTTAGGTCTGAAAGGCTAATCGCAATTTATAAAAGAACAGCAGTCTGGGGTCTACAATGGCTAACTTTTCATCTTAATAATGCCATTACTAAATATTTCGAAATAAGCATTTACAAATCTTACATTCAGAAGGAAGCATCAATATGCTCACTAGTATTTACTCCCAGTAAGATGCATAGGACTGCACCCTTGGTATCAACTTTTGTGTATTTTAGATTGGTTTTGCCATAATACAAACCTGCAAATTGGTTGTCAGATGTACAGACACACTACATTACAGCCAAATAAAATCATTAGTGCAAATATACTTTGTATCTCTTCCCACTGAGGGTATGTGTGAAGTTTAGTTGGGCCAATTAAAATCTGTATTTTTGATATATTAAAATTTCCCTTCCTCCAATAAATTCTGTTCACTGTTAAACTTTTGGGCTAATGCCCAATATCTATATGGGTCTAAAATTATAAATTTTTCAGGATTCTTCAAATCTGCTTTAAACTTGTACATGTTTAATGTTTAGCTCCAGGAAGTGATGAGAATTTGCCTTTTTATATTAGATTTTTTCATACCAGGGGGTTGTCTTTTTCAAGAAAGTTTCCTATTAATGGAAAGGAAAACCTAGTCACATCAACTTTTTAACAAGTTCATATTTCCTAACATTTCTTAAAGAATGCCATATGGTCTTGTGCAACTGACAGCCCAATCTCATCAAACAAAAATGATTGTATAGTCATATTACAGCTGCTTCTATTTCATCAGCAATCTGCACATCAAGAAACATCAACATACTTATACAATAACTTGTAGTAGTTTTCATAACTATTGCCGTTTTTTCCTTTAATCCTTCAGTGGCTTAAGGAAAAGAATATTTCACAAGGAACAGCATCTATTAAGGTACTATATTACTGGAGGATATCGAATTGTACACTTATGTTAGATTTCCTTAATAAAGAACTTCATCTCTCTCTCTCTCTCTCTTACATTTACTCATATCTCTGTTGTTATCTAGCTTAAGAGGTTACTTTTCCAAATCATGCTGAAAATACAAACATGAAACATCAAATGATCTTACCTTCTCTTTGGCACAAGGCATTATAGCATATGCACAAATAGCATATATACATCTTAGCTGCAGCAAATTAAAAAATGGCCCTTTCTCTACATACTCTTTCTCACATAAAGTACATGCACACCAAAAATATGAACAGCTCAACTATCTATGCATATAGGAATTATTAAACAGGAAAAAATGTACAGTAATAGGATTAGATCTCAAACTGGACTTGAACTAACTTTGTGACCACTGAGCAACTTTAAAAATGTTGGTACTATACTAATCACTTTGGCATATTTTTTTAAATGGGAGAAACTAAAGGATCAAAAAATCTACAGCCATAATATGCTACATTTTGCTGAAGCAATGCATCTAATCCTGATTAGTATAGCAAAATGTTACTAGAAACTGAGAAGCTACAAATTTTCTACGTGTCTTAGAAACCAAAGAAAACATTACCAATGTAATGTACAATATGATATAATATGAAATGTATATTCATTAATCATACACCAACATATGACAATGCTCTTCTTGAAGATCATCTTAAACTCAACTTATACTCAACTTTTCTTATTGGAGGAAATGGTGCATTTTAAGCAATGTAACATGCATCTTCTGTTCTCTCGAACAAACACCATTCCTTTAGCAACTGTGTATTTACCAAAATTACTGTATTTATTCCCTTCTTAAATCTATAATAAATTTATGCCATCATATAAGTTTGAGTTGAAGGTGATCAGGTTTTATTAATTTCAGTTTCCAGCTTCACTCACATAACATACAAATGGAGCTTGTTTATCATGCTAAGCCATGATTCATTGCCTAAACTCTTTGGGGAAAGCATAGCTTTCATATTTTCTCTGGAACTCATATTAAGAGCTCAGAAGAATTGGGCTCTTACTATGTTAATGCTGCCTGCAATCTAATGTAGAATAAAGGAGGCTAAAATAGTTCAGAAAGGTGGGAATTGAACATATTCCTTCCCCACTTTCAAGAAATCAGTCTTCCTTTGTCAGTGTGAAATAATGTGAACTATCCCAATTTACACCTTCTGACCCATAATGACACCTCTTTTCCTTTAAAACTTCTGAGAAAGAAAAAACCGCAGCTGTTGCACAACAAATCTGCTTCTTTGAATTGGCAAGCAACAACTTTGTCCAAATTACCCTTCCAGAATTTGACATCAGGTTGGTAGTTGAAAGCCTTGATGGAAGACTAGTTGTAGAAGCCTCACATGATTTTAACATTTCTATTTTTGTAAATCTCCGAATTAATAAAGAATTTAATCAATCAAAGGGAAAAAGCATTTTTGTGGGATAAAAGTTGAGAGCAGTAAACAAATCAGAAGTGATCAAAAGATGCATTAGAACATGCTATACACATTGATTTTTCCTTTCAATCTTTACTCTTTTTTTCATTTCAGCTGACTTAAATTCTTCAAAAAATAGGGTTTGGACTCAGTTCTACCTTCTACCATTCCATTGTCACTTTCCATAGGAAAATTATTTTCTAGAGTTCATCTGTTCAAGCCAACTTAAAAGAAGTACGTATTCACAAGAACATATGCTAAAGCTATACAATTTATAGATACAACAGTTCCTGTAAAACAAACCAAAGCATTCACAAAAAAGTCCAGCACAAATTTCAAGGTACTAAAGTGCAAGACAGAGTCCTATATAACTGCAAGCAGCTTCTCCTGGCAGAGATCTTCATAAAATATTTGTACAGAAAAATATACAGAAGTATCAATGTGAGGAATAAATCAAATAGTGTCCTTTGGAGAACAAATTAATAAAATTATATTTTTGTCTCACACTTATCTTTCAATCCATTTCTCTGCTCTTGTATTTCTGATCCTGTATTGGATCAGTTAGCACAATGAAATCAGTGCCAATATGCCACTTCTGATTAAATTTCTAAACAAAACTGGTAATTGTTTTGACTCTACTAAACAATCCTTCACTCTATCAACTGCTTCCACTTTTAATTCATGAAACATTCCCATACTGTAGATGCAGGATGTTCCCCATCCACTTGAGTAAGAACAGAACACCAATGCAGTGTTCTTCAAACCATTTCAAGCCTAGCAAAATATTGTTTTATACATACAGTCACACAGTCCAAATATCCTTTTAAATGTACATATCTTAATAGTATCAAACTGACAACCAGATGTCCAACAGAATCTGGTTTCAAAAAAAAGTCTCCCAATTATTTATGCATTTAAAAAGTTAAATACACTGAGCAATTCCTTGTGTGTGTGTGTCAGGTAATTAACTGCATAAGGAACAAGAAACATATATAAAGCTAATTGAAGAAGTTAAGTTCTTGGGCTCAATTTTTTATTTTTTATTTACCAAGGGCCTTGGTGGTGCAGGCTGCTAAATGCCTAGCAGCTCCAGCTGCCTGCAATTATTGTAGGCTCGAATCCCACCAGGCCCAAGGTTGACTCAGCCTTCCATCCTCTCGGGGTAGGTAAATTGAGGACCCAAGATTGTTGGGGGCAATAAGCTGACTTTGTAAAAATGCCGCTTAGTAACAAGCAGGCATATACAATGGAATGAAGGCTATTGCTGAGCACATTGGGTTGTATCCCAAAAATTGTAAGCCGCCCTGAGTCTTCGGAGAAGGGCGGCATATAAATCTAATTTAAAAAAAAATTTAGGAACTGGTTGTATCTTTTCCTCTTGGGGTATGTTTGGTGTACCAGAAATTTTTCAGGGATCAACAATACATGTACATTAAAGCATGTCCACTCTCTACATCCATCTACAAACCTGTAAATGGATATAAGCTTGAGTTTCCAATAAGCAATTCAAATTTCATATATATCAAGAACTCACTATATATCTAATTAGATATTAAGCCCTCCTATTGCATATTACAAAGGCATCTGAAGTAAGACAGAATTTTTGGGATCTGTAACAATTCCATTCAAGCCATCTTCATACTCAAGGACACATCAAAACATGTTTATGACTACATACTGTAGAGTTGCCAGCGATAATTATTGAGGAATTCCTATTCTGCTGAAAAGCTGCAGGCTTCCTAGGAAAAGACCATAAAAACTACTGGGCTTACCTCATCAGATAAGGAACAAGCCAGGCTTCTCTTATACAGGTATGCCTGATTATAGCAATACCTTTTTCTTGTGCTCCTGTTACTAATAAACCCTAAGCAAGGAAAAAACCAGCACAATTCTTTGGAAGCCCAAACCTGAAAGCCAGTATACCAGCTGTAGTTGGTTTTCTAAATCATAGCATCTCTGGAAGCACTGTGGATGGCAGCAAGCCCCATCATCAACAGTACTAGTAAATGAAAAAACATTAAGAACTGAATGGCAGACACCCAAAAGAAAAAGGGGAGTAATGTTTTTATATATGCACCTGGAGGGAAGCAGATCAGGGAAGCAGTTTGAACTAGAGAAGTCCACTGAATTTGGAAGAGGTCATGGATATTTATATTTGGCCTCTTTCCTATTTCAGACACCGAGCCCTTAACTTTTGAGTGCAGAAGGTATATGCCATAACTAAGAAATTGGTATTTTTCCACAATGCACCATGAATAAGTATCTTTGCCAGTGAAAAAAGCTTCAGTTTCCCAGACAGACAAAGCAACAACAGACAAGTAATATATCTATACACTCTTTTTCTATCTATAGTAACAAATGAAGGGGGGAAAGCACAGGTAATCCTCACACTGCTCTACCTTTGCTTTGTATATTTGAAAGGTGAATACAACCAAAAAGAATGTCAGCATGATCATTTGTCCAAAAAACCAAAATGCTCTGTAAACATTTATAAAGGGATTCCCCTCCCTCCCCCCAATTCTCTTTTTCTAAATAGTATAATTGAAATTGTAATGAAACCTATGACTGGGAATGAAGGAATAACTCAAACTCAAAAATTCCCTTAATGAGGAAAGACCAAGAGAGAGAAAGAAAAGTTAACAAACAGCAGATTTAGAACTGGATGCTCCGGTCTCGGAAGAAGCCTTCTGCCATCTGAGCTTCTCTGAAAGTCACGGTAATGGAGTTTGCGGTGATATCTGTAACTGTCACTTCATTTGGGGGCAATGCAGGGCTCCAGGAAAAAGGGCCTTCTGCTGTCTCTGGGCCCACTGTGGAAAAGGGAGAGGGCAGAAAAACAAATACTGTGATGAGGAGGAACAAACTGAAGGGAAACAAAACCCCACAGGTATCAAAAGTCATGCCTGCTCATGAAACAGATCAACTCTTGTAGAATAGGTACACATAACTGTAGGAACGGAAAAGTAGCAGGAACACAATCACCTGCCTGCACAGATACAGCAAATACACGATTGTGCAAATACTGCTGTAATTCCAGCAATTCCAATCAGTGCCAGGACGTACTTACATTAGCATTTATCTATCCCCAGAGAATCTCCAAGACTTTAAAAGGGAATATTGTATAACTGAATTCAGATCCCACATACCTTCTCCCCAATCCACGGATGCACTAGCAAAGTACTTTCGCTCCAATTGTATTTATACTGTGAAACTAAATACCACAGGGATGTTTTCCACAGTCTTCCATTAATACTTAATACAAGAAAATAGCAATTGCACATGAAGATCTAAAAGAAGGACTGTTTATTACTCTTTACAAAACTCTTAAAAAGCTTTCTTTTTGAGGGTTAATTGCAAAGGCATAGGAATTAAACAAATTCCTCTTCACAGTCACAGCAAACTGAATTTACAATGTGTTTTCTAGCCTTTTCTTGTTGGTTTTTATACAAATGAAAACAAGAGGGAAGTTCTCATTTTCTGTTCTTTATCCATATTGTTCAATTTTACTTGAGGATAGAATAAGAATAAGCATCTTTTAAAAGGGTATTTTTGTCTTCTGAATGGATATTTGACTGGGATCTATTCCACCCAAGATTCTATTTCTGTAACTACTGCAAATTTCTTACGTATATCCCATCCAAGAGGCATCCAATGGCATTCCTTATGTCATCCCGTCCAAACAGAAAAGTCAATTAAAAATGGTATTTACATATATCTGATCATCAATTATACTTTATGGGAGATGCATTTCCTACTGATTTTTATTATTATTTTTTAAAAAGGAAAAGCAGCACAGATAGGCTTTATGCACTTGTAAGTCCACCACCCTCAAACCAAATCCCAGCTCTGTCCACATACATGATATCATACACCACTGTTCTACCTACATTATATACGTAGTATAAAACATTAAGTTCTTGAGTTAAAATAGTTGACAATACACAGCAGAACTTGACTGATCTTGGGATCAGATCTTAAAGGCACTTGAATGGGAGACCTTAAGAAACAGGGCTGTAGACCAGGTTAGAAATTGAATGAATGCCTGAGAAGAAAATAATGCCACACCTTTCCCACAAAGTTGCCAAGAAAAAGCATGCTCAAAGGAAACTTGGCCTTTTAGTAAATTCTAAAGTCAGTACAATTTCAGAAATACGCTTCCTATGGATATGAATGCAGATTTTGCAATTTGTGGATGATACCTGAAGTAATTTAAGCTGGTACATATGCTTTTAAGCATAACCAATCAAATGACAATATCCAGAAGGCAACTCTGCTTTAATCAGAATATATATAGTACATTATCCTGGCAAACAGTCCAGGTCCTGATGTGAATATTCCATTTGAAATCAAAATTATATGCATACCATAGCTTCACTGATGTTAATATACATCAGCTACTCAGTTGTTTCATACTATGCATAGAAGGTAATGTAAACATAAACATAAAACTGCCCTAAATATAAAATGTTTAATGAACAGTAAAATTCATATATACCTATACTAGAAATTTTGTATGAAACATTTAATACATTCTTGATTCTTCACAAGCATACATCTGTAGTTTTGCAGAAGTGCTGATCCAATTAACCTGGAGCTGTTCAGATGTGTTGGACATGCTGGCTGGGATATGGAAATTACTGTCCAACATTTTTGAGGGCATTCGGTCGGCAGTGTAAATACCACAATGTTTACTTCTAATTTTCTTCAACCATGATTTACAAATCTTTTAAGTTTTATGAGAAAAGGGAATAACTTTTGCAGCCAAAAGAAGAGCCAGCAAAGAAGATCAGTGTATTTTGTCCGTCATATTAGAAATATTTTAGATAGAATATGCAAGATGGTGTTAAGAGCTCCTACCAAAAGTAGATCTTGAACCATCCATAGGAAAAAGCATTCGCTCCTGTGGAATCTGTTGGCAACAACTGCAAGGCTACTCTACAAATGCCACCTGACCCAGCAAGCAACTATTTTCCATCAGTCCAACCAACCTTGTTGATCTGATGCTTGGATTTAAAGGGCCTATTGCTCAACACTATAGACAGTCCTTGACTTACAATTCCAAATGGGACCAGAATTTCTGTTAGTAAGCGAAGCAGTTGTAAAGACAACTGCATCACTTAGTGACAACAATCCCTGCAATCCCAGTTACCACTGTTAACTGAATCCTGCTGGCTTCTCACAACCAAAGTCAGTGGGGAAGTCAGCAAGAAGTTGCAAATCCCAAGCTAGCAGGTAGGTAAGTGGTTACTGCCAGGTGGGAGAGGGACCAAGGGGCCCATAGGAATGGAATGGTGAGGGTGCCTGAGTCGTGTGGTGAGGGTTGCAGAGGTGCACGGGGCTGCAAAGTTGTGTGAGTGACCAGCACAAAGACAGAGGGGTTGAGGAAGAATGCACAGGTGGGGAAGACATACCACAGCAACTTCCAATCTTTCCTGCCAGCTCCCCTATTTACTTTCTAGAGATGGTGTTACTGCAACGGTCAGAACTCTTGAGGACCAGTCATAACTACAATTTCTTCAGTTCTGTCATAACTTTGAACAGTTGCTGACTGACAGTAGTTTGGAATGACTCTTTGAGCTTCAAGCTGCCAAAGAACTATGTATGAATGGCAAATTAAAGATTCCATCCCCATTTATATACTCAGAATGCCTCAGTCTAGGAGAAAATCCAGCCAGCAAAGCTGGAGATAGTTCCAGGCTTACCTTCCTTGGTAGGAGGTTGTGTTGCATCATCCCAGTCATTGGGTGGCTGCCTGTCCTCAAGGACCACGGGCTCCTTCAAGAAGAACTCTCGACGACGATTCCGATTCTCCAGGCTTGACATGCGGGTGAACTTCTTCCGTGAAAGGCGTAGATACTTCTGGTTCTTGCTCTGTTTCCGAAGAGGAAAGGGCAGGACCGCTCCCCCACTCTTCTCAGACAGTTCTGTCTGCCCTCCCTTGGCCCCTGCCAAGTTGTTTCCTCCTCCCCCAAACCGCCGGGACAGAGAAAAGCAGAGTTTCTCTTTCCCTTTGTGGGCACTCCTCAGGTCCATGCTATATAGTCTCTGAAAATGAAGAAAAGCACTCTCAGCTCAAGATGTCTGTGATATCTGTGCAGCTTGGTTCACACAAGCCACAATTTGCAAAAACTCTAGGTTCTTCCAGTGCCCTGGGCTTCCAGCTCCCCAAATTCTACTCAGCCAAATGGCCTAGTCATTGTGTACATTTCGTGAGTAAAAGTACTAAGGTTTATCTGCACAAAAGCAAAAGCTTCCATTGGACAATGACTGTTACCAGTGGAACATACAAAATTGCTCTGAGCTATGGGCAAAGCATTTTTTTAGTTAAGATTTAATTCTGAAAATCAATTCTTCTTTCACAATATATGAGAGAAAAGGAAGGTTAGATATCCCCAGAAATTGCTCAACTAGAGTTCCTACCTTCCCTGAACATGTTAGTTGAAACTGAAAGAACTTAACAATTTAGTAATATCTGCCAAGAAGATCTTGTGATGTCCCATTGCATGTGCTTTCAGGAGTCACAATCTATTATATCAGATACCAGAGGATTCTGAGCTTTTTCTGCAATAAGACTAGCACAGCTTTCTCTCCAGCCCATGGTGTCTGGGAATTCAAAACTGGGAGAGGCTGAACTACAGTATCAATACTGGGATTTAGGAATAGGCGTCAACATTTAGTAAATCTGAAATATTACCTGCAGCAAGAGGCGCTTAGGTTTGGGACCCCTCTTTCTGTAACCTGAGGCACGCTCTCTTTCTTCCCTAAAGAGACAGAAAATACCTAGCAGTTCTGTTTGTTGAAACAGCACAAACACACAAAGCCTTTTCTTCACATTGCTTACACATACTTCCAAGGAAATGCTGATTCAAGTACAGATCAAATTAAGACAGATTTCATGTGAATTGGGTTGATAATTATAGCTCCTAATTTTCTCCAGAGTTAATACAACTGATCATTATAACTAAAAAGTGTTATTTAAACATGCACACAAAATGATCTTCCTTTGTCAAAAACTTAAATAAATCTAAAAGTGCTTTCAACAAAAAGCTTGACTAGTACATTAGCCTTCTTCAATCCAGTGCCCATCAGATGTGTTGCACTACAGATTCCAGAATTCCCGGCCAACACAGCCAAAAAAGCAAATTGGCGTTCTCATCACAGGAAGAAAGAAAGAAATAATCTAGGCAAAATATTGTATGGATGTCACTGACTGTTTTTATCTTGCTATCTATTCTGCATCTCATATATAAAAACTTGTAAGCTGAAGAACTCATCAGTAATATGATTTGCTTTTATTATATTCCTTAATGACAGCTGATCTTTTTGGAAGCTTTTCACTTCAGAAACATGTTGGGAAACCCTTTGTTAACTAAGCCACACCGGGAAGTTCACATTTTTTAGCTAAGAGTGTGACCTTACCTTGCCTAGATAAACTGAGAGAAATGGTTTTAGTCTATATGTTGGCTGGGAAATTCTGAGAGTTGAAGTCAGACATCTTAAAGTTGCTCAAAATTGGGAAACACTGGTATAACCATGCTGCAACCCCTTTCCCAGAAAAGCCAGAGGTTTTGGTTTAATTTTTCCAAAATGAAAAAAGAAATGGTCTTACTTTTCTTCATAAGCCATCACCAGACGAGGGTCAAGAATGTGTTCCTCAGGTTCCCATGTGCTGTACCTAAGAGAAAAGTTAGAGAAAGCAATCAAAATATTTTGGGTAAATTTGGGGCTTTTGTTCAAATGACCTACATTCTAGTATCTCCTTATTCATTGCATAGAGTTCTGAAATAATAGGTACTTAAAGCTTTACTGTATACTTCTAAAATGTTTTTCTTTTACAACATGGAATGGATCAAGTAAAACTGACCTCTTGAAACCAAAAAAATAAAATAAAATAAAGTAAAATAAACTTCCCACTCACGGGCTACATTAAATAACTTAATTCACTTGCAGGTAAGATTTCCCTTTGATTGAAATTAATCTCTGGTATCTACATGGATATGGATTGACTACATGGGTTTTTTCCCAACCCACTCAATCTAGGCCAATGCCTTGGGATTTTTAAGCAGTCCAGACTTAACTTTTTCAAGAGAAGCCAAGGTCAATTAGGTTCTCCTACATAAGATAGCCAGGAAAAAACAAGTGTTTCCACCCAGACAACTTTTCTTTACAGTGATAGTAAACAGGAAGAAGTTTATCTTTTATAAACAGTTTTTCTTGCTTGCATTAACCAGTATGAAATATAACTCATAGCTTTGCTCTGAGGAGTATAGCATATTTTTTATCCCCTATAAGTTCATAGAGGGACAGTTGAAACATTGAACATAATAAAGCCACTTAAAGAAACATATTACAGGTAGACAACAATTTATAACCATAACTGAGCCCCAAATTTATGTTGCTAAGCAAAACAGTTGTTAAAGTGAGTTTTGCCTCTTTTTATGACCTTTCTTGCCACAGTTATTAAGTGAATCACTGCAGTTGTTAAGTTAGAATCACAGCTGTTAAGTGACTCTGCCTTCCCCATCGACTTTGCTTGTCGGAAGATCATAAAAGGGGATCACATAATCCTGGGACACTGCAACCATCAGAAATATGAGTCAGTTGCCAAGCATCTGAATCTTGACCATGAGACTGTGGGGATGCTACAACAACTCAGTGTGAAAAACGGTCATAAGTCATTTTTTCAGTGCTGTAATAACTTCGAACAGTCACTAATGAACTGTTGTTAAGTCAAGGACTAATTATAGTAAGGCTACAGATAGTCCTCAGGTTATGATAATTTATTCAGTGATAAAAGTTACAAGAGCATTGACTTATGACAGGTCCTTGAAGTTCCAGCTGTTGCAGTGTCTCTGCAGGAATGTGATTCCAATTGAGCACTTGCACCCAGTACATGGTTACAGTAAGATACGGTTACATAATTGTAATTTCCAACTTTCCCTGTCAGCATCTCACAAATGAAGTCAATGGGGAAGCTGGCAGGAAGTTGGAAGTTTCAATCACATGAAGTTTCCATTTAACAATGGCAACTGGGTCTGCTGGAATGGCCATCGACAAGCAACCAGGTTCATGTGAAGTTATGCTTCATGACCAAGTAGCTTCACAACAGAATTCCTGTTCCTAATTGCCTCCATAAGCTGAGGATTACCTGTAGTACATCAACCTTTTCCAATTAAGTTCATATTTCCACCAAATTATTCTACTACTAAAATAATTTTTCTCTACTAAATTAGAACAAAACAAAACAGCACCATGAATATTTCAAAGCCCCCCCAATCTTTATCTTAAATATAAAGCAATGGAGATAGGGGGGATTTAATAAAATGACAAGTCCTTAGCAGAAAGGTCCACAAACACGATGCCCCTACAGAAGAAAGTATGTGGCCACAGAGGACCTTGAAAATAATTCAAATTGTCAATTAATATAAAAGGATATCTTTTCGATTCACATAACTTAAAAGCTTTAAAACAGCCAAATTCACTTTGAATAAACAGAATAGATGAAAACCATCTATAAATGTACATATGCTGATGATACAAAAACTGAAGTTATTCTCTAAATTAAGGGCAGGCTGATTGTGGACCCGTAAGTCATTTAGTCCCAGGGTTTATATAGCATCCAACTGCTTCAGTGATATGAGTGCTGAAAATATATGGTGTAAAAAAGGTTAAAACCAACAGTATGAATCCTTAAAATGGGCTTTATACGATTTGAAAAGCAAAGAAATAAATCATTACCACCCTCAAATGGGGGAAAAATAAATAAAGGAAAACCAGTCCCACCCATGCATGTGACATGACATATGCATTTTGGATGACTTTCTCTTAAAATATTAAGTGCATGACTCAAAAAGTCTCATCGATTATCTTTCAACTAATTTTTTGGCCACTTAATATTACAAACCTTCAAACACCATTTCAAGTATATACACATATACTGTTATTTTATTTAGTTGATACTATAATATAAGTAGCTATAAGCAAAACCCAGAAAAATTAATCAAAACTGATAAAAGTCTTCCCAAGCCATTGTTGATACCATCAAACTGAAGTATATTCATTTGATTTAAATTTTCTCCTTTCCTCAAGGCAATATGCATAGCACTTCAATTTTTGCAGTATATATAATCAGGCCAACCTCAATTCATAATGCCAAGTATTATGCACAAACATGAGCAGCCATATTGCCAGTGACCTGCAATTTCATCTTGTTTACATTAAATTTCTATAGCAGTTATCCAGATTATTTTTGATCTCAGATGCTATTTAGAGCCAGAATAAGAAACATACAACATTTCAGATTTTCTGGATTCTAACATAATCCACCAGATTTGGTCAACCATCAACCACAATGGGAACTGTAATCTAACTTTTGGAGTATGATAAGTGTCACATAACACCGGTTATGTTTTAACCATTTGAAGGCTTAACACATACATTTTATAGGAATTCCTACTTCAAGGAGAAATTATCTGTCTACGTTGATGTTTCTCAACCTCAGCAAGTTTAAATTATGTGGACTTCAACTCTCAGAATTCCCTAGCCATATGGAGTTGAAGTCCACAAAGTTAAACTTGCTGGGGTTGAGAAACATTTGTCCAGCTTGTTTAACTTTAATTAAGGCTACTGAGTGTCTCTCTCATGTGAGATCAAAGGAGAGGATGATGTTTTTCAGGGCATGCCTCAACACTATGAACAGCTTAATTTCAAAGACCTGAATAGCACCCTCACCAAAACAGCCTTTTGGAGAAAGTTAAAACAGAGGTCTTCTGAATAATTTTTAATCAATAAGCAACATTAAAAAAACTGTTTACCCATATTCATGAACGTGATCATCGCAGAAGTTCATAGACATGGTGTAGATGAAGTCATATACAGAAGAGATCTGTTTGTGTGTACGTACATATAGAGGGAGGGAGGGAGAGGGAGAGGGGGAGATTAAATTTGACTAGGCTTTTTTGAATAAAGAAAATTTGATCATTGTCATCATACCAGCCTTAAAACGTGGAGGTACTTGCTCAGTGTGATACAACTATCTTATCTGGTTCTAGATCACCAGTTCAAACTGTTGAATAACCACAGAGCATTTAATTTCAGCTACAGAAGTGAGCATCTTAGGCTTCTGAAAATGCATAGAAATGTGTACTTCAGTAAGTAGAAACATGCTGAAATCAGAAGCATTGGCTATATTCATTCCATACTTGGACCAAACAAAGGTAATGTTAAAAATGATTATTCAATTTGTCCCAACTTTTCTTAACCCAGAATTTCCAAATTGTCAAGAAACAATTCTGGGAATAAAAAGTAATTGTTAAGATGCCCCTTCAGTTTGCCATAAAATGTACTTTACACACTATCTAAGGAAAGTTATTCCATTGGGTAAAAGATAATAGAATTCTTCTTCTAAAAATCAACACCTTAAGAACCAAGA
Source organism: Naja naja (assembly GCA_009733165.1). Classification (NCBI taxonomy): domain Eukaryota; kingdom Metazoa; phylum Chordata; class Lepidosauria; order Squamata; family Elapidae; genus Naja; species Naja naja. The sequence continues at coordinate 23,312,494 of CM019154.1, read as the reverse complement.
TATTTGGCTCTACTCATTTGGACATGAATAAATACTGGTTTCTTCTCTGCTTACGGAAGGAAAGGTAGTACTAGGAAGATAGTGTTTCCATACTATTATTCTGAACAATTACATAAATAAGTGTTCAGACTATACTTATTGCATTTCATTGGCTCTGAAGCTGGAAGATCATTGTGCTAAGGAACACAAGTTTCTTCCCAGCCTGCCATATTTGCTCAAAAACACTAGAGCGCATGTGGGAGGAAAACTGGAGAAAAGCAATTTTACTGCATATTAGATGAAAACCAATGTTTACAGATCTCCACATCTATAGCCATGGAAATTGTATACTGTATGTGTACACATCTAAAGTATCATCTGATTCTTATCCTTAAAAATACAACATATACCCTGCTGATAATTATACTGTAATCTCCAGAGGAGTGTTGATAAATCTTTGTGTGGTTAGAACTACAATGCAACTTTGGCTCCGAGTATAGCAATAGCAGTAGCACTTAGACTTATATACTGCTTCACAGTGCTTTACAGCCCTCTCTAAGCAGTTTACAGGGTCAGCATGTTGCCCCCCACAATCTAGGTCCTCATTTTACCGACCTTGGAAGGATGAAAGGCCTTGAACTGGTGAGAATCGAACTGCTGGCAGTTGGCAGAATTAGCTTGCAATACTGCATTCTAACTACTGCACCACCATGACTCTTACTGTACCACCACAGCTCTAATATATCCATCTCCAACCCTTTTTCTTTATAATTTTAGAAAGCATATTTTTAATTCTAGGATTAAGATATAGACTGATACAATCTATAATCAATTTACTGAATGTGTTCGACATTTTATCTGCAATCATAAACCTACTAAGAAATACATCCACGACTAAGAATTTATTTCTGCAATCTACTTCTAGATTGCATTTCTAATAAAGTGAGTGGGAAAAAGGCAAAATTATATTGTGATATAGACTCTGGCCCTGTGTATTAAGAATTCAATAACAATAGATGAAATGGGCCATGAGCTAGGAAAATTTCCAACTCAATTAATTATTTGATATGATCACAAACATAAAATCTATATATATAAAAGCAAAATACCACTCGCACATCATCACAAAATCTCCAGAATCGTAAAGCCTACAAACTTGATACAAACTGAGTCCTTCGGGAGATAGGGCAGCATATAGGTCTCATTCATTCATTCATTCATTCATTCATTCATTCAATAAATAAATAAATAAATAAATAAATAAATAAATTTATTTGGCATGTATGTTCCTCTTGGCTTCTAGGTGCTCACTAAGAAAAGATTTTTCAAAATGACCATCAGAGCATTAATATTTTGTATATTATTATTAACACACTCTGATGCTAAGGAGTTCTACTCCCCCTCCCACCTGAAAAGAAATCTTTTCCAAATGAAAAACACAGAGGGGAGTTTCAGTTTTAGTTTCATAGCAGCAAGCAGCTTTAGTACAGAACAGTTGAGCTAAGCCACGCCCAGGCTCCTTGCTGTCTCCTTGCTCACACAGCAAATACTGTTTCAGTTTCCATATTACAGTTTCCAAACAGCGCTCAACTCTCTCACACACTGATAGGATGCTAGCCAGATGAATACCAATGGATGCTGGTAGGCAGAGGCACAATTTTTTCCCCTTATTTTCCTCCCCAAAAACTAAGCCCGATCACATAGTTTTGTAGCAAAGCACGGGTATAGAGCTAATATCAAAATAAAAATCAGTCCAGATTGAATGAGAAAATTGATATATTCTACCAATAAAAAGAAAAAAATGATTTAGAAGAAATTGAATTTATTTATACATTGCCTATATTATTCAGTCCATGGATGGATTCAGATATTAGCATTACAAAGGAACAACATATACTATGTTCTCATCAATATGCATAATTTTAGCACCAAGTATCATCATTGTAAACTGCCCAAAGCCACTTTAGATAGCAAGGTGGGTTGTATATAAATTTAATTAATAAAATGATTTTAGAGAAGGATAAGATAGTGAAAAGATAAGAATCTACTTGAGGATTTTAAATAAGGATTCCCATATTCATGAGTTTAATTACAATGTAAAATGACTCCTTCAACCACCTACATAAGATTATTGAAATGAGGAAGTTAAGGGGATAAGCAAAAGTTGATTTGAGGAAAAAAATGTGAACTCTATTCAAATTTGGTTTTCAAATAACTTTCTGGCTTTTTTTGTATTAAGCTTAATTTAATACCTGCTGGGATTTCTAATGAAAGAAGAACAGTTCTATAATTTCTTTAATTCTGTTTACTCATTTTATTTGTTGTCTTTCTGTTCTAGTTTTTTAATATATATATTTTTACCCTGCCTTTATTTGTATAAATAATTCAAGTTGGTGAAAATATCTAAGATTTTTTTCCCCTATTTTCTTTACAACTGTGAAGGCAAGTTGGACTGAGAGTGAGTGGTCCAACATTGTTCTGGATCATCATCTGCAAATGTCACATTTGCAGAGTATGAGAATTTCTCCCTACTGAACATAATCTCACTCTTCAATTGACCCAAAATCGACTGGTTCTTCTTGTCATATAAAGGTATCATGATCCATAAGTCAAAGACATCTACTTTCTTTCTCTCATTATTCAGGGTCCACCCTACAAAGCCATACATTACCAATATAAACTTTTATTATTTTGATCTTTTTGTCATAAAAGCATTCCCATTATTCATAGCGTTATCGAAGTTTTTTGCTGTACAAAAATCTTCAATTTTTCATCTTTATTTATTATTAAGCCTAAGAAAAGTAACTATCATTTATCACCATCATTTCTTTACATCAACTTTAAGTTTACTAACAATGATCATTGATATTATAGTAAGTCCTCATTTTGCTTTAGAATGACAGATTTTTCCTCCAAATACTTCCATGAAATAATGGGCAAAATCTACTGTATCTGAAATAATCTGGGTGACTAATATAAATTATGTGATTTGTGTCCATGATGTGTGTCATTTGCATAACTTAATTACTCAGTTGACATTATTTATACAATTTAAGCCAAACATAAATTAATGCCCGTGATGTAAATTCAGATTTAATGACATTTAGATTTAACATAATGCCTTTTCCACTGAAATGGCTCATTAAACTCAGGATTTACTGTGCTATTAATATTTAACCCAGATATTGTATTTTTTTATTTTTACTTTCATAGTAAGCTCTTCCAAGTCTATCAGTTTTCAGCTAACAAAGTGGTGTTATCTGTATAACTCAAATTGTTACAGTTTTGGCCTAATATTTTGATCCCGTATATTCTCTTACAATGCGGGAGCGTCTCCTGCCGGCATCACGCTCCGATCGCCCTGTATGCTCACACAGACAGGGCCTCCTTGGGATACCGTCAGCCAGACATTGTCGGTTGGCGGTGCCCAGGGGTAGGGCCTTCTCTGTGGGAGCGCCCATCCTGTGGAACCAACTCCCCTTGGGCCTTCGTCTGGCCCCCGATCTCCACTCCTTCCACCGTGACCTTAAGACCTGGCTTTTTGAACAGACTGCTCTGGACTAGCCAAGGGGAGGGGTGGGTTTGTTTTTTAGAGGGTTTTAAATTTTTAATTGAATTTTAACTTTAGGCTTGTATTTGGGTTTAATTTCTTTTTATTATAAATTTGTATGAGTTTTATATTGTTAGCCGCCCTGAGTCCTTAGGGAGAGAGGGCGGCATACAAGTCTAAATAATAATAATAATAATAATAATAATAATAATAATAATAATAATAATGTCGTCTACAAAGACAATATCCATCTTTGTTTCCTTTCCTATCCTGAAGTAATCTTTTTCAAATCCAGTTTTTACAATAGCTTCTTGTTCATTGAAAAAGTTTCACAGAATAATCATGTACTCTTGTCATATCAGTTAGCCTTTATAATATCCACAGTGTAGCATGAGCTATAGAATTGTTTTTCAGCCTCTTTTTCTCAAATTTTCTTTTAGATAAATACACTGAATCCTGTTCATTTTTCTTCTACTACTCAATCATGTTCAGTTCTTGGAAACCGAGTAAGTCCTGCAGTTTTCTTAGGAAGATTTTCCAGAAATGGTCTGCCATTGCCTCCTTCCTAGAGCTGAGAGAAAATGACTGGCTCAAGGTCACCCAGCTGGTTTTGTGCCAGCAGAATTAGAACTCACCATCTCCCAGTTTCTAGCCTAATGTCTTAACCATTGCACTAAACTGCCTCTCATACTCATCTTACAGTCTAGCTCTATATTATTCAGGTCCAATATTGTTGGCATAGTTGTGCTTTTTATTTTTCTAGGTTTGTCCTGTATATTTCGATACCAATATTCATGGTTTCCATAATCTGTACCTGGAAGTGTCTTGGCTGCCTGAACTGCACTTCTCCATCTTCTGTTTCTTATTATATAGTTGATTTGATTCTGATGTTGTGTATGCATTGATGTCGTTATAAAGCCTATGTTTATGTTGCTTTGGTATTAGCACTGCTAATATCTTTTGAAACATATTGATTTATCTCTTATATACTTTATTTACACAATCCAACTCTTCCTGTGATTCCAGATTTCTACCATTGCATCTATAATACTCATAAATTTTTATGGAACATTGATATTTATTGTACAGCCATTAATTGTAATAAATGGAATTTTTCTAATTGGGCTTTGATCCAGCATTAATGGACCAATGGTCTATTTTAGAACCTTTGCCACAACATCCCTTTGTATGATTGCATGCCCTGAAATTATAGTGTTATCAGAACCATCTGAATTCATTTAGATCCAAAACATTCTGTTCAGTATGCTTCATTTCAGTTTTGACAATTTCCCTTTTCCCTGGTTCATGCACCTCACGTTCTGTGTTACAACTGTGTGTCTTTGAAAATAAAGAATGATTCTTTCAGCATGGGTTTCATCACCTCTTCCAAATGTGGTTTTGAGTGTTTAACATTTTTTTCTAATAGTTAAAGGAGTATTTTTGACTGGACTGGGAAGGTGATAAGACCCATACTTAAATATTTCAACCAATGTCATATTGTTTTCTTGGCACCAATGCAGAACTATTTTGCTGTTGCCTTTTTCCATATTTAATTTTGGGCTTTTTTCCTCCTAAGTGGTTGTTTTTGTCATATTGTTTTCTAGCACCTGCAGAATATCCCTTGGGGGATTTTTCTTAGGTTTCCCTCTCTAGTTCTGACCTGCCAGCAAAGGTAACTCCATCAGGAGCTCCAGCTCCTATGGGTGTCAATCTCAAGGCTATTGAAGCTACTGAGTCCTCTCATAACATTGGAAAGATAATGTCCAGGGAATATAACCTTTTGCTCTTCAGCTTCTTGGATCTCCAATTTCTGTTAATCTTAGCCAGCCTGGCAAGGAGCTACTGGATTTAGGAAATAAATTTCAGGGCTTTAGATTGTCTACCCTCTGATCTCAGTTCAAATTCCAATCTTGAAGAATATTAAGGAGGTTCTTTCTCTTATTTGTGAATGTTTTGCTAAACTGGATGATGGAAAAATCATTTTATGAAATAAAATATTCTAGCTCATTGCCTATGATATGAAATAGAAAAATAACAAGTTTTACACGTGTCTGACTAGAAGACAAATGCAGCAAAGAAACTGTTTTCCTGCCTTGAGGCTGAGGGAAAGAGATAGGATGTTAAGTCAATATATTTACTTTAAAAGATGCCTTTCAGATTCTGCTCATAGGAGAAATACAAAGTTAAAAATAGTTAACATATTCAGCTTCATTTTCATTCATTTATATTCTGTTTCCCCTTTTAATCCAGCCTTTTAAAATCCCTTCCTCCACCCCCACCTCTCTTTTGTGCCAATGTCCACAATGAAAAGTGATTAAACCCAAAAATGCCATTTGAACAAATGGTAATTTTGTTTCCTTCCTTTCTGCCGGGGGGAGATTTCGGCAGCACTTTTAATCAGTGAATAAACAGCAAGCTAAGAATTCCTGGGAGGAAAAGGGAGGCAGCACTGGGCAGTGGGGGGAATCTTAGATCAGAATTTTTAATAAATATCCTATGGGTGTTGCCCATTCCTCTGCAGTTCAGTTTCTTGCTTGGCTGCGGTAAGAAAACACTGCATATAGGAACACAGTGCACTTCGCCACACAAGACAAACGCATACACCACCACCACACAAACAGAAAGGACCAGACTGCAGCAGAACTGCAGACCACGCATTCTGGAAAATACAAGTCATATGATCACTTCTCTCCTCCCCCCTCCCTCTAACTCAAGTTGTAAACAAGCTTGCAGCTGACTCAGAGCTGTAACCAAATTCTTGGCTCTTGCCTCTGATGGGTGGGGCATGAAGGCAACTTTCAGAGAGGCACACAAATTATATTGGGGGTGTGGGGAGAAGAGTCACAAAAAAACAGCCAAAAAATCGTGATCTGCAGCCATTTGCCTCCTATCTCACAGAATGAAATATCATAGACATTTATAGGTACCATCAGAAATTAGTTCCTTCATAAAATTAATCTAGAATAGAGCCCAGAACAATGCATTTTTAATGTTCAAAGACCTCTGTCCAAAAAGGGCATTCAAAGGGAAAACAAACTGTGATCTGCAAGAGAGTTTCTAACAAAAATCAATGGTTAGTTTTAAGCCCAATTTCCAATTGATTCTGGCAGTTTTAATAGCCATTTCAGCTCCCCACAGCAGAATAAGCTAAAAGACCCTAACCAAACCTTATTTTGGGTTTATGTTATTAAAGTGAATAGGAATGAAAAGGGAATGCACCAAAGGATACTGTGTGATGGGTTTTTGCTTTCTGAAACTATAAAATTCAGAAATACTTCTGATGTAATGGAGGAATATTATGAATTAAGAATAATAGAATGAACTTCTCTTCAAAGTAGTCTCTATAATGCACAAAATTAAACCAAATTTCAGTTTGATATTTAAAGGAGGCTAAAGATTCTGAGAGGATGTTTGGGATGTTTCTCATCCCAATATATGGGATGAGAAACCTATTTAATACCTCCATGGTTACACTAAGAAACACCATTAGTACTGATAACGGTGCATATAGTTTGGATATCTTCCTTTCTGTTCAAGATCTGATGCCCATTCAGAATCTGAACTTCAGGATTAGCAGGAACCTAGTAATATCCTGGCAGATTATTTGCCTACAGCTGTGTTCAGTGGTGAACTGGTGATGTGAGAGCAAGATTAGGGAACCAAAATCCAGGGCCTTGAGCAGCAAAGTTTCTAAACACAGAAGGCCCAGTTTACTTCAAAATTACTAACACATGCTTCATCAATAAAGCTGTGCCATCTAGAATCTAAAATGAATTGTGCCAATCACTGGCATTTAGCCCAGTTTAACTTCTAATGAAATATGTAAATTATATTTACTATATAATTTGGTAGAATAACAAAGACATCCCTATGACTTGGATTAACGGGACTATTTTTTTACATACATGATTTTATTGCTTCACACTACAGCATATTGCAAAACAGATTACTATTATGCCTGTTGAAATGTAATTAACTCTTGGAAAGCACAACATGCTAGTAACACAAAACAACTATCTTGTAGATGCTTAAACAATACAATGTTATCTGAATGGATGCTATATACTTTACATTCTAGGAAGAAATAATGTGGCTGATTCTATGCTATTTGAATTAGGAAGACAAAGGCATTATATTGCCAGATATCTAAGATTAAAATAAAATTGGGCACTGACCAATTTATTGTCTTGTCAAAGACACACATACACACACGTTCTGGTGAACAACACAGAGAACCCAGCTCATTTCTACAGTAGTTTTCAATCAGTTAAAAAGAAACTTTTCTAAACTGTACAAAAGAGACCTCTGCTATTCTCCATAACACACACAATAAGTGGACCTGCTTCTCTTTACTTCATCACTGTCTGCCAATACAGTGTCCCCTTACAACTACCTCAAATAATGGACGGGTGGCAAGCAAATTTTTATTTATTGTTAACTAGCAAAATCACAATCTGCTCCTTATTCATTCCATTTAGCCCCCATATTATCTCCAAGAACAATAACTCTTTTTACATAATTATTCCAATTATAATCTTTTATTTTTTAAATATATGTTTTCATTCAGTGGACTTCTATTCTTGAACTATTTTCCACAATATCACAAGAAGAGGGTTTTTTTGTATCAGTTGAATTCAGTTCAAAAGAATCAACTAGGGAAAACCTAAGTAGATCCTTTCCTTGAAGCTGAGGCCAACAGAGGAAAAAAAATAAAACACAAGACAGATCATGGTTACAAATCCTTTCAAATATAATCCAAACTTACTTGGGGGGCCATCCTTTCCATTTCACCAGATATTCCACCTTACCCTATAGAAAAAGAGAAAGGAAAGGTAGTAAAATCAACAGTGCCATCAAGCCCCACAAAAACAGTTTGATCTATAAATTATTCTAACAAACAGCACCCTTCAATCTGCCCATTTCTGTGCATTTATAATTAAACCTCGCCACACTCTGAGCTGCAATTCCTGGGCTTGCCCTGGAGGCATATCCAAAGGTTTCCCAGGGCACATAAAAAAGCTGCAAAGCCCCACAAGGGCAACTAATCAACCCATCTATGCATGATCCAGAAGGAATGTTTAGAAATTGGGAGGGGAAAAATATACTGCCCGCTTAGATAGGCTGACTGATTTGAGCACCTTGCTACTTTCATCCCTTTGCCTGCAAGGGCTTTCTGGTACATCACACAGGAGCTCTGCTTATAGCAGATTACAGTATAATTAATTAGGGGTCTTATGCAATAGTCTGAACACTGGGCTACAGGAATGATTCTCAGATTATCTAAGGTAGTGCAGATAATTGCTGGAATTGCTGCACAAGATTCTCAGCCTCCTCCCCATATATAAACACACTCATTGGTTCACAGGACAGAATGCCAGCCTACTCCTTACTTCCATCAACTGAACACAAGAAATCATGGAGAAAAAGGCATACATGATCGCTTGTGTTTAGTTGGTGGGAAGTAAGGAGGGAAGTGATGGTTTCATCTCCCATCACAATGGAAGGCCATCGGCATAGATTTTTTTAAGCAAACAAGTATGAGGCAATAAATGCCCTGAGCTGATATACTATTTTCCAGTTTATTAAGACGCACTTGCTAAACTGTTAATTCTCTCCCAAAATTACTGATATTGTGCTTCATATTATAAAAAAATCCAGTTTTTTTTAAAAAGATGATATAGTCTTGCAATCCACAACTCATACAATAAGCTGACATTTTTCACATCAAAGAAACTCACTGATCAACACAAATTACCTCTGAAAGGCAGCTAAATCATGCAGGCAATGGTGAATATTTATGGCCTAAATAACTTGATAAAAATTAAACAAAACCCCAAACAATCATATTCAGGTCATCTTAGAACAATCTCAAAATTCACTAAAGCTTATGAAAATAGCTAACCTTCTTCCAAGATATACAATTCCAATTTCTCTGTTCATCAGGATACTTTATGACTATAGAGCAAAAACGTGGGAAGCAAGAAAATGATCCAATCCGAGAGGCAGAGTTTTTTTTTTAAATATGATATCCACCCATTTTGACATATTTATTCTTCCTCTAGCAGAAACGTCTGCCCTACTCTAACACTCCCACTCTGCAGCAATTCTAAATTTGCAATCCAAGATACATTAGTTATTTGTCTGGAGATGAGATCTATTAAAGTCAAGACATTTTGCACATGAGTAAGTCAGACCTAGCACCGCACTGGGAAACGCTGCAACAACCCTTGTGCACATTCCAACAGGGATATCATCACGTGATAAACGTGCAACAACCATCATTTCTCTGCACTCTTGCGAGTCAGCCCTCTCTTGGGCTTCACTGGCGCCCCCTGCCGGCGGGAAAACGAGAAGTTCCGCCACGCCCCCCTACTCGCACTACGGCGTGTGTACAAACTGGGGGGCGAGAGGATAAGGTACTCCACTTCGCTCGCGCTGTGTTGTTTTTTTTTTGCATTGGGAGCAGAGCAAGAGCAACTCCTCTAGAATAACGGTTTGTAATTAAAGGTCCCAAGAGGAGGCTGAGCAATGGAAGAAATCCAGCCTTCCTTGCAGATTCTTCCTCCGTAAACACGCGGTTTATAGCCCTGCAGAATAAATGCGAAGTCGGCGCAGGCAAGCAGCACCCACCTTTCTTACGCGCTTCTTCCTGATGCTCTCCACAGCAAACACCTGCTCCCCAATAGCGGAAAGCTCCATACAGGGAGGAAGAAGGAGGTGGCGGAGGCAGCGGCTGCTCGCAGATTCAGGGAAATATCCAACTGCGCGCCGGCTATCGCTGTTTGTTCTCGCTCTTACTTACTCCGGGCCACCCCCCCTCCACTCCAGAGCTCAATCACGCCGCCGCTAACGTTCCATTTTAGAGCCTGCGTAACATTTTCCCCAGCGCGCGCGCGAGAAGAGCGAGCGAGCCCCCGCCCTCCCCTTCTGGCCGGCGCTAGTTTTGTCAGAGGAGCCGGGCGCACGGAAACTGATCCTGCTTTTAGACCTGCTCGAGCGGTGTGCTCCACCCCCAAAGGAACCTGCGCGAGCGTGAGATAAGTCCGGATTCGCACCGCAGGGCCTAACACAAAGGCCAGCCTTGGACTTGGCGTGCGGGGGGTGTGGGGGGGACGAGACGCCAGGCTTTATTTATTTATTTCCTTCAGGGAAGGGGTAACGGATTGAAATAGGCAACGAGAAGAGGAGAAATTGGCAAAAAAAAGGCCTCGTTTTTTTTCTTTTTTCTGGTGTTTACCTACTGATGTTCGGTGTTGGCGCAGTACAGAGATCAGCCCTGGAGCGATGGCATCACAATTCTCTCTCTCTCACACACACACAAAGGCGAAACGGCTGTAGATTTCATGCACACATTTACCTGCGAGCGTCCCCTATGGCACCGAATTGTCCTTATTTTTGAGGAAGGGAAAGTGCGTAGGGGCGCCCTGCAAAAACCCTAGCATCAGTGGCAGGCACCTTATTTATGAAATCCCCGCGGCTCTACTAGGTGAATGCGCTTTTCAACAGACACTAGCCTCTGTCTCAAAATGCATTTTGTGTTGTGCTCTGCAGAGGATAGCAATTCTTTTAACCAATTCTTTTAACCAATTCTTTAAACCATATCTTATTCCGGATATCTGTATAATTGGCATCCGCAAGGTGGTAGTCGTGGGAAGTTTCTAGAACAGTATTCAAAATTGAACCCAAAGGGAGCGTCGTCTGTCAAGTTGGAGCTGCAAAAAAAAAAGGGGGCACCCTCCCTGCAGTGCACCAACTCCGTTAACTCCAGTCAGAAAGCACACATTGTTGCCCCTCATTTTCTTCCTTCCCGCCACGCGTTCTTGCAAGACTTTTTCTGCAGCTCAAAGACAGGCAGAATTTCCCGGGGTCCGAGTTCTCCCGCATGGTTGGGAAAATCTGAACAGCGCAGTCTTACGTGGGTTTAGTGGAAGTAAATTGGCTTAAATTCAAAGAACGCAGACATGAAAAGGATCGGTCCTAAATGTGTATCAGTGCCTGCAATTTTGCATGCCCCTATCAGCATTTTTCACATTCGTCGTCATCCTAGGTGAATAATGTGGGTGAAAAATAAAATGCAGTTTCTGCAGCGGCCGATTGTTTTCATGTGGTCACCCATCCTATGCCTTTTTCAGAAGACACCGTATTTTTATTTTTAAATAAAAGGCTTGCAATAAACGCTTGAAGTCGTCATCCTGCGATGTTTACAAAGTCGGAACTTTCGTTTTCAACATACCCTTTTAAGTGCCCTTATTGGCCCTCAGTTACCCGGAGGCCTGCCTTCCTAAACCTTCATTGGCTTGGAGCTCCGTTTGTTTCCTTCCTTTGCACTCTAATTGGTCACGGATTAATTATTTTGGTTTAATTGAAAAATCCTCGACAGATGAACTCGGGATGAAAGTCAGGTCTGGCGCCACACCCAAGGGAGATGACGAATGTCTCCTGGCTGGAGGGAGCTTGTCCTCTGCGGAAATGGGCGACAATGAGATCCTTACTGAAGAAAAGCAGCCTCCATTGGAGGCTTGTGCACAGTTAGAGTCCAGGCTGATATATTTTGCTATTCTGAAATCTGTAGTTTATATTACAGTGATTGAGTTTATAGCATCACATTAAAACACTACCAAACAAACTCATTGTAGCTTAATGTGATATGTGATTCCAAAGACAGGACTATATGCCACTTGGATTGGAATGTTTATTGTTCAAGGATGAACAAAATATTCCTAAGTTTTTCTTCAGAATACAGACTCAGACAAAAGACTTGCCTCTAAAAGTGGGATTCTATTAATCATACTACTCTGAATCTTCTGTCAACCAATTTGAAGCAATTCTGTTTCTTCTCACCAATTTCTGGCCTCAATAGTTATTTAAAAAGTCCCATTTGTTTGCCTTTGATTCCATTGCATCTAATGAAGTGTATTCAGATGAATTTTGTGTGAAAATAAATGTTTTGGTTTGACATGTATACCAGGAATCTTGTGCTTGTTTCTTGTGATAATCAAATCTCCTGCAGCAATTTAATTTTTAAAAAAATTATGGTTGGAGTATGCTTAGGCCATGGAGAGAGGAGAAGGCAGATAATTTTTTGGTTGCTTATTTGAATTTTCGACCGGCATCCTAAAAAAAAATCCGCAGGATTGGGAGAGCCAACAGCTGGATTTTATTTTTCTCAAATGCCCCTAAACCTTATTTTACATAAAAATTTTAGACTGTATGATTGATTATGTGCCATCAAGGCATTGATTTCTAGCAACCACATAGATAGATTTTATCTATGGAAATCTATCCCTAAACTGGTCTTTCAGGTCTCCCAACAATGCCCTAGTAGCACTGAAACTGGGTTCATCCACTTTGCTTCTGTTTATCCTTTTCTATTTCTTTCCAGCTTTTCCAGAGGGCTAGGCCTTTGCATAATGTATCCAAAGCAGTATAATTTGAGCCTGATTATTTGTGCTGATATATTCAATAATCCATTGTTTTAATTTATTAGCTTTAATTAATTTAATTTATCTGTGATAAATAAATCTGCTTTAATTAATTTAATTTATCTGTGATATTCTCAGCAATCTTCTCCAACACCAAAGTTCAAAAAGGTCAATACTATCCTGCTTCTTTAAAGTCCAACTTTCACTTCCATTTGGGGAGGTCATCCAGACTTGTGGGGTGCTCCTTACCATATAATATTACAGGAATATCATGGCTTGTAGAATTCTATATCTTTGTAGATAGACTTATCACAGTATTCAAATACCTTTTTTCAAGTCTCCTTCATGGCTCTATGATTATGTTATTTGTTAAAGGCTCCATTGTTTATTTAATTGCCCAATTTTCTGAGTTCATACAATACATCTGGCAAAAAAGTTTCTGACAAGTTTAAGGCTCTCTTTGTTGTGCAAGTACATTTTACGGAAAGGATTTTACAAAATTAATGATCTATGTGGCTACTACGGCTACTGGAGCATGCCCTTTACTGTACAATTGGAGTGTCTCACTAAAGGGTGTGCTGGAATGCAAACTTGCTAGTTTCAGAACTATCAACTATTATTCATCTCTAGATTGCCTGGTAAGATTGGGCATTGCAGACAACGTTTTGCAGTGATCCCAGTTCTTCCCATTGTGCCATGTTTAGAAAATAATGCTGAGAGAAGATAGCTACTAACTTACGGTGCCCTTCTGGGTTTTCCTCATGTGTGTCATTCTGTTCAACATTTGGAACAGAATCATTCAATCATTCCATTTGGGGAGGTCATCCAGACTTGTGGGGTACTCCTTACCACCCATCTCCAAGGAAGTAGACAGAAATGTTGAAAACTGTCTAAGTTTGAGAGCAGGCTGGATGAAGGAGCTTACATTAAATCAAGAACAAGGTGCTAATCATAAGATTGTATTCCCTTAGAAAGTTCCTTAATATTAGATTCCAGATGAAGCGAACTTGGAAGGATTATTCCTGGTTTGCTAGTTGGAAACCCTCCTTAGCTCCTCAGATTTGTTGATGTATTGGTTTATCTCATCTTCTGCAACATGGGGACACTAAAGAAAGTATCTGAAAGCTTCCGTTGGTACAAAACAGTTCAGCTAACCTTATAACTGGCCTCATATGATGCAAAGATTTATCCTGATTGCCTGGTGCACATAATTGTTTATGTGTCACAATTGAAAGCCTTGATAATTTCTGATAATGAGGGGTCTTTAATTTACTGACATTTCAAGCCCTAAATAGTGTAGAATCTGACTGAAGGATGTTCAACTTCCCTCCATTGTTAATAGCCCATCTGTCTGGCACACCAGAAAGGCTTTGCTGTGAGTTGCTCCCATGCCATGGAACACACCAGCTTTTACCTTCCATTCTCTCAGCATTTCGGAAATGTACAAAGACATATCTCTGTTGCTAGATTTTGAAGGGTTAAGCAATTTTAGATCAAAGTATTAATGCTTGTGTTTGGTTTTTTAAATGTTGGTAGTCTCCTTGAGAATTTGCCAGAATAGAAGGGTGGGGTGTAAATAAATACAGTTCTGGTATATTCAGTAAAGCATCAACGTTTGTCTTAGCGAAATATATGAATCCAGCCCCAGTCTGCCTAGCTAAAACGATCCTTCCTTCCTTCCTTCCTTCCTTCCTTCCTTCCTTTCTTTTCTTTCTTTTCTTTTCTTTTCTTTTCTTTTCTTTTCTTTCTTTTTCTCTATCTATCTATCTATCTATCTATCTATCATTACTCAAATCATCAGCAGCTTGCACTGCTAGTGTGACTGTTTTATTTATTTAAATTAATATTATAGAACATGCAACATTTCCAAGTTAATTGATAAGAATCTTTACGAAGGAGGTCCCCAGCATATACACAACTCTCTAGCTTCCTGCCCAACACCTTTTAGGCTTTCATTTCTGTGCAATGATTTCTACATGCTGGAAGATGGGTAGGTTGAACAATAAATGATTGTATAGTTTAATATAAGGCAGCAGAAAGTTAAAATCTTATTTATTAGGGCTGTGCAAGCTTCGAAACTGGCCTGGAAATTCTTAATCTACAAGCACAATATTTCTTACTTACTCCTTACAACAGTCACCTTTTTTTTGCACAAGCCTGAAAGAAAATGCTACGATAGATGTTCCGTCTTAATAACCTGATTCATTAAAGCAGTGGCTTCTTAGGCCCCTGCAGAAGCCTAAAAAAAGCTCCTTTAAGGAACAGCAGAGAAGGCTTGTCCTTGTATGCATGTGAGATCTCAAATATTTTTTTTCCAAATCACTTTGAAATCCTGCTTAACTATAAGATTTATTATGTTGTTCCTAGGTTGATAGTAATAAGATTTGTAACTAAATTAATAAGATTTCTAAGTCATAATTATGGCTGGACATGGTATGTGAATCCATCTAGTTATGGTTTATTCAGTAAGTCAGGGTTAATCAACCTATGACTTAGTGTGATTAGCCAAGTCATAAGATTATTTATCCATTCATTCATTCATTGTTTCTATTGACTGCTTAGTCCCTAAGGACACTTGGTGATTGGCAAGATACAGTTCCTGAAAAATCATGGTTGAGTAATGTATTCCCTTGCCCACTAGATGGTACTTTGTCCCTTTGTGTGGCAGGCAGGCAGCAGCTCTCTTCCTTAGGTTTGTTCTGGTAGTGGCTGCTTTGCTTTATGCAGAAGCTTCCAGCGATGGCGCCATTTGCTCACATCCAAATGGCAATCTGCGCATAAGAGTGCACATCATGAGGAGGGAGAGAAGAAAGAGGAAAAGTGGTTGTCATTTTGACTTTTCATATTAGGTGCAGAAAACTCTGTTAAACAGAATACAGCTAGAGTTCCAAAGAGAACAATGATGTGTTCCCCGCAGAAAACACTTCAGGCTTATTCAAAGACATTGTGAATTTATGCTGCAATTCCAGGGTACTTTTTGCATGACTATTCCTGTAGTTTCCTTACAAAGATTACAGAACGCCCACAGGGTATTTTGTAGCCTTATCTAGCCTAACTATTGTTTTCAACTCTTAAAATAAATAATAATTCCTTCAAGTCAAGATCTACGCCTGGCGATTTCATGAATGCACAGAGTATTTTTAGCAACAAAAGGGAGATGGTTTGTCTGTGCCCTGTTTAGGGATGTTTTTCAAGTGTCTCTTGCAGATCTTGGAGGCCACCCAGCTCTATATTAACTTCCAAGCCCAGATGTAGTCACATGGGTGCTAGCACTTTTTAGAGAACAGCAAAAAGCCGTAGAGAAGAAGAGCAGTGCAGTTTTCAAAGTATGAAAGAAAAAAAGAGTGCAAATACAATCGTAAAATGGCTTGTGATTTCTATGACTATTAATATGATCAGACTCCAGCTGGGTTTAAAAGCTGGGAGCAGGATGATCAGAGCCTGATCATATCAGGATGACTGTAGAAAAATACAAATGAAGGTGAGAGATCCTTGGTGCTCTCTGAGCTTGGTTGATTTCTTGCAAAGATTTCATTACCCGAACTAAGTAGCATCATCAGTGATGGCAAGAAAGCAACCAAGTGTCTGCAAGAAAATAACCAGGCTCACAGAGCACCAAGGACCCCCTCATTTCAATTCTAAGCTACAAATATTCTCCTTTATTGGTACAAATGAAGGTGCTAACAAGTTGAGGCTTATGACAATTGCACAAACACATTCCTCGCAGTGAGCTATATCCAAAGTTGAATGAATAGATTCCTGGGAACATAGCAGGAATTCCTTTGCTCTCCCTCTCCTTGAATCTGCTCAGGCCTAAATATGCTCTATTTTTATAAGGACTGTGACTATTTCAGAGGATATTTGAAGCATGCCTTTTCATGAATGCATCAACTGGGGTTAAAAATCTGATCTGCATGCAGAACATCATTCATCAACATGAATGACAAATCAAATATAACAAAATAAAAATGGATACAAAAATAGTCACATTAATTAAACACACATACCACACACACATGCATGCACATACAAACACAAACCAATTGGGTGCAATTTGTTTGGTTTAGCTTATTGTGTGAACCTGGTCATTTAACAATACTATGCGTGTGAATTCAGTCTCTGTGGCTTGCAAAACAGGTATAAAAGAAAAATTAGTGCAATATGTGAGTTCAGTATACAGTTTTGAGAAAAGACAACATTGCCAAACTCAGACCCCCATGATATATGAAGATGTTTGGGGTGCCTGAGGCACAAAAATAATACAGGTAGTCTTCAATTTAAGACCAATTGTTTAGCAACTATTCAAAGTTACAAAAGATCCCCCCACAAGCTACCAATTTCAAAGTTACACTTGCTGCAGCACCCCAATAGTCATTCACCCTTACGAACAACTGCAGACACTGCAGTGGGGCCCTCCCACCTACCTGCCATTCATCCAGGTCCCTACAGATCTTGGGCCTGCTATCTCCTATGGGTCCCTGCGAGGTTTGGGCCTCTTCCCTACCCATCATTAGCCGTTTTGCACTTATCTTTTGAAGATCTCCAAAGTTCTGGCCACTCTGTCCTTCAGCATCCCTAGGTTGCACAGCTGTGACATAGAGATTGTAGAGAATGGCTCGTCCAGGGACAGGAGTCAAACAGGGACTTAGTCTAGAATCTATATGTGGGCACAAGAGGGCAAAGTCCTAAGCCTTGAATATCATTGAACCACATCTAGCCTCATCCAGGTGCAAATCATCAATCCAAGAAGATTCCTGTGTATAAGCTTGAGCAATAAATCAATTAATTGATTTTTCCATGTATGGACCAGGTTGTTTGTGCCTGTTGGAGACCTTAGGTAATTGCGTGATTGGAGTGGGAAAAGGCCCAAGCTCTGCAGGGACCTGTTCAGGGACAGAAAACCTGTAGGGACCTGATGGGGTAGGAAAGCAGGCTCAAGGGCTTTGGGGACCCTGAGGGGCAAGAAGCAGAGCACGGGCTCCTAGAGGATGGGACAGGCTTTGGAGGCCTGGGATAGATCACATTAGGGAGAGCAAGGAATATGGTGATTAAGAGAGGCAATCTCACTTAATGACCATCTCAACATGTGACCATAACAGGCAGGCTCCATTACCATCATAGATAGAGGAATACTTACAAAAACATTCGTTGGTTATAACAATTATGCGGTTAAAAAATAGTTTATTCCGCAAAGGAAATTCCCATCTCTTATCATGAGACAGAGCTTTGCAACCAGTTTCTCTGCTTACAACACAATTTTGCAAATCTTATTTGCAAAGTTCCCCTTTGGTGGTTTATTTGTTGCTATTTATTTACCATAGTAGTTAATCACTCTTCAAGCAACCCCAGAGTATTCTTCAAGCGATGCTCAGAGGATATGGATTGTACTTAAATAAAATAATTGTTTTTTTTAAATTTCTAACACATAGATATGTCTGGGGGGCGGGGGGGAGATATAGGATGTCTAGTTATTTGCATAATTATTAAACATTGCATATTTATTTATTTATTTATTCCATTTGTATCTCCCCAAAATCCAGAGGCACTCAGTAGCAATAATAGGACTGAAGTGGCATTATTGTGGCTTCTACCAGGGGTTCATGACCTAACATCCATCTTTTTTTCCAAATAAGAAAATACTCTGTTTTATCAGCGAGCTGCGCCTTCCTTCAATTCCATTTTCTGTGTTATGCTTGATACAGAATTTTATTCACATTGAGCATATTCTTTATTTAATGCATGTTTATATTGCTTCCTATGCAAATACATCTCAAAGTGGTTTACCAACTACAGAATGCAACCATAAAAACAATCGTTTGAAGCAATATATCCAGTAAAATATATTCAACAAGAAGGAAAGAGAATCCAAAGACACATACCTGTTGGCATCCCATCCATGTGGGGAAAAGCCCAATGAAGAGACAAGTCTTTAGTAGGTGCCTAAGTAATAAAGAATCACAAGTTTCAGAAGGAATTTATATTCCAGAATATCAGTGCCCCAATCAACTAGACCCACAAGTACCAGTTCTCTGTGACTGTTACAGAAGACAACGTGAAACAAGGGCAGGGATTCAGTTGTGCATTTGCCATCTTTAAATTTTTGATATTTGCTTTACCCCTCTGAGGTCTCTGGTCCAATTGGATAGACAGAAAGCCTGAGATGAAGGTTTCCTACAGTGGTTCATTGAATCACTGCAGTTGTTAAGCAAATCTAACTTCTTCCATAGACTTTGCTGGTAGGAAGCCAGCTGGAAAGGTTACAAATGGTGACAGTGCTGTTATCATAAATACATGCCAGCTGCCAAGTGCCCAACTTTTGATCACATGATGGGGGGGATGCTGCAACAGTCATAAGTGTGAAAACTGGTCATTATTTTCTTTCCCCTGCCATCGTGATTTCGAACAGTTACTAAACAAATGGTGGTAAATCAATGATTACCTATATATCCATGTCCCGCTTTGGGGCAGTCCTGTCTGCTTATTGTTTTCGATTCTGATCCATTCTTCTTCAATTAGCCCCATCCTCTTGACCTCTAGGCCAACTAATGTAAGGGTGGGTGGCAGGGTAGGGAAAAGGAAGATTTGAATGGTGCATTGTAATAGGTTGGGACATGAAAATATTTCATCCGCATGTGTGGGAAAGCTTTTTGTTTGGTTTAGGAAGCAATTAGGACTAAAAACGTTACCATATTCTGAGCCATGTGTGTCTTTCTCTGTGTGTCTGTATAAATACAAAGTATAAGTGTAAAACCAGATTTTTTAATGATATTTTGTCACAATCAATAGTGTTGTTTCCCTCCATGTGCTGACATGTCTCAGGGAGAATACTTGATTGTATCCTTTTAAGCAAAAATACAGTCATTTGTGAAAGACAGAAGTGGAAAGAAAAGGAAATCAGCTTTTCTTAATGAGAAAAGTGGAGCTGAGTGCCAAACGGATTTATTCATGAACATTGTTGGACAGGAGAACAGAAATTGTTATGTTTTCTAAATGGAAAAAAATGGCTATCTACATGGTTCTTTATAAAAGGGGTAGTGCTATAGCATTATGGCCATTAAGGGGATGGGTCCTTGGAAGGAAAAAAGCCCAAAACAAAATATGGAATTATCATTTTATTAAGTCCAACAAATTTACAAAAATTGTGCAAGTGTTTGAGATTCAAAAATCCCCTTTAAAATCTATGATTTTTGAACCTCAAACGCTTGAGGTTTGATTTTGTATTTTTGTTGGACTTTTTGTAGTTTTGTTGGACTTAATAAAATAAATAAAATCTATGATTTTAAAGCTGTGTCTACCTAGGGAGTTTTCATGTATACATTCTGAGTCTTAGCCAAGTGATATTAGATTGTGATTTTAAAAATTCTAAAAAAAAATTCTAGGAAGACACACCAAAGAAATGAAATTGAAATAGTGCTTTAAGAATACCTAACGCTATAACAGATGGATTACAGCCTATATGTTTTTAATCACAATCTTGAGAAAGCAATTTGTAGGATCCAGAAAGGAGAACCAAACAGTAAAACTGCATTAATCAAAAGTTCAAGGTTCCAACAGGCTCTAGTTCATTAATATAACTGATGAAGCCCGGTGTATTGCAGTGTTCTTCTACTTTGCCTTTTTCTTCACTTTCCTAGTTTAGTGTACTGATTAAGGTGTTTATCCTCGATTGGGACGTTTCAAGTTCAAATCTATCAGCAGCTGTGGAAAATGCCTTCCAGTATTATTATTATTATTTTGGTAGGGGGGGTAGAAATGAAAGAAGACACCCTGTAAACCACTTTGAGCACCTAGAGCAGGGGTGTCAAACTCACGGGCCGGATGCGTCACATGCTGGCCCTGCCCCCGCCCAGTTTAGCAAAGGGGGGGAAAGTCTTGATAGGTCACAACTCCCTTGACCTAGAGGAAAGATAAGATCTGTATGCAGTACAGATGAAATAGTCGTGGTTGGCTGTTGAGTTATTGCAGATTTCCAATAAGCCTCGCTAGATTCCAGTAGAACAGAACTTGATTTTAATGTAGTCTGGTCCATAAGAAATAGGTGAATATGTTATATTCATGAATTCCTCAAGTAAAATCCTGACATTTACAAGTCAGTTCTGCTTTGGCTGACATACACTCCTAATTGCTTTTGCATGTAAGTGGCTTTAGTATAAAATTTATCTCAGTGTTAACAGAACTTTTTATTTTAAGACCTAATTTTCCCTTGTTTCTTTGCCACAATGTTTAAATAGTAGATGCTTCTTTTTTTGTCATCTACTAATGTATTAAAATAGCCGATGCAGTAGATTTTCTGGAACAGACATTTCTGTTAAACAGTTTTGGCTAGCTGTCTGGATCCTGCAAGTCTAAATGACCTCCAAATTTTTATTAAAGATACCCAGTCTAGGTTCTGTAACAGATACTTATCTTTCTCTCTCTGTTTCAGTTAGTATGTCAGATACTTCGTCTAGCCAGGGCATAGGTTATGAATCAAATACACACACTCCAAAATCCAGACAGAGTCTGATTTAAAACAGATTATAAGACATATTCCAAAGATTTATAGCAAGGCTATTCAGTGGCATCTTCAGATAATTTGCTGCTTAATTGAGCAATTGACTCAGATCCTTATAAATAGAGCAAGACACAAATGGCTTTCCAAAATTCTCCACCAAACCTTCAAAGAAATTGGGTGGATAATTTCTTAGAATTTCTCCAACAATTTCTCAAGGGTAGGAATGCCATTTATTGCAGTAAAACTGTGAAATCACCACTCCTAACATTCCTCGCTATTAACTGTAATGGGTAGGATGGCTGTTGTAAGATATAACAATACCTAAAGGGTCACAGACTTTATAACCAGTTTTCTTATCTTAAAAGTTTTATTGTTGTATCTAGCCAAATAGTCACTTTCAGGACTCAGGTTAGAATTCTGTGTCTTCTTGCACAAGATGCATTGCGTAGTAGTCCATTAAGGCTACATATTAGAACATTTTCACTGATGATAAACTAGCTTTAACTATATTTTGCTGATTAAGTCTAATTTGATTGCTTATTGTACCCTATGATTATTATTAAGTAATTTTACCTAATACTATTACCTTTTGATTTTTGACTCTTGACGAATGTATCTTTTTTTTATGTACACTGAGAGCATTTGCACCAAGACAAATTCCTTGTGTGCCCAATCACACTTGACCAATAAAGAATTCTATTTCCTCATTTGGGCAAAACATTAGCCAATGTGTTGGTCTCCAGCAGTTGTTCGGTTCCAAAACTCACTAGTTCTAGCCACCATGGCCAACAATAAGGGATATGGAAAGTGAGTTGAAGTTTTGGAAGGCCACATGGTGCTCATCCTGAGAAAAATATGATTGATCATAGACAGCAGACAACAGGGAACATGTTTAAAGCCTTAACTTTGGCATGGGAACAACATTATAGAACAGAGGTTTGCCAACTAGACTGGTATAGACTATTCTAATGTATATAACTCCTTAGCTTCAGTATGGCACTACCGTCCCCAAAATACCTGTTAAATTGACATCATACTGGTGCATGCAGTATGCATGCAGGTCTTTATAGGTTAATACTGCTGGTATTAACCTATAAAGCCCTGCATGGCTCGGGTCCGGGGTACTTGCAGGAGCACCTCCTACCAGCATTGAGGTCTGATCGCCGGGTACGCTCCCATAGGCAGGCCCTCCTGGGAGTGCCGTCGGCCAGACAATGTCGGTTGGCGGCCCCCCGGGGGAGGGCCTTCTCTGTGGGGGCACCCACCCTTTGGAATCAGCTACCTCTAGAGCTGCGTTTGGCCCCGGACCTGCACTCCTTCGGCCGTGATCTCAAGACTTGGCTGTTTGTACAGGTTGGCCTGGACTGAGCAGGTTTAATTTAAGGTTATTTTAATTGATTTTATAATTGGATTGAGAATTTGATAAAGATGTATTTATTGTTTGTACATTACATGTAAGCCACCCCGAGTCCCCTCGGAGATGGGGTGGCATATAAATCATGGATGGATGGATGGATGGATGGATGGATGGATGGATGGATGGATGGATAGATAGATAGATAGATACTGAGAAACCTGAATAGAGTTTAGCCTTTTTTTCTCAAAATATCTTCCATATAATCTCGTGTAAATAAAGACAGAACTGATAGAATCCAGCTTTCTGATTCACTGTTTAGGTCCAGGATATCATATATTTTCACTTTGTTTCCATAAAACTGAATGCAAGTATTCAAGGAGAAAGAAAGAAAGAAGAGGAGGGAGCAGTCTATGGATAAACATCCAAACAAGACTTCTAGAGTAAAGATGTACACAAAATGGAAAGTGTTTTGTTCCAGACGTTCTACCAAAATCTTCTGGATTATATATAGTTCACCAGGCACAAAATCTGCAACATTTTTATGTTTGGGATTTTGACCATAATAAAACCTTATAGTGATTTTATGAGGAAGGTAGGATAAGGAGAATATGCATTGCCTTTCCCCAGGGGTGGGATTCAATTGTTTTTAACAACCGGTTCTGTGGTCGTGGCTTAGTTGGTAGGCGTGGCTTGGTGGTAATGTGACTGGCTGGGCATGGCCAATTCAACATCACTCACATCGAGGCACGCATCTCCTCACCTGGCCTCTCATGACCATGGGGATGCTGCAATAGTCGTAAGAGTGAAAAATGGTCATAAGTCACTTTTTCTCAGTGCCATTGTAACTGTGATTGGTCACTCCACACAAGCAAAGTACCAGCAAAGGAGGAAAAAGAACTCCAGAGACATTCCTGAGACAGGAAGTCTAGTCCTGCCAAGAATGTAATAAGGGTTAATGGAGAGGCAGCTTCTGTAAGCAACACCAGAATGTTTCCTTCCTGCCTTCCTTACAGGATTAGGCCAGTAATTTCTTCTAACAACCGGTTCTCCCAACTGCTTAGAATGTTAACAACTGGTTCCAGCGAATAGGTGCGAACCTGTAGAATCCCACCCCAACCTTTCCCCCCCACCCTTGTCCTACTCAGGAGCTTTCAGTACTGTATTACCATACCCCACAGGTCATTTGTCCCTCAGCCTGCTGTTTCCCTTACTACCCCTCTGTCAGACTTTTCAGGTAGACACTGCAGGGAATCCAGAAATGTAACTTTTTTGTTATACTATGTATCACAGATTCTTGAAAGCTTGCCTCAAAAGTTCAGTCTGTTTTTAAGGAGACCAATTTTAAGGCACAGCTGTTCAAACTGTTCATACATTTTCATAGTGCATCAAGAGGTAGATGTCTTTTTATACAGCCATTTAGCAGCTATGATTGAAGTGATCCACAAGATATTAGCCATAGGGATTTTCTTGGCTTTCTGTTTAGACAGAATGCAAGAGAATAAGACTTTGCCATTGAAGTCTTATCATTATCAGAAACCCACTGAACTGTAAGAAACACTGTTTGCAAACAATCTCTGTCTTTGATATCAAAGAACATCTGCGATGGCGTAATAAGCACAGTTGTAAAAATAACAGGCTTTGATTTCACCCCTCAGTTAAGTAAACATAACCACCTCCTATAGCCTTGAATACAGAATGTCACACTTTCTGGTGCCTTTTAGCCAGAAACTAACTCACTCTCTCCCCCCTGTTATATTTCATGAATTTTATGTATGTTTTGCTATGCAGCACCTGAGATTTGAGGTGCATTTGTTGCTTCACTCTATATCTGAGGTCCCATTTATTCAATAGGATTTGTTCAATGTGAACGAATTAACTGTTTGGATTCACATAACATATGAAGAGAAACTCGAATATACTCCATTTTGGCTTGTGCAATGGCTGACTATCTCTTTTTCTCTTCCTACTAGCTACCTTACTTGGATGCTTACTTTACAGATAGTATTTGTAATCTTCCCCAGTTATACTGACTCTAAGGAATGTCTACTACAAAAATAGAGCATAATGAAATAATAACAGAGGCAGTCAACTCCAACCACCTAAAACTAAAGGCATGCTTGAACAGTTCAGTTTTCAAGTGTTTACAAAAAATGTTAGGAGGGTCAAGGTCAAATGTACCTTTTAGGAAGAGAACACTTAAGGTAATCTGACTGCCCATTCTGTACCAGCTGCAGCTTTTCACTCACCTTCAAAAGGAGTCCTACTTAACAATCTCTAGCAGTGGTTTAGCTACATAGCAATCAGGCATAAATTACTACTGCAAAGGAATCCTAGCCTAGGTAAGACACACTGGTTGGAGCAATAGGTCATACCTTCCACTTCCTGCTCCAGTAGGAATCATAAATCCTGGGAAGGGTGGTCTCCCCAAATCTCATTGAGGGACTTACAACCTTCACACTATAATATTTTTAGAATAGTATTTTTATAAACAAAGCATTTTCATCTGAACTCAGTAGAAGCAAAATAAAAACATAACAGACCAAAATCAACAATTCAATAATTTGTAACATTTCCAAATCCTTGTATACTTAATTTAAAATCACCAATACATACTTGCCACTGCAAAGAAAGGCTATTGCCGCTTCATAAAAATCCTGTAGAAGGAATATTTTAGAACCTCTTTTAACCTCAGAGGATCAGAATGCAAACATAGTTCAAGGAGGAGCTGATTTTGAAGGACAGGAGCTAAATGAGAGAAAGATCTAATATGTAAAGTGGCAATTCTGTTGGAAGGAAAAACTAACCAAACCTGATTTTATGAGTGAGACAAGCTCAAAAGAACATTAACAGTAATCAGGTTATTCAAATAACTGGGTGTTCCTGTACAAACGGCTCAAAGGTTAGCCTCAAAATTTTAAACTGGTTACAGGTAATTATCAAGACCAATGTGAGTAGATAACTGAAAGGTTTATGGGTATACAGCAGCTTTGTCGTGGTAGCATTTAATCTGACCTTGTTTCTTCCATACAATTCCTAACAGCCCTCAAAAACTAGTATAGAACTTCTACATCTTGGGCTTGGTCTGGGATGGAAAAAGTCATCCACATAGAGATGATGCCAAACTGATAGATGACCTTCCCTAGTGATTTCCTGCAGAAGTTGCATAGACTGAGAACTTGAAAGCAGGAAACTTTTTGTTGATCTATCAGCCAGTTTTAGAGCTTTTCCAGCTGAATGGGAGAATACAAATATTTTAAATGAAGTAATGAGAGTAAAATTCAGATTTTGACTCTGCCCACAGTCTCCATGGTCTACTTGCATCTTACTATGTTTTATCCTTGCTCTCTTTTTACTTTTGGGTCAGAAATCTAAAAAGAATACAAACAATAAAAAGAAGCCACCCCTCAATAGGTCTAAGCAGGAAATTGGGCTGCAGGACTTCTATAAAGTACTTCACTTAAAAGCAGGAGGGGAAGCAATATATTATGTTCATCAATATTTTTGTCCTGTATTTGCATTGTGGTTTTAAAGATGCCATATATGCTTTGTCCATAAGCAATACGTATCTAGCTTATCTTTTGTATTTATGTGTGTGAGGGTGAGTGCATGCCTTTGATGTTGACTTCTAGTGAGTGCCTTGACTAGTCCCTGCAGTTTTCTAGGCAAGGTTTTCCAGAGGTGGTTTGCCATTGCCTCCTTCCTAGGGCTGAGACAGAATGACTGGCCCGAAGTCACCAAACTGACCTTGTGCTTAAGGTGGGATTCAATCTCCTGTTTCTTTGCTGGCACCTTAATCAGTACAATATGGCAAACTGGCTCTCTTGTCATAGTAGGGCACTTCTTAATAATACTAATAGTAATTCTTTAGGAACTCAGTTTTCCATTGTCTGCAGAGTGCAGTCAAAAGAGTCAAGTGAGTGGCTGTGATTATGTACTTGAGGCTGCCATCTTGATTCTTTTGACCACTTCTCCTTTGATGTCCCTGCCTATTGAGCTCTTCAGTTCAGTTCAGGGACTGGCAATTTGAAATAGCTAAATAGCACTGTTAAGGCCTTAAGGATAGGTGTGCATCAGGGCTTCTGGGCAGGAGAAGAAAGCAGAGAGAGTGGAGGACGTGGATTGTGCTAAAGGGAAGAGTTCACTGCTAATATAGCAGTGATAACAGGAGCAGTAATCTAAGCCTTCGGTGCCTTTAATATAAGCAAAAGCCAGTAAACACTTTCTGATAATAACCCTGAGAAATCAAGAACAGGTTGGTGCAGACAGAAGGATTCTTTCTGGCAACAGAGGGCAGGGAGCTTATGAAATTACCCCCCCGCTTTCTGGTTGGCAGGAAATCTTTAATATGTATTGTTCTGAAAAACAAAACAGAAGGTCCTTGGCCTTTCTCCCGTTATTTGGCCTTTTTTTTCCCCTTTTGTTTTCTCTAATTGTTCTTGTAAGTCTGTATGTTTGTGCTTGAAAGACCTGACAATGCCCATGGTAATTTCTCAACACACTTCCTGTGTTTTGGCATGTAGAAAACCTGGTCCTTAGGTCTCACTTCCCGTTGCAGAGACACTTTCTGGAACAACAGAAGAAGATGGCTGTCTGTGTTAGGGGCAGAGAATAGGTTACATCACCACAATGGTAGGAGACTCTTGTTTGGTCTTGATTGTCTTCAGGAGAAGAGGGGGAAGAAAGAGAAAGCTGGTGTCAGGAGCAGTAGAATTGGAGTGACTCAATACCAAAAAGCAGCACATTTTTGAGAGCTGACTCATTAGCTATTAGGAAAAATTTCCAATCACATATTTTCCCAGAGAGGTAAACAAGGTCATCACAGTTAGCAAGATCCTGTTTACCTGAGAATGGACATGTTTTTCATTGAGATAAGAATACTCATAAAACTTGGTATGAGTCAATAAAGTAGAGGTGTTGTATTTTACCTGGGGAACTGAAAGTTTCTTCATCAGATATATTTCATAAAGAGCCAATGACATTTGTTTCAGCCAAATTCAGAAAGTGCTGTGAACATAAATACAATATGGACCACAAGATTTTTTTTGCATTACACATGCCTCTCATCTTATTCCCTTCTTGTATGAACAAGGAAAAGGAATAAATACAGTTTATGCAAAGTAAATTAAATCTTATATTGAAACATGATCTGAGTTTTGCAAATACAATTTTACGCTATTGTTGACGCAACAAGATAGTTGAGATAATGTTTCTACTGCTTTTTAAAATACAAAATAAAAATCTCACACAATTTTATACGAGGACAGGGAGTAAAATATTACATGATACTCTCTCATATCCACTTGACACTGATGATAAGTTTTGCAATAAAAGTTTAAAATGCTTTGCAAATGAAACATGGGCACCTTGACATACGAATAAGACAGGATTTATTGAGAATTACATGAGAATTTACCTGCTACACAAAATAAATGAAGATTTATTTTTCTTCTAAACACCCATAAACTAAATGATTTTAGAAATGGCTTATAATGTGGAATGCTTCAGTAAATCAGCTTTTCCAAATTATTGTTCTCCTTTAGATATTGGTTAGAAAGTCTGAAACTGTAATTAATTATATTGGTGGGAGGATTGGAGAAAATTGCTTTACTGGTAAGAAATTCTAAAACTAATTAATTACATTGGTAGGACATAAGATTGGAGAACCTTGCTTTACTGAAACAGTCCTCTGCACAAAACCTGCAGTCAAATAGGTTGGATATATTCTCATATAACATTTAGTAAGGATTTATTAAACAATGATTGAACAAGCCATTGGACTTCCAAATGATGGTCTCTATCTGTCTATCCTTCTAAAACGTCAGCAAAGTAAAGGTTCAAATAATAATTTATTATCAAAAATAAATCTTACCTCCTTTTATGGATTGATTTATATATTAGGCTAAGCCAAAACTCAAAAGAACAGTTTACATAGACTAATGTTATTTATTTGTCAGGCCACGATGTCTTCTTATTTCAATGTGACTGATGTTTTTGTTTGGATAGCAACATGCTTTGTTCTCTTTGCATTTATACATAGAAATTATATATGAGTTATGGGTAATCTGGTTGAACATTAGATGGCAACAAAGAGAAAGAAACAACTTGTGGCTGCCACTTCATGGTTGTCTAGATTTCTGCAGTCCATATATGGTAGCACACCTTATATTCCACTTTTATGACAGCTAACAGTTGCTGAGCCCTGGCCAAATATTTTTACCAAGATAATATGTCCAGAGTTTTAATGATCAAACTGATTGCCACATGATTCATCAACATCTAGATGCTGACTGGGTGTTTTTTCCTGATAACAAGACTTGCCTCTTCTATGGCTCTGCACCCCCTTGTTGGAGTATATCCTGTCCTTGTCCTCAGCTCTAGCTGGAGCGGGAAATTGTAGAGTGACTTCACATTCCTGGAATTTTTGGCAGACAGTCAAGGACCTAACTATAGCTAAGTGGCTTTGCGGGGGACAGCGTAGCACACCACAGCACTAACTAGATGTACCTGGAAAAACAACTTGCCCTTGAGTGACCAGTCACAGCGGTATGAGCCATTATTGCCCCCCTCAAAATGAGAATCCAGCTGGAAGGCTATAGAGTTGTCAATGCTGCAAGCAAGTTGTATAAATTGTTCAAAAGAATACTTTTCATATGCAACCAATCCACAGTGTGTAACTGATTTTTGCTTGCTTTTCAGTTGAGGAAATATGTTATTTTCATTTCAAAGTATGAAATTAAGGACCGAAGAATAACAAATATGACTAGTCTTAATGAGATTTTGATGTTCAAACCTAGCAAGAGTCATTGCTTTTGTCCTGCTTGATTCTGCATAATGCTAAAAAGAATTACTGTAACTTCAGATGTTTAACATCTGTATTTACTCATGTATATAGATTCAACAATTATAGAACCATTTTATTAATTTTTGAGAACTGGTTTGTAAACTAGAGCTTATTCCAAGAAGCTGGATCTACATATACATAAATGGGAGAGATTTGATTATTTGATTTCCAACTAGCAGTATGAAAATGAGATTATCTGATCCAAAACTGATATATCTTAAGAGGCTTCTGTGAAACTGAATTCTTAAAGGAACAGGGTAAAATTGTTTTTGTATACCATCCACATTATGATCCCTGGCACCAATGACAGTAACACTGATAACACTTTACAAATGTAAAAAGTATCCAAAAAAAATGCCTATTCACTTAAGGAGAGTCAATTCTTCATTTCAATTTTGAAAGAAACACCAAAAGACTTGAACTGAGAATTAAAGGGTGAATTTACAGTAAATTCTTAAGGTATTTGGTTTGGTTGTAGGCTCTTTGAACCTAGCCAACTGTGATTTATTTAATAAATGATGCTTAAACAAACACACAACATAGAAACCCACATTAAAAATTAACTTTGTTCATTAGTCAGAGGCTGATGTCTGCATAGGCACAGTTTAGATGCTTACTATGAGGACAAGTAGAATGCTTGATTATAATTTCTTTTATTAATAGCTTCATGCAATAAAACATGTTTAGCTATACTAGTGTTGAAAGAAATATCCTTCTGGGTTCAGTTCCAAGTGGGGAAAAAGACACTGGAAACATGGAGGCTGCTTGGAAAGTTTAATGGTGAACAGGACCACATGGCCTGGAGCTCCAGAGAAGGATTATCACATGCTTCAGGTTGAGAAAGGAAAGGAAAAAAGGCCGAGGTGCTGAGAGTACCTGGGTTTATACCCTCTGTTGGGCCCCACCTTAGTGTTTCCTGTTCCTGTGTAAGAAATGTATCCCATTGGCTGTCAGATTCCCAGGGGTGGGGGTCTTAACTAACTTTCTAGACTTTGTCTGGACCACATGGCTTCACCTGAGTGCTGGCCAATGCAATCTTCCCAGATGCCATGTAGTGAGATGGGTAATCCTATCATGTTCTGAGGACCATGTCTTTATCCCATCACCCTGGAGCTAAAGGGGGGGCAGGGAGCTACAGGAAGCTGCTTTGTCTTTAAAACATGTTTCTCCTTTTCTCATCCAGGGAAATACAATATTCTGCCTTTTTAATATTTACTAGAATATTTCATTTTTCTAGGGGAGGGGTGGGTGCTAACTTCCTACACTAGTAACAATGGAAAATGTAAAAACAGAGTAAAATTTGGAAAGTTAGCAATAATTTTCTTAAAACAGGAATGGAAAGTCTCTGAACCTTCAAATATTAAATGCCAGGTGGCATGGCCACTTTTCAGAATTGCAAAGAAAATGAAATGTGAAAAATCAAAGGTCTACTTGTATATGATTCATAATGCAAACCATTCCTCAATCTTAGTGACTTGTACTCGTTTCTAAGGGGAAGGTCACAGTACACTGAGACATACACACCCCATGCCAGAGAAGAAATTCTTCGTTATAAAGCTCTATCTTTCTAGTGAAAGAGAGGAACTAAGAGCCTGCATGGATGGATTTTAGAAATATTCTATACAGGAACATCCATCAGGGGTTGTCTAACAATATTAACTAGCTAGCATAACAAAGTTGGTATGGGAATTCTAAAAGTAATTCTCCGTGGGATTCTAATGCATGCATTCCATTGTATACTTTCTTAAAACTCTTATTTAGATATGGAAAGAAAAGTAATTGTTTCAATAATTTGACATTGAGGATACAAGTAAAGTATGTATTGATTCCTTTCAGTTTTGAGAATTCAGAAATGGTTATTTCTATCAAACATTAATTAAATATTAATGATTGCATGGATTTGGTTTTTTTGATCTATTTAAAATTGCACCGATGCCTGTATTATGAGGGTTTTTAACAATATCATTACCAATAAAATACATAATGCTGATATTTTTCACTCCAAAATAGCTATAGTGAAGAAATGTATTCATAGCAATGCTGATGCATGACTATATATCTGTTATTATGTTCCTAATTAGGATGCCAAAACCACAGCAAAAATCCTACTATTTCTTTTCCAGTTTTGATCCAAACTGGTGTTTTATGCCTAGATTATAATTAGGTATAATGTAC
The DNA here is from genome assembly GCA_009733165.1 of Naja naja. Taxonomy (NCBI): domain Eukaryota; kingdom Metazoa; phylum Chordata; class Lepidosauria; order Squamata; family Elapidae; genus Naja; species Naja naja. The sequence continues at coordinate 23,280,676 of CM019154.1, read as the reverse complement.
CTAATACCCTTAGATAATGATTAAAGAAACCTGCAAGTTTGAGGGATAACATTTTTTACTGCATTGCGACATAAAATAAACTGGTATCAAGGGACTTGGATGGTTTAAAGCTGCTGGTAGTTGCTAGGCAACAGCATTCTGTTCACAGGCTGATGGATTGATCAATTTCCTTAGTGATAGTGTTGCAGAGCTAAGAATGTGTTTGATGGAATAGGTGATCATTTATTAGCAGTTAGAACCTTGTTCATAAATATATTGTAAATGTACTGAAATTTCAAATATCAATACTTTGCTTTAGAGATAGGCTCTTAAATTGGCTGGTATTCCTCAATCTTGAGAAAGCTGCCTCAAGCTTGACTAAAGAATTCTGGGAATTGAAGTCCATGCATCTTCAAGTTGCCCAGGTTGAAAATGGACTAGGCAACATGGCGGTTCCCCACCCCCCAATACATGTGACCAAGAATGCCTTGTCCCAGTCTGAAAGATTGACCACAGAGATTTATATTTGACTCCTCTCAATTCTGCTGGGCCACATTAATAAGAACAGTTTCAGCCCTGTTAAAAGTGTGAATGTAAAGGTAGTTTTGCAGCTATAAAAAAATGAAGCTGCTTTTCACCATACACCAAAAGCAAACAATAATAACTCCTTCTGAGAAATCCTTTTGGAATGGACAAATTAAATAATTTTAAAGCAGAAGTGATATTTTCTGTGGCTTATTCTGGATCTTCCTCTTTTAGACAAGTCTTGCTTCCTTGCTCCCCATCTATGATTTTAGTAACTTTTTGAATGAAAGGCAGTTTCCTGAACTCTTAATATTTTTAAAAATTGTAGAGAACTAGAAAATGAAAAAGAACTAAATTATGTATTCACCAGTTGCAGGTCTATGTATTTGCAGAGATGAGGATATGTAACAGAAAGAAAAAGAAGGATTTTAAATTGTCATGCAAGGAACAGGATTTATAATGAACTGAAAATATATTTTTAGAAATCTCCACTCAGAAAATGTTCATGATGTTCTAAGAGCACTTCTTAATGGCCTACGGCTTTGATGCTGATTAATTGTTAGGTCTCTTATCATCAAAATGCAACTCAAGATGATGCTGAAAATATATTTAAAAAATCAAATGTCCTGAATTGCAGTAGGGCCCATCGATTCTAAAAAGTGTGCAGGGTGGTTACCCTAGATTTTCTCCTAATTCCTCTCCTGTATTAGTTATTTGGGGAAGAAGTTTTCTAGTAGTGTTTTTTAACCTTGGCAACTTTAAAATGTGTGAAATTCAACTCCCAGAATTCTCCAGCGAACTTGTGTGTTAAATTGTGGAAATTGAAACACAAGGACAGTTTTTCCCCGAATGCCATCACTCTGCTAAACAATAATTCCCACAACACTGTCAAATTACTTAGTAAGACTGCATTACTATTATTCTTCTCATCTCTTCCCACTTATGACTATAATTGTGTTGCTTGTATATTTATAATTTATATTGTTTTATTTGTTTCCTAGTATGATTTGATTGCTTATTAGTAACCTATGACTATCACTAAGTATAGTATCTTATGATTCTTGATGAATGTATTTTTATTTTATTTTTTTCTAATGTACACTGAGAGCATATGCACCAAAGACAAATTCCTTGTGTGTCCAATCACACTTGGCCAATAAAGAATTCTATTTGATTCGACTCAATTTGATTCGATTATCAATAGATGGCAATGATAGTGCATGAAATCATAGATCAGGGTTTCTAAACTCTTCAGCTCATCAACCCCTTTATAAAGTTTCAGATTTCTCATAAATTCTCAAACATTTATTATATGAAAATAATTTAATAAATACTATTTTAGCCATTAGTACTGTTACTACTATTAATAATAATGAAAATTCAAGGTCATTATTGACCCCATGAATAGTCCCATCAACACTTTGGGGTTGATACTGACCACTTTGGGAAACTCTATTATAGACCATATGGTACTGATATGGTACTAAAGATAAGACAATAAATAAATATTGTTATTTATTTATTAGTTTTATGCTATGAACAAGGACATCCATGGGGATAAGAAAAAATCAAGATGGAAGCTGCAATTGTACCTCTTTTTGCATATATTACCTGTCTAGAAAATAAGGAATCTTCACATTTTAACCTGCAGAATACTGTGGGGTAAATTAGGTTGTAAGATAGTGACTAATCTAGAGTCACTCATGGACCTTCAATCATAATTGCTATAGACTCCCTAGACCGGGTGTTTCCTTTTATGGTATGTCTGATTTCTCTGGGTTTCCTCTTTCTTCTGAACTATTTTCCCTTCCTTTCTCTGTGTCACTAATGCTTTTCATGGTGCTAAAATTAAACATTAGCTAGTACACTTCTGCAGTGACAGTGTTGCAATCTTCACTGATTTGATTATTTGCTTTTCTGCAATATATAAAGACAATAGTACACAGAAACTGCTTGGGTTGAAATTTCCTCTTTCAATTCTGCAATCGCTTTCTCATACTGATTCAGTCCTAAACAAATAGAAACAAACTGGAGTGAGGAGGTGGGACTATGATGGAGTTTCATAGGAAGAAGACTATTCTGAATGTAGAAGGGACACAGCAAAGGAGCCCCATCAGGTTCACAGTCAGGGAATTTTCTTTGTAAACTTTTTGCCCTTTTGATAATGCCTGATGGCATTCATATTTATTCCCTTTTCTTCCCTCCTGGACTTAAGATGTAAATAAATTAAGTTTGGGACTTGTTAGGGAAAAACTTCCATGATAACTTCACCATAACAAGAACAAGTATAAAAACAAAAGCAATCTTCCACAAATAAAAAATAATTTCTGATACACATTTTTAACCTTTATGCTATTTTCTTGACACTTTTCTTTACAGAGGTCATTTGTCATTGGTTTTTCTGGAACATTATTTCAATGTCCTAGCCTATAGCAGTTGTTTATGTAACAAACCACAATAGTATCAAAATGATACTATGGGTATTCTGATGTCATTGTGCAAATGCTGCAATTATGCATTGTGTCCTATGGTCTGATGCAAAGGCATAAATCATAGCAGTTGTGATGATGTCACCAGATACATATTTGTCCCATACTTGCCTCCAGTGTAGATGCCCATGTTCTACAGTTTGGATTTTTTTCTGGTTTCCCATGTAAATAGCAAATAAATCTAACCCAATATGGCTTTGTTGAGTGTAGCCTAAGTTGGCTAAATATTACTCTATAACCTGAGCAAAAGCTTCAGTGCTGTTGACATGGCATTCTCCATGCCCTATTGCAGTGCTCTCTGAAAACCCATGACACTTGCTTAATTATACACAGGGTGGAGAAATTGGTAGAATTTTGGATGATTTCATTTGTTCTGATTCTTTATTTTTTTTAACAAGAGGAGTAATAAAAATTTTGGGCCATCACTATTCCTATCTTAACTAATGCAGCTGAAGTGAAAAAAGCTGAGGATATTCCAGAACAAATATATACATGAATTACTATGACTACTAAAAACGTGATAGTTTTCAGTGACTGGAGGAGGTTTAGCCAGTTATCCTTTATACTTTTACATGCCAGTGAGACATGGACTGTATACAGGAGGCATGCTAGGCAACTGAACCACTTCCACACAACCTGCCTCTGCAGACTTCTGAGGATCTGGTGGCAGGACAAGGTGTCAGACACAGAAGTCCTCTCCAGAGCAGGTCTGCTATCAGTTCACTCTCTGCTGATGAAAGCCCAGACATGCTGGGCAGGCCATGTTGCAAGGATGCCAGATCATCGCATCCCTAAACAGCTCCTCTATGGTGAGCTGTCTCAACGAAAGCGATCGCAAGGGAGACAAAGGAAGCGATACAAAGACACATTGAAAGCCTCCTTCAAGTCCTGGACATCAACACCACCTCCTGGGAAACCCTGGTACAAGATCGATTGACATGGCGCATGTTGATCCATCAAGGCTGACATTTGAAGATGAACTACTACAGCACAAAAGAAGCGACCACTCCACAAAGCCACAGCTGCAAATGCTGCAATAATGGTGCCCACACATGTCTGCCCAACATGTGGCAGAACATTCCGTGCCCGTATAGGCCTTACCAGCCACCTGTGGACACACTGAACAGCCCACAACCCATTAGATGTCAAGGTCTGCTTCGAACACAATGGACGAACATCATACTTTTGCAGAGATGTAAGTTAGTATGGAGAAACTCTAATAATGCAACATAGCAAGGAGTTGCTACTCAGGCCTTAAATTCAGTAGAAAAGATGTGATACCGAGTGGCTGGCTTTCTCTCCAACTCAGCTTCGAGTTACACTGTCTAGTCTTTGGAGCCTTGTTCCTGCTGTGGGGTGCCTCTAGTTCAATTGTGACTCTTTGCTTAGCAGCCAACACTCACTGTCTATTTCTACTGGAGCTCCTTGATGGCTGCTACCTTCTGTTAGGCAAAAGAATGCAGTGCCAGCTCAAATTGTGTGTGATAATTTCTATCAATGGCTTCTAGGCATTATACGATGTTTTCAAATGATAAAATGCAAAAAACTACCTAAAGCACAATATAAATTCTACCACAATAAAAATATAGATGTAAATGGAAATCCAACCTAATTGCTTGTACTGTTATAATGCAAAGTCAATCTGATAAAATTAAGAGTGAATTAAGAGCTGAAACCAGCTAAGACATAAAATGACAGGTAATTTTTGTTTCCTCCACCTGCAAAATATATTAAATTTAAAACCCCATCCAAGCCTCACTCATTATTAAACTTTTAAATTGATGGTTCCAACCATTTGGGGCCACATGGGAAAAAAAACTATGGTGAGTAGGAGAGGGAGCTATACAGTATAGGATTAATGTTAATGCTACATTATCTGACAATGGAGCCACTTTTTTCCCAGCCTTGGATCTAGGTTGACATTGCACAATCAATATGTGGAAATAAAAGTTCCTGCCTTTCAGGTTTGAAAGGGGAAGACTCCATGGTGCCCGTTTGTTCTTTTTGTGATGTATTCATCACTTTTTTTGGTGAAAAATGAAGTTACACATAAAATGTACTGCAATCCCCCATGGAATTGACAGCGGGAAGGGAGAAAAATAAGAGGGAAGCCTTGTCAAGAGAAAAATAGCTAAATCCCTTTGGTTGCTCTTTCTCTTTCTTGGAGTACAGTTGAAAACTACATAATTGGACTATTGTACTATTCTTACCCTTCATAGCTGAGCCAAGGAAAAGTTTTCTGTGCCAGAATTGAAGATGGCCAATTTCAACCTCTGAAAAAGACTGGCTTTATTATTTATCTGCGATATCCCAGGATGTTTTGGTGAAATTTCTGTAACAAGATATTTCAAGGTGCAGTTCTTGAGCATTGTGACTCTGTCACATACAGAGTTAATTATTGAAGTAAGTGTATGCATTATTAATTTGAGCATGTAATTAAATTAATGTTTTTCAACTTTGGCAAGTTAAAGAGGGTGGACTTCAACTCCCAGAATCCCCAGCCATTGCCAATACTGTCCTGCTTCTTCACTTCCATAGAGTGCCATAAGAATATCATGGCATTTTTAGAGATACAGACACATCATGACATATGAACATCTTTTCCATGGCTGCACCACCAAGTGCTAGTTTGAAGAATATTTCTTGATTGCTTATTCTTTTAATGGATGGTTGGTCTTAAGGGCAGGTTCTTCATTGTCAGTCCTACAGTTGGTTGTTCTACTCTTGTTATTTGTTTGGACTTCGTTATATTTAATTTAAGTCCCATTCTTTTCACTGTGCTCCTTGACCTTTACTTCCTGCATTTTGGCTATCAATATAGTGTATCAATATAGCATAGAGCAGGGAATTGATGTTTCTTCCTTCAGTTTTAAACTCATACTCACCTTCTTCCAATCCAGCTTTTTCTAATACCGTGTTTCCCCGAAAATAAGACCTACCCCGAAAGTAAGACCTAGCACTATTTTCTAAACCTGCCCTAATATAAGACCTACCCCGAAAATAAGACCTAGTGTAAATCTCCAGTTCCAGGAAGACTTTTCAGGGAGCAACCGTGCACCCGTGAAACACCCCCCCTACACACTCACACCCACTATTTGGCACCATAAATATATAAGACCTACCCCGAAAATAAGACCTAGTGTGTTTTGGGAGCCAAAAAAAATATAAGACAGTGTCTTATTTTCGGGGAAACACGGTATGTATTGAGAATTTAGGGTGAATAAATAAGGAGATAGTATGGAGTCTTGTTTCATTCCTTTTCTAACCTGCAGCTAGTATATTTCACTATGTTTGGCCCACACTGTGGCTTCCTGACCTGAATACAAATTTCTCATAATAACAATATAATGTTCTTGGACTCCTAAATTACAAATTAGGATATCTAAATGCTAATTTTGGCTAATTTGAATTATGGCAACTCTTCTTCGATACATCCATTTTGTCTATGATACATTGTCCTGTACATTTGAAATCAATAAATCTTAACCTGAGAGTAGCAATGAGAACTATGCCAAAACATTCATTAATCTGAAAGGCATGTTCATACATTGTAATTCACCATTGTTACAAACATTGCTTTAGGCTTTCCAATTCATAGTTTATTTAGGTTAAATGTTTTGCCTGTGGCTATCAGGTTTATGGGACATCAGGGATCCCTTCTCTTCCGTTCCTCCTCACCAGACAGAGAGTTTTTGTTGTTTTATTCTTTATTTTCTTAATTAATGGAAAAATCTGTACATGTAATGTGGAAGGAAGGTATTCTTTCTTTCTCTTCTCAATAATTAGTAAAACAAACACTTCCCATTATAACAAGGAAACACACTCTTTCCAGGTAAATCATACTGCATCCAGCTTTAAAGAAACAGCTAATACTTTTGCACAATTCTGTTCTATTTTCTCTTGGAAATTATCTGACAGTCTGCTGTAATGATGCAGTTCATGGGGCATCTTTTTTGTGTGGTTGGTTGTTCACAGCCTGAATCTAGCCACCCTTGATGTCCTTCAGCATTCCATGTACATTCCCAGATAGTTTCAATCTTCTGACATAAGTACAGAGAGAAGTTCTCTAACAATTTCAAAGGTGTTATGTTAAAGCAGACAGTAAAATACAATTTCCTTGATGCATTTCTGTGCCTTTTCTTGCTAAGCATATTCTGGATTGTTAGTCTTTTCTTTCCTTCATTTTATTCTCCAATGTTTGCGGCTAAGAGGCTACAACAGCTTTCTGGCGTCTTCTGGATATTTTGAACTAAAAGCACCATCAGTTCCAGTTAGCATGTGAATAGTGAACTACTGGTAGAATTGTGATCCAAAATATCTGGAGGGCACCAGGCTAGAGAAGTCTGGATTATGGAACATCTTGGCCCCTGGAGTGAGGTCGGCTCCAACCCTCCTGACCTTCCACAAGAGCTTAAAGACCAATCTCCGCCAGTTGGGTTAGGGCTCCAATAGGGCGGCTTCACATTGGGGTGGTTGACAGATTAATAATAGATCCCCCCTCCCCCACTCATCCTACTCCCTCCTCTGTCTTTTAGTTAGGGTCAAGTACTTATTTTTAATAGTATTTTGTTAGTATTGCATATAGGTTTTGTAAAAACTTACCCTTTTAATATTGTGAGTCACCCAGAGTTACCCTGTGGTAAGATGGGCAGCCAATAAACAAATAAATAAATATGTATGTACATACTGTCAGCCCATATTGGAGCATCTTCAGGGCTGCCATAGCAAGGCTAGTTGAAGCTGTGGGAACGGGAGTGGGGGAGATAGAGATAGCTGGTGATGTGTAACCAAAATAAAATTCTTTCTCCTGGGAACCAAGGATGTTCTCAACAGGTGCTGGGAAGACATGGACTGAAACCAACTGAGGTTGGGACTGTGACCTGGTTGGACCATGTGATGGACGTGTGTCCTGGGGGCAAGGACTTTGGGTGGGGAAAACCTCGGGTCTTTCAGAGTTGGGTTTTCACCAGCTGTGCCAATATGACATTCCTAATAAATTCATACTTTGAGGAAACTCCAGGCCTCAGAGTTTTGATTGCATTGGGTCTGTTGCTTGGAACCCTGACACATACATATATACCAGTGGTGGGATTCAAATTTTTTTTACTACCAGTTCTGTGGGCGTGGCTTGGTGGGCATGGCAGGGGAAGGATAAAATCTGTAAAATCTCCAGTCAGAAGTGGTATTTGCTGGTTTTCCAAACTACTCAAAATTTCCGCTACTGGTTCTCCAGAACCTGATCAGAACCTGCTGACCTCTGCTACATACATCTAAAATGGGCAGAAATTCATATCTCTAGAGTCTGCTTCACTGCAGTTTATAAAGTACTGACCAACTGCTATGGGGTTATGATGTTTCATCAGCCAGGGCTCCAATATGCTCTTCTGCATACGTGATGGGTTTGGCCAACCCAGGTGACATACTTGCCTTTTGCAAAGATTGAAGACATCACATGCTATTGAGATGATAGGTAGTGCTGGTAAGAAGCCAGTGGCTGTGTTGCACATTGGTACTAATGGCATGCAAGAAATTAATCAGCCAATCTTAAAAGTCAAATTTAGGTTGATGGAAAGAAGATTAAGATCTATAGAATATTAATGTTAAGACTATCAAGGGGACTTTCTCAGAAATGCTCCTTGTGCAGAGCTAATTAGGCAGAGTGAGCGGTCTCAATGCATGAATCAGTTGATGATGCCAGGAGGATTACTTAGATTTGTAAAGTACTGGATACTTTTCTAGCCAAACAATAAAATGGATAGGCTGCATTTTAACCTGGAAGGTGCATTAGAGCAACCAACTTTTAACTGATTACAATGAAAAAAGCCAACAGACTGAAAAGCACATCTCATTGGAAAAATCACTCATGAAGGATGAAGGTGAAAGGACAGTGTCAATCTAGGCAATGATATACATCATTACCTCCTGAGGGCCACCAGCCCTCCTGAGCTCCGTTTTCACTGGCAGAGGTTGCAGGAGGCTATGGCAGCCGAAAATGGAGCTCAGGAGCCCATTTTCATTTGCAGAAGCACCACAGTCTAGTCTGCTGTTTCCAGGGCCAGATCTGAGTACCTCATGGGCTGGATCCAGCCCATTGAGTTTGACACCCCTGATATACACAGTCAGGAAGCCACACAGGCACATAGGCAAAGCCACACGCACACAAAAAGGGTAAGTTTGCATATATATGCAAACTTGCACATATACAAACTGCTCCAAACCAAGGTGGGAATGTAGAAGTACTAGATGTTAGATGGAAATATAGATACAAGCATGAGAAAAACCTGGTAAAGTGGATATAAATAGTGGGATATAGTTTGCTCTGGATATAAGATCTGAAGAGACAAGAAAGGACATGCTGGGGGCACAGAGTCTCACAAACCAGGACTTAGAAGTAGATAAACTGTTTCACATCCACAATAGTCACTTAACAACTTATAGTAACAACTTATAAAGCTCTAAATGGCTTGGGTCCAGGGTACTTGTGGGAACACCTCCTGCCAGCATCACACTCCGATTGCCCTGTACGCTCCCATAGGAGGGGCCTCCTTGGGATACCATCAGTTAGGCATTGTCGGCTGGCGGTCCCCAGGGCTGGGGCCTTTTCTGTGGGAGCACCCGCCTTCTGGAATCGGCTTCCCGTGGATCTCCGTTTGGCCCCTGATCTCCGCTCCTTCCGCCGGGACCTGAAGACCTGTCTGTTTCAACAGGCCGGCCTGGATTGACCCGGGGGATGGGGTTTTTAACTGTTTTAATTTTTTAATTGATTGTTCAGACTTGTATGTGTTTAATTTATTTTTATTGTAATTTTATGATATTTTTTAATGTTCGCCGCCCTGAGTCCTTAGGGAGAAGGGCGGCATGCAAGTCGAATGAATTATTATTATTATTATTAAAGCAAGTTAACATGCTATCACCAAGTAGCTAAAGTTAGCTTACGAGTGGAAAATAAAATTAGTATCTGACCTAAAAGCAATAATAACAGTAATGGGCAAATTCATTGCCCTCAGATAGCCTGGGATAATGCATATTCTGGACATGACTTCTTAAAAAGCTTTAAAATGAAATCACTGATTAAAAAATATGCAATTTCTAACCTTGCCCTATGTTTCCAAGGGCAGAAAATAGCCAGTTTGACCTATAATTTTAAAACAGGATTTTGCAAGGGTAAACTTTATCTCATTAATTTTTCTCGAATGTTTTGAGGGTGTCAGCAGGCATATCAACAGAAGTGACCCTTAGATCAGGGGTCTCCAACCTTGGCAACTTTAAGACTTGTGGACTTCAACTCCACAAATCCACAAGTCTTAAAGTTGTCAGGGTTGGAGACCCCTGCTTTAGATAATTGTATGCTTGGATTTTCAAAATGCTTTTGAGAATATAGATCCTCACCAAAGCAAATTCCTAAGCGAATTCAGCTGCCCTGTGATAAGAAACTAGGTATTCTTGTAGCTTGGTGACAGGTTTAAACAGGAGGTAGAAATAAATAGGCCATTCTATATTGACATGATATGCATTGTAAAGTCCTACAGGGATCATACTGGGGTTGTATATAAATGACCTGGAATTAAGATTGAGCAGCGAAGATAATACTAAATAGTTTAAAGTGGTAAAATCAGGAAGGATTATGAGGAGTTCCAAAAGGATCTGGCCAAACTATGTGAGTCAATTTCAAAATGGGAAATGGAATTCTGAATAAACAAATATAGAGTTGAAATAATTCACATTTTATTGTATACATTAATGGGAACTGACAAGGAGCTAGTAGGAGTCATGATAAAAATGTAATAGTAATGTAAAAAAGAAAAAGAGGGGATGGCAAATTCATGCTTGGAGTCATTAGGAAGGGAAGGGGAAATAGAATGATCAATACAGGTAGTCCTTATTTAGTGACTACAATTGGGACCAACAACTCAATCATTAAGGAAGTAGTTGCTTCAGCTTTCCTTTGCTTTACAACTTGTGAAGGTCATCATGGGCTACCAATTCATACAGCCAGGAAGTTCCTCCTGATGCCTGCTTCTAACTATTTCCCTGTAATTATTCCATAAATTTGGTTCTACATTCACTCCCTCTTCTATGTGCTAACCTTTCAGATATCTGAAGCTGCTATTTTATCTTTCTTCACCCATATCATTTGTAGGCCAATATAGATGATTTTGAAAGGAAGAGATTTGCAGATCAGGCCAGTAGCAGCTAATAATATTGATGGGCTGTTTGCTACTCTCAAAATCATTAAAGCATCCTTTTAAGTACAGTTCATTGAGAAATAAAAATGATAAAAGACTGCAGTCTAGGATTGAGAGCAGCCTGAATACATTCTGTTGATCACTCAGAGGCACAGAAAGCTGAGCTAAAAGAACCTTTACTCTGATCCAAGGAGTTTTTCTTTTGTTTGTATATCAGACCAGTGTCTTCTTGAATCAAACAGGGTTAAATGAACTATAGTTTAGCATAAAGGTATCTAACAGAAGCCTTAAAGCCAGGTAACCTTCAAAAGCCTTGAATAGAATAGCTGCAGAGATCACTAACTCTGAACATCATAATTTTTAAGTTGAAGAGGAAAATGATGTAATGTATGACTGGAGAGTAGTCACATTAATAATCACTTTATCTAAATTAAGTTTTAAGTAAATATAAATGCCAGTGAAAGCAAATCTTTTCATTTTTTTCCTTGACTAAATTCTGCATGAAAAGAGTTAAGCAGTCCTGGCTTGGCATGATACAATAAATTTTTCTGTCTGTCTGTTTAGCCATTTATATATTCCATAATCCTCTAGAGTGTTTTTTCTTCTTTAGAAAACAAAAGGCCATGAACTTGAAAGAAAATGTTTTGATTCTTGTGGAAATGGGAAAAGTTCAATAATAAACAATGCATTATTTTTTTTCCTTTGGAATTGAGCATTATCTTTGGTATTTCCCCAACGAATCAGGAAATGTATCAGTACATACCCCACCCCACATGTACATATTGTAACTTCACATTGGCATTAAAAACAGCTCTGAGGTTCTCAGGAATTGAAATGCTTTTTCAGATAACAGTTTCCAGGTAGAGATTGAACAGGTAAACTAAGCTGGCAAAAGTTATTTCAATGTCTGGTATTGAATAAATTGGACAGAATATTGCCTGACCAATTTAGAGTATTATACCCTGGAAAAAATCATGGATTTGTAGTGTAATACATTATTTGCACGTTATTAGATGAGACTTGATTGACCCTTTTCAAAGTAAACTATGTAAGAAATAAAATACCAGGGCTATCTCCAAAGATGGTCAAAGATGTTAAAATGGCAGCTTTGATCTTATTATTGTGGCAGCCATCTTGATTTTGTTTACTCCACAATTCCCCGGTGAAATTAAATAAGAATTTACTATCAACTCTAGTAACTTTTGGGCCGCCAGGTATCCATGCTTAATCGCTTCCAAATTCTTATCCAAAAGGCCATCATCATACAATATGTACTGTAAGCTTCTACTAATTTAGGGCTCCCAAAGAGATCTTGTAACCCAAGGAATAAATCTCAAGATCTGCTGAACTAAAGTTACTACCACTCTTTGTTTATTTTTAGAGATGGCAGAGGAAGTACAGCTTCTAATATAGTCTCCTGCCATCATATCATCTTATTGGCCCCTGAGATATAGTGTTTAAAAATATAAACTATCACTTCTTTCTTGGAATGGTTTTATATACCATATACTACACCAAAAACAATCAAGCTGCATTATAGATTAGTATTATGTGTGAATTGTGGCCATATGCTGAGAGTTCAGGCAGAGCAAAAAGTGGGGTAGCAACAAAGCAATAAAAAACTGACACAAAGCTGACCAGAAAAAAATTACAATTCATCTCCATGTGTCAAACCATTGATAAGTCTTTGGACAAAGACTTCAAAAGCCTTAACATTGGACTACATTCAGGATGAATCTGGACAAACAAAAGAATAGAAGTATCGTGACTCAGAACTATCTGGCTGCTTATAATGTAACTGTTTGCCAACAGGCAGTCTGATGTAAACAAAAGAAGTCATTGTGACTCTGCTGTAAATTTTTATGGCAAGATTTCTTAATTCTGTTATTTTTCTCACTAGAGCTCTGGATTGGTCATTCAAAGTGTCTTGAGTGTGATGACTCTAGTAATCCACTGGGACTTTCCTGTTTTCCTGTCTATCCATGAGATGGAGGGGATAGAGAGAGGTTTTGTTTTTTTTCTGTCCTAATTCACTGAAGGTGAGCCATATGGCAGCAAAAAAATGAGAAGGGGCTTGATAGTACCATTTCCAATGAATACATTTTAATAAAAGGCATATGCTTTGGTGAGCTGCAGCTCTCTTCCTCAGATGCAGAAAGCCACCAGATAGATGTAGTAATAACATTGCATTCAAATCGCAGTAACTAGCAAGGTAATGGTTAGGGTTGGGTTTTCCGTTTTGCCAACTCTGCTAATATTCTATTTTCCTAACAAATTTTATTAACAATCTCTGTAATGGAAAGATCACTGATAAAATCTGGTAGTAAGCTTTTGAACTAATGGGATCATCAAGACACACAATCACTTTTATTTTAGCTTCAGTTCCTCCTTTCAGAGGAATTTAGTATCTGCACAGCTTATACATCTATCAGGTATTTGAGTGTGCATGATTTCAAATGCAAAGCAATCCACACATATATGAAACAAAATGATCAATCCAACTTATTCTCCTGTTCTTGAGAAATCTTTCTGCACTGCACTTTTAAAATTTACTGTCTTTGAAACTTTATCTCATTTTGAAATATGTGAATGTAATGGGTATTATCTGTTCTATTATCCTTCACTGTCATATTCTGTAGGTAATCATGCACCCAAGATTGTTATGGTCCTGGAGAATATCCTTGAGCACTACTAGGACCAGCAGTGACAGACAAGGCAAGGTCAGATAAGTAGCTTATTTTGCAGAAGTAATGAAGGCATGGCAAACATCTCAAAAGGGACCCACCCTGATTTCTTGGACTGTAGAGCCAATGGGGGAGAGGTGTACTTTCAGACTTGCAAGATTCTGTTATTGCAACCTTACAGTAATGATAGTAGTTTAAGTATTTGTGATTTTGCCTGGACTACCTCTAATGGCAGACAAAGTTATAGATTTATCCAAGATGTAGACTGTAAACATATAGATCGTTTGGGTGAATACTTCTTATAACAGAAGACTAGACAGTGCCACATATCATGTAGATGAGTTAACTTGGTAGATGCAATATACAGAGCTTTCATTCCCTATGCAGCATTGAAGCAGCTACCTCAGGGATGGATAATGCAAGGTGAATCAGGCAGCAATGAAATATTGGATGAGACAGTTGTGTATGCGGTATGACCTGCCCTGTGATCTCTAAACTTCTCCTACTGCCCTTAAACTTGATGAGATGCACATCTCACACTTAGTGAGAAATGCAGGAAGGGACATCCCCCTTCTAGACCTAGAAAACCTAGAACTACGCTGTCTTCGGTCTGATCTAAGTATAGTATATAAAATCATCCATTGCAATGTCCTACTGGTCAATGAATACTTCAGCTTCAACCATAACAATACAAGAGCACACAATAGATACAAACTCAAGGTTAACACACCAATCTTGATTGCAGGAAATACGACTTCAGCAACAGAGTGGTCAATGTCTGGAATACTCTACCTGACTCTGTGGTTTCTTCCCCAAACCCCAAAAAACTTAGTCTACTATTGACCTCACCCCTTTCCTAAGAGGTCTGTAGGGGGCATGCATAAGCACCAACGTGTCCCTATCCTATTGTTTCTATCTATTGTTTCTTTTATTGTTTCTTTTCTTTTTCTTATATGTATTCATTTCATGTATTCATAACTATGTTTACCCTTATACTTATTATCTTGTAAATGATTGACAAATCAAATAAATAAATAAATAAAATAAAGAAGCCAACATACCCAGGGCTCCTGGGAAAAGCTATTAATAGTTCCCTACTCCATTAAAGGATGGGAGTAAAGGATAGGAGATGCTATATTTCCATTGCACCCATACATTGTGAAATGGTCTCCCCTGCAAAATTATATTTGTCCTTTAATATAAGGCATTCTGGAAAGTGTTAAAAATAGAGTTTATCCAATGCACAATTGTCACAGATTTATTTGGATTGTTCTGAATGTTATAATAATTGCTTTGGCAATTGGTGGAACAGTTGATGGATTGGTGGGTTTATTGATTTTAACTTTTGCTGTGAATGAGGATTTTGCATCTTTCTTATGTCTGCTAATTTTTATTATTGTAAACCCTGTGGTTGTGATTGATTTGATGAATTATAGATGTAGTTAAAGAAATCAGCAAAATGTCTGCTCAGTTACCTAAACTGCTGTGGAATGGTGGAGGCAACATTTTATCAATCCTCTTGGTAGCAACATTTCTTGATGTTCCTTAATAGTAATTCCTGATAATCCCTTTTCCACATCCTTCTTAAATACGTTGTTGTATAGTTGGTATAGTTGGTAAGTCATGTCCAATTCTTTGCAACCCCTTTGCACTCAGGCCCACACTATCCTCCAGTGTCTCCCTGAGTCTACCCAAACTCATGCCCACTGCATCGATGACACTACCTGACCATTTCTGATTAAATTTCATCCTTTGCCATCCCCTTCTCCTTTTGCCTTCTGTTTTTCCCAATATGAAGGTCTTTTCCAATGAGTTCTCTTTTCTCACTTATGGCCATTAGAGTGGTATTGGCTGCCTATCTGAGGTTGTTAGTATTTCTCCTGGCAATTTTAATTCCAGTTTGTGATTCATCCATCCTGGCATTTCACTGATGTTCTCTGAATATAAATTAAATAAGCAGGGTGACAATAGACAGCCTTTTTGTACGTTGTTGCTTTTCACAGGAGATTAGGCATTCCAGATTGTGACTGAAACCTCTGAGAAGGTACATTGACAGGTTTCTCCTCCCATTTCACACAAGGTGAGCACCTTCTTGCCTTGGAGAAACAAGCACATGCTGAATCTTTGCCAGGAAAGTAGGTTTAGTCAAAGCTGAGCCATGTAAAGCTTTAAAGATAGTCACTAGCATTTTGAACTGGATCTGGAACAAACTGAAAACCAATGCAGTCTAACCTTAGTGTGTAGTATTAAATATGCTATCCTTGATTAGCAAACACATTTTGGACCAATTAAAGTTTTCAAGCCTCAGTGCCTGGGAATGTACAATGTCATTGTCTAGTATGGACTGTAATTGATAATTGTTATTGATAATGTCTTATAAATAATTAATGCTGTAGTGGTTAAGGCATTAGATAAAACTCAAAATGGCGGCCACAGTGATACAACTCAAGCTCAATGTATTTCAAGATGATAGCTGTGACATGCATAAAAAGCAGATAAAGCTTCAGTTGTACCATCACAGCTATTATCTTGATTCTCCCCCACCCCAATTCCCTATGGACACCCCTGCATTTTGAACGCAGAACACTTAGGGAAAAGGATGACTAGCAATAAACAATAATGTTCAATAACTTCTAAATGTAAAATACAGTTCGGCTTCTAAGACTTTCCCCTTTCTCTTCAACCTGTATAGTGGAATTAAATCCCAATGAAACATAAAACCATTAAGACTTTGGATTTTAAGATTTTTTAAAAACAGTTTTAAATACAGTACAGAGTATAAATTAATTGTACATAAAATGAGGGATGATGAAAGACCTCTCCCACCTTACAAATAAAAGTATGCAAAAAAACCCAACAACAAATTGCCTTTGAAAACAAAGTGAAATAGGACTGAATAGCAAGTATTTTAATGTCAGAAATAAACCATTGAGTATAAGTGAGTAGACAGGAAATGCATATTTCCAAACTGTTTTGAGCAGATTTTTCATACATCTTGGTGCCATGGAATTACATTAAGAGACCACAGCTATAGCATTAATGCTTTTTTTGTTAACCAGTACAATCTGGCTAAATACAAGTAGTTTTAATGACCACAAATTTCAGTCTTATCAGGTGTTAGAGAACCATGGATGTTTTCAAATGAGAAAAACTGGGCTGAAGCAAGATGTGTCATAAAAATTTATCTAGGGCACCCAAACATCAATAGATCACTCAAATGAAATCAAGGAGATTATTGAGCCCCATTCTCTTTGGACAACAAAATCTGAACTAGGAGGTAAAGTAAGTATTCCAACCAATTTTCTATTCCGCTTCCATAGGGAGACGGACTGAAAATGGAACAAAGGAGGAAAAGGTGCATTTTGAGAATCCTTCATTAGGCAGGGGAACATGACAAAAAAGAATTTTCTCCTGTTAGAGCCCTAGTTACTCCACGTCTCTGTAGTAACTATTACTTAGTTTGCCCAATTTTAGCTTCTTCCCTTTTGTCTCAACTGGAGTAAAATAGATTGCTTTTCAATTGCACATCATACAACATTATCAGGTGGGTGGTTGCATTTGGCTTTACTATGTTGTACAGCCACTGTAATCTATAAACTGTGGCTAATAGCTCAGAGCTAGGAACAAACCCAAATGTGGCTTGCCCAAAGAACGTAGAATTACCACCTGAACTGCAAAAATCTGGGTTAGATAGCAGTAAAGACAAATGACAGAACTCTGTTCTGCCATTTAATGATCAGCTGGAATTTTGCAGCACAGAACTATTAACTCTAACCAACCATGGTTTGCATAGCTCATTTAACATGTTTTAAAGATTGCTAAAGGCCTTATTTCTTGTCTTGATGCCTCCTTACCAAGAGCTTTTCACAGTTTCAGCTATTTAGACAAGATTCGCTTAACAAAGGTATTTGTATTACTGCTGGATTCTATCACATGTTCAGTCACTGAGGATAAAACTAGAATGTTTTCAGTTAAAACTTAAGCACGTTTTCCCATCATGAGGGGGCCAATAGTATAGAAATTATAGAATTAGACCTTAAATGCCCAAACCTTGTTCAAACTCTACCCATCTATGACCTCAGCAATTTTCTTTTTGTCTTTCCTCTTTTATAACAACACAGTAAATGACCAGGGCTAAAATGCAATTGGAAAGGGGATGTTACACATTCACATATCTTTCTTTTTTGTTTGGTATTCTCTCAGTAAAGGTCCATAGGCAATTAAACCACTTTTTTCTTTTTTTCTGATAAAGTGAATATCTTTTGTTGTTTTTACCAACTGATTCCTGGAAGGAAGGCTACTGTTTCGACAGAAGAATCAGTGAATTTTGCATTTAGTGACAGGGAACAACTTATTCATCATCTTTTTAAAGAGAACAAATCCCAAACTGGAGACCCAAGGAGAGAGAAGTCTGCCATCTCCATCAGATGTTACTAATTGGATTGGGATTAGCACTTTGTGTAATGATATTCAGCACCACTTAACTTTTATATATATATTCAATACATTGTGCAGCATTGTATGGCTTTTCTAAGATTTTACACAGCTTGGGTTTCATAAGATTGGAAGATATTAACCTGAGATTAGTGCTGTAAGACTTGGGGTACCCAGGATTGGGGTGGGGTCTAGATGGCAAGGGCTACTGCCATATTTACTTTTTTTAACTTCTGACCCCAACCCAATCCCACCGATGCCCCTGTATAAGACTGTATCTGGGCATAAATGACTATGCTAGAAAAAAAATGACATACAAATGAAGGCTGATGCTATATACCTGTATCCTAACAATGATTGGTTGAAACTGCTATTTACTTGGAGTAGCAAGAGCTTTTGTGGTCTTAAGTAGAGACCTCTTTACCTCCACTGTCATTTGAGATCACTTATAGAGATGATTGATGATGATAATTGCCTGTATACTGCCTAATCTTAAAACAACATGCTGAAACATTGCTGTGGCCCTGCTTACTAAAAAGCAATGCTTTATTCTAGCAACTACAGAGGAAGTGGCTACAAAAATAGCCCAACATGGGTGCTATAAGCCCCAATTTGTCCATAAATCGAATTGTTACTTTCCCCGATGTAAATTTAACAGAAACATCTCTAAACTCAATTGACAGGAGGAGCCAAGTCTTTCTTAACATCACTTTCAGAAATTACTTCTTTGACCCATGAGGCAGCTTTGAATGGGGGTGGGTAAGATGGACTCCCAAAATAACTGCTCCCTGTCTGTTTCCAGAAAGGGCCAGGAATGGGTATTTAGTATTGATTGCTTCAGTTCCCCAAGGCATGGTATGAAAAATGAAATATACACGAAGACATTAAACCTATCAGTGGAAACATGACAGTAAAAGTCCTTAGTGCATCTGCTGTCACTGTTTGCCATACTGACTCTCTTATATGCCCACTGCCACAGTAAACAACCTGAGTCCAGTTAAGTCCAAGATGGGACAAGGAGAAAAAAAAGGAAAAAATAACCTTGTTATATTCCTGTTTTCCTCAAACCCACCATTTCCAAAATGCATTTGAGCCACAAGTCTTGCAACATTTCAATAGTGTTTGTTGCAGCAAAAAGCATGTTGTCCATCCCCATTGCTGTCGTTTTGCTCTTTATTTCCTCTCTCCTTTTTTCTTCTTCACAAGATGGATGTAATGCCATTATGAACTTAAATGGCAAACTTTGGTGAGAAAACATTCAGCGAATGAAGAATTAGGAAGCACCGTTGGCCGTCCAAAAGGGCATTGAGGCAGATGGACGGAGAGAAACTTTTGATAACCCCATGGGGGCTATACAGCAAATATATTAAATAAACCTGAAACATAAGGAAAGAAACAAAAAGGAGGGTTAGCATTCCATTCCAGAGAATAAGTCATCTGCTCATGGTGCCTAAATGAGCCAGGTATGAAGTTGGTTGTGATTTTCTTATATCACTTCACATTTTCATATCCAGAAGATTTCTGTCCTGACAGCTAAATTTAAGGATTGCTTCCATACAAAACACAGTCACTAGGTGGGCGGCATATAAATTCATAAAAAAACTAAATAAATCTTCATTCCTTTTCCAGAAGTCAGGGATTTTTTTTGTTACAACTTTTTTAAAAGTACCCATAAAAATCAGTGTAACTGTGCTGGATCAGACCACAACATTTTGTGTCCAACATTCGGCCATAATAGTAGAATGGTGGCCTAGTGCTGAAGATGCTCGCTGCCCACTTGGAAGGTTGAGAGCTCAATCCTAGGTAGCAAGAGATGTTTCTCTCACAGAGTGCAAAGAGAAAATATCTGCTGCAAACTCCATTTGGTGTCAGGAAGGGCATCTGGCCGGTAAACACTCAACTCCATTTAGTCACCCCAACTCTACCCTGAATTAAGGGATTACCTAAGGGTTGCAAAAAAGAAAACGAATTCTGTCATAACTGAACATCAGATGTCTACCAGGACATGATTGTGGGGACACTCTATAGAAATTCATACTGACTTTAATAAAATCTGATAATAAAAATCCTTCAAGAACATCCTAACAATGCTGATGTCAATTTGTAGTACTCTGATTTTCCTAAACTGTCTTGTCATTTTTTAAGTTATGATTTATGACAGGATAATTTTGAATCTTTCAGAAATAGCATATTTTAAAGCTAAAGGTTTATTTTTGTTTGATCTCTGCAACTTTCTCATGAATTATATATGAATTTTTTTATTTGGGTTGGGTGGGCTTTAATAACTAGCTTCATTTATATCTATTCTCACAAATAAAGCTTGACATAGTAATGGAAGATTCATCACTATAACTTTACTATGCTGAAAATATTACAAATAACATTGCACAGCATGTTTGTTGAATGGCAATAGTTGAATATTGTAGAAATTTGATCATATCAGAGGCTCTGCTGGGCAATTGATTGGCTATTTCGGGACTTCTTAGTTTAAAACACATTTGGAACAAAAGTTGGCATTTTAACAGTACATTATTTTGAGGTCTTGGGTGATGTGATTTAACTGTTGTTTCTCAGGTTGTGATTAGCTTATCCATTTCTTTTTCCTAGTACTAGGAAGCACTCATGTTTTCACTGCAATAGGCGGATGGATGCTTGACAGGGTGAGAAGAAAGCAACAACTGAAAATGTAGACAGGCAGAAGATAGCTTGCAGCTGCAGGTACCAGAATGACTGGTAAGTTACAAATGTAAGTTTGTAAGTTAAAATTGTAAGTTATAAATGTTTACTGTATGGGGAATTTAGAATATCAGTGAGTGGTTGGATTAAATTGTGTTAGCCTTTATTTTGCAGAGACGTGTCTTTGCAAGAACGTGTACTGTGCTTCAGATACAAGTGTTGGTAATATATTTAAAGTTTTGTACATGCAAAGAGCACTAAGATAAACTTGGCTTAGTTGGGCTGTTAAGCTTTCATGTGCATGCATGCTTTATATGCATGCTATTTTTTTTTGTTGGATTCTTAGCTTTAACGTGTTTGTTGCTCTATTATTAATAGAATTTTTGCAGTAAACATTTTTGCAGCAGCTTCCATCCTTATTTGCAAACAATCAAACAAATCAATGAGTTCATTTTGCTGAGGTTATACCTGGCAATGAGGCACAAAAGAAAACAAGACATGCCAAATCTACTGATTGATCTTACAAAATAGCTGGTATAAAGATTATAATCTAAATTAAATTTGCAGTGGCTAATTGCAAAGTTAAATTTCCATTGTTTGCTTTAATAATTTCAAAAACATTTCAAAACTCGTCTTTTTGGTTAATTTTCCTGCAACTTAGCTAGATAGAAGGCAACACAATAGATTGTCCTCATAGTCTTGTAGATCTGGGATGAGAAACACTATTAATGGGGCTTTTCCCAAATTCACTGTGTTTCTTATATTCCTATAAACAGAATATTTTATTTGTTTTAATTTTAGTTCAGCTGGAACACAGTCAACTGTTTCAACAGACTGTTTCAAATTGGACTGTTTTGTCTCAGACTCATAATAAACACACAAATTTTTGCACTCCCCAAATAAAATAAGGAATTCAGTCATCTGAATTCCTTCTCCAGCCAACTGTGAAAAAACAATGTCTCAGTAATTCAAATGGATTTAGTGTGAAAAATAACCTTGGCTAAGAGGCTCCCAAAATACAGCAATCAAATGACAGGTACAGACTCCAATGGATAGTTAAGACTGCAGAAAGAATAATTGCAACCAGCCTGCCTTCCATTATGGTGGGATTCAAATTTTTTTACTACCGGTTCTATGGGCGTGGCTTGGTGGGTGTGGCTTGGTGGGCGTGGCAGGGGAAGGATACTGTAAATCTGCATTCCCTCCCCACTCCTGGGGGAAGGATACTATAAGATCCCCATTGCCTCCCCACTCCTGGAGGAAGGTTACTGCAAAATCCCATTCCCTCCCCACCCCACTAACCTGCTTTCCAGCTCCTTTCTCCAGTGCAGGGCAACAAAGGAAGACCCAGCCGATCAGCTGGGACTCGGGAGGCAGAAAATAGATGGGGGCGGGGCCAGTCAGAGGTGGTATTTGCCGATTCTCCAAACTACTCAAAATTTCTACTACCAGTTCTCCAGAACTGGTCAGAACCTGCTGAATACCATCTCTGCTTCCATAGAAGACTTGTATATTGTGTGGGTCAGAAGAAGAGCTGAGCATAAACTGTTTCAACTCCGCCATTATAGGCCATCGCATGCCAAACAACTAGACACAGGGACAATTTTTTTCCTTCATGCTATCACTCTGCTGAACACCAAGAGCCTTGGTGGTGCAGGCTGTTAAATGCCTAGCACTTAAGTTCCAGCTGCCTGCAATTAATGCAGGCTCGAATCCCACCAGGCTCAAGGTTGACTCAGCCTTCCATCCTCTCGGGGTAGGTAAACTGAGGACCCAAGATTGTTGGGGGCAATAAGCTGACTTTGTAAAAATGCCGCTTAGTAATAAGCAGGCATATACAATGGAATGAAGGCTATTGCTGAGCACATTGGGTTGTATCCCAAAAATTGTAAGCCGCCCTGAGTCTTCGGAGAAGGGCGGCCTATAAATGTAATTAAAAAAAAAACATCTAATTCTTACAGTGCCGTCTAATGTCTATTATAGTACCACATACTACCCATGAAGTATGGCTGTAGTATTATTATTTATTTTCTTTAGTCCCCTTCTTTTTGGTGTTGTTATTATGATTATTACTACTCTATTACTTTCCATATGCACTGAGTGCTTCTGTACTGGAGATAAGTTCCTTGTGTGTCTAATCACACTTGGCCAAATAAAGTTCAATTCAATTCAATTCAAACGAGTGATTATATTTGGTACATTTACCTGACATTTGTACTTCTGCCTGCCAGCATTTTTATGCTGGGAAAATTTCTTTCAGTGCTTTTTTATCATGTACATGTTTGAACTTTCGATGCTTCCTCTTTTGTGGCAGCAACCTGTGCGCTCTTGCCCTTGCTGGAAGAGAAGTTACAGCACTTACTGGCGGCTCACCTGCCAAAAAAAGCGGGTGCACAATAAACATCAGTATGTAAGAGCTTATTGACACTGACTGACAAACGTATTTTTAAAGAAATTCTTTCAACTTATTATTTCAAACTTCTTTTCATATGTACCCAATTCTCATAAGCATAAATTCCACATTACTCACCTCTGTGCTCACGTGAATTTCCCCGACTGGGAAGTCTGGGTGATACTGGGTCACATCGACATGCCAGGTGGTCTTCTAAGGCTACAATTGCTTTATTAAAGACTGGCTTCTGTTCAGCAACTTCAATCTTATTTACCTATCAAAAAGAAAGAACAAACTCTGTGATACATAGCATGGTGAATTCATCTCAATTCAGCCAAGCATTATTACTCTTAAAGATTTTGCTTGTACAATTTAAAACTTTTTCATTGCCTTAGATGTAGCATTGCCCAGATATAGCATGATTTATCCTAGTCAAAATAGCATCTTAGATTATTCCATTAGCATATCCTAAACAAGGACTGAAGCTAAAGTCCAAACTGGGAAAACTGGAACATTTCACTCAAACTATCAAATTGCCCTGCTTAGAATATCAAATTATTTCACTAAAACAAATTGTAAAAATGCATTATGAAAAATGCTGGCTTCTATTCATTGCTCAAGGAAATTCCTTAGCTGATCCTGTAATAACCTATATAGAGCTGAAAAAGACCAAGAAGTTACTGAACTCATTCTTCTTGCAAGAAATTATCATCCATTTAGTTGCCTATCACCTCCTGCCACCCAGGATCAAACTGCAAGTCACTGTCACAAATGTAACAGCAGATTTCTTACCAAAAGACAAAGGAAAAATTCTATAGTAAACTACTCTAGCTAACGGCTACTGTTTTTCTTAGCATTTGTTCCATAGCACTGCAGGGCCTACCTGTATTTACACTACACTTGTGCAGCTCTTACAGAAAAGCATTCAGTGCACAATACAACAAGTTTTTTTCTTTATTAGCAAGCCTGTTATATTGATTAGGGCCAAGAGGGAGTAATTGGCCCAAGTGTCATCCAGCTGGCTTCTATTCTAGGAATGGGGAGATCCAGGGGAGACCTGGACCTCCCCATTCCTAGTACAGTACTTTAACTACCATACAACGAGCGATCTCTGAACTGCCTCACCTAAGAGTAAGAGGGTTGAATCTGTAGTGTGACTGTGGGCTTTGGGAAGGGAAGGATGCAATTCTACTAAAGTCTGTTTTAAATGTGACATGCAGCTATTGTTTGCACAGCACTCTTAATAGAGGCATTTTTGGTCCTATGTGCCATGGAAACCCAGTACCTAATCAATTCAAGGTCAGAAGGAGGACCATTTTAATCCCCAAACTTGGAGTCAGTTGTTACTCAAAGCATATATTTGGATAAGATAGTGTCACACAAATTCAAAAAGCCAGAAACATCTATACCAGTCAGTCAGTTCTCCAATGAAATGAAACCAAAGCAAACAACTCTGAAAAAGCAACATGCTGCATTATAACATTCACTGGCAATGTCTGACAGTCACAAAAGATACTTTTAAAACAATGAATGTCTGCTTGTGCGGCTAATAGGGAAGCTGCCATAAATGTAATGAAGTTTTGCCAACATTCTCCTGGCATAATGGAATGGAAGAAGTAGATGGGATCCCTGTTCCTCCGATGGCAATCCTTAAACCAGGTTGCATGACTGATTGGTGCCCATCTAAGAATAAGGAACCACAATTGTGTCTATCTGGTTAAACATGTGATGCAAATGTAGACATAAAGTGTGAGTATGATCTTCCCAGGAACCTAGCAGCGATCAAATGTCCCTTCAGTTTAACTTTCTAAAAGGCACATTCTACACAAACTGCTTAGTAGGCACTGTTTCTGCATAAAAAATACAGACTTTTCTATTTTCAAAGAAACCATTTCAGGATCACGTTACAGACTATCCTATGAACTCTTTGTTTTTTTCCACAACACTAACACATCCCCATCATTCCACCCAACTTCATTCTCTTCTGCTTCATAAAAATTTTATGGAGAAAGGAATTTCCCATTTAGAAATGGTGTAACATTTTCCTTCCTTTGTGCATTGTTATATGAAAAAAATCCAAGGAATTTGTTCTCAAACAGATGTCAAGCAAGGGATTTGTATTGTAAAATACTTTGTCCAGGAAGAAGCATAGAGATCCATATTGACTGAAAACTGAACAGCACCAGAAGAGCTAATTTGCAAGATATCAACTTACAATACATCCAGAGAAGATAATTTAGAAGAGCAGCTGGGAATATGATGTTTATTAAGTGCATCAGCACAATAAAGAATCGAACTGTTTGTTAGTATGTATATTAATATGTTCATTTCTGCCAGTTCTGCCACTGGACTACTGGATTTAATTATTGTATTACATTTTAAAGGATAATTTGTTAGAGAGTACTCTTCCTTCTTCAGAAAACTTAAAGTCATTGATTGCTGTCTCTGCAATCTTTATAAAATAAGGAGGAGTCAATACAGATCTGAACATGGCTTTTTAAAAACAGGCATTTATAGGACTCATTATATAGGAGGAGGAGGAGCCACGTAGATGGTTCCGCCCCAGACGCCTGATGGACCCTGAGAGGTTCCAGGCGGAACTGGGGTCCTTTCCCTCTTCCCTTGCCCACAGCTCTGCCGAGGATCTGGCAGCCGCTTGGCAACAGGCTGCGTCGGATGCCCTCGACAGGGTTGTCCCCATGCGTCCCCTCACACGCCGTGGATCCCAGATGGCTCCTTGGTATACTGAGGAGCTCCAGGAGATGAAGCATCGTCGAAGGGGTTTAGAGAGCAGGTGGAGGTCCACCCACTCCCAATCCGATCGAGCCTAGCTAAGAGCCCATATTAGGTAGCTATGAGAGCGGCGAGAAGGTCCTATCTCTCCGCCCTCATAGCGTCTGCAGATAACCGCCCAGCCGTCCTGTTTTGGGCTACCCGCTCTCCTTCGATGGGGAGGGGCAGACCCATTGCGGGGAAGGGCTGAGGAGTTTGGTCAATATCTGTCGGATAAGATCGCTCGGATTCGGGGTGGGTTGTCCTCTGATTTGCAGTGGTCTGAGG
This sequence comes from Naja naja, assembly GCA_009733165.1. Classification (NCBI taxonomy): domain Eukaryota; kingdom Metazoa; phylum Chordata; class Lepidosauria; order Squamata; family Elapidae; genus Naja; species Naja naja. Next base: position 23,254,251 of record CM019154.1, on the reverse strand, counting down.
AACAGGATACAAGCAGTCTGGCCAGTGTGATCTGGGATGAGTTCAATCCTGTTTAGGATGAAGTGGACAGGATTATGCGGCGCCTGAGTTCCACCACATGTTTGTTGGACCCGTGTCCTTCCTGGTTGGCTTATGCCGCCAGGGAGGCCACCTGCGGTTGGCTCCGGGCAGTTGTCAACGCCGTTAAGGGAGGGTGTTTTTCCCTCCGCCTTGAAGGAGGCGGTGGTGAGACCCCTCCTGAAGAAGCCTGCCCTGGACCCGACCGTGTTAGACAACTTTCGTCCAGTCTCCAACCTTCGCTTTTTGGCGAAGGTTGTTGAGAGTGTGGTGGCTCAGCAGTTTCCACTTTTCCTGGATGAAGCAGACTACCTGGATCCGTATCAATTGGGCTTCCAACCCGGTTACAGCACGGAGACGGCATTGGTCGCGCTGATGGATGATCTCTGGAGGGCTTGGGATAGGAGTTTTTCCTCTGTCCTGCTCCTATTAGACCTCTCAGCAGCTTTCGATACCATCGACCATGGTATCCTTTGCCTCAGGGGTTGGGAGTGGGGGGCACTGTTCTCCAGTGGTTCACCTCCTACCTCTCGGGGCGGTCTCAATCGGTGTTGGTGGGGGGTCGAGGTCGACCCAGGGTGCTCTCTTGTGGGTCCCTCAGGGTCGGTCCTCTCCCTCTTCTATTTAACATCTACATGAAGCCGCTGGGTGAGATCATCCGTGGTTTTGGGGTGAGATTCCATCAGTACACGGACAACACCCAGCTGTACATTTCCACCCCAAACCAGATCAGAGATGCCCTCTCCCTGATGACCCGATGTTTGGATGCGGTACGGATTGGGATGAGCGGGAACATGCTTTGACTCAACCCGGCCAAGACTGAGTGGCTGTGCATACCGGCATCTAAGCCCAGCCAGGAATATCCATCTTTGGCCATAGGGGGAGAGGTGTTGCCCCCTGTGGATAGGGCGCAGAATCTGGGGGTCCTCCTGGATGCACGGCTCCGGTTGGAGGAGCAGGTGGGGGCTGTTGCCAGGGGGGCCTTTGCCCAGCTCTGCCTTGTTTGTCAGCTCCGCCCATTTCTGGACCGAGATGCCCTGTGCACAGTCACTCACGCCCTTGTTACCTCTAGACTCGACTACTGCAACGCTCTCTATTTAGGACTGCCCTTGCATACCACCCGGAGATTGCAGCTGGTGCAAAATGCGGCGGCGTGGGTGGTGATGGGAGTTTCCCGATTCTCCCATGTTACCCCCCTCCTGCGCTGCCTGCATTGGTTGCCGGTTGCACTCCGGGTGAGATTCAAGGTTCTGGTTTTAACATACAAAGTCCTACACGACATGGGTCCTCAATATTTAAGGGAGCGTCTTCTGCCGATATCGAGTGCCGGCTGCCCCGTGCGAGCACATAGGCAAGGACTCCTCGGGGTCCCGTCGGCAGGCCAATGCCGGCTGGCGGTCCCCCGACGACGAGCCTATTCTGTCGTGGCCCTTGACCTCTGGAACCAACTGCCCTTGGGGCTCCGCCTGGCACCTGACCTCCGCACCTTCCGCCATGATTTAAAGACCTGGTTGTTTGACCAACCCGGGCTGTGACCCTCCTGGGGGATAGGTTTCTTAATTTTAACTATTGTAAATTTTAGTTTTTGTAATTTTTGGGCTTGTAAAATTAGTTTAATTCTTTTTAATTATTTATTGTTCCTGTTTTTAGTTGTGTGCCGCCCCGAGTCTTCGGAGATGGGGCGGCATACAAGTTCAAAAAATAAATAAATAAATATATGAAATATAATTGGCAATATTTGATCCAAACACTATGCAGGAAACAAACTCCTGAATATTATGATAAATAACTAAATCCTTATTAACCTTAAACTGTGAAACTATTTATATATCATTGAATCAATTCTTGGTGTATACATGACTTCCATTTCAACTTGCCTAAAGTCCCAGAACAAAAAATTTCCAGGGACATTACAATAAGATAAGTCAAGTCGCCATAGGTGAATAGGCAGCAATATAAAACCAAATAAATAAATAAATAAATAAATAAATAAATAAATAAATAAATAAATAAATAAAAAAATATCCCTGAACCCATTCATCATCACAGGTGTCATACCATTCTTCTTTTTCCTTCAAACTTGACAATCATTAATTTTTATGGTCCACTTGCATTATTTGGCCATAATATGTGACTTTCTGCTTGCTAATCTTCATCTCTAGCAAACAGTTTTACTTTTCATGACCTTTCTGCAACTTATGGCACTCTTAATGACTGCCTGCAGGCTCATAATTCAAATACAACTTCTTGTATCTTCTTTCTATGTCATTTCTATGTCATTTTCTCTGTGTTCACCTTTCACAGTGGTACAATATTTTACTTTCATAGCATCGGGGAAAAAAACCTGTTCATATATCTGTTGACATAAAAAAAATCCCCTAAACCTTTAGTTTGTCTTAGTTTTCCTTCTTAAGATTAATCTATTTTTCTCTTGTATACTATCCATCTTTGCCTATTCTTCACCCAAAAAATCCAGAACTATCTACCATACCCATAAATCCACCAAGCATACTTAATGCTTTCTTATGTTTAACTTTAGTCCAGATTTTTCACTATTTTCACTTTCCTAATGAACTCTTCTGCTGTTGTTTGTACATCTCAAATTCTTTGTTCAGTTTCCAATTTTTACAATGTCTACTGTCATTTCTGCCAATCCCTCTAATAATATACTTGTGCAAGTTTAACAAATAAGGAGTTAATATACATCCATTTCCTCCACCTTTCTGAACTACTCTATTTTTCCAAATTCAGTTTTTATAATAGCTTCATTGTGCAATTTATTCAAAAGAATGGCATTCTGACATGCCCATTAGCCTTAAAATGTCCAACTGATATGATCTACAAAACAAAACAAAAAAACCTTTCTGTAGTCAAGGAATAAATATTTCTTAAACTTTGGATATTCTCTGACATTGGCTTTCTTCAATATAGATATATACATTTACGTTTCCATTATTTGTTGGCTATAAATTCAACTCTCTTTTTCCCTGAGCATTTTAAGCAGTTCAACGGGCATTTCATTTATATCTAATGCTTTTCTGTTTGACAGTGTTCTGTTGTTTTGCATCTTACTTTCTCATGGAGTTGTTTCCTAAATATATTATCTCCCTTCAAATATCTCTATCATCTCATAATCCCATTGGGATTTTAATTTTAATTAATTAGAGTTTAATTAATTTCTCAAGCAATTTTAGACTCATTATTAGATCCCTTGCATAATTACTCTTGGATATCCCTATAACCTTTAATTTTTCTATGAGTTCTCTGATTTTCTTCAAAGTACCTCTCTTGTTATTTTCCTCTTTGAGTTAAAATTCTTGATTGATATATATTTCCTTGTCCTTACTTGCTTGATGCTGGAAGTTTGCGATTAGTTGCTGTACTTCTTTCTTGTTGCCCAAGGCTTTCATAATGTCTGCCTGTCAAGATAATTTGTTCTGGAAGCCATTTGGATTCTTGACATTTGGAGAATCTTTTTTCTATATATATTTTTCTGACTCTTATTTCTTCCCATAGTTTCTCAATTCTTTTTGCTATAAGTTAATCATTACACTGATCTTAAACTCTAATCGTACCAGGTCATATCCTGTTGGCATAAATACTCTCTTTAACTTCCAAGGCTTAACTCATATATTTGACACAATAATTCATTATTGGTTCCGCAACATGCACCTGGAAGTTCTGGCTGACTGGATTGTACCTTCCCATCTTCTGTTCCCTATACATAGCCAATTTCATTGCCGTTATATTTTTCTGATGCTCCCCAGTGTACGTTTCAGTTCTATTGTTTTAAACAGGTGTTGGCAAATGAACAAAGAATTATCTTTGCAAAACAATATTAACCTACCTTCTGCATAATTTTGACCATACTTTGCATCATGCTGTCTTTTTGTTCTTTACATTTTATTTTATTCTTTTGAAGGTCTCATAAAGTCCATCCAAACATGATTCTTTTGGTAGGGAGCAGCAGCTTGCAATTCTGATTCTGGACAGAGAGGACTGCTGGTTTGAAAGCGGGGTCAAAGATCCCAATAAGATTCAGCAGCTTCTCCCAACAGAGGGGGAGGGATACAACAGCACCTATTCACTGTTTACAACATAGTCCTTTTAGCAACTCCAAGAAGGTCCCACACTTATTTGCAGTATTCAGGTGAACCTGACGGTACAGATAAACCTCCAAGTAGCCTCAGCGACTCTCAGAAAGAGGGCTAACCACCAGATGACTACAAGGAATATAAATCTTTTCCACCATTCAGTCAGAACCGAAGAAGCTTCTTGGATGAGAAGCAAAATATCTTCAAGGAAAAACAAAGTCCAGTTGCTTTTTGAAAAAGCACCTTTGGGACAATCATGACCTGGATGTCTGAGAATCTCTATAGACATTTAGCTTGCAACTGTCCCTGCCTCCTTCCCCTTGATTTTCTGGGGAAGCCAGCAGAGAAGATTGTAAATAGTGATCATATGATTGCAGGATGCCAGGCAATCAGACATAAGTGTGAACAGGTTGTCAAACACTCAAACCATGATCACGTAACTGTAGGGGTGGGGTACAATGTTTTGAAACGGCCAAAAGTGCTTTATAAGGTATAATGACCCTTTCCAATGCTATTTGTAATTCTGGGCCATCTTTAAATGAATGGTCATAAATTGAGGACTAGCTGTACTACCTGTTACTTGTCTGTCAGCAGCTGCAAATCTTACAAATTCTCCATTTCCCCACCTTCGGAACATAAACACAATTTGTCTATTTTTTTAATGCTATGTGATTTGCCATTGTGTCCTAGGGTTGCTTTTAAAAATCCTTTTGCTGGATGAGTTGGTTTCCCTCATATCTGCAGAGGGCCTCAACCTTGCTATGGATTACATTTAGGTTTCCCTTCCTCTTTTGACCTTAAAACAGGAGAGAAACTCTACCAGAAGTCATGTTCCTGCCAGCACTATTCGTGGAATTATTAGAGCTACTTAGCCAAAGGATCATCTCAAAGCAGTAACTCCTGAAATAGAAATGCATCTACTACAAAGAAAATAAAGCAATATACTCTAAAATCAGATACAATCAAAGCAGAACAACATGTAGATTCCCCATTTGATAAAACAAACACATCAAGTTTTGAAACAGTGTAGATGCAAATTAAGCAACTCAAGACACTATTTATAAAGGTAACTGTACAATAAAGATGAGGTTTACGAAGGGTGAGAAACACATACTAGCATGGAGAATGGTATGAGGTGGCTTGGAGAACAGTGCTCATTTGTCAGCTGTGGGATCAAAATGACTGAAAATGAGTGAGGTGCAACAGATCCTGTAGAGCTCAGGATGGTGGGGGCAATTGGAGCATGACAGAATGGTGGTGCTATGGCTGGTTGAGGTGTGGTGCTTGAGGCAACATTACTCAGTGGAGTTGGTGCTAGACCAAAACTTGAGACCTGGGGGAAGTGGCAGCTGGTTAAGATTACTGAAGGCCCCAGGCCTTTACTTCAGCCCCTGCCCCAGTGCTGCTGACAGTAAGTGTCACTATGTAAGGTGGCCAAAAGGGTGTAGATTATGGGGTAGACAGGTGGGTTACTGCATCACCCCTGCAGTCCTAAGTGTTGGGGGGGAGCAGGTGGACAGCTGAGGCTTCCCAGGTCGCAGCAACTTTGTGCCATGTTGATGAGTCGGGCAGTTGGCTGAGGTATCCCGGGTTGCAGAAGCTTTGCATTGTGCTGGTGGGCTTCTGAGGTTTTCTCGGGTTAGGGTTAAGGTTCTACTTGCATAAAGCCTATATTGGGCCTCCCCCAACTCTCTGAGGAGCCCCTGCACTCTTTACTTAGGACTCTGTTTAATGACATGCAATTATTGCTTAACAACCACAACTAGGAATGTCAAGATCGTGGATGTTGAATGAAGCAGTCATATGACATCTTGCTTAACAACTATTTTGCTCAACAACTGAGATTCCAACACCAATTCTGGTTGTAAGTTTAGGACTGCCTGTATATTAATTAAGAAACATTCACAACCATTAAAGCCAAATTTGTTCCAACACCAGGAGATAATTTAGCACATAAAAGATGTACATAAAGTGAAATATGTTTATTGCACTTTATCAACTTTAAAACAAGACTAAGTAAGATTCAAAGAAGATTGGAAAACTGGGGGACAAGAACAGAGATATATCTGTGTACCTGGATATGTCGTACCCGAACCTGTGTGGGACGACATTGCACCGTTCGGGTATTGCAACAGCCTGTACACCGTTGCACTTCTACACAGGGTGGCCACACAATAAAATTGGCATTTGTTGAATCTACCATGCTCCGGGAGATTTCAAAGACTTCAGACCGTGTCTTGCACTCAGCAATTACTGCTGGCTCAATAGGTTCTGCTCCGCCTAGAAAAATCCAGAAGAAAAATTCATGGTGAAATCAACTTTGAAACTCATGACTGTTTTCCTTATTGCATGTTTTACTGTGTCTCATTTATTCAGAAGTGTTTGGGGGCATTTCTGCTGTGTATTTTGAAGTTGTTAGAGGAGTCTTTGTAAGTTTTCTATTGGACAAGAGATAAAAATATTTCACCAAATATATCTCTTAATTATTTACCAATTATTTCATATATCTCCCCATTATAACCAAATTAATTATTCTGCTCCCTTAAAAAACAAGACATTTTAATTAGTTGATTTGGTTAAAGGATTATGATCTTCCATTTGCAGAATCTAAGATTCTTTTAAATGCATGTAATTAACCAATATTCTCATCTCTGAACTGGCGGCAAAACAAATTCTAAAGTTCGAAACTGTAAAGAAGACTTTATTTGGTTTGGTAGAAGATAGGGCTGGTTTATATGTGCAAAAACTAAAACTCAAGTATTTCTGGACTAAAACCTAATCCCATACTTTACTTGTTCAAATATAGTAGCCAGCATGTCTACAACCTACCTAAACTTCGTCTTCCACGGGACAAAGAAACAGGATTTTCACCAGCATGCATTTGGGTAAAATTCATGTATGAACTAGAGGTATCTTCATCTGCAAAAAGAGGGGAAAAAACCTAATGTCATTAAGTAAATTAATATATAAGTTGCATCACTACAGCAAATACCTGAAGGTGCACAAAATCATAAAGAGTGAAATGACTGGTTGGAATTTAGCAAAATACTATAATTATCCCTCTTAAGAAGGCCAAGAAATATTACAGGCAATGTTGTGCTAGAATAATAAATTCAATAAAATTCTACAACCTGTAACTCTACCTACCTTCTTAATTCTTCTCAAGATGTATTATATAAAATAAAATATATAATGATTATTCGGCATAAATATTTTAAAATTAGGAGGTGAAAATGTGCGGGTATTTTCCCTTGTATGAAGAAATTGTAAATGATAAGCAGTGATATACCTGGAGACTGTAGGAAAAATGCAGTGATGCAAAGGTAAGGATTCCCCCCACCTTAAAAAATGAATTTTTTTTCCCAACATGACCCAAAATGTATTTCTAAGCAAGGAGAAAAATAAGAATGTATGTTTTGGATTTTTGTTTTTCAGTTACAAGGTGAGACTATAATTCTGTAGTAGAAGCCAAATTCTAGAAATCTGAAATTGTGACAGCGAACCTCAAAATCTGCAGTTCTTATCATATCCCTTAATAGCTACAGTGGAAACTATTTGACACTTTATTTTAAGTTCAGATAATGTGCTTAATACCGCAAGACCATTTCAATGGAAGTTGGTAATAAATAGCACAGTAAATTAATCTGATATAAATTTTATAATATATTACTCTGCACTCTGTGTTTATTTTCAGATATCCTCAGGTTACATCATATTTCCTATTACATTAAATTTATTTTATACCCAATAAATCATTTTAATAATGACATTTATGTTTAGATTACTAATATTTGCCTGTAATAAAGTGTTGCTTGCATTGGGCATGTTTTAGGTGGTTGTTTTTTTTAAACCCACAAAATTGTAAATATGAATAAACCCAAATGGTAAAATAAATTATTTGACTGATTTCAATTGCCTTTGAACAAATCTGGCTATTTATCCCTCTATTCAAGTCTGTACTTTGTCAAACTAATAGAGACACTTCAAGATCTTGGGCCTTTGTAATTTTATCCTTCCAAAGTGAAGATGTAGGTAGGTGTAATAGTTCTGTCCCTCCTACGGATGATGTATTCAGTTTTAGCCAATTGGGTCTTCTGGGGGATGGGTAAAACATAAGGCTGCCAGCTTTCTTTATAAACATTCTCTAACATTTTCCCATAGGAAATGCTGAACAAAGCAATTCCCATCACATCAGCCAGAGCTTCCTTGGAGTCAACAAACCCCTCCAGATTCCAAAGTCAATGGCAGTATTTGAAGATTGTTCCTACACAGTTGCAGGCTTTTCATTTATGAACTACTTAAATTAAGCAGGGCATATTTTATTTCTGGAGAATAATTCTGAATGTAAGAAATAAGTAAATAGAAAGCCTATAGAAAAAAAAAGAGAATAAAGGCAAAGTTTCTACAAGCATCTGACTGAATTCTGTGTTTACAGCTAAAAGAAATAAAGGCTCAGGTTTTCTACATCAGATTTTGCAGAAGCCAAGACTCGATATATTGGAGATTCAGCACCCAACTATATAAATTTTGATTCTACAATATTCTAAAAGGCTATTCCCAGATTCATTGTTCCTAAAACCTCCCAACGGAAAGAGCAAGATGAATCATGACATCAAAGCTCTATCTCTAATCCATGCCACTGAACTTAATTGGATCCTCCCATCTTCTTCCATCCATCCCCCATTTTCTGGAATTTTAACAGGGCAGGGTGGGGGCTGTATTTGTGCAAAGGTTAAACAGACAAGGGAAAAAATAGCAATGCTGTTGACTTGAAACAAATCTTCTATTGAAAAACAGCTCTCCAGTTAACCTCACCCTTCCCCCCAAGGGTGTCTTTCCAGATAGGGCAGTAAAGCTACTGCTGACCAGGGCAACAGGCCCAGCTGTGGAAAAGCCAGTGCTGCTAATTTTGGAAGGCACCCCATTGTATGGCTTGTGTAGTCCGGGACAGGCGGGTGGAGAAGCCAAGCAAGTTTAAGGGAAACAATAGCAGAACACAGCTGGTGCCCTCCCTCTTTTTTTCCCTCCTCCCCTTACAGGCATTTTGAAAGGGAGCGGGAATGCTTTTGAGAACGTGCCAATGGTCCAACTGGCATCGGAAACAAAGACAGGAAATTCTGTTCCCCCGTAGATAGTGTCTCGGCAAAGATTACAAAGCTACCAATAGACAAACACAAGAGAGAAGGCAGGGGGTGGGGAGGGGACAGGCGGGAGCAGAGGTTGGATCAGAATGGAATCTGTGAAGAAAATGTTTATAAATACATTCCAGGGCCAACCCAATGGCCATGACGCGTGCTCACATTCCTGCACGTGCCAAAGCCTATTCAATCTGGTCTGTGACCTCAGTCCTGAGACAGGTATCCTCAACTCTCTCTGCAGCCTGGTCCAGTCACCACAGTAAAACAAAACATTAACTCTCCTCTCATTACCTGATGTCATTGATTTTTCCTTTCATATAGACTAAAAATCAAAAACCAGGGAAATGAATTATGGAAGACTAATATCTAATTTCAAGCACAGAAGATTATAACACCACAGTCTAATTTTTTCCGAACACCAGGAATCATTACAAACTGATTAGAAAATCATCATCATCGTTAAAACCTATTTGCAAGTAATATGCCCCTGTTACATTATGAACTGCATACTAGACTTGGTTCAAGCCAAACATTAAAATATGCTATTCTGTGGATGAACTGCCACATACCATCTTGGGGGAGAAACTTTTCAACCCAGATATAACCTTTGGTTTTACTTTGTGTAATCTAAATCTAGAAAACACATAATTCACAATGGTATTTCTCAGGTGGTATACAAATACATTTGTTGTTGCTTCATTGTTATATCTGTTAAAGATTTATTAAACAGGAACACTTGGTGTGGAAATTTACCTACGGATTCTATCTGCAGGACCTGCTGGAGGTCTCTGATGGAGCGCACGGAGCTGTCACGCAGCAATTCATATATTTCTTCAGGAATGGGATCTCCCTGCCAAACCAAAAAGAAAGAAGTTTATTTAAATAGCTCTCCTGTGCCAATTTTGTACCAATTTTATACATTTCTCACAGAGCACATTCTTATACACCCTTTTCCAACCTGGTACCCTCCACATGTTAGAATTGCAGTTCCGAGATTCCAAAAGCAGAAAACTTTATAGTCTTATTGCACCTGGAAAAAATATTTGATTAAGAAAGGCTGAATTAGCCAAAAAAGAGAAAATGATAACGAGAAATGTGCACACATTTTACAGTGCAAACATCAGAAATAGTGTGTTCACCATCCATGTAATAATCTTTCATATTTTCTCTTTAAGAAAAAGAAGTATAACTTTGGAGGCCTTTACTGTCATACATCCAAGGATTCAGAATATTCCACTAATCAGCTGATCTTGAGATTGTTCCAAACACCCTCTATCTGGAAATGGTTATTATAGTATAATCTTATGCAAGTTTATATAGGTCTACCAACATTTATTGGAGTTTACTCTCCTGCTTAATACTGCTACCTTATTATGTCTCTGATATTAAAGTCAATAAATAGTTATTAATCTGCAGTTCAACTTGATGTTTGCATTAAACTGTTGAGCCATTATATTGAGATCATGCACTATTAAAATTAAAACAGGCTTTTTCTGCATTTGGAAGGAAATGGACAATGTCATTTAATTATTTCAGGAATATAAAAACTGCTGGAAGAGTTACTCAAGATGTATTATACCTTACAGATATACATAACTACCCTGGTCATAGGAATAATTCATCAGAATGATGTTGAGGTAAATCTTCTATATAAAACTTATCCACAAAAATTAGAAAAAAGTAAGAGGAAATAAATCTCTTGTTAAATGCAATACGAAAAATGTTATCTTTGTTGCATGTTGCATTTTAAGTCTCTATGCTAAATTTTTAAAAATTCAAAACCTACCATGATCAATACATTAGTCATAGAAACATTGAATTATGTGGAGTCAATGATAAGATACTAGTTCTGTTCTCCCCAAGAAGTTCTTCCAAATTAAATGCATATTCATATTGCAGTATCCTTCCCTTGCCATGCCCACCAAGCCACGCCCACAGAACCAGTAGTAAAAAAATTTGAATCCCACCGATTACTGGGATAAATTATTTGAAGTGAAAATATGGAAAATGGGGAAAAGGTTAAGGATCCCAATGTTCTCCTTTATTTACTAAGTTAGCAGCTACACAACCTGTTCTGCATTTTCAGACCATTGTCAAATGCATACCCTCCCTCCCTTTGCTTCTAGTGTATTAGCTGTAACAACATTCTATTAATACAGCTTTGTATATGCAGCACATGCAAAGTTTTCACTTGTTAGTTCCATTCTCAGCATTGCAGACTGTATGGCTATGCATACTTCACAACTCTGGAACAAGTGCAAGCTCAGCATCTCTCTATGATTCAGAATGGATAATACATGCCTTCTTTTAGGCTTCTGTCTGAGGCTAAGAAAAGATGCGGCTGCTTTAAAAATCAGTTTAATGATAATTACTTTAATGAGCTGATTTTGAAAAAACAGCCTGAAGAGTGTTGCAGTTTCACACGATAGAACTTTTAGAGTTAATGAAATGTTTTAAAAATGACACAGCTTAATTTTTTTTCTTCAATTGTTAACATCTAATACTTTATACAGCACAAACCATTTTAGATGGTGTTTGGGGAACACCTAATTAATTCTCACCTTGATAAAAAGGGGAGCAGAAATCCCTAGTTTGTGATATCAAATACAATTTTGTTTTTAAAAAAAGAACCTAGTCTTTCAAAAATCATCATCTTTTTCTGGTAGTGATTTGAAAAAGAAATAAAGCTGTGAGAGAAGTGAGGCTAGGATGAAATGGAAGCAGTTCAGATGCCTACTTTAAAGACTTGCATGTCCAAACATATTGGGCTTGACTCGCTAAGAAGTTCTGCTCACATCAAAATTGAAATCTATGGAAGCCACTTAAAAGAAGATAATGCTTTTGGTCAGTACTAAGAAGCTCTACCAGGATACAGGTGAAAGAAGAAGACAACTTGTGATCTCCATGCTAACCACACTCCGATTTTTGCAGTCTCCAGAGCTCCATGATCACACTGGCAAAATACAATGACAAATGGTGATTTTTGAACGGTGCTATTTTTTGGTCTCTAAAAAACAGTTGGTAAGCTGTAACATCAATCTGTTACATTTCCAAGAGACTTCGTGCATCTTGCTTTTCTGTTAAAATGTTAATTCAGTGCTCTTTAGTGATACCTTCACATCACTAACAAAGCTCCTTGTAGCCCTCAAGACTAAAAATAGCTTTGGAAATAGAAATGCATCCTCTGGAACAGCTGACTAGCCTTGCATTAGAGTTTGCATTGGAGAGCCTCCTGTTATTTTGCAATCATGGTCAATAGCATAAAACCCAGTATCCATAGGAACGTCTCTTGTGCTGAATCAGATCATTAATAACCAACAGTAACTATTTAAATTTTCAGACAAGAATCTTTCCAAGAACCGAGCCTGGGACTTTTTGCATGCAAAGCATGTGCTCTACTACTAAACTATGGCATCTTTCCTAATGAATAAGTCACCAGTGCTTTTTTTCTTTTAAGATTTCATTACATTAGTTTTAACTTTTGCTTTAATAATAAATTGAGGGAGATCTATTTTTATGATACAATCCTCACAATTAGAGGCCCAACCCTGATGTATAACCACAGTTAAAGACTGACTGCAGAAACAATAAAGAAACATTTCTGCATAAATGTTTATTAATGATCACAGTACTCCCTATTGTTTTCCTTAACTGAAAAAAAACCCAATATTTTAAATGCTGTACTGGGATGTGAGTGCTAGGGATTTTGCTGCTGCAATTCAGGATGTAGCATGTGGGTTAAACTAAAGTACTTTGTAGGATAAAATGGGCTCCATTCAAAAAGAACATTGCCTATATCTGAGTATTATCTTTATGAATCTTTCCCATTTCCTCAACATTTGGCTAGATTATAACCAGAAGTACAGTATTAGGTGTGGAAATGTACAAAATGTCATCCGTTCACCATGTTTCCTTCACAAATCACCCTCAACTCCAGATCCCGAACTTAAGGTATTACTCCAAAAATAACAAACTGGGATCATTAATTCTTGTTTTACATGTATAAGTTGTTCAAAGCCTTCCAACAATACTAACATTTGAGCATATGCATGTAAAATATTAATTTCTGGATATACTTTATGTGCCCAAATTATAGATTGCATTGCTTTGAGTTGACCTTGATTTGGAGATGAAACAAAAGTGTGTTTGATACTGCTAAATTATTCAGGAGGCATTTCCCTCTCATCAATAAGATTAGGCATCTTTTGGTCTTTATAGCAAGATTGTCACCAGAACTTTTTATTTTATAAATATAAAATAGGACTAGGCATATCTAGTTCAAATCTTTACTTGGATATGATGTTTTCCGAGTAACCTTGAGTTAATTACTAACATACCAGCCTATTATTTTATTAGGAGGATAAAATGGGATGAAATGGGGGGATAAAATATGTATGACATGACTGGAGTGATCCTCCATATATTATTAAAAACTACAGTCAGCATTACAAATAAATACGAGTTTCACAGAGCTATAGAATTTCAAAGGATTAGTTTTACTGTAGTTTCAAATGCAACACAGCTGAGCCAGAAATAAACTGGCTCAATTCTCAAATATGCCATTATTGTGGGATAAGAATAGTTGAGAGTTGCTTTCGAATTGTTGAAGAATCCATGGATGAAAGGGTTTTCAGAGTCATCGTTTATTAATATTTACAGAACCACAGATTCATCTACCACTGATAAATGCCATCTTAAGCTCAATGGATGAAACACAAAATATAATTATCAAATTAGGGGTAATTTAGATATAGATCTTCCCTTTTCTATAATAGCTTAAAGCAGCTTCTATGGGAATCTCCTTTCATTTTATTCACTGAATAACCTCATCAATTGTCCTATATTCTAGAAGAAAGTCCTCTGAACTTTTGTTCAGCCAAAGTATGATTTAAAGAAATATATTAATAGGGAGAAATACATCCTGAACTACCCACTTGTAGTTAGCATCTGGACAATAAACTGATCAACTGAGCATTTTAATATTCTTTACTATAATTAAAAATCAATTTTGTGTGTGTGTAGTCATCTGTCCATACAACCAAGAGCCAGTTTGGTCTAGTTGTTAAAGCACCAGACTAGAAACTAGGAGACTTAAGTTCTAGTTCTGCCTTAGACCCCTTCCTTCCTTCCTTCCTTCCTTCCTTCCTTCCTTCCTTCCTTCCTTCCTTCCTTCCTTCCATTTTCAGCCCCAAAATTAAGCCTGCATTAGCTTGGAGGATATTTACCTAGAAAGGAGAAAGCAGTCTTCCATCCCAATCAGCTAAATAAAATATTATGGTTCCTCAAAGTATTGTGATTTTTCCTGTGGATTTTTTTGGACATTCTTGGATCCATATTTATTGAATTTTTATCCTGCCTTTTCCTCTGGGAGTTCACCATGGCATAGGCAGATGTCTCTATTTTATTCCCACAATAACCCCCTAAAGCAAGCTGGAAACATTTTGACTGCCCCAAAGCCCCCAATAAATATCATGTTTGCCTAGGGGCTTTAGAAACAAATAGACACATCTGGAATTTTAAGAATATATGGTATGCATTATGGCTATGCAATGCTTTGGATTTGAAGGAGAAAAACTGTTTCGGAATGTGCATTGGTGCACACATTGCACCTGTTGACAACTTTTTAACTAAATGTCTTTTCCCCAGGATTATGCTCCCAGGAAAAGACCCAGCTGTTTTAAGAAATTGTCCCCATCCCCAGTCTGAAATACAATTTTCCCTTCACATCCAAAGTCATGCACTATCCTTATGCAAGCTCTCCCAAAATGGCTGCCACAGATGATTTGCCTATTTAACTAACTGCACAGTCAATCATAAAGCATAATTTTACTAGAAAATAAGTTATTGTTCTCGGTCCATTAAACCCTATCCTCTAGGACAGCTTAATTTTGATTGTAACAGCTTCATTTTGTGTTAAAAACAAAGTTTTCAGGCAGGCAGATATATAGTTCTCTTCAAAGCACATGGTGGCAGTCACCAATGGGCAGCTATGGGAGGAGGAGTCTGGCCTATTAGGAACCAAGGGCTGCTGAATGCCATGCAGAAGAAGCTTGGAGAATATCACTAGCCAGACCAGCCAGATAGTGAAGCATGATACTGAGTTGTTGGAAGAGCTTCTGCCTGGGGGAGGAAGAAGTTAGTCCATGGAAAGGGAGGCATACTGGTTGTATTGGGAAAAGGAGATATGGCAAGTGATAGGGGTGGATGAAGGCGCTTGGCAGAGTCCATGAATGTGGCCCTGCCAAGCCATGTACATTGGTATCCATAGATAAATTTTTCCCCTTGGCAACATAATTTTTCTCTATTGTAAAATTTCCTGGGATGTAGGAATGATAATTAAGACAGTGAGAGAATAAGACTGGCGGACTTGGGACCAACTAACTTAATAAGTTCACTAGAAACAAACTGAAACAAAGTTTGCTGATATCTGAAACAAACAGTACTGATTTGAAAAGAAAAGGGGGGAGTGTTATCAATTAAGACTTGGGATTATGCTGCTACTGGTGAATGTTGCTACTAGTTCTGAAACTTTTAAGTAAATTGTGTGACCACATAAAAGACACCAGACCATCCTGACTCTTAATAGATAAGACAGAAGATTAATTTAAAGTCAAGATACTCACAAATGCTGAATGCAAAATGATAGAAGTCAGGTGACAAAATGCATTGTAATAATCAGAGAAAGGGAACTTGACAAGCATTTATAGACCAACTGCAAACAAACAGATCATTAGAAGGCAACCTTCTGAAGAATAGATTATAAGAATAAGCTCCACTCCCTGTTCAGAGAAGTATGTTTAGGTGCCAACTTTTTCTTGTCAGAGACGTTATCAGTTGGACCAAAGCATGACAACACACCCAGCTTGTAAAGTTCTTTATCCTCTGTCTCAGAGAACAGTGTGCAGCCCTGGGGTACAATGTCTCTTTATTCTCTTTTTGGAGCAGATCTGATGGTTGAAATCCTCTGTGCTCATATTCAGGTGTATGTACCACTGAATACAGATATTGTTTTCAGTAAACAACACATTAGAGACTAACCTGTATACATTTTAAAGTTCTCTGTACTTAGCAGGAAACTGGTCCACTTTAAAGTGCTTCTGGGAAGGGACATAGTCCACTTCAGAAAAGGGGCTGTGTGCAGGAGATGATACACATAAGCTCCAGGCAAGGAGGTACTCAAACCCAATAAGGAAACATATGATCTGCAAATTACCATTGGAAGAAAGGTAGAATGGGAATGAGGCAGTCTATCCATGAACCAGTCAGAGGAGTAAGAGATATTTTCTGTCAGATGCTATGAAGGTAAGGTTGCGTATAGAGTAGGTTAATAATCTCCTTTTTAACTGAAGTTCAAAGAAGGGTCTTGCCTGGTTAATTATCAAGTGCCTTGGAGCTGGCCTTGCATCCCTGCAGGGCTAAGGATGCCTAACTCAGTGGGCCTTGTAACTTCTTTTCTCTCTTTGCCCTTTCCTTCAAAACTTTCTTGTGGTTTTCCTGTGAAGAGGATCTACTAGCATGCCCACAAGCTAGCAACCACACACACCCACGAGCATGTGTGCACACCAGAAATGGCTGATGGGCTCTACTATTATAGAAGTCAATACCTGGAACGCAGCATGCATCTCTAGTAAATTGCTTAGTTTTTGAGTTTGAATCAAGGTAAAAAAAAATTCCATTTCAGCAGGCAGAGATTCTTCAAATAAGAACAAGCAGTCAATTACAAATCAATGTTGGTGTCAAGTCTTTCAACAGGTCAGCAACTTTTTCATTCTTAAGAGGAAGGAGGGGTTTGAACTAGATTGTTATTTGCTTTCTCCAATTATACATATTTTGGATTCACAAATAAAGTAAGCCAAAATATGACATTTCCTTTTGCTTAGTGCATTGTACAAATCCAGTCAATGAAATGCAGTCTGAAAATGCCACCTTATCACTTAGCACAAGTGTAAGTGTAAATACAGGCATTCTAGTTATTCATCAACTCATCTTTAAAGCATATCTTTTAGTGTGTATCCCACAGGCTGACCTCCCCACTCATTCACACACATTTAGCTCATCAGTGTAATCTCTCCCATTCTTCCAAAAAGATCTGGATAAATATCCACTTTTCCATAACTGTTATACTTGTTTATGCTAAAACCTTGATTATATAATATGAAGATATTTCACTGGAATTGCAAGGGAATGAAAAAGTTAAATTCTCATTTATTGACAAGAGTCTGACTGTATTCCAGCTTGAGTGAAGCCTACCAAAGATCACATAAAGGCCGGGTTTTATACATCACAATAAACTATAATATGATTTGTACTATATGCAAAATCATAACAATACAAATGCTGCACAACAATTAAGTCCCTAAAGATATAAATGACAGAAATGGAGAATAAGGTAGATCAATTGAAAATCAACTCAACAGAACCTGTACACAGTCTGTACAATTTGATTCCATGTATACTATAAACATTCTTTTTGATGTTACACTTCTAGGAATGACACACGACTCTTTTAACTTAACCAAGTTCTCTCCTATCACAGCTATTGCAATTTTAGCTTTAGGGTATATTTTTTTCCATAGGTAGGCTTTTGCCTAGCTACATGAAAGCTTGCTTCTTGGTTTATTTAAATCAATTCTAAAATGCAATGACTTGATTATTACAAAAGTTTTAGCCTAAAGACAGGCTGCATGTGCAGTCTCTACCCAATAGTCAAGGTGAAAATAAAAAACCGTACAACCGTATTTGCTCTCCTCCCACTAGTAACAAATATAACAACAATTTGCCATTGTTTCATGACAACTCCAATTCAATTGCCTAAAGTAACTACTTTCTTGTTTCTTGTGGTAGGACTAACCCTGTATTGTCCTTCTCTATCACTCTTTATAAATTAGGTATCCCAGATAATCCAGAATATCTGCTGTGCAAACAGGAGAGAAAAAGCACTCTGTAGGTGTGAAATAAAGGCAACAGTATGGGAAAGGCTAGGAATTGCCTTTGCATAAAATTTATATGAAAGGTGGAAAATTAAAAAGTACTGGGTACTGCCACTAATCAAAAGCACAAGCAACAGTGCTACAAGATTCCTCTAGATTACTAAAAGTTCAGCAGTTCATTATATTTATTCTGAACTTCCCAATGGAAATATATTTCATTCTTACAATTACTCCAAGGAAACATACAAAATTCAAATAGGTTGGAGATAATTTTGAAGATACTTCCCCAAAGGTTATTTTTGGATATTGTTGGGACTGGTTTTGAATTCTTAAAGCTAAAGTCCTAACACACATCCAAAAGGTACCCTGTTGTTGTAAAAAAAAGAATAGTACACAATTGTATTGTAAAATTTTATTTGGATGCTGATTCTGAAATCTAGAATGCCAAATTAGGGCATGGAAGATAACAAGGAAGAAAAGAACTTTTAAGTTTGTAAATTCTTCCAATCCAGCCCCTCTTCTGCCCTTCAAAATAGAATTATTTTATTATCTCATTATTGAAGTGAAGAGAAAAAGATATTAACAGAAGCAGATCAAAAACTGAATGAAAATTAAAGCAAATGAATTTCCACATACTTCGATGGTACCAAGCTGTTAAAGGCTGCCCTATAATGATAACTTTTTCCTCCAACAAAACAGCTCATCCATAATGTTGAATAGTCCAAACCCAACCTTGAAATCCCATTTCACATTCACTCATTCTCTTGTGCTATTCAAACACTTTGCAATATTTTGAAAAGGGGTGGATTCTTGTTAAGCCAACACATTTCCATTCTTCAAAGAAAAATAAAAAATAGACTGAAGAAAGATGGGGGCTGCAAAAAGAGGACAGAACACAAAGAATCAAGCATGAAATATTATCCAGGCTTTAATATATGCAGTCTACTAGCCTATCTAGCAGATCCCCACCAAATGTTTGTGGACCAGTGTTCCTTACAATAATTAAAAGTTATGGCTTTGTGGTAGACCAGGGTGCAATGGGTATTATACACCCATATAAAGAGAAAAAAAGCAATAATATCCCACATACATATAAGCATGTTTGCATAGACACAGATGTAAGCATGCATATGTTTGCATAGACACAGATGTTCTTCACTCGGAAAATTGTGCTTGAGGTGGTAGTGGGAAAATACCATGACATTCCTCAGCATGGAGTAACATCAACGAGTCCCAGCAGAACCTGACAAGATATACTTAAACTGTCGTAACCCCAAGGGCCCCAGTTTCCATGGCTCAAAGTATGTCTTTAACTCTTCTGTTGCCATAACCAAGAAATGGTATCCCTTAAATTTTAAAGGATTTCCACTCTCACATGTTGGTGGACAAGCCTTTGTTTTTTGAAGTTTTCTTCCATGCGTATGGAATCAAACACTATTTGAAATGCTATTTTAAAATAAGAATATTTAAAGTGATTTAAATATGGCACAGTCCAAATAAAAGCAAAAACTGGATGCATACACATGAAATCTGGTAAGAATGTCATTCTCAAGGGCTCATCACATTGAAGTGCAACATGAATTTGTTTTGCAACCTGCTATCTGCTTTAGGATGCTGCAGGCCCATTTTTTCCCCAATCACTAGGCACTCCATGATCAGTTTACTTGGCTGGACTCCAGGCAGATACATATACCCATCTAATGCATGACTGGGATTACAATGGGCTCCTTATATATGGCAATTTTGTACTTCTCTAGAAAAGTGCTAGACTTATTTTTGAATAGAGTTATTCACCTTTTGAAATAATATTAGCTCAGTCTTTAAAAAGATTAGCTCTGTCTTTAAAAAGAAGCCTAGCCCATTTAAACCAGGAAAGAGTCCAGGTTCTGCCAACTGTGATGATGGTTCTACCAGTAATAAATGAAGGCTTCCCCACCACCAACACATTTGGCAACAAATGGCTTGTACAGCCACACTTTTTACTGCTACTTTGATGGGGGACACCATTTTGTGTATCTCAGTATTTTAGAGGTTACTTCCAGGTGTAGCCAGCTGTAACCCTTCATTTCCAGGACTTGTATTCTCATAAGCACTTACCAATTGGGATACTTAGGGGCTGGGGTAGAAATGACAAAAGTTGTACCCCTTTCTGAAGCCAAGTGACAGGTCAGAGGTACAGCAGAGTGAAATAGGACGAAGCAGAAACGAGATCAACGCAACCCTCCCGGAAGGTGTCAACTGACAGGTTAATACAGCAGAGTTGAGCACAGGTTGAGAGTTTCATCTATTCCATCCTTCTCTACCCCACCACTACAAATCCACCACTGAGTCCTCCAGATCATATACTTACGTTTAAAAAATCATCCAAATGACAAAGGTGTTTCTTCAAGAGGCAACAGGACTATGTTTCTTCCTTGAGGAAGAAGATGTTTTGCTTCTCATCTTCTTCTTCAAACAAAAAACATAGTCCAGTTGCCTTTTGAAAAAGCACATTTGAGACAGCCATGACCTGGATGACTAAGAACCTGCATAGCTATCCAAGCCATCAATAAGCCACCAATGACCTGTTAGTTTGGACAACTTGAAAGGCAGTTAAAGTTTCTGTCTCAGGCACCAATTCCCAATTACCCAAGTGTGGCCAATCACATTTTCAGGGCAGTGACTGGAAGTTATTGTTTTTTTCTTGCTGACAATTGATGTTGTATAGGAGGAGAAACACAGGTAGAAGAATCCATTAACTGCTGCCTTCATCTTATTCCACATTAAAACTGTAAGAGCAGCACCAAAGGACAACTTTGTGACAGAGGCAGCAATCTGGCTGTCAGAGCCATGCAAATTATGATAAATAGTTTTGTGCTGGCTCAGCGATGGGAGGAGGAACTTTCGACACACAGATATATGAATTGTCTGCTAGCTTACTTTAAGCATTTTTCTCACATTCTGATTGACAGAATCTCTGCTCTTATGGAATCCAAAATGGGTAATAAATATACATATAAGCAAATTTTCCATTGCTCTCTGAACATTATTTTGCCCTTCATCCTAATTAAAAGTACTCAAAACCCTCCCTTTAGCTCTCCCAAGTATGTAAAAGTTGCCTATAGCAGAGTTCTGAAAATAATTAATGAATATGATTCATAAGAATAAAATAGAATAGGGCTTATAAAGAATCTTTATAGAAAACTAGGCAAGAGACATAGTTTAGAAGTCTTGTATACCCTCAGACACATTCCACTACATACATACATACATACATACACACATGCACACGATACTCCCAAAAGAATGCCATCAAAGAGGCTGCAATTTTATTCAAAATGCAAAAACTGTAAAATTTAGGCATGATTGGAACAGCCATCAAGTCTTGTTCAATAAAAACATTCAGATCCTAGCAAAGTAAATTCAATCCCTAGCAAAATAAAAACAGTCAGATATAAACATTTCTTATTCTCAACTATGCACTGTGACATAGGACAGTTTTATCACAGACTTATTCCTTAAGAACTATGTGCAATTAAAATAGCGAATGATAATGGAAAGACCTTCACTGCAGCAAACACAGAATTCTAGATGGCACACTGAATGAAAGTAGGGATTTCCTAGTGGGCGGATGACATTTGCAGCAAACGGATAGCATACACTGGGATAACATATACGGCCAAGGGCTAGAATTCCTGCAACCCTATCCTGCACATAAATACAAAGCAGCACATGAGCAAGCATCTGAAGATACAAACTTAAGGCTGGTATGTATGATTAGCCAAATGCTATGGAGAATCCTGCTTTCGAGACTTAAACCACAAGAACAAAATGGAAACAGGAGAAAGTATAGCTGGTCACATATGTACAAACCAGTAAGCCCAACTCTTTAAATGCATACCCTTTATGGATTGAGTAACAATGAAATGACTCTGGAAAGTTTCATAACCACTTTCTTGCAACCATAAAGAACTTCTCTAAAAGAAAGAATTGACGTAATTCTATAGAACTTTTAAGGAAGGGAAATCCTATACCAGCATCCACTTGTTCCCATACTCTGCTTTATTCTATCTTCATATCCCTTTAGATTGTTAATTGTAGTACAAAGCTGAAGTGCACTGAGGATTTTCAAGGCCCAGGACAAGAACACCCAGGAAGATTTTTAAAAGAAGAGGGCTATGCAACTTGTAGCCTGGGGTCATATCTCCACAAATCTTTTATTATTTTTTTCAGCCCCTAAGATTACTGCATATTCTTGCATACTCTTATATATGTACCATACATACTGTATATAGCACTAGCACTGTAGCATTTAGACTTATATACCGCTTCATAGTGCTTTGAAGTACTCTCTAAAAGGTTTGCAGAGTCAGCATATTGCCCCAACAATCTAGGTCATGGGTGTCAAACTCGTGGAGTCACATTGGCGTCATGTGACATACAGCAGTGTTTTTTCCCTCCATGGAACTGGGGTGAGCATGATCTGCACGTGATGCAACCGCCCCATAGGCCGCCAGATGGACACCCCTGATCTAGGTCCTCATTTTACCAATTTTGGAAGGATGGAAGGCTGAGTCAACCTTGAACCAGTGAGGATCAAACTCCTGGCTGTGGTCAGAGTCAGCTTGCAGTACTGCATTCTAATTACTCTGCCACAGAGGTGGTATTCAGCAGGTTCTGACCAGTTCTGGAGAGCCGGTAGTGGAAATTTTGAGTAGTTCGGAATACCACCTCTGACTAGCCCCACCTATTCTCTGCCTCCCGAATCCCAGCTGATTGGCTGGGTCTTCTTTTGTTGCCCTTCACAGGAGCTGGAAAGCAGGTTAGTGGGATGGGGAGAGAATGTGGATTTTACAGTATCCTTCCCCTGGAGTGGGGTGGGAATGGAGTTTTTGCAGTATCCGTCCCCTGCCATGCCCACCAAGCCACGCCCACCAAGCCACACCCACAGAACCGGTAGTAAAAAAATTTGAATCCCACCACTGGAGCAGATAGATCTATCTCAGATTTACAAAGATGTAAAGTCACAAGTCAAGAAAAGCTGGCTCAAAAGAAATCAGTGTTTCAATCAGGACCAAACAGGGAGTGACCAAATCAATCTCAAGTCTATATCGACCTCAGAACAAATGCAAATAGAATGAACTCTATCCTTATTCTGAAAAGCATTGCAATAGACCTGCAGACTTTTCATCACTGATTCATATGTGTAAATATGCTATGTTCCCCTCAAGAAGATGTATTCCTGCTTGAACTGCTTGGAAAGCTGTTCATCCCTTCAGTTTAGGTTAAGAGCGGACAATGAAGTCTTCAAAGAGGTGACATGAGAAACTGGGACTGTTGTGGAAGGCTGAACCAACAGGGCTGTGAATGTCTGTAGGCATGCACACATATGCAAATTGAAAAAAAAATAGCAGTTGCCTTCAAAATAAAAGCAATGCAGTTGTATTGAGTGCTTGGCATACACTTATTTACATTTGGTTTCTAATTTCAGACTGATTTCACAAACACTGGGCAGGGACTGCCAAAGGGCCAGATGTGGCCCAAGGGCCATAAAATGCCCAGGTCTTATTTAGGTGAGCAGCTGCCCTACTAAAGAGGAGGTCTTTTTTTTCTCTTTCTTTCCTCCACTGTTCAGATTCCCCCATCTTTTTATTTCTTGAAACAGGCAAAGCTTTTTTTCTGAAACTTCTTTTAATGACAATTGTATGTTCCTAAGGGCAGGGACTCTGCCTTTACTTGTCTCTTGCATATTCTGGGATACTTAAAAGCAGGATGCGCATGGTACCCAAATGCAGGTGTTTGATGGAATATCGTTTACCTAACTATAGACAAAATAGATGGCAGATTTAGCCTTAAGCAATTCACATGTATATGATAGAGTGATATCCAGCTCTGTCTTCAAGAGATCAAGGTGGCTTATAAGGAGATTTGATTTTATCCAAACAACTACTGTGTGAGGTAGAGTGGGATATAGTTAATCCAACATTTCCATACTGTTTTCCATGGCTAAGGATTATCTTGAACCTGGGTCTCCCTAGTTCCATTCTGACACCTTAATATCACATTGGCTCTGTTGGTTGCATTTTAGAAGTATTAAAAACAAACAGCTTTATCTGGAAATTTTATTCTTCCTATTGCAACGGTAGCAAGCAGCAGAATACTTACCTGTCCCATGAGCTGAGTTAATTTATCTGCCAGCAAACAAATGGAGGCCCTTTTATATTGTTCAAATACCAAATATAGTTTTTATTTTTCAGAGTACATACAATCAAATCATAACTCATATCTTTAAGAAAAAAGGTACAATTTATACAAATGTACTTTATATAAATTTATGCTGTTTTGCACCCTATTCATTCCTTTAAACAAAGTGGTAACTACTCTTAACTATGGCAACTTCATTTGAGAAATTCCATCTTTCAAAATAAATCAATCTACCTTCTCTCTATAGCAAGTTTCCAAACTGAATTTTAAAAAGGTTAGAGATATATATGTGCATGTGTGTGTGTATGGTATTCAGCTTTGTTCAGGTATTTTCCCATGTGCTTTTAAAGTTGTAGCGACGTTTCGACATTTCGGAAGAATCTCATCTGCCATCATTAGGTTTGTGTATTGGGTTTGTCTGTGTGTCAGGCTTTCACAGCCATTTCTGTTTGTGCCTGACACACAGAAGAACCCAATACACAAGCCTGATGATGGCAGATGAGATTCTTCCAAAACATCGCTACAACTTTAAAAGCACAACTATGACAACATGGGAAAATACCCAAACAAAGCTGAATACCATACATATAAATACCTGTGAAAACCTAAGAATATATATATATACATACATACATACATACACACACATATATATATTAAAGGCACAATGCCTAATAAAATTTATGATGGCTACATAGGCAACTGCTGTGTCATTTCATTGCAACGTAGAATGCATGTATTTAGAAGTATTTAGAAGAGATACAACACCAAGCTACCTACCAATAGTTCTGAAGCATATTGTAAGTCCTTGAAGAGAACTTATCAATATGCTATCCTTTTTCTTACCAATCCTGCTCACAAACCAAACTTTATTATTGCTGCAACAAGTGGAAGGAAAAGCATGATCAGCAACAAGGTGGGCATATTCAAGGGATGCAACCTTGGAAAACCTGGAAAGCCAGGTTAGAGAGATGTCATGGAGAAGGTCTGTCTATATGATGAGATTCCACACCAAAATAATTTTGGGGCGTCAAACTAGTGGCCCACAGGCAAGATGCGTTATGCACAGGCCACGCCCACTCAGCTCCACAAAGGGGAAAAACACCACGAAACGGCAAGTTTTGACACCGGTGAACAAGATGATACAGAAGGTCCTTGTCTGAAGGCCAGAGAAGGAATAATGGATGGAAACGGAACAAGGAGAGATTCAACCTGGCAATAAGGAGAAATTTTCCAATAGTGAGAGCAACCAACCAATGGAACAGCCTGCCTTCAGAAGTTGTGGGAGCTTCATCACTGGAAGCTTTCAAGAGGAGACTGGACTGCCATCTGTCAGAAATAGTGTAGGTAGGGTCTCCTGCATGGCGGGGGAGAGAGGAAGGAGGAGGGGGGTTGAACTAGATGACCTACAAGGCCCCTTCCAACTGTTAATCTGTTAAAGGTCATTTACCGCACAGCAAGGCTCTAGGAATTTTTACTGGCGCCTCAAGCCCCCTTCACTACTGGCCTTTACCTATTGTTAGTAACGCACTACTGTAGTTTACTTTTTTTTAATAGGTCACCATTCACCTTGCCACTCCCTGCAAAGAGAGGCGCTACCGCGTTGCTAGATACTTAAAAACCTCTGGAATTACCGCCGCAGACATTTATGCCAGTATTAACGTGGAACCTCTAAGGAGACCAAGAGGACTGCAGCAAGGACAACAGCATTGGGGAGGTGCTACCCACATAGGTTGACTGCCACTGGAGGCCGACAGGGCTGCCCACTCCGAGAAAATCTCTTAGCAACAACCCCCGCCCCCAAAGGCTGTTTCGGTTTAGCCCGGGAGAAGAAGCGAAGAGGTCTTGGCACCGCCCGCGAGCAACGAGAGGAGGGCCCAAGGTGCGCCCGTCCCCCTTTCCTCCCCTCCGGCTGGATAAAGCCCGGGCGGGTCCGACGGTTTTCGTTGCTGCGACCACCTCCAGCGGGATTCAGAGGAGGCCGTCGAGGAGCGCGTGACGCACCTCCTTCCCCCTCCCTCCCTCCTTCCCTCCCCTCCGCTTCGCTCTCTACTCCCGGAGAACAAAAGAAGAATTCTTTGCACAGGTTTGTGGGCACACAAGTAACCTGAGGTTTGGCAGCTTCCCAGATATTCTCTTGCTCAGGAAACTGCATACCGATTTTTTTTTAAAAGTCTCAAACAAACCGTCTGGTAGGGAAGCCTCTGTCGCTCTAGGAAGGGGGGAGGCGAGCCGCAGCGACCCCCGGAGGAGAATTCCCCCCCCCCGGGTTCCCTTATACAGCATTTCATTAATTTCTGGGCCAGTCTTAGTAATAGGTACAAATTAAGGGCTAACGCAAAGTTTTTTGTTGGCTTCATTCCACCTGCTTCATTTGGCAAAAAAGGGGTGTGACCTTATATAGGTTTATTTGAACCTCTGCTACTAAATGGTAAATGGTATTGCAAGATTGCCTCTTTCTCCGAAAATGGAGGCAGTTTCCATTCTTTTAAACAGTCCTATTGTGCAGTCTCTCCCTTAAACTAGGCATTTCCAAATTTGCTGCATCTCTCTTGCCTGTGTGCTCATGACCCCCTTTTGATTATTGCCCTGCCCATACCTGTGTGCCTAGGTTCTAGGCACACAGGTATGGCTTCTTGGCAGGAAATCTTGTCGTCTTTGGATTTGTGAAGGCAGCACACCTACTCAGCATTAAGGAACTGGAGCCTGCCTCTTAAATTGACGTTTGGTTCAAAGCAGTTGGCTGTACCCTTTTTTCAAGATGAGGTCCAAAGAGTACAAAAAAACAAAACAAAACCCCAACCCCCACATCAAAAAAATTGATGTACCCCTAACTGTCAACGAAGCAGAGGTGAGTAGGACCAAAAGCAAGGTGTGTAGAAATTGCAGGGACTTTCCTCCCCCAGATCAAAGGGAAATCCAGCAGCTCTGGCCCTTTAAGAACTCCTCCCTACCCAATCTTCACATTCCCTGTCTTTCCTCTTGGGCATTTGTTTGGAACCGATACAGGATCTCTCCCGTGGCAGCTCCAACTTGGAACAGCTGGAAGACTACATCCCCAGCTAAGTATCCCCCAGTTGGAATTCAGCTGCCAGCCAATACTCTGGCTTCTCCAATTCCTTTTAGTTTGACCCTCCCACTGTAGGAGTGTGTGAGAGAGAAACCTTTGCTTGTTTCATTCAGACCAGCTCCCTTGGGCATCGTAAGAAAAATGCTAGGCTCCCTCCATTAACTAACAGACTCTCCTTCTCCCACCCTCTGTATGGCAGGTACCTGGACTGAATTCCCAAGCAGAGTTCTTCCATTTCATCCATGCCCTATGTTAGAGATCTTCCAAGATAGTCTGGTATTGTACAAGATGCTCCTTACCTTTCAAAAGCATAACAAACCATACACATTAGTTGGCAGTGTAGCTAGAATATACTGGAAATGAGGATGCCAATAAAACTTTTTTTCCCTTTGGTATTTGAGAAATAAAAATCACTTGTTACAAGTGTATCTATCACAGATGGACAAACGGTGTCACAGCATCAACATTATGTTCTCATGTAATATGATATTGATAGCTTAACTTGAAATCTTGGCTTGCAAAAAAAAAGGTTTTCTAGTTCTGACAAACTGGCTGTAGGAGCATTTTTTCCATGTTAGGAGAAAATGAAAAGGCCACATAGACTGTATTTACCCAGACTGGACAACCATAAACAAGGCACTTCCAGGAGCAGCTGTTTGACAATTATTATGATTAAAGTCCAATTGTATTAACACTTTCTGGGGAGTAAATCACATTTAATTTCCTGGGAATTCCAAGTAAACATGCATAAGATTGTATTGTCTTTTTAAATATTGGAATCAATAACTCTCCCCAAGAGAATAATTGTTTCAGGATTTTTTTTTCTCAAAAAAGTGACCAAGCTGTCAGTTTAATTTAATTAATTTCTGCACTCTAATAAGGGAAAATGGGGGGGGGATATCCTGTGGACACCCTTTTGCACTGACCTCTTGCTGGTATTCACCTACTTGTGTTTCCTACCCTTTGCATATACTTTTATCGTTAGTTTGATGTTCATCAGGAGGTTTTTGTTACTATTTTTTTAAAGGCAAGTACTTACCTCACTGCTGATGAGTGGCAGGTAACAGAGAGACACGAAAAGCAGTCCAAAATTCATGCCGACTCCAATCCCCAAAAGTTCCAGACACATTGAAGGAGAGTCTTTTAAAAAAAAAAACCCAAAGAATTAAGATTTCCCCAGTTCAGGCAGACTTGAGAGTGAAGATCTGCCCTCGGTGGAATTAGCTGTATATCAAGTGTAGAGTTCTTCACTGCCTCATTTCAGTCGCAGTAAACTTTCTCCAAAAAAATAATATATACTCTTAAGGGGAAAAAAATAACAGTTCCAGAGTGGAGGGACTTGATTACTAGTCTGCCTTCTCTGTAAAGAAAAAGGTATTTGTAAAGATAAAAATGTAGTCATGCCCCCATCAAAACCTTAGCCATCCAGAATTAGTCTCTTCCATCTACATACCCCTAGGAGTGCAGTGTAAGGTCTGTTTCCCTAGATTTGGCAGTTCACATGAAATCAGCTCCTCTTAAAAGATAAAAAAAAAGTCTGCTGACAAAAGCAAAATTATTTAGATTGCTTCTTCAAAGCATTAAACTTCACTCATTGAAAACCATACAGGGAGAATGAAGATCTTCAAGTCCCTCATTTTTCTCTGATTTGACTTACACTAGCCCTTTGCTTGGAATCATTGGGCTGAGCTTCCCCGCCAGCCGTCTTTCCAAAGAGCAGTGGCAGCCTTGGTTGAGGAAGAGTTTTGAGGCTTCAGTTGTTATGTTTGCAGACAGGTGAGCAAATGGTTCTTGCTGCAGCAAATATGTGTGTAAAGTCTTGCAAAACCTCCTAGAATGCTGCAGTTGGCTCTCGCTGATCCTTGCACTCTGGTTGCAGCAAGGAAGCAAAAGGTCCGCTCTCTGGTGGAAGCAGACACAGCACCAAGGAGAGAGCAAGTTTGGATCTCAATTTTAGTCTGCAAGAAAATAAGGTGCTAGTATTACAGTTCCTTCTTTTAAAGGAGACGAGGGGGAGGGAGAGGAGAAGGGGAGGAGACAGGGCTGCCAGGAACTCCTCTCTTGGCTATGAATCAAAGAGGGGGAAAAGAGAATTTGGTCTCAGTAGAATTTTTTCAAAATCTTTAGCTAACAAACATAGTGCAAATGGAGAAAACCTCTGCTTTCTGAAGGGAGAAACGGGGATTCTGCTCCTTCAGGGCAAAGCAAAAAGGGGGAGGATAGTTCTCTGGCTAGTATTGCTGTGTTGTATTTTTGGCTCCTAATATTCTCTGTTGAAGCATAGGTACTTGGCGACAAGATTAATACATGTTCTTCTAGCTCTGCTCCTTCAGTGAATCTAAAAAAGAAAGAGCTTGAATATCTTTGATCTTCCTGCAGAAGAAGCTAAAGAAAGCCAAAAAGATATACATGATATTAGCAAAAGAATCCACCGAAGTTGGCACATGTCATTGCCTTCAGTGCTGGAAGGCAATTTGTTGTTATAGTAATAATTTCCAGAATGTAATAAACATCCAAGCTTCGGAAAATTGAATAGGAGACATTTACTGAGGGAAGTTGGGGTAATTAGTTGTTAAATGAAAACAAAACAACAGTCAACATTTTCTATTAAAATAAAAGCATAGCTCATCATGGTATGGAAACTACAATTTGATGTTATTCCTTTTCTACTCACATTCCAAATCCCTGCTCAAGAGGATTAATTCAGTTTACACATGTTAAGCCCTAATATGGGTTTATTTTGGTTTACGATACTACATTATGAAAAGTCAGCCAGTAGCTATCCATTTGCAAACCAGAGTGTTTCGTTATATTATGGGAAATGAGCCAATGGTGGTTTACATAAACCACAGATTAAGCCACTGTATGTGAACTGGGTCGTAAAAAGCAACTGTAGACTCTGGTCTTATAATGCTAGTCATAATCTGTGCATCTAAATTCCACCTGGTAAATTGTTACGATCATTTTCTGCTGTGTCTAGTTATGTAATATCCCCCAAGAATAATTTGTTACACTGCAAGTAAATACATTGAATAAATAAATTTGGTGCCTTTTCGCAAACTCCAGGCTTTCCTTGATCTATGATCTAACTTATTATTGTCTGCTGCAACAGCTGCTGCTCATGCAGAACTTTTCTAAGTGCATCTGTTCAGACTCTTTAAACTCAAGAGTGTCCAGGGTGGGGGGGATTCCATATACAAAATATATATACTGTATTGTGGGGCTCTGACCATTCTGCCTGTGAGATCCAAGGTGCTGCTGCTCATTATGTTTCTGGCAGTTTCATGATGTTTCAGGGCAAGTGATTTCAGAGCAAGCCCCCCCACACCCCACGGTATTTTTAAGACCAGACATATGCACATAAATTTTATATTATAAAGCTTCTCAGCATTGAAACGAGGCATGAAGGCTCTGCTGTAAAAGATTGATTAGATGCAGAAACCAGGCAGCATTGCCGCCAACTACTTTGTTGCTCTTTAAATGGAACCATTTTTACCCTGTCATTCCTTTTTCAGCAGATACCATCCTAAATGTTTTCTCATCAATATGTCTGGATCCAAGTGCAAGCGAGCACATTCCAGGAGTTCTGCCTTCTCTCTCCTGTGAAATGATGTAGCTACCCACATCGCTTTTCGGTGGATGGTAAAAGGGCCAGGTCACCCATTAGCAGTGAGCCATCCTGAGGATGATCAGCTTAGAGATGCAGTCCTAATGGCAGCCAGCAGGCTCACTGAGAGGGTTTTATCAATGATAAAGACAAACTGTATAAGAGCAACACAGAGAAAGCAGAATGATTTTGATGGTAGCCTGAAGAATCCTATTAATCAATGGCTCTCGGGATTATGACCCTGCACTATGAATGTTCCTAAAGATTTGCAGGAAAGGGCCAAGGGGGAAACAGCACAGTGCAACTGGAAGCAAATGGATTATATAGTGCTTATTTGATGGGGACAGTATTTAGTCTAGATGTTCCTCTTCACTTGTGCCTTAAATAGAACAAAAAGGATTGTGTAGATTCATAACAGCTCAATAAACCAATTCCTATATATCCAATCCAGACAGCAAGCCCCCATTCTCCTTCAACCCATTGACTCTTGTAAGATCATAGAATATGCTCTAATGTCAATTTATCTCTTGGGATCCTTTACAAGGCAGAAACTAATGTGGCAGAGAACAAAGCCAAGTGAAGGGACAACCTGCAGCTGTGGCAGGAGTTCGGTTGTCAACATCATTTGCCCATTTTGTTAAGGCTTTGGGGTTGTCCTGTTATCTATGTAAAACTCCAGGACATTTTGTTTGTGTATTAAGGTTTTTCTAAATGCTATTTATCTGAGCCATTAATTCTTTAGTAGGCTCTATTGTGACTTCACATAACATCTAGAGTTGCCCAGGATTCAGAGATTTGCATGATTGCACATGTCATAACCAGGTGCATAGCTGTTTCATAGAACCCCTGAGTGTGGAACGCAGCTCCGAAGGAAAACTCTGCAATAACTTAGAGGTTGGTTTTGCACTGCAAACGAACACATTTGTGGCTTGCTTAATTATAGTTTGATGAATAAACCAAAATGTGCTGAGCTCAGTCTCTTCTTGCCCCCCCCCTTCAACTGCAAAGTAGCTTCACTCCCAGAATTTCCCATTAGCAATGCTTGTTGGGAATGCTAAAAGTTGTAATCTTACTATGTTTGGGAAACATTTCTAGTATTGTAACCTTGAGAAAATTCTGTTGCCTTCAATTTGCATTTTAGTGCAGTGAGAAAGCTCCAGCTGGCCATCACAATGATTGCTATTTAAAGTATGTAAAGGATACAATTGGCACGTTTAGTTCCATGCAGTTTTGCTGTGAGTGGTAGAAAAGAACCTTGGGTCATTTAATTTCTCACCACTTTGTCCCAGCTGCAGTGGTTAAATTTTATGTACTTGTAATAGGCATTTAGGATGAAGAGATGACTAGCTTTCCAATCACTGGAATATCCCCTAGAGTAGACAGTGGAAGGGATTCCCTTCCACCCACCTCCTCCAGAAAGAAAGAGCAGCTGGTTTATTGACCACAAATATTGGATATTTCACATACCGGATAGAACATAGCCCTTCACAGAAAAGAAAAGGTTTCCTTGACCTTGCTTGAATATATGTTTAGCTTGAATAATTGATGTGTTTCCATGTTTTTTTCCTAAGCTGTGGGCATCTTCTGACCAGCAATACTAGCACTGCAACTTCCAGAAGTCCCTAAAACCTAATTCTAAACAGCAACAACAAAACCCTTTTTGTTTTTGTTTTTTTTAATTTTCTTACATTGCATTCCTGTGGACCCACTGAACATAGTAGGACTAAATTACTTTTAAATTCAACTTTATAGGCCACCCTGTTAAGCATCTAGACATATTTCTCTAATTTTCATAAGTTTATGTCACCAAGATCAGATGAAAAACTTTTTTTTTCATGGTGTGAACTTCATAATCCCTTTTAAGTACATCAAAGTGAGAATGTGCAGAGTCTAGGGTCAATATAGTAGGAAGAGTGATATTTGTGGCATGAAAATCCCAAGTTTTGTTTTTTACATCTTTGGCGCACTGTCTTTTCCATATCCGGCTAAATTACGTGAGATCTAATATAGGGGAAAAGGTTATTTATTTACACTTGGATGATGTGTGGCAGAATTTTTAGAATCATAGCTTTAGAGACAAGCTAAATCTTAGCAATTCAGACAGTGAGGAAGAGGATGTTTAGAAAAAGACCTACAGTTCTGGATGGTTCTTGAGGTAAATACATTTCAAAGAGCTTAAGCTTTCTGTGGCTATTTATTTATGTATCATTTAGTGAATGTATACAGAATATAAAATTGGATATTTATTGAAAATGAGAATAAAATACATCATCTTTACATCATCTTTAGCATCAGATAGATGCTAAAAATCAGTTGTTCTTGAAGAGTATATTGTAGCTTCTCAACAAACTTCTCAAATCTGGCAGGTTCTAGATTTGGGGGGGTGGAGTGAAATTTTAGAGCAAAATGTCAATGTCTTTTGGCTTAAAGTCCTCACATGGCCAGGAGGTTAGGCCAAAGGCAAAGTTATGGACAGAGTCAGGGGAAAATAAATTTAAAAACAAAAATAAGTAAATAAAAAAATTAAAAATAAATATTTTTATATAATTTGATTGTAAATCAAGTTTATAATTTTGATTACTCATATATACTTTATTTCTTCTTACCTCATATGAAAATAGAATTTTATGGCAATCTGGGGAGCTCTAGAAACTGCATGTTAAACTACCAGCTATATGCAGAAGTTATATTAAGTCATAGAGTTTCTCAGGACCAATATGTTGGTTATGTGGTGGAGCTGTGGTGGTGCAGTGGTTAAAATACAGGCTAACTCTGACCACTAACCAGCTCAAACCTTCCATCCTCCTGAGGTCAGTAAAATGAGAACCTAGATTGCTGGGCGCAATATGCTGACATTTGTAAACTGCTCAGAGTGCTGTAAAGCACTATTGAGCCATATTTAAGTCAAAGTGCTATTGCTATGTCAACTGCCATTGGTCACTAACCTCTAAGGCTGAGAAACTCAAGACAGAATGTCTATTAATCTGTGGAACTGGCAGGGTAATGAAGTGCCAAAATAAAACAACTCCAGGTATAAGAAAGTATCCACTTTATGTTTTCAGAGAGTGTTATAACTTAAAGATTAAGCTTTATATACAGTATAAATCCTTGTGTAGTCTGACATGACAACTATTTGGATAGCTTCTGCCAAGTTTAAGCCAGAGGATCTGACATCGCATGTCTTTCTGAGAACCAGACGTTTGTAGCTAGCTACATTGATGCCAAAATGACAAAATGTGTGTCAGGACATCATAATATAAGCTCTGCCCTTTCATACTTGTGAGTCTGCATACAAGTATGTAGAAGGCACAATTTCTGACCCAATATAAGTGTTGTCAGTTGGCACCTACATGTTCCCCCACTGTAGGTGTCCATGCTGACACATCAGGTTGTGAAACCTCTTCTAGAATATCATAATTATAGCCATAGTGAAAGCAGATGATAGAATCTCTTGCCATTGAAGTCCACATAAATGAAAATGCGCTTTTTCAATCCAATATTGTGGTTGTTCTGGTTGCTACAACTATTAACCAATCCCCCTGCTTCTAGATAAGATATGTGATGGTGTTTAAGATAGTGATCACATACTCTTAAGCAATTTATTCCAACCTGGTATTTTCCAGATGCCTTGGATTATATCTTTCATAATCTTCATTTAGCACAGCCTATAACTGGAAATGAAGAGCTATATAGACTAGTCACTAGGAGCTCTGGAAGACAATGGGCTGGCGGGGGCGGGGGGGAATGAGCTCCTGCTTAAAAAACTGCATTTTAAAGAAGTGTGGAATATTGGCATATTGGATTAAGAGATTAAAATATCTTGGCACTGAGTCATCTGTTCTTGTGCTGAACCTGGAACCTAGAACCTGGAAAAATGAAGGAAGGCTTTGGGATCCAAAATCTTTTCAGATGTTAAAGGAGATTGTGGCATTTGGAGCAATGTGCCAGAGGACTGCAGCACAGCAGAATCTGTCATTCAGAGTTTCTGTTTCTAGGTCATTCATCTGATATGAAGAAATAGATTTAGCAGAGAAAGAAATTGACTTCCACACACCTAAAAACTGGTATCTTTAATTCTAGTTTACAGATTCAACAGGATATCTAGGTTGGTGTTAGGGAATTCTTCCTAACATTTTTTGCCTATCCAGCAACAGAAAACATCACAAGGGTCAGACACCAAAACTATGTCAAGCCCACTTGAGGATAAATGATCCATATGAACTAAACTAAAGCAATTGGAAAACCAATTCCAATTTCTCAGAATGGATTTGGAATTCCAGAAGGGGAAACATATTTTAAAGTGGAAGTGAGAGAAGAGAATTGGAGTATGAGGAACAATTTCAAAGTTTGGAACTGGAGAGAATGATGGAAAACAAGGAGCAGACTTTTCAGTTAGGAACTGAGAGATAAACAGAGGAACACCAATCCAACATTTCCTACTGTTCCTAAAGAAAACTGGCAAGTTTCCAAGGTGAAATTAGTTAAGTGAACCTTACTGCTGTGAACCTTACCAGAATTTGAGGGTGAAGTTTTATCCATGAGAAAGAGGGATGTCCCTTATGTAACTATTGTATGTGGGTAGCATATCTTTTCCTTGGTACATTTTGGAGGCATTCTGGAGTGGAATTTTATTTTCCATTTTATATCAGCTATATTTTCAGAGTGCTTAGTTTTTTCCTCTTGAGAATGTAGAGGTTATAGTGGCTGTTCCATCACCACAGTGGTGGCATGTCTCCACCCCCACTCCTTTCCAGAGTTACCAAAGGATGAGATTGCATGTAATAGTTTTGTGGATATAGAAGGAAGACACAATGCCTATCAAAAGTGAGGAGAGGAGAAGCGAAGAGAGGAGGAGAGAAGAGATGAAGACAGTTTTCCTCAAATGTGTCTTCTGCTCTCATATCTCCCAGCTTTCATCAACAAAGAATTAACAACTTAGAAACTTACACATGATTCTATTTTCATTTTTCTCTTTCGAGCTTCAGGACAGAATGGAACTCTTCAACCATGAAGAGCATTTGCTCAAACAATTTTCTGTCACTGCTCGTTATTTCCTGTTTTGATGGAATGAAAAAATACCCAATTTTCCTTCTTTATTTTTCCAAAGAGCCAAATAACACTGGAAAAGAATATCTCCCACCTGCTCTCCTTTCCATACTAAATCTGAATATAACAATCATTTATGTTATTTGTGTGTGTGTAGGTTCTGATGTACATTGCATGCTGCTCCTTTGGGATTTAGCATATTAATATTCTTGATCTGGGGGGAGTGGAAGTATTTAACTTCCCTTTTTCCAGTCTGCATCATTGTCCAGTCCTACTCCTTCTACCCCCATTCTTTGTATTTGTATTCTGTAGAAGCAGCTGAAGAAAGGAAGCCTGCTGTACAAGAGTAAAAATAGATCCGGCAGTTACTCAGCTCCTGAGAACATGATGGTATGACTCACGAAGTAAAATAAAGAGATGTGAAAATCAAAAGCTGTTGCATTCCCCCCCAAGCATTACACACATATCCCCCCTCACTTTTCCTCCTACCTGGAGAAGTTTGTGGCACCTCAAGTCTAAAGAAAACCAAAGGTAAATAAATAGTTGAAGTTCCAGGTAAAAGCAACTGGTTGGAAACCCCTAAAATCCATCTATATTTCTATACTCCACTTTCCTGCAAATTCTATATTGTCTTGGATGGCGGGATTCATTTACTTTTGTTACAGCGTCCTTTGTAATTAAACCAGTGGTTGTTGAGGATGATGACTTACTGGGCCCACTTAACTGCCCCTGCATACTTTGTCTTGGAAATGTAGAAGATGATATGCCTTAACTCCAATCCATGGAGGTTTTATGCCTTTGTCAAACTTGGCAACTTTAAGATATGTAGATTCCCAGAATTCTCCTGCCAGCATGCCAAATTTGAAAAATACTGTTTTAGTGTTTCATTGTATGTTTCAGAGGACCAGAGATGGTATTCAGCAGGTTCTGACCAGTTCTGGAGAACCGGTAGCGGAAAGTTTGAGTAGTTTGGAGAACCGGCAAATACCATCTCTGACTGAAGATTTTTTTTTATTCATATTTATATGCCGCCCTTCTCTGAAGACTCAGGGCAGCTTACAATTTTTGGAGCACAACTCAATGCACTCAGCAATAGCCTTCATTCCATTGTATATGCCTGCTTATTATTACTAGGGCTTTTTGGGCCCCCCAAGCGGCACTTTTACAAAGTCAGCTTATTGCCCCCAACAATCTTGGGTCCTCAATTTACCTACCCCAAGAGGATGGAAGGCTGAGTCAACCTTGAGCCTGGTGGGATTCGAGCCTGTACTAATTGCAGGCAGCTGGAACTAAGTGCTAGGCATTTAACAGCCTGCACCACCAAGGCTCTTACAGTATTTTACAGTATCCTTCTCCTGCCACGCCCATCAAGCCACACCCACAGAACCGGTAGTAAACAAAATTGAATTCCACCAGAGGACTGAAGCAGAACTTTAAGTAGGAACATTCTTTTATATTCACACACCAAACTGCTGCACTCTGGACCACAATTATAGTACCTCTTAAAAATAAGTTAACTATTTTGAATGACTAACATGAAAATAAGTTTGCCAACTTGCAAGACATATTTTACCATCTCAAAGTCATATGTACCTGGAGAGCTTCATATTATTAATGTAACCTTCTTAATGTGATGCCATCTACATGAACTGAATACAGTTCCTATAATAGGCAATCTTGTGCATGGGTGTCTTCCCCTTCCCTGAATTGTTTTCTTTTGGTATGGGTGCTGATTAAAGGTCTGAACCTTTTGATTATTCTAGTATAAACTAAGCCATAACTTGTCTAATGATAATGTATTGAATTACTGTAGGATTTGTAGATGATACTAAGTCACAATTCCTGGTGTACAAACTGCATTATCATCATATACTAAAATACCATATCTCAGATGCCTCTGTGAACCTAATTACTATTATATGGTGGTTACATTTTTGTCCTTTTCTGATGGCTTCTCTCTCCATGCACCTTTTTCCACAGGTCTTGCACTACAAAACTTCCCAGCCCATATAAGTTTCCAACCCATGCAAATAGGGATAGCACAGTTGTCACATATCTATTTTTTGCATTTTCTTTTCTTTCTTGACTTCAGAAATCCACCTTATTTTTTGAAACACTTTTAGAAACTTGAAGATTTGCAACTTCTTTCAGAAATGTATCTCAACTTCACTTAATAATGGCATTGTATTAATTAGGAATTTGGATTGTTTTTCCCTGTGTGACTAATAAGAGATAATTTTGTTTTTTTGTACAAGGTGGTTGTCAGAAATCCTGTCTCCCATACATTCAGCCCTTAATCTTCATTGTGAGAAGCAAAGTAGCCTTTTTGAAATGTAGTCATCTTTCAGTAAGTTCATCATTCCAGAGCCATTTTCACACCATCCTCAATTACACAAATGAAATACCTCTGCTGAGAGTTAACAATAGTGAACTTTGTCTATAAATCCAGTGAGGATTCCATCTATCCCTATATATTCTGTGTACATTCTGTTGATCCTTTGTATCTTCCAAGTAATCTAATTATCATTAACATTTTTTTTCTTTGGTGAGTGTGACATTTTTGTAGCTGAAGAAATGGGATCCAATTTGTTCTTCTGATATTACAGGCTAAAACGTAAACTGGTAAAGAGACAACTTTTCTACCTTCTGCTCCACCCCAACCCTTTTAGCCATTTTGAGAAGAACAACAATAGGCCAATGCATTCAGCACTTCAACCAGATCATCTGCTCAAACAAAATGCCCCAAACGCACATCCATCCTATTGGAATGGACTAGCATGTCTTACCTCTCCCTCCCTGGCTCTCTGGGCCCAGACAAAGTGGCATCTCTGCAAACAAAGACTTTCAATAGCTCTCCTGCCCTCTGCCCTCTCCCAAACAATGCAAAGTTACAGAATATTGTCCACAGTTGAGTAAAAAGCCCTAAATATAGAACCTCTGATGTATTCTTGGTTTCCTGCCTGTCGGGCGTCCATCTCCCCCCCCCACTTGCTTTTGGCTATACTGTCACTAATCTCACACACTCACAACTAACACAAAGGGAGTGAGATCACCAAGACCACCTCCTTTCCACGTTAGAGACATAGGGGATTTCCAAAGTTTTGCCCTTGCTTTTAGCCAGAATTGGAGTGGGAATAAATGTCACCAGGCACAAGTGAGTGAGCAAGGCAAGCGCACTCTCAAACAGGGAGCCTTTCACTCCTCTTCTTCTGCGCCCACGTTTAATTCTGGACCACCCACAGAGTCCTGCCACTGCAAGTGGCCTTTAAGGTCCGTGCTGGATCTCTGCTCCATTCAGTCAAGCCACATTTGCTTTTTTCCCCCTTCCTGTTATTGTACTCAACATTGACAAATCTGTCATACAAATTTGAACGTTCCTCTGTACCACAGTGGGGCATGCAGGTGATAATATCAAGGAATAATAACAAATTGTTAGTTGGGGGGGGGAATGACATTGTCTAAAGTGAAAACGCAATTTTCTTATTTACTTGGCAATAAGATGAGGGTGCCCCAAGACACCTCTGTAGAGAGATTAGTAGATATCCTGCTAATCAGTGTTAATCTCTAGTTTGGAATAGCAGAAAATACTCCCCTAAAGAGTCTGAAAAATTCATCATATGCTGAAAAAAATGAATAGAAGGAATTCCGTTTTTGTCATTTCTCTGCCCCTCCTCCCAAAGTTTTTGTTAGGTAATTTTATTTATACAAAAGCACAAGTGAAAAATTAGACCACACCTTTATAATTAATTACATCAAGGGTTGTTGCAAGGATGGATTTAAACAATTTATTATTTGCTGGGTTGACTTCAGAGATGAGCATTCTACTTCAATGGGAAGTCAGTTTCCCAAAGATGCTGGCCTTCATTTAAATAGACACACCCTTTTGTAAAACTGAGGATAGTTATCTAAAAGAGCGGGGAGGGGGTGTCTGCCTACAAATATCCAACAGGAGG
This sequence comes from Naja naja, assembly GCA_009733165.1. NCBI lineage: Eukaryota > Metazoa > Chordata > Lepidosauria > Squamata > Elapidae > Naja > Naja naja. Next base: position 23,214,173 of record CM019154.1, on the reverse strand, counting down.
CCCAAATGGCATCTTTCTAATTACCCTCTCTTTATGAAGCTGTGACTGTTTCCTGTCATCACCTTTTTCCCGATGCTGGTTTCGGAAGAAAATTCTCATTACAATATTTCTCACATGCAAGGCTGCATGTTTACAGAATTGGCGTAGGATTGAGCCAAGATGGTTAGGTTCTGCATTTCAGAATGGAAGGGAGTTCTGCTAAGGTTTAAGGGTGGTTTTATTGAACCTACAATGTCTGCTGCTCTCTTCAGAATAAAGAAAACAGCATTATGACATTAGAATGCAAGCCCCGCCCCTTTGAGGTGTGCACGAAACATTGCAGTGCAGGTAGAAAAAGGGCAGGGCCTGCATGTGGTGCTGCTGCAATGCTCCCGATATCAGGCAGGCCTCCTTGTCTTTTCTCTTGTCACAGACGCAGCTGTGTCTGTGTAAATTTAATTGAGACGGTTGAGAGAAATGCTGCTTTAATGGAAGAGACGGACTTTAGAGATATGTCTATATATCTCTCTATATATATCTGCATACTTATGAACTTCTGAAATATGTACACACACACACACGCACTGTATATGTGTATATGTTTATACAGTGTATGTATATATACAGTGTATGTATATAATTCACTTTGATTCATAGAAAGTGATTTGAATCACAGATGCATGCATGCTCAATGGTACATACAACACTCCGAATAATTCACCGAGTTGGAAATATAATTGTCAGTGGGGGTCTTGTTCAGCCATCAAGAACACAAAATTGCCTATGTAATTGCCTATGTAATATGCACCAGTCTACATTCCATTGCACTTCATATTTATTTATTATATTTATATTTATTATATATTTATTTATTTACATTATATTTATATATAAAGTTATGAATTCATAAGTTATGAATTCAGAACTTATGATATATTTTATATATATAGTAATATATCATAAATTCTGAATTATTAAGTTCTGAATTTATGAATATAGTAATATATATAAGTTCTGAATTTATAAATTCATAACTTATGAATTCATATATATGTGTGTGTGTGTGTATAGATTTTCTTTTTTTAATAAATTTTAAGTTTTGAAATTTTAAAAACAAATTAAAAACTTTATACATTATAATCAACATCAAGACATCTTTTATATATTATAGAGAAGATTGATGTGTAAGGATAAAAGATACTGATTTATAGCAAGAGTAAGATGTAATGGTAAAGAAATAAGTAAATATATATACTGAAGAATGCAAAGAGATATAAAAGATGTCTTGTTTTCGTAGATTTTCATGGGTACAGGTATGCAGGTCTTGGCGTGTTGGTCTTTGAAGATTGAGAGTATCTTGGAGATGTTTCAATAAACGTCACCAATATACTCTCAATCTTACACGGGGAAAGACCCGAACACACCAAGACCTCACACACACACACACACACACACACACACACATATATATATATATATTATAAGTCCTGAATTCGTAATTTCTGTGTATGCAATGAGATGCAGACTTGTGCATATTACATAGGTAATTGCATAGGTAATTCTGTGTTCTTGATGGCTGAATATTACCTCCGCTGATAATTATATTTACAACTCAGTGAATTATTCAGGGTGTTGCATGTACCATTGAGCGTGCATGCATCTGTGATTCAAATCACTTTCTATGAACCAAAGATAATAATGCATGAGAATGCTGGAATTGAGGTATCAGTATGTGAACCAATTGCTAGAACACAATAGAGCTATTTACAATTTTGTCTATATCGCTTATGATATTCATGTACAGATCATTGAAAGATGACTCTTTGCACATCTAATATAGTCACCCAAGCCATTGCTACAAAGTAAATGTGTTTCACAGCACTATTGCTCATGGAAGTGTTAAATCAATACTTTGTTGACAAATGTACCGCCAATATTTTGCAATAACAAGGGAAAAGACTTTGATAGAAAAGTCTGGAGGCCTCCCCCTTTTTCTTTATCATGACAGTTCTTCTGTTGAGCAAAAATGGATAGAGAATTTGTATGGCTGGAGGGTATTATTGGAAAGCATGTGAGCGAAGCATGCCTCCTTGAAGCATACAAGTGTGCATGCATAGACAATACTCTTGGAATGAGTAATGAAACTAAGTACCTATATGTGCAAATAAACAAGGGAAACCTTTGAAATAGTAGCCCCAAGTTTTCCAGAAGATAAGGCTGCTTTAATGTTTGGAGTGGGGGCAGATGCTTTGCTCATGCATAAGTGGGAACAGATAAACTGTGATGTATGACCCTAACGCAATAAGAATCAAAATGCATTCCTACATAACTCTTTTTCCAGATTCATTTTCACCCATATATGTGATAGCCCCCTCCTCTTCATTAATGTAAAATGTGGCCCTTGACTCCCAATTGTTGTCCATTCTTTTCTTGATAGTCTATTTCTCACTGGTGAAAAGAAGATTCTAATTACACCGGCTCTTAAATTACAAAAAGAAAAAAACAAAACCACAGGTTAAATTAAATTGCCATATTTTACCTATGTATCACCCACTCAGCTCCAAATGCTAATGCACTTTTTTTAAAAATTACATTTATATGCTGCCCTTCTCCGAAGACTCAGGGCGGCTTACAATTTTTGGGATACAACCCAGTGTGCTCAGCAATAGCCTTCATTCCATTGTATATGCCTGCTTATTACTAAGCGGCATTTTTACAAAGTCAGCTTATTGCCCCCAACAATCTTGGGTCCTCAATTTACCTACCCCGAGAGGATGGAAGGCTGAGTCAACCTTGAGCCTGGTGGGATTCGAGCCTACAGTAATTGTAGGCAGCTGGAACTTAAATGCAGGCATTTAACAGCCTGAGCCACCAAGGCCCTTTTTCCAAGGCACTTTCTCTTACAAATTCTAACATTTGGGATTTTTCGGAACTTTTCATCAAGGATTTTATAAAGAGGAGTTCTGTTAAATAAATACAAAAGACTGATTACCACTTAAAAAAAACACCCTCTTGTTTTGGCAACTGTAACCAGGACCAGCCTATTCTCCTCTCTTCCCACTCCCCATTCTGGGTTCATGCAAGGAACAGGTGAAACATGCTATGCATTCTCAGAGTCTTTTTCTTTTTTGAACTGTAAAAGTTTAACATTTTCCTCTTTTCTTTTTTTTTGCCAAGAATGGAATGTGGCTTCTGTCTCCCATGGTAGTTGATTATCCAATTCAGCAGAAGCAGGGAGGTGGGGGAAGCACCAGATCTGTACTATCCAAGAAGCGGGGGAAGAAGAAGAAGCAGCTACAATCTGAATCACAGATGGAAAATAAATAACAAAACTGAGGAGCAGAAAAGGGGAAAAACAATTTCCTCTAAGTTATGGGGAAGCTTTTCAAACAGGTAAGAGATGAAAGATAATCCACCCGTGGGCTATGCAACCAATGATCCATGAATCACGGCTTCTAATTCTACCCCAGACAGAAAAGGAGGATAAGGCAAGCAGTGATGGAGAATGATAATATAATGAGGGATCAGTGGTGGAGAATGAAAACCGCCACTTAGAGAGCAATTCTTTCAAACTTGGATGGAGTCCTGGAAGAGATTTGATGCACCTGGAGGATGCCCTTCAAGCTCCAGTAAACAGACTTGTTTCTCTCCCTAGATAAGATCCAAGTCAATTAGGAGTCTGCTGGCTTGAGATTCTCTCAAAGTCCACATTGAACTTGTGGACAATGACTAAACCTTTATTCTAATGTAATTTACAGAGAAGGGAGTAATGCATGTTTTCCTAGGGGGGTAATCAATAAGAAGTGTTGCTTCACCTTCCAGACCCTTAACTATAAAAGACATACAAAGGGTGCCACATCCCACAGAGCTGCAAATCCAAGCATTGTTTTTATTTGAAGATATGAATTATTCTGCAAATATGCCAAAGAAGAAAATCTGCAAACTCATTGCAGCTGCACACTAAAGACCCCAGTTTAAAGTGAAATCAGTAAAACGAAGACATTTTCACCATTTATACTGATTGTAGAATTTGCATTTTCCTTGTGTGCTGCAAAACGGGAGCCACTTTTCTCTGCCTCCTTTTGCATGTTGTTTGTTGCTTGACAATCAAATGTTCCATGTAAAGGCCATGTTCACTTGTTCAGCAGTCACAACAAAGAAGAAACACAGCTAGTAAGATGCATTTGAATTAATTATTTTTGAGTCATATTTCCCTGCCTTTTGCAAGATGCTGGGTTCCCCTTACTAAAATCCATGCTAAGAAGTTTTTGTTTTTAAAATTACAAACAATAAATCGAGTAGCTGCTAAGATCCTGGAGGAAAATTATATATACATTTTAATCAGCTCCTTTGAGTCCATTTCCCTTCCCATCATTCATTAGCAGGCACAGGTGCCAAAATGACCCTCTAATGTCTTATCTATCAATGTAATAATTTATATCCTGGAACACCTGGCATTTATTTATGGTATGATGGATGCTTAAATCTATTATCACAAACAGCTCCAACAGAATATCTCAACTTTCTGAACTCACGTCTTTATATTTATTTGATTGGATGATTGATTGATTTCAGCACTAGCTGACTCCAAATTGACTTGGGCATTCACACTATTAAAAAAAACAAAACCCACATTGTTTACCTTAAAGGTACAGAAAAATGCAACAAAATAAGATGAAAATCTAGACAACCAACATCAAGATAAATGCCAAATATGTCCTGAGAAAAGCTTTCATCCGCTACTGGGAGAACAGCCAGAACTTCAAGACTTTCCAGAACATCATCAGAGTGAGAGTCATCCAGATCTGGGGGGTGGGGAGTGTCATTCCAGAGAGCAAATTAAATTAAATTTGGACGTAGAATGGCTAACACTGCTATAATTGGATAGTGTCACCTTCTCCTTGTGTTGATCTTCCAACAACTTTTATATTATGAACATATGCGGCATACCAAACTGCATTAATGCTACACTGTGCATGGTCATGCCCACTAACATTTCTCCCAAGCAAGACTGGCAAACAAACCTTGTAACAACTTTCTCTATAGCTTCTGTAGCATGAATGGCTAAACTGGTTTTTTGAATCAATATTTGGTACCAATATCCTGAATGAGTATTCTCTTGTGGCTAAAGACCCACGAAATACATCTAAGCAAGATACAAACAATGGGAGGTACCATGCAAGAATATTTGGAGCTCAGGGTTGAAATGAGGGGGTCCTTGGTGTTCTCTGAGCTTGTTTTCTTGCAGAAGGTTCATTATTCTGATGATGTTACCTACTTAGGGTAATGAAACATCTGCAAAAAAACCAAGCTCAGAGAACACCAAGGACCCTTTAATGGGAGGTACTGTATATAAACTATCAGATGGATTAATCTGTATTATTGAAACCCTGTTGTAGACCACCCACTCCCCAGAAAAACAAACTTAAACAAAATTTTGTATTTCCCCACAACCTATATATCATGTTTTTGAATCAGAATGGAAGCACATTTGATCTCAAGTGAGCCCTTTGAAGTGCAGTAGCTCCATGTGAAAGCTGATTCATGATCGTGTTAAGACAATGGCAGTGTTATACTGAAATCCAGGACAATGGTTAAGTTTATGGCTTGATGATTTTTCTCTTTCCTAAACTTGGCCAGGCATTTGACCAGATCCACACCTTTGCCATGCCTTGCTGTTCCACTTACATCTGGCCTTCTCCCCAGAAGGACAGATTCTGAGTCACAGATGTGCTATTTTTCTCAGCTGGGGACCACACTTGACATTGAGTGCCATGGTGGGCAATGTGCTAAACAAAGTAGATGGGGTCAGGAAAAAAACTATGGGCGAAGTAAGATCAACAGTTAAATCTAACATTTAATTTACAATTCAGGAAAAATAAAGTTGAGATGATTAGTCCCAATGTGTTCCACAAGCTTCTACTTCTGCCACATTAAAAAATATAATTTATTTTTCATCAGCTGTTGTCTCCAAGTCACAATTGAAGGTCAGTTCAGACGCAAAGTATCGGCTCCTGCCACAACTGTGGAAGGAGTCTGAATAGGTCACTCTTATCTAAAGAAAACATAGTGGTAGCCAAACACAACAACTAAGTCAACTAAGTCCCTGTGCTTGTCACCTTCTCCAGCCTTCCTTGCAAACATACTTGTGCCCTTTTCCCTCTTTTGTTGCACAGACTTCATCATAACAAATCCTCTGCCACACCACCTAGCTGATGAGCAATGCCAGTGAAACAAGTGAGAAAAAACACTCCTTGGGTGGGAACAGTCCCAATAACCCTCTTGGAGTCTGGCACCTGCTGCTCAATTATCCTGATTAAAAAAAAAGCCTCTGAGCAAAATTCCTCAGCCAACCCAAGAATGCCATTTGGACAAGGAAGAGAAGGCTGGAAAAGAAAGTCATGCAAACAAATGAATGTTTGCACTTTCAAAACAAACGCATGTCCTATTCCTGGTTTAAGGGAAGAAATATTTTCTGATCTAATTGAAGCCTGAGAGGCTGCAGATTCATGGAGACAGCACTCTAGAATAAAATAGGACATTCACATTTGTACATCCCTTGACCTGCTTATTAGTGAATTAGTTTATTTATTTATTTATTTTTATTTATTTATTTATTTATTACTTGGACTTGTATGCCTCCCCCTCTCCGAGGACTCGGGGCGGCTCGCAACTAAAAACCAACAATGAACAATAAATTACTTAAAACAATATTAAATATTAAAAGAGCTTTGGTGGCTCAGGCTGTTAAATGCCTGCTCTTAAGATCCAGCTGTCTACAATTACTGTAGGCTTGAATCCCACCAGGCTCAAGGTTGACTCAGCCTTCCATCCTCTCGGGGTAGGTAAATTGAGGACCCAAGATTGTTGGGGGCAATTAGCTGACCTTGTAAAAATGCCGCTTAGTAATAAGCAGGCATATACAATGGAATGAAGGCTATTGCTGAGTGCATTGGGTTGTGCTCAAAATTGTAAGCGCTCTGAGTCTTCGGAGAAGGGCGGCATATAAATGTAATTAAAAAAAAAAATACAAGCCCAATTAAGCTAAAACCCCAATATACATTGTAAAATTTAAAATTTCAACCCGCCCCCCAAGCCTGGCCTGTTCAAATAACCAAGTTTTCAAGTTGTGATGGAAGGTGCGAAGGTCAGGGGCCAAATGGAGCCCCAGTGGAAGTTGATTCCATAATAGGCCAGATAACTTCCTGAAGCAGTTTTATTTAGTGTTTATAGTTCCAAATTGTTGCTGTTGCTGTTGTTCTTCCTCCTCCTCCTCCTCTTCCTCCTCTTCCACCTCCACTATTTTACCATCTATTGAAATTCAAAGGAGATCATTAGCATTTTTTTACTTCAAAGACCGCGCTGCATAGCTGCTGTTCAGATCGAGTTTCATTGCCATATGACATGAACCATAGTGTTTTGTTCAATAAAATCTATTCAACCAATATCCATGATCTGGACATCTCATGAGAAAGCAATCTCCATGCAGAGGACAATTAATGGCTATTAGATTTCCTGAATTCCATTACTTATGAACTACATAGTCTACAGTGGTAAGTGGTAGGGGGCGTGCATAAGCGCACCAAAGTGCCTACCGTCCCTGTCCTATTGTTTCTTTTATTTTCTTATATGCATACATGTATTTATAGCTATGTTTATACTTATATCTTGTAAGCAATTGACTAATCAAATAAATAAATAAATAAATAAAAAGATGACAATAGCAAAAACAGCTTGAGCTCTGTATGCAACTTTCTTGCAGTCCCTTCTTGATAAAAAGGGAAGAGGAAATTATGCATCCCCTTGGGGGCAGTGTGTGTACAGTGAGTGGGTGAGGGCAATAAAGTCCAGCCATTCCCTTGTCTTTGTTAATATGCAACAGGAATCACATTATTATATATAAAAGGCATTCTCTGCATTCCAGGGCTTGCAGCTCATAGTTAAGCTTTATGGTTCATTGGTATGCTGCATGGTGGCCAGTCTGCTTCTAAAGAAACATTTCCATCCTAGGAGGAGAAACTTCTCTGCCTGCCATAAGAACTTTTAAGATTAAGACTAGAACTTCCTGCTTCTATCCTGCTGCCGTTAACCATAGCACCAAACAACTCTCGTTCCTTAATATTACTTTTCTGCTTCAATAATGTCAGTGCCACGTTATCTTATTCTCACATGTTTGTACACCTCTGCACATCTGTTTGATACTACTTTTCTCAAGTTGGAAAAGCAACACCTGTATTTCTGTTCAATTTACAGAGGAGTATGTCAGGAAACGAAGTGTTGAAGGTAGTCTCATGTAACATGTTTTCTGTTGTCAATGAAGTTTCCTCATTTGCCTTCCTTTTCATTTCCAAGTACCCCTCCCCCCCCGTTATTCCTCTTCCTCTTGCCATTTCCAAAAAATAAAATCCATAACAAAAGGCAGAAAATGTGTTTTCTACTCCTTTGTTCTAACTAAAATACGGTAATTAAATTTCAACCACAGATTGTTGTTGAAAGCAACCAAAACACATAATCAGTTTTGAGAGATAAAAAATATAAAATTTGGTAGGTTGAAGAAAAGTTTTTAGAGTTCTAATCAACATAAAAATGTTAAATTAATTAATTAAATATGTATATATTTGCATATAGCTAAAACTATAAATATTTGTTTAAAAATAAGGAAAAATATACCTCATAATAGATGCCACCTTAGAAGAAGCATGTACTTCTTCTAAGTATAAGATGGAATGCCTCTTCTAAAAGAATAGCCATCATACAATGACATATTTCCAGATTATGAAGGATTAATTTAAGAAGACAGCTCCAGAATTTTCACAATTGGGGAAGTTCTTAGTGAAGAAATTCTGCTTTCACTGAAATTTCAACTTTTAAATGTATCTTGTCCACTCAGGCCTTTGTTTACCCTAATACTGCTCGATGGTGTTGGGTCATCAATTTACCTACCCCGAGAGGATGGAAGGCTGAGTCAACCTTGAGCCTGGTGGGATTCGAGCCTGCAATAATTGTAGGCAGCTGGAAGTGCAGGCATTTAACAGCCTGAGCCACCAAGGCCCTTTCATACCCACTTATTTTTGCTGCCTCTTAGATACTTATTGAGAAAGAAAGAAAGAGAAAGAAAGAATGAAAGAAAGAAAAAGATAGATGGAGGTCTAGCTGACAAACTTCTTAGCAAGGGAATGGAATAATAAGGGGAGAATAGAGGTTGAGTTTTCCTCCAGCATGAAAGATGGTCACACTCTAGTCTCAGGACAGGAAGTCAAGTCCATCCATCCCCACCCCAATTATAGCTTATGATGTAGATAAATAAGTAGCTGGACTGAATTTCATTTCTTCCTTTGGAACCAAATTTGCTAGAGGAGAAGAGAAAATAGCATAACAAAGATGGGTGACATCAGTTTGACCCCAAAGTCATTGGCATAAGGAAGCTAAAAGCCTGAGAAAGTGGGTTCAAATGAAAGGGAAAACTTCCTTTTCTTTTCTTTTTCTCTGCAACATCTCTCTCCCCACTCCCCACTTCTTTTCCCAGCCGTACTGAAGCAAAGCAGAACCGCATGGTCTTGTCATGTCCAAGGCCAAGATCAATGCCTTTGTCTTGACAGTCACATTTGGCATTCCCAATCAATTTCAAAGGCAGCTATTGTCCTTGGGAAAGGTCATCAGTTTTTGCCAGACATTTTGGCTGGCCCCAGAGCTACAGAAGAAGCTTGTCTGGGAAAGATAGTTGACTGGAAAAATAGAACTGGAACTAAATATGTCATTAATCCAGTTACTCCATATGACAACCATTCAAATTCCAATCTGCAGTTTTCAAGTTTCACTGCATCTAAATTTTTCTTCTTTATTAGTTGTAATATTTACCCTCTGCAAAACAAAAGCTTAGTCCTTTGAGCCACACTGCATAGTTGCATCTATCTATCATCTATCTATCTATCTATCTATCTATCTATCTATCTATCTATCTATCTCTATCTCTATCTATCTATCTATCTATCTATCTATCTATCTATCTATCTATCTAAATATCATTTATTTATAAATATGCTCCAGAGGGCAGATGCACCAGGAAAGAACACCTTTCTCCTGGACCCTGCTAGTCAGATTAATTGGACCAACAGGACCCACAGCATGCCTCCTCTGCCAGGTGAGACGGGCCAAACCAGTGGAATGAGATGGTCCTTCAAGTAGCTTGGACCTATGATTTCTTCCAAAAGTTCTAATATACATTTGAAGCAATGTTTGACAATGTAAGTGGTGCTTAGCCCCTCAGTGGTACACAGTGGCAGCTGAAGTCTAACTAAGATCGGTGAATGGAGGATATCTCTATAGACCAAGATCAGGACATCATCACTGTATTGGCAGAACCAAAGGGAATAGATTTTTACCTACCCCCTCCCCCACAAAAACACCTATGTCATGCTGAAAGAATAATATTTAGAAAAATTGCCAAGAATTATATTTTCTCTGCCCCATATAGCTTAAAAGAAAAAAAAAGACATCGGGACAGAGATTAATCAGGAAGTGTGCATATACATGTATAGACATCCATGACTGTGCCTTACACTGACATGTAAACATACATATAGATGCAAACCAAAATCTATAATTTTTAAAAGATTTTGAACCAAAAAGTAGACACCTGTTTAGAGAAGCCATAATTGTTAAATGGCAATCTTTCAGGCAACTTAAACATGAAGCATACACAGCAATGACTTTCTTTTAGAGGAGGAAGGATGCATAGAATGAATCCCACTCCTGTATCCTGTGCTGCAGACAAATATACATGATGCTTACTCAGAAGTCAGCATGGTTTTCATATCCTGGAGCTGTACAAAAAGACTCTAAAACATTAAAAGACATTATTAAAAAGGGGTAATTTCTGCTTCCCAGTACCAAGGAACAATAACGCTTCCAGAGATTTGCAGTTCCCAGAAATTAAATGCATACATCTAATTATTCACATGTCTTTTGCATATGGATACAAGATCAAGGCTACAAAAATCCTAATAAGTTCTAGTAGCAACAAACAGGGCTGTCTAGATTTGTGCAGCCCAGATTTGGTAGACCTGAACTATATAAATATTGCTGGAAATGTTGGATTTCTGTGAAATGTATTTTTACATACTTAACTGTTCTGCTTGGGAGAGGAGAAAAAACGAAATGAAATAACAAGAGCAGTACCGCAAAGTATTTGGGAGGTGTCAAATGCCTTTGATCCAAGCGTGTTTGTTTTGTACTCTTTCTGCTGATATATTTTTCTTTCTTATTCATTCTTTATCTGAAACCCAGTTAAGATTCTGGCAAGTCTGTCAGCCTGATAGGAAGTCATTGCATCTTAACCACTTATACCAAGGATGGTAGCCCATAGCCTCTTGCTTAATTTCAGCCCCCTCAGTTTTCAAATATTGGATTAATAGCTGTGGGTCCCATGTAGGTCTACTGCCTAGGAGGGAATGAACAAAGATGAGAATAAAGAAAAACAAATGAAGTTTCATGTGCCAGAGAGAAAATGAACATCTCCAGTTATTTTTCATTTCTTTCATTCCAGTTTTCCAAGTGGCTGCCAAGGGATTATCCTGGAGGTAATACAGCTTTCAACACCCATTCTGGCACATGTTCTCTAAATCTAGGCTTTGAAAAGGATAGAAAAGTGGATACATAACACTACTCTGAAAAGGATTGCACTGCAGAGCTAATTAGTAGAAAGTTCACTCAGAGACAAAAACTGTACATTTAGTTTATTGAGACTCATTTTTCAGTGTGGAAAGAGCAATTCATATTGTTCAGGTTAAGAGTTATGCTTGTTTTTTAATATATATATATATAAAACATTCAGGAAGCGCACCCTTAACATCTGGTTCTTGGTATCTTGCATAGGGTATCACAAATCTAAATGTTCACTTCTGGAGTTCAGAATAGCCTGATACTGGCCCCTGTGAACTTAGTTAGCAAGGTTTTCATACTTTTCCTATTAAAAAAGCACAGGAACAACAGCAGGGCTGCCTGTTGCTGAATACAGAGAAAATCAGGAATAGTATGGCTGATGCATATTGCTGTGAAGAAATGTCAAAATGCTGGGGACTTGTTAATTTAGGAAAACAAAAAGCAAGTTTGATAAAACATGATGATTTATTTACACAATGTGCCCTTTGCCTTTCATTCCTTGGAGCTCAGAGTATTATGTTTTAGATTAAACTGAACTGTTTAAGCAACTCATCACAATTGCTTTTGCAACCATGCTGTTGCCAGCTATCCACAGTCTGGAACTCTTGATGCACCTTATCCAGCCAAAAAGTACATAACTATCAGCCAAACTCTCTGAGAGAGAAACATCCATTTTCCGGATGACTTATAGCTCATCATTGGTGTCTTTGAGAAATTTTAGTTGGGAATTGTAAATGACAGGCATTCAATTTGTTTCTTTTTCCATCTGATATAGGCATATGCATGCATCTACATGGGTGATTAATGTATTTTGAAATTTAAACCATTAAGATGTAAATCTGGGTTCAATGAGTCGGCATCAATGTAGCTATATTATAAGGTCTGGATGTAGACACGTCATATACTCTTCCTCCGGAAAGTGCAAACTATTCAATTATATAAAGCTGTTTGTATATTTACTAGACATTAGTTGTATAATGTTATCCAGAAAATAAAGCTGTCATGTGGCCTGATTGGCTCTGAATGTGCAAAATCTTTTGGACTAGTGGTCATACTCAGTCTTTGGTTGAGAGAAGGATACGTTCCAAAAAGAAATAGCTGAATGAAATTTGATTATACTTAATTAGTAGCACAGTAATTAAATAAAGCTAATATGATTGCTCCCTGTATAGGTAATCATTTCCCCCTCTGACCACATTAAAAAGATTGTTTGAAGCCCAAAACATCTAGAGCCCAGACTGTGGAGGGCACCCTTGGGGGTAAAGAAGGAAGGTTTCATTTGAAGTCAAAGTCACCCAGGCAAAACGGTTCCAGAACTGAGCTGGTCCCTTACTTTATGACCCTTCAGCAAAGAGTACGTGTACATTGTCAAAACTGAACTCTTTAAGAAGCCGAATTATTTCCAGATACTAGATGCTTATGTGCCTCTAAATTTACTGAAAACGTTCATCACAGCAGTTAGCCTAGTGGTAATCAATTAGGATTGGGGAGCACAAGGGAAAATACTGTGGGACAAGAATGGTGTGTGGAGCAACAACTGAGTTGTTCAGGTGAGAAGAGAGGAGGACGAAGACTTCTTCAAGGAACAACAGCACACTGAGACTATGGTATCTCTCTGGGGCAAAGGAAACGGAAAATAGATAAGGAACTGGTTTGGATCACAAATTCCTTCTCACTTTCCACTTTCTGTTTGTCTTTCACCACAGATTAAAAAAACCTGTACAATTTACCTGTATTCAAAGCTGCCAAGTCTAATGTACTTTCTGTTATACTTTCCTTAAGCGGAAGGATTGTTGTCTTGATCAAAAGAATAGGCACTCCAAGGCTTGTGAAATGGTGGCTGAGGGTGATGGGAGTTAGAGTCCACAATGGTTGAAGGTCACCAGGTTGGGGGAAGACAACTGCTGTGTGCTCTGCGCTTGCACTTCCTCTCTCGGTGTCCTCTTGAACCCTACATCATGCCCAACTAATTTATCTTGAGCTGCAGTAACTTGAGGAGTCATTCGGAAAAACCAGAAGCAAAGCAAGATAGCAGGCAACAAAATAGGGAGAATTGGAAAGCCAAAAGCTTGATGCAGAAGGGAGAATATTTGGGTAGAGTTTTAGTTGTCACCTGTGTTTGCTGTTGCAAGGGGCCTACAGGAAAGGGTACTGTGAAGCTCTATGGAGAGGGAAAGGGGAACTGGATTATTCAGGAAGCTAGGCCAAAGACTCCTCTCTTGGTTTTGAAATGGACTTCAATTGTTTAGACTCATAATGGGCTACATATTTAATTTAATTTTAATAATTGGACTTGTATGCCGCCCCCTCTCCGAAAGGACTCGAGGCGGCTCACAGCTAAAAATATAGACAATAAATACATTAAAAACAAATTAAACACCACAAGCCCAAATAAAATCAATTTAACCCCCACGAGAGGTCAGTCCAGCCCGGCCTGTTCAAACAGCCAAGTTTTCAGATTGTGGCGGAAAGACTGGAGATCCGGAGCCAAACGGAGCCCCACAGACAGTTGGTTCCACAAGGTGGGAGCCGCTACAGAGTAGGCCCTTCCCCGGGGCACCGCCAGCCGACACTGTCTTGCGGATGGCATCCCGAGGAGTCCCAGTCTGTGCACTCGCACAGGGCGGTTGACATTCGATGTCGGCAAGAGACGCTCCCGCAAATACCCTGGACCCAAGCCATGAAGGACTTTGTATGTTAATACCATACAATACTACATATTGCTTCTATTTCTACTTTGACTACCACTCTGAATTTCACAACTTTATTTTTTTGCCATCTCAAGGTGAAAATTATTACTTCCAAGCTGAAATGGTAGATTTTGTTAACAGTGGATTAAAGAACAGGTAGAAAATTCCTTCCATTTTAAGACGGATAGTATCTGAATCCTCCATTTTTCCTCCTTAGTTCTCAAACTCTACTAGTCTATATTTTTTCTTCTGTTCCTATTATTATATAAGTACAGAACTATAGTTTCAATTTTGGTCAGGTTTCTTTTATTATTTGTGGGACAGCTTCTATTCCACCAATACAGATGTCCTTTCACTGATGCCATTAACAAAACCTTTTCCAAGCTTCTAATTCACTAACAGCAGAGTTATTTAATACCAAAAATTCATGTGCAGTTTGTAACTTCCATAAAACTTTATCATCAGCATCAAATATGTTTGCTTTGTGCAGCAAACAAACCTGAGCTAGCCCTCTTGGAATGATTTAAGGCAGATAATATATAATTTTTCTAAAAAGCACATGAAGACTTGCTTCACATTATTGTTCCCTCACCCCATAGATAGGTGAAGGGATTTAAGCTTGGCAGCACTCTTATGGAAAAAATCAGTATTTGGTCCCTCCTAGAAGCATAAATGCAACTCATATGAGACTTTTTTATTCAATTTATTTATTTTTTTTATAACACACTCCATTAGGAAATTGATGCACTACTGCATTTTCTGACTTCCACTTAAACTAGAGAAAATGACAGACTTCTCAATTTTATTTTTGGCTTGTTTGCCACTGTTCTAGTTGACGTAGACAGTCTAGAAGTTAAGGGAACACAGGAAGGCAGATGAGTCAGCTCCAGTGGCCAGATGGTGGTTCTAGCTAAAGTACACCTGAAGAACTCCAGAGTGACAGGAAAGAGATCGGAAGGGTGAATACTCCTAAGGGATGGATTTGGGAACTCCAAAATAATAAGGATTTCCCTACTTTATTGTTTGCTTATGCATCTGGAAAACTCGTCAAGCCAATGCATTGAGCTGAGCTCATAGAAAAGCAGGCAATGGAGGCCTTGTATTGTACATACAAGGATGAGAATACCCTGATGGAAATAATACAGACATAGGTTACACGTTCACATTCTCACTGTTTATTGATCTGCATGAGCTAAGCAAAATCCCTTCTTTGGCGTTACAATGCTTTTTTTCTTTCTGAAATGTACTTACAAGATTAGATACACAGAAGTACATTGAAATCTCCCTAATTTAACAATGCATCTAATTTCCATGACTTTGTCGGCCTTTCCAAGTAGACCAGAGAAGAAACACAACCAGGTGAGCTAATTCTACTTCTATATTAGCAGAATCTTGCAAGACAGAAAGTACAAATCTTTCAACGTCTCCTTTATGCACTTAGGAGCTACAAAGGATCCCTTCTGAGCATTTCTCCTCACCCCCATTATGCAGCTGTGAGTTATGGTCTTCTTATCTGACCATTCCTTAGGCAACATTTTTTTGCCCAACACTCAAGGTCTATCTCACATACCATAGCAAAATTAGACTAGACAAAGAAAAGTAGGAAACTGACCTGGCTATCTTGTCTGTATTGTGCTAGAGAATAATAAAAGTTAGCAAATGGTATTTGGATTCAGCATTCTACCATATAACTGTAGTTCACCCGTGATAAACTCATGCTTTATCTCCAGTTATCATCCAATCCAGTTTCCCATATGGCTTTGATAACTCATCTTCCCATGCCTCAAGCAGCTCCTTGTCATATAATATCAAAACCCTGGGGTGGAGCAATGATTTTTGGATTATCTTCAGGCATCCTAAGTTCTTTGGAAAGTTATCAAAGGTTTTGCCATGAGAAAGGCTTCCCTGAAAAACAAAATTGTCCCACTTTATCAATCTTTCCTATAATGAAAAGCCTTGGAGGAATGCTGGGAACATTTTAGCAGGTAGGTGGGGATTTTATGTTTCACCAAACAGCTCATTCATCCTGGGTGATCTCTTCTGTCTTAAAAAAGGCAAGGTAATTTCAACAGACTTTGAATGTCTCTTCATTCAGGCAATCAAGAGCTGATGAAATGAAAGCTAATTCTCTCTTGACAAATGTACCAGAAGTTCCACATAGCCATCTATATGTACTATTAGAGATCTGTAAATCAGTTCTAGCGGTATATTTCAAAAATGTCCTTTGGCATCTGATTTTTCCAACCTGGCATTTCCCAGTTGTATGGGATAACAGCTATTATCCTAAGCAGAATTGAGAGAGGCTAATATAAATGTCAAATGCCAACCGCCCTGTACGAGTGCACAGACGGGGGCTCCTCGGTGTGCCGTCTGTGACCCAGTGTTGTTTGGCGGTGTCCCGGAGGAGGGCCTATTCTGTGGCGGCTCCCACTTTGTGGAATCAATTGCCCCTGGGGCTCCGTTTGGCCCCTGACCTTCGCACCTTCCACCATGACTTGAAAACCTGGTTATTTGGACAGATCGGTCTGTGCTGACCTCTTGGGGGTGGTGGCTTCATTTTAAATTGCAGGGTTTTTAGATGAATTTGGCTTGTTTTATTTAATACTGTTTTAGTTAATTAATTTATTGTTCTGTTTTTAGTTGTGAGCCGCCACGAGTCCTTTTTGGAGAGGGGGCGGCATACAAGTCAAATAATAAATAAATAATAAATAAATAAATGTGAAGAACTTTCCTTCCAATTATCCTCATTAGTTTGTTATAAATTCAGTATTTTTTAATAAATGCTTTCAAAATAACTGCAGTTTAGCAAGGGATAGGAAGGGAAGAAATGCCAGAAGCTAGTGAAAAGAGCATGTCATTTGATTGAAGAATTCCCCTGATGCCCTATGTTAAGTTTGCATGAAGAGTCAGACGCGGAGTGCTTCAGTGAAGAGTTTATTAGTGATTACAGCTCATAACAGACCCGATTTGGCTGGTCTATGGCTGCTACTTATAGCCAGCAGCCGCAGTTGCCAGCCAATCAGAGTGCAGGATTTTCCCGCACTTTTTAAACCAATCATTTCTGACATTTTACAAGAACAGTTCAAACTAAACCAATGACATTCAAACCTGCATACATAACACCTATATACTATATAGAAGCAGCAATTTTTCATTTCTTGGCTCAAGAAGGAGATGGGATATCCTTCACATCTTGTCTAGTATCCGGCCTCCTCTTGCCCTTGCTGAGTTCCTGTGCCCTGGAATGTGGGTGATGATCTAATAATTCATAATACCACAATGATACCGGAGCTTCCACTGCTGTCCTCGGCAAATCAGTGCCATCCTGAGCCGGAAATAAATCTGCTACTTCAGAGGACCTTTCTTTTTCTCCAGCTTAGTTTCTTCTAGACTAGCAGCTTCCTGTGATTAAATTATAACTGAACTTTATTTATGCACTGAATTTGACTTTCTTATTTGAAGCAGCAAT
This sequence comes from Naja naja, assembly GCA_009733165.1. NCBI lineage: Eukaryota > Metazoa > Chordata > Lepidosauria > Squamata > Elapidae > Naja > Naja naja. The sequence continues at coordinate 23,196,374 of CM019154.1, read as the reverse complement.
CTGGCCCTAATCCCAAAGGATACTTACTATGAAAATTGTGATTAACTCCAGCATGCTTTGCTAATGCAATTCAGCTGCTCCCACTTGCAAAACTTGTGACCTATAGTTTGGTGGCCAATGGTCTTGGAGATCCTAAATTCTTAAGTATTTTCTTTTCTTATATTTCTATTAGTTCTATTGCTAATGTATTTTACCTTGCAGTTCCTCTTCTCTATAGTTTTCATGCTACCTGAACGAAAATATCTTACAATATAACATTGTGTTGCATATCATATGTTTTCTTCTATGATTCTGTTTCCCTGTCTATATATCTCCACCCCAAAATTTTTTTAAATTCTACCTGGAGATTTGAGTACTGAATCTCAGATTTTTTGAATGCAAAGAAAAGTTGAGGATGAGTTGAGGATTTTTTTTTAACTACAAAAATAAGAATGCAGAAAATTGCCTACTTTTAAGTTGAACTACTGACACCTACGCCCAATATTATTGATACTGATTTACAGTGTTTCTGCTAGATTTCTGAACAAATTTACTCCCATCTGGATGCTCAAAAAGCCTTTGACAAATTGGGAATTTATGAGGCAACAAGTAAAAGAAATGAAATTCGGGGAAAAATTTGAAAAAATGTTAGAATCAATATATTCAAACCAAGAAGCCCGGGTTATAATTAATGGAGAAATGACCAATTCATTCGAAATAGAAAAGAGAGTCAGGCAGGGATGTCCACTTTCACCTCTGCTCTTTATCACGATTTTGGAAACTTTGTTGAGGAAAAGGCTCAAGGTTAACTCAGCCTTCCATCCTCTCGGGGTAGGTAAATTGAGGACCCAAGATTGTTGGGGGCAATAAGCTGACTTTTTAAAAATGCCGCTTAGTAATAAGCAGGCATATACAATGGAATGAAGGCTATTGCTGAGCGCATTGGGTTGTATCCCAAAAATTGTAAGCCGCCCTGAGTCTTCGGAGAAGGGCGGCATATAAATGTAAATTTTTTAAAAAAATTAGAATATGGAGATAAAAGGATTAAGAATTAAAAATGAAAAATACAAGGCCCAAGCATTTGCAGACAACCTTGTGTTCTTCATAGAAGAACCAATAAAATCGGGACCAAAATTAATTAAAGAGATAGAAGGATATGGAGAAGTGGCAGGGTTAACAATCAATAAGGATAAAACCAAAATGATAACAAAAAAATTAATAGAGAAACAAAAAAAAAGAAATTAGAAGAGGTAATGGGCTTACAAATTGTAAAAAGAATTAAATATTTAGGAATTTGGCTCACGGCAAGATGTTCAACAATAAAAGAGGATAATTATGTAAAACTGGTATGACAAATAAAAAAAAGATCTAGAAAAATGGGGGAATTTACAATTATCAATGCTAGGAAGAATAGCGACTATTAAGATGAACATCTTGCCAAGAATATTATTCCTCTTTCAAAATATTCCAATTAAACTAGATATTTTTTTTAATGAATTAAATAAAATTACTATGAAATTTATTTGGTCAGGGAAAAAATCCAGAATAAAATTAAGTTCCTTACAAGATAATAGATGCAGAGGTGGATTTGGGCTCCCTGCCTGGGAACTTTAACATGGATTAAGGATTGGGCCAATTTGAGAAATAAAAGAGTCTTAATTCTAGAACGGCATGATTTGGAAGCAGGGTGGCATGCCTTCATGTGGAACCCGGGAAATAAAAACTATACACACTTTAATAGGCATATAATTAGATGTTCGTTATTAAAGGTGTGGAAAGAAGTTAAACACAAACATTATATGAAGATCCCAGGATGGGTTTCCATCATGGAGGCATTGATCCACCCTAACGCACTAGAAACCAGAAGAAAAATTACATATTATGATGTACTAAACCCCCAAGGAAGATTAAAGATGAACCAAGAAATCAGAGAGCAAGGGATGAAATTAGAGTGGTGGCCATATTTACAACTCAAGGCAAAATATAAAAAAGACATGGAAGAGTTTGGAATTGAGATAAAACAGAATCAATTAGATAAAATATTGGAGGGAACAGATGAAAAATTAATCTCAAAAATGTATAACTACTTGTTAGAATATGAAATGGCAGAAGAAATAGTTAAAGGCCCAATGATTGCTTGGGCAAGGAATGTAGGGCACAATATTAATTTGGAAGATTGGGAAAAAATTTGGAATCAAAACTACAAAATAACAAAATCAGCAATCTATAAAGAAAATCAATACAAAACGTGTTACCAGTGGCATCTGTCACCCTCAAGATTAGCTAACATTTATCCAAACATGAGCCCGATGTGTTGGAAATTTAAGCAAACGAGGGGCACCTTCTTCCACACTTGGTGGCTCTGCCCAAAAAGTAAAAAATATTGGAAAAAATTAGATTGTGGATAAAGGAAATTACAAATATTCAGTTAGAATTTAAACCTGAAATTTTTTTGTTGGGAATGTTAAAAGGGGACTATGTAAATGAAATTAAATATTTAATTCTCCATATAATCACAGCGGCAAGAATTGCATTGGCACAATATTGGAAGAGAGAACAAATGACAACGAATAATTTGATTACTCAGAAAATACTTGACTGCGCTGAAATGGACCTACTCACACAAAAATTTAGGAATAAGGAAGACTCAAGATATATTACAGCTTGGGATAAATGGTATAAGTGGATAAAAGAGAAAAAAACAGGAATTTAAAAGATATGTATTTGATGAATGGGGTAGTTAAATTAAGACTGTTTACCAAATAAATGAATAGCAGTAAAATTATTATCAAGGAAAAAAAACACACCATCTTAGTTGATTAGAAGTATATGTTTTATATGTTTATATTGTATTGGTATAGATTGATTTTGTAGACATTAAGTTGTATTTGACGTATTGTATATACTGTTTTACTTTTTTAATTGTTAATAAAGTTTTTTCTAATTAAAAAAATATTCCTACCATTCAGATTTCATGTTGGTATATTTCAGGTTCAAAGAAAATGCTCCACCAATGAGGTTCAATTCTGCAAAAACAGGAATTGAGTATGTTATCTATTTTTAAATTAACTGCAGGCACCTTAGGCCCAATATTATTGATACTGATGATTTTGCGGGATTTCTAAATAAAATTACTCCAACCATTCAGATTTCATGCTGGTGTATTTCAGGTTCATTGCACTTTCTAATTTCCTAATCTTTGTTATCTAGCACCTCACATCTACTAGCAAGCAGGCTACTACATTTTGCATGAACTACAGTTTCTGGGTAGCCTTCAAATACTGTCACAGATAAAGAACATAGATTCATAGTCTTTGGAGATTCTCAGTCGTCCAGGTCATGGTTGTCCCAAAGGTGCTTTTTCAAGAGGCAACTGGACTTTCTTGTTTTTCTTTGAGGATGTTTTGCTTCTCATCCAAGAAGCTTCTTCAGCTCTAACTGGATGGTGGGGAATGGAAGGATTTATATTCCTTGCAAACAACTGGTCATTTGCATTCTTTTAAAGAGTCATTGAGGCCACTTGGAGGTTTGTCTGGCCCCCTGAGTAGTGCATAAGGTTGTAGAGCCTTCTTGAAACTACTGGAAGGACTGTGTTGTAGAGCTGTGCTTTCTGCAGGATGTTTTCTGCCCTGTGTCTCTTCACTGTTGAACAGAAGGACAGGCTGCTGGGATGAGTCCATACTGTTTGCATCTCAAACTGAAGCACAAATGATTCCATTCCCCACCATCACTCAGAGCTGAAGAAGCTTCTTGGATAAGAAGTGAAATGTCTTTAAAAATACCAAGGAAGTCCAGTTGCCTCTTGAAAAAACACCTTTGGGACACATGCATGTATCCTACTAATGTCTTCAAATACTAGTTCCTACTGTTCAGCTCTTTGCCGTTACAGATTTCAGTCTCCGTAACCTTTTATCACATTTCATTCTCCTTTGTCATATTTATAACTCAAGCACTGAAGAAAATATGGGTAGTACCATATAAAGATTGCTGTTCTTACTAATTGCTCCTCTAGTAAAAGCAAAAAACAGTTTTACAGACTTAATATGGAACTATCTAGTGCTTTATATCAAGGTTAGTGAAGAAGGAGGTGGGTTTGGGGCTGTCAATTTCTGATTTGTAATGTCACTAATAGCTCATTTTATTTGACTTTGTTCTTCTGTAACCGGATTATGTTTTGAAATCCATGAAACTACCAATTTGATGGTTGCTGTTTGTCAAACATGCTTATGCTCTTCTGGACTCTAGTATGAATATTCTATTCATGAGTATAATTTAGCACTAGATGCTATGAATACTTTATATCCGGGGAAGAGATATACCCTGCTCGCAATAGTTTGAATGGGGTCGAAGAGGGTCAAGGAAGAAGATTGTTAAATAATTTGGATACCTTTCTTTGTGTTATGTATTTCCATATTACATTTCCTGCTCCATATGTGATTATATATTTGACTTTTTTGTGTTTAATTTACCCATCATATTTGCATTATAATTATTATCCTGGCAATTTAGATCTCATCCTTTGTTAGTGTTTCAAATACGGTCACTCATGCTTGTTTTGACTTTAATAACTAGACACCCACAATGAAGCGGCATCTTCTTCTTCTCAATTACATTTGCTGAAATAAACAAACATATCTAATCTGGCAAGGCCAACCCTATTATTAGGTAGGGTGAGGTGACTGCCTCAGGGTGCAGATGCTGGGTGTCTATATGTAAAACAGTGGAAGCTCTTATGGCTATTACTTTCCCTTTTCCACTATAGTTCTTTCCTTCTCTTGAAGTAAGGAGTGATGTACTATACGGTAAGTGGACTGCCTGGTGCTCACAAAGTTACTTCATTTATCACTCAATGGACATGCCTAGTATTAAGCTGTCAATCAGAAAGAGCAGAACCTTTTAATTTGCCTAATTTTGTAAGATTTTTACGCATGTAAATTGTTCCCTAACAAAAGCCTTCTGGGTGGGCCTGACTATAAATTTCAACACAAACAAACACATAAATCTTTCTTTGTCAGAAAGAGAAGAATACTTGAAATGAGCTATTACCAAGTGCCACAGTTCTTCATGCTGCATTAGAACAGTTTATTTCTGTTTTCTTTGCCTTCCTGTCAATTTTTCATTATACATAGAAATATCCTAGTAGTAAATTTATTTTTTATTGGGGATCCTTATGAACCATCAGTTTCACGAGGGGGATATTAAGCAGCTTCAATGTAGAAAAAGAAATATATCATACAGGTAGTGCTCATGTTTTGGCCACCTAATGAGAAGAAAAGAAAAGGTCCTGATATTGGGAAAGATTGAAGGCAAAAGAGAAGGAGATGATAGGGGATGAGATGGTTAGACAGTGTCATTGACACAATGAACATGAATTTGGGCAAATACTAGGAGACCAAAAAAGGATCTGGTGTGCTATGGTCTTTGGGTTTCACAAAGAGCAAACACAATTTAGTGACTGAACAACAACAACAACAAAATGTTCATTTAACAACTGCTCTATTTAGCAACCATTCAAAGTTGCAATGGCACTAAAAAAAAACTTTACACCAGACCACAGACTTAAAACCACTGCAGCATCTCTGCAGTCACAAGATCACAATTTTCATGCTTTGTTGCTGGCTTCTAACAATGGACAAAGTCAATGGAAAAGATGGCAGTAAAATCACAAGTTGAAGTGACACGATGACTTGCTTTACAACTCTTTACCAGTGGAATTGCTGGTCCCAATTGTAGGGGTTACGTGAGTTCTACCTATACAGAAGTTACTTTGTGTTCAATGATTTTGTAGTGTGTTTTTAAAGCACAGTTATCTGTGGTTACCTGTGGTTGGGTCACCTTGGCGCTAGTTACAGTACATTCAGTCAAGCTCACATAACATCTTTGCCAATCATTCAGCTATAAGCATGAAGATTTAAAAAAAGCTGGACAATATAGGACATTGGAACAAGACCTAAAGTTTTCACCCAGATTTCTTTCCTCTAGTTTAGGCCTAATCATGACCTTTTTATGAGCTAGCAAGACAATTTGTTTAGAAATGTTTGCAGTGGGGGGGACACACAGAAAAGTTCACTCTTTGGTGAAACATGTAATCTGCACTCAGAACAAATTCTTGGCAAGCTTAAATTCTCAAAGTGGCAAGAAAGTGGGAAGAGCCAGAAATGGTTCTTTAGGCCCCAGGAAACCAGCTGCAGCTGTTATTTATCCCAAGCAGGAGGTAGAAAGGACTCTCTTGAAGGAAGTGATGCAACCCAGCAACTAACGGAAGTCCGTCTAATTGAGTTGCAGCCAAGATGAGGTCAAGGGAGACAACCGGAACAATTCTTGAAGCTGCCAAATTCCCCATATGGTAATTTCTGGCTTCCTTGAAAATTGCACAAGAAAGGGCAAAATCTTTCCTATGTTCTCCACATTTTCTGAAACATTGAGATTTCACTTGCAGGCCACCATCAAAGAACCAACGGGGAATCTATAGGACCAGGCAGAGGATGAATTGCTCAGTTGTTTCATTGGCAGCCAATGTAACCGGAGTTGTTGCAGAAGCTGCTAAAGATAAGAACTTTGGGAAGCTCAAGGTCAAGTCTACACTACATGATACTCAAGCTAATCCCTCAGTTCAACTTTTGGAGAAGCTTTAGAGACTAGTGAGACAGCACATGCTTTCACTTTCTCGAGCCTTGCTTAATTGCAATCAGTCAGTGTAAATGGATAAGCAAAGAAGATGCTTTACTATCAATTTTCTATACATAGAATTGTTTCTTGGAGATGTAAGATGCTACTAACTGAATGTTGGGAGAAAGAGAGAGAGAGGGACAAAGAAAGAAAGAAGGGAGGGAGGGAGAGAAGGAAGGAATAAAGAAAGAAAGGAGAGAATGAGAGGGGGAGAGAGGGAGAGAGAGAGAAAGGAAAGAAAGAAAGAAAGAAAGAGAGAGAGAGAGAGAGAGAAAGAAAGAAAGAAAGAAAGAAAGAAAAGAAAGAAAAGAAAAAGAAAGAAAGAAAGAAAGAAAGAAAGAAAGAAAATCAGCAGAGCCACTGGCTCCTTCCATAAGCAAAGGCTGCACTGGAAATTGAAGCTGATTTTATTCCTGGCTCAATTTCTGCACCAGAATAAACTCTGAAAGTATTGCTTTGCAACATTTCCTCTCCAGCTATGGGGCAAGCAATTAGTGGAACTTGTCCTGTTACCTGGGATTTCTCCCCCCACGAGCCTAAGTCCCACCCCCCATGAAAACTTGCTACCACTTCCCCTGCATTTTCTATGGCCATTCTGATGAATGAGCAGTGGCCAATTAATGTTTTAAAATTTGTTATTCCCATCTGAAAAAGTAAGCATGAAAGAAAAATGAAAAGAAAGGTGTGGTGTCATTTTATGCCCACTCAGTGATCAGCAGAAGAAGACACTTATTAACAACTTGGAGGAATTGAACAGAATGATGGGGGCCCTGGGACAGCAGCAGAAAGTTACTAACATGAAAATGTTTTGTATCATGAAAAAAGAATAGCTCTATATAGATGTATATATCAAAGAGACAGAGACAACTGAGACTGTTTTCCTAAATGTTTTGTGAGAAAAATTAGCTAGACTTTTTTTTGTAGCCTTTCTGCTCAAAGTTTTCCTTTGTGCACACTGGACAGAGAACTTGTTGTATGCCTCCGGCTTGTGAACAAGATAGCTGTTTTGGCACAGTGAAGTGGAAAGCAGAGCCCTTTGAAATGGCAGAGAGACCTTCGCCCACACCCTGAAGAAGGGCTACAAGTTATTATTCCCATCCCCATTCCAGCTGTGACCAGCCAGTCTATGGTTTTTGTTAAGTTTGCATGAAGAGTCAGGCGCGGAGTGCTTCAGTGAAGAGTTTATTAGTGACTACAGCTCATAACGGACCCAATTTGGCTGGTCTGCGGCTGCTACTTATAGCCAGCAGCCGCAGTTGCCAGCCAATCAGAGTGCAGGATTTTCCTGCACTTTTTAAACCAATCATTTCTGACATTTTACAAGAACAGTTCAAACTTAACTAATGACATTCAAACCTGCATACATAACACCCCTCCCCACTAGGTTCAGTCCATACTCAAACCCCAACCTATCTAATGTATTCTTTTAAATAGGTGGGGCTCTTACGTGTACGTTGAGACCTTCGTGGTTCAGAAGTTTTAACGTTCTCACCCAGTGAGAGAGAAATGTGTCTGTTGACATTTCCCTACTGGGCTTCAGTGGAAAGAAGACCCTGTTTGATTGTTACAATCTGGTCTCTCCTCCCAACCCATCTCCACACCCAATGTCAGCACCCAAGTCAGGTAGTGATGTGCAATCTTCCACTTGTAAGGATGGATTTTGGCATTGTGACAGGTTTTGGGATGGTTCCTGTCGTAATGGCTCATTACACATGGGGTTGATTCTTGCTTGCTGATTATCCTCATGTTCCTCCCCTTCCCCCTAGAAAAGACATTAGGTGAGGGAACTAGAGAGGAACAATTGCGATGTTCCTGAGGAACCTGGATCTAAGTTGATCAATGTGCCTGCTCCAGAGGACTCCATCTTCTGTTTGCACCCTGTAAGAACGAGGCCTGTGATTTGAGTTATTTCAGCAGGAATCCACAAAGGTTCACCTATGAGGTTCTTAGCATAAACAGAATCACCCACACTGAATGTGCGAACTTTGCTAGTGGAATCTAGTGGTGCGTTGGGTGCATAAGTGGGATGAAGGCGGTCAAGGGAAGACCTAAGTTTCTACCATCAAAATCTGCTGGGGATAAGTTAGTTGATGGGTTAGGAGTGATGTGCTGAACACTAAGAAGTTTTTCAACTTTCTCAGTGATGTCCCCAGGACCCAATTGCTGAAGCTTTCCTTGGTAAAACGTACCATGCATTCAGCCCGGCCGTTAGCCAAAGGGTGCCCAGGGGCAGTCAGGGCATGTCTGATACCCTGTTGTGCTAGATAGGATTCAAAAAGGTTGGATGTAAATTGAGGGCCATTGTCAGAGACAAGAACATCAGGTAACCTGTGGGTTACAAAAGCTTTTTAAGCTGCTTGATGACAGCATCAGTTGTGGTGGATGCCATAGGGATGACCTCTAGCCATTTGGAATATGCATCTACTATAATAAGGAAGGTGTGCCCTCTGGTAGGGCCAGTGAAATCAATGTGAATCCTAGACCATGGGCCCCTAGGACATTCCCATTCCTGTGTGGGGGCGAGAGGGGGGCAGGCCTGACTACCTGACAGTTGGGACAAGATGCAACCCAGTTTTCAACCATTTTGTCAATACCTGGCCACCATACATAACTCCTGGCCAATCCCTTCATCCTTACAATACCTGGATGACCCTCATGTAACATTTCCAAAACCTCTCTTTGCAGTTTTGCAGGAATAACCACCTGTTACCCCACAAAATACATCCTCTTAATACAGATAATTCAGTTTGCCTGGATTTAAAAGGTTGGGCAAGGTGAGGTAGATTTTGAAAAGGCCAACCTTTCTTAATCCAGCCTATAACAGGAGCCAATAAAGTGTCTTTGGCAGTCTCTCTGGCAATTTCAGCAGTGTGTACTGGAAGCTTGGCAACAGTTTCTAGGAAAAAGATGTGCGCCTCAGGTTCAAAGTCCTCAGTGTGAAACGGAAGTGGGCAGCGACTGAAAGCATCAGCATGGCCAATGTCTTTGCCAGGCTTGTGGATGAGCTTGTATGAATAAGCAGCAAGAAATTCAGTCCACCTCAGCATTCTTGGTGACAGGATAGTGGGTGTAGGTTTGTCTCCTGCCACAATGCCTAACAAAGGTTTGTGATCTGTGACAATGGTAAATGTTCTCCCATATAAATACTCATGGAATTTCTTGACACCTGCAACAATTGCCAAGGCTTCCTTGTCCAATTGGCTGTAATTCTTCTCTGCTTTGGTCAAAGTGCGAGAGTAAAATGCAATAGGAGCTTCTCTCCCGCTGGGAAGCCTGTGGCTCAAACCCCCCACTCCAAAGGGGATGCATCACAAGTCAGTACAACAGGCAAATTCTCAGAGAACTGTATCAGTACAGCATCAGACGTGATTAGTCTTTTAACATTGTTAAATGCTGATTGTTCCTTCCTGCCCCAGACCCAAGCAGATTTTTTGTCCAGTAATCTGTGTAATGGTTCTGCAATGGTTGCCTTCTGAGGTAGGAACATGTGATAAAAGTTAATAAGTCCAAGGAAGGCTTGCAAATCTGTTTTGCATTTTGGTCTAGGGGCTTCTTTGATTGCTTGAACCTTGGCATCTGTAGGGTGGATGCCATGCTTGTCAATCATATAGCCCAAGAACTCAACCTTGTCAGTTCTAAGAGTGCATTTTTCTTCCTTGACTTTTAACCCCTCTTTCTTGAATCTGGTAAGGACTTCTCTGAGTCTCTCTTATAATTGAGTGTCATTTTCAGCAGAGATTAACACATCATCAAAGTAAGGCACTACCCCTGGCAGTCCTTGGAGCATCCTTTCCATAAGGCTTTGGAAGATGCCTGGTGCCACGCTTACTCCAAACTGTAACCTTTTACATTTGAAGGCACCTCTATGAGTCACAATGGTTTGTGCCTCTGCAGTGGCATCATCAACTGTTAGTTGTTGATATGCCTGGGCCAGATCCAATTTGGCAAAGACTGTACCCCTGCCAAGTGAATGTAATAAATGATGCACCACTGGAACTGGATATGCGCTCTGTTGAAGCGCATGGTTCAATGTCCCCTTATAGTCTCCACAGATTCTTACTGACCCATCAGTCTTGACTGGTGTGACTATGGGTGTCTCCCACCTGGAGTGGTCAGTGGGCTCTAAAACTCCTTGAGCTATTATTTTATCTAATTGTGCATCAATTTTTCCTTTAATGCAAATGGGACCCTTCTGGGCTTTAAACGAATTGGGGGCACCTTGGGATCTAGGTTGAAAGTGATAGGGGTCCCCATATACTTGCCCAATCCGTCGCTGAAGACCTCTGGAAACTCAGACTTCAAGGCCTCCTCCCATTCAGTGTTGTTCACGTGATTGATGCCAGTCACCTCGATGCCTAGTGGATTGAACCACTCAAGTCCCAGCAAGCTTGGGCGATCCTTGTCCACGATGGTCAGGGGCAAACGTTTGGTGTGGCCTTTGAACTTCACATTGAATTCTCTTGTTCCAACTACTGGAATCTTGTTCCCTTGGTAGTCTTTAAGAGTCAGTGCTTGCTTCTGGAAATGCTTCTTCTGAATGTTTGGGAGTAGTCTGTGAATAGTGTCCTATGACACCATAGATAAATAGGAGCCTAAGTCCACTTCCATTTGGCAAGGCCTTCCTTCAATTAGTACCTTCACATGTACTTTTCTGCTTCTTAAGGGTGAAGAATGACCAATGGTGACTGTTTGATGAGTTTCATTCTTCCCATTTGCATCTGTGTTGCGCCCCATTTTCTCACTGAAGTTGTTAGGCTTCAAGAAACTTTCTTCTGTGGGTTGGAGTTCTGGATGATTTGCAGACTCTTGCTAGATGACCTCTTTTTTCACAACGGAGGCAGATGGCATCAAGAAACTTGCATTCAGTGAGGGGGTGGCTTCCCCCACAACCTCTGCAGTAAATATCTTGCCTTTTTCTTCCCAGGTCTTTCTTTTTCCTCTCCATTCTGAGTCTATAAATTCCTTCCTCCACCTCACTACAGTCTGACTCAGAATCTATTTGCTCGCAATGAGTTGTTGTGGACTTTTCCACATCAGGATGGCTTGAGGCCTTGTTAATTTTCTTCATGGCTGCTGCTGAGGACTTGGTGGCTTCTGCTGAATACCTTGTCTTTAAGGCCTAGAACAAATCGATCGCGCATGGCCTCTTCTAAATTGTTAAATTCACATGCACCCCCAATGTCCCTTAAACTTGCCACGAAGTCATTTACGTTTTTGCTTTCCCCTTGATCGTGACGGTAAAACTCTTGTCTCTTAATGAGGCACAATACTTGTGGCGTGTAATGGGCTCTTAACAGCTTTTCTAAGTCGGGCCATTCCATTACCTTCACGTCTGCAGCTCCCGCCAATGCCTTCGCCATCTTGAAAACTGCCGGACCGCAGTGTGTAAGAAAGACTGCCCTCTTCCGCTTCTCGAAAATGTCAGCGAGATCGTTTCCCTCCAAATACATTTGGAAACGATCCGCATATGAGTCCCAGTCTTCTGCCGTCGGATCGAACGGGGCTGGGGGGATGTTCAGCACAGCCATCTCTCTCAGCTTGTTTTCCGCATCGTCTTCTCTTCAGGAAGGATCCCACCTTCGTCACCAGTGTTAAGTTTGCATGAAGAGTCAGACGCGGAGTGCTTCAGTGAAGAGTTTATTAGTGACTACAGCTCATACCGGACCCGATTTGGCTGGGCTGCGGCTGCTACTTATAGCCAGCAGCCGCAGTTGCCAGCCAATCAGAGTGCAGGATTTTCCCACACTTTTTAAACCAATCATTTCTGACATTTTACAAGAACAGTTCAAACTAAACCAATGACATTCAAACCTGCATACATAACAGTTTTGTGGTTTGTTTGTTTTTTGTCTGTGGTAACAGCTGCATAGAAGCTAAAAACTGTTGGGGTCTCCTGTTGCCAGTCCAATTTTGCAACTGGACCTCCAGTAAAATTAGGGAAGTCCAACACTGGAAAATGAATGCTGATCTAGTAATTGTATCTATTGGTTAGATACAAGGAGATATATAGGGATTGATCTCCATGTTCTGTAATTTGCAGAACTTCTGAATATACAGATTGTAGAACGTCTTACTTGTCTGCAATAAGGTATTGATTTTTGAGACCTCTGCTGTTAATTGTTTACCGAAAGCGGGTTCAATTTCTGATGCGTTGAAATGCCTGGCATGAGGCCTGAATAGGATGGAAGAGATTGAGCCTGTGATGTTTCTTATCTTGGACAGCTGCTTCTAGTCCTCTATTTTTCTTTCTGTCTCACCAGGGGTGGGATTCAAAATTTTTAACAACCGGTTCTGTGGGTGTGGCTTAGGTGGTGGGTGTGGCTTGGTGGTCATGTGACTGGGTGGACATGGCTTGTTGGTCATGTTATTGGCTGGGTGTGGCCAACTCAACCTCACTCACATCGAGGCACGCATCTCCTCGCCTGGCCTCTCATAACTGTGGGGATGCTGCAACAGTTGTAAGTGTGAAAAATGCTCATAAGTCACTTTCTTCAGTGCCATTGTAACTTTGAATGGTCACTCCACACAAGCAAAGTACCAGCAAAGAAGGGGGGAAAAACTCCAGAGACGTTCCTGAGACAGGAAGTCTAGTCCTGCCAAGAATGTAATAAGGGTTAATGGAGAGGTAGTTTCTGTAAGCAACACCAGAATGTTTCCTTCCTGCCTTCCTTACAGGATTAGGCCAGTAATTTCTTCTAACAACCGCTTCTCCGAACTGCTTAGAACGTTAACAACCGGTTCTAGCGAATAGGTGTGAACTGGTAGAATCCCACCCTTGTGTCTCACCCACCCTCCCATCAGATCAAGCAAACATAGACCAGTGTCCTAAGTGGGAATAGTCTGTGATCAATCCATATCACTCTTCAGTATTAGCTTGGCCTAAAAAAAATGGACCTGCTACAAAAATGTCATGATATGCACAAAAATAATGTACTCGAATATTTACAGATGCATATTTGGATACAGCCAAAACAGATACAGATATTTAATTTCCAGGTTGGTCTTGGTACCTTAAACTGGGTTGGTCAACCATGAAGTGCTACCTTCTTGTCTCCAATTTCTTCCTTTGGGTATTTTTAAAGCAGAAAAAAATTATAATTTTAATACCTGCATTTGAGCAGAGAATATTTCTGCTGTCAGCATCCAACTAGAAAGAATTTGGAGAGGTGGGGGAATCCCATACTAGTATGCCCTAAAAAGGAAAGAGAGCCCTGAACATTTTGTGAACAAAATTGTGAACATGATTCAAAGCTGCCCAGTTTAGATCTTTCTGAATCATGTTGTTTCTTGTTGGCTTCTTTGAGCAACAATTCAACTTCTGTCCTGAAACTTCCTGTATTTCCGATTCTCCACATCTCCTTTAGTACACAAGCAAAACAGTAGCATGAAAACAGGATCTGAGCTTTTTGAGAAGTCTCCTGCTGCTAATCTACTGCCTCAAGGTCATGAATATCAATGATATCACAGCCATCTCTGTGGTTACCAGATGTATGCAGATCCACACAGGCCGCAATCAGTAATTTTGCAGAAGAGAAAAGATGGCTGGAATCTAAAGAGTAAATGTCCAAACACTCTTCCACTTAGCAATACAATAAATGGACGGAGGTGTGCCTGGAGAGAATTTTCCTCTCAAGAGTACTGGAAACAGTAGAGCATCAACTATAAAGTACATAATGCTTGACTCTTCTTCATAGCTCAACCTTATGGGAATACTAAAACAGCAGGAAAATCCATTTTCCAGGCATATGACAATACACTAGGCAACTCTCTTCCCTGAATAATACGGTAGAAATGGATATGAAGCACAGTTCTGTTCCCATAAAAAATGGAAAAATTAATCTTAGAGACAAATAATATTTGGTATTTATGTTTTAGGGATTGGAACTTTACATGGGGGGGGGGTGTGCCCTAAAAATAGAGCCTGAAGGGAACAAACATGTAAATTTTGTTTCCCTGATATGATGGATATTAACAATAATGCCTAATGCTCATTTTTTGCTAAAATATTAAACATGGATTTATTTTAACATGCCTAAATTGTTCTTAGCATCCTCCACTCATCTTACCTTATTCTGAGCTTCAGCTTTGCTGACATAATCTTGATAGATCCACATATCTCTATGTAGCTTTTCTTTAGTGACTAATTCAGCTTTCTATCTCCTATTTGTGCCATCTTTATTCATTAAGATTTTACTGTAGCCATATTGGTTTCTGCTCTCCTCCTTTTCCCTCTCATTAAAATGTTTGCTGTTGTCATTTTAATGTTTTTTTAAATTACCTTCTTCCCCAGTGTTGTGCTCCTGTTCCCAATAATGTCTTCTCCATACAATGCAACATGTGACTGTTTTGAGCATATCAAAACTTGATTTTTTTTCTTTAAAGTTCAAGATACAGTCATGATCTGTGACCTTTTCTTTCCTGGGGTTTTTTTTTATATTTTTAATGTATTTTAAATTTGTGTGGGCTTGTAATTGGGTTTAATCTCTTTTTAATTATTTATTGTTGTTGTTTCTTAGTTGTGAGCCGCCCCGAGTCTTCGGAGATGGGGCGGCATACAAGTCCCAATAATAAATAAATAAATAAATGATAACAATGCATGATTTTTCTTTAAAAATCAAGAGCTTCAGCAATCATCACTTTTCTCCAATGTTTCTGCCACCTCTACCTCCTCAACAATGTAAACCTTCCCCATTAATTCATGTGACGTCAAGGGTGGCTAAGCCTTTTATGGTTTCCCCATCTCTGAAAGCTGTCAGTAAGACAAGTCAGAAATTTCTTGAAAATGCTTGACAGCATTTGCCTCCCAACAAATTTTGATTATTAAAGCCACCTAGCCTCTTTTAAACAAACTCCATTTTGTTTTTGGAAAGCATTATTTACAAGTTGACTAGATGGGTAATCATTAATGGAACATAATATATTTTTATTTGTTTGTTCCTTTATTTATGGTGCCATAGTGGGTAGAATCCAGTATTTCAGGCTAACTCTGCCCACTTGAAGGAGTTTGATCCTGACTGGGTCAAGACTGACTCAGCCTTCCATCCTTCCAAGGTCAGTAAAATGGGGACCCAGATTGTTGGGGACAATATGCTGACATTGTAAACCACTTAGAGAGTGCTGTAAAGCACTATGAAGCAGTATATAAGTCTAAGTGTTTTTGCTATTTTAACCAAATTGCTATCTATGGTATTTCTAAGCAAATTTGGATGCTTTTAACATGCAACAACTCCTTTGTCTTACTTCTGTTCTGGTTGAACAAATTGTATATAGAATTGGAATATTCCTATAGTGAGATATATCCCAGCAGGTCTCAGTTAGCCACCTACTACAATAGTTCAAGCTAATTTTATCTATTTAATAGAGATAGATAGATGATAGATAGATAGATAGATAGATAGATAGATAGATAGATAGATAGATAGATAGATGATAGACCAAGGGTCTTCAAACTTGGCAAGTTTAAGACTTGTGGACTTCAACTCCCAGAATTCCTGAGCAAACCTGACTGGAGGAGGAATTCTGGGAGTTGAAGTTCACAAGTCTTAAAACTGTCAAGTTTGAAGATCTCTGTGACAGACAGAAGAAAGAAAGAAAGAAAGAAAGAAAGAAAGAAAGAAAGAAAGAAAGAAAGAAGATGATAGATAGATAGATAGATAGATAGATAGATAGATAGATAGGTAGATAGATAGATACTGACGGACAGACAACAAAGCCCAAGTGATTTTATGAAATTTAGAATAGAATAGAATAACAGAGTTGGAAGGGACCTTGGAGGTCTTCTAGTCCAACCCCCTGCTTAGGCAGGAAACCCTACACCACTTCAGACAAATGGTTATCCTATCTCTTCTTAAAAACTCCCAGTGTTGGAGCATTTACCACTTCTGGAGGCAAGTTGTTCCACTGATCAACTGTTCTAACTGTCAGGAAATTTCTCCTTAATTCTCAGTTGCTTCTCTCCTGGATTAGTTTCCACCCACTGCTTCTTGTCCTGCCCTCAGGTGCTTTGAAGACTTTGGAAATTTATATGGTTAGTTGCACAGTCAGCCATATGTGTAGACTGGATTTGGCATTTTTATCCACCTATTGAATCTTTCCCAAGGAGCTTGGAGTGGCAGATGTTGTTTGATGGTGTTAAAGGTGTTGTGACAGAATGTAAGCTGTTCCAAGTAAAGCTGCCTTTTGCAGTTGACTAATGGAGACAACTATGATATCATAGTTGTACATTATCCTTCAACTCTCACTGGTCTCACAAGCTTCAGCTTAAAGCCATCATGATCCAGATCACCATGCTTTGCCCAATCACTTGCCCAATCTTTGTCTATCTTTGTAAGATGTAACCATCTCACACCAGCAGTCCACTATAAAAAAACTGTAAATAAGACTGTAGTCCAATATATCTCCTGTGGACCATTTGTATATTCAATCATTCATTTGCAATATTCTAATTTCTCTTTCTGATCTTCTTCCATAGGGTGGAATAAAGAATGAGAACAACACCTGAGAGTAAGGGTTTATCCTTTCTAGGTATTCAAACCCATAAGGCTATGTTTGTAAGTATTCTATATCCACATATGGACGGTAAAGAAGGGATAATTGTCAATTGACTTAAGTCCTAAAAGTTGTCCCAAAGGTGCTTTTGCAAAAAGTACCTTTGGGACAACCATGACCTGGATGACAAATCTCCATAGACGTCCTAAAAGTTGTTGTGTCACATTCCCAATCCTTGCTTTTGAAAGATAACACACTTCATGAGCCAATGGTTTCTGTCTCAGGTTCAGTTACAACATTGCTTTTTTTTATTTGATAAGATGAGCTGAATATAAACTTCTGATTAGAGACAGACTCTCCAAGTATTAAGGACTCTCCAAGTCAAGTCCTATTAGCTCTCCCTAATAGGACTCAGTATGTTCACTCTTTTGGATCTGGCTACCTTATATTCTAATAAGCACCTATTTAAAAGATTAAATTTTCACTCCTTATAGCTGATAAACTGTTCTTCATATCTGCCTTAAATAAACAAAAATGCATTTCATCCACAGATACTACAGCAAAAAGGCCCTGCTCCCTCTCTGAATATGTGTCCTCTGCTATCACTCCTGAGTCCCTGACAACGCTATCCACTATTTGGGGAAGAAAAGGATCTCCCAGAATACAGTAGCAAGTTAGAATTAGAATTAGAATAATAGAGTTGGAAGGCATCTTGGTGGTTTTCTAGTCCAGCCCCCTGTACAGGCAAGAGACCCTATACTATTTCAGACAAACTGTTGTCCAATCTCTTCTTTGAAATTTCCAGTGTTGGAGCATTCACAACTTCATATCACAAGTTCATATCAGTCTTCTGAGACTTCAGTGTTATGTGTAGTGCATTAAGTTGTTTTAATGCCTCAGTAAGCTAATTAAAATGTTATTCAACAGCACATCTTAAAAATAGTCTGTTATTTGATACTGGATGCACGAAATTGCACAGAAGAGCAGCTGCTTGAACTGGTCCATTGCAATGATAATTACTTCTTTTTTGGTAAAAGGCAAAGGGCTCATGCATGATGCAATCCAAAACCTGGATATGAGCATATCCCACTCCTTACCCTTCAGAAACAAAATAGCAAAACATACATGCTGTGTGGAAGAAACTTGGACATCTTATTTTTATGCACAGATTGTCTCTCACTAGTTTGGATGTGTGACTTATGAGTCAGCTAATAAAGGTGAAAAAACATCTTTCAGCTCTTTAAAATGAAAAATAGGCTAGTCGTTTGTCCTACTTAGCAAAGGCCCATCATCCCTATTTGAACAAAGCTCCATAAAGGGGGGAGAGAATTGCTCCTTAATTTAGCCATCAATTCTAAGCACAGGGGCTACAGCTTGAGCTGACAAAAACGCTAGCTGATTGCAGTCTTTCCCTTTGTTAAGCATGCTATACTTGGTTCACATTTCAGAAATTTGTTTCAAATGTATGCCAGTACATATAAATGAACACATGTAAGTTTATGCAACTCAATCTCTAGGGGTGGCTGATCCTTTTTTTTTACATTGTACTCTAAGGTATATGTATATTTGTATGTATATATGTATTCATTCATTAATTTGCTCATAGTATATAGCCTCCCATTTCTCTTTTGTGACTCTTATGTGACCTTACAATTAAAACATAAACAGTACCCCCAAAATAAAATATACCAAAAGATGGAATGGCATGAGAACTGTATTTGTATCTTCTATATCCGCATTCTGTATCTGTATTCTGTATTTTCTGTATTTGCTTGTTCAGCATTGGCAGAGTAGCACCTTGCTCGTGCTGAGAAGGCTAAATTTATCTTCTACTGGAAGTAAATATATACCTCAGATTCAGGCTGCTCCTCTCTCATGCTTTGCTACTGGACTTGAAAGCAAAGTTCAGGGGGCTCTGGACAGTTCCAGCTATTGCCGCAATAAATGAATTGCAACATGATTTTTTAAAACTTCTTTCCCTTCACTCCTTCATGCAGCTATCTTTTAGTTTTTATTGTTTTTATTCACTGAACCATCTTGGATGAATTTAATATAGCCAACAAACCAAAATGGAATGGAATGGAAAGCAAAACATGCAAACACTTTGCTCCTTCCTTCATGTGGGTTGCTATCAAATTAGTGCAGATTTACACAGGGTTTACATCCCATCATATGGGACAAGTGACTCACTCAGGCCTTGCTCCAAACGATGGTCTTGGTTCTATTTCCTGAGTGGTTTTGTGGTAGACTTTTGGGGAAATAAGAGGTTCCAGCTGATGTTGAGTACTATAGAATATGTTTCGGATTAATGATGTTACCAATGTTGTTTGTGGAAGGCTATTAGGAATAGATGTGTATAATTTTTACATGAGCAAAGTGGAGCTTTTCCTATCAGCATTCCAGAATTGATTAGATTAGAGGATGATGAAAGTATTTCTGGTTCTCTGATGGAGGAATGGAACAACTAGAGAATGGCCGAAGCATCACAAATAATGTGAGAGCATTCATTGTTTATTCCAAGGGATTACTAAGTAGAAGCACATTATTGTCTTTAAAGATCTGTATCCAATGTGCAGCAGCAAAAGAAGTACAGTTCAAATATAGATCCATTCAGAAATGAGATACCAACAAATAAATAAAGCAGTGATTAAAGCCTGCCCTGCAAGGCTGTTATCATAAAAATATATTATTTTTGTAGCATAGTTTTTTACTCTGCATGTTCTTTATCTTAATTATATCTGTTTGACCTTAATATTTTAGATAAATATTTCCCACCCCCTTTAAGAAAAATTAATACAATTTAGAAGCCTCCTGATTCCAAATTACTCTGGGCAGCTCATAATTTAAAAAGTAACAATAAACAATAAAGCAATAGATCATAAGTATCTAGAAAGCAAATCACATCTTTAATTAACCAACTGCCCCAATTTCATATCAACTGGGAGAGTATGATTAACAATTCTGGTAGAAATTGGCATATGATATTACAATTTCCCATAAAAAATAAATGTATGAAAAAAGTGCAAGAGTGTTGGCTGGTGCTTAGCTCACTGAAAAACAAGCTTGTATATCAAAGATACATTGCTAAGTGTAAGATGCATATATCGTGCTTAGCGTACATGTAAAAAAACTCTTAAGAGTTTTTTTGCAAAATTATGAGATTTCCTCTTGTGTGCAGAACTCTTGATGGAATAACATCGTGGAAAAAGGAGGTATCTGGACAAACCCACTTCCCAAGAGTGCCTCCTCCTGGGAAAACCTAGTGTTACAATACTTCCAAAACTCCAACCTTAAAAAGCTCTTTGTTGCCTATCTACCAACACTTTCTCTACAATCTTCCTCCTTGGCAACCCAGCCACCCTCAAACTAAGCCATTAATAGCTCAAAGGAGGAGGAAAATAATGTGGCCAATAAATCAGGTCTGTGAGGTTGATGACATGATCCCACTATAGATACCAGTATATGCAATTAGCAATGGGGATGACCAAGTGTCCTGTTATAGATTGGTTGTGTATTAACCCCAGGAATGTGTCAACAGTATTGAATCTGATAAGGTGCTTAACACTATGTAGAATGAAAGAAAAGAAAAATGGGACTGCATTCTTAAAGTCATATTAAGATAATAAAATAATGATTATTAATAACAGATGCTAACTTGGCTGGGCAGTGCCCAAATCTGATTAAAGATATATTCGATGACCGCTTTAACTCTGAGGTGGAGTTCTATGCCACCATTGTCTGGATGTACATAATATACAGCTACATACTGAGGTTTACACCAGCTGTGTTTATCTAACACACTGAGCCAAAGTCACCATATAGCACAGTTTATTGCGTGATTCAGACCATACTTCTTTATTTGGTTCAACAGCTTCATAAATGAGTTGCAGTTAAGACCACACTTTATGTTCCTCAAGAAAAGTCTGAAGAGTCTCCCATTGCTTTGGTGTTTCTCTTGAAATAAAAAGCCAGTTTAGAGGTTGTAATTAGGAGTGGTAGAATAGTGATAATGCAAGCAAAAGATCTGTGCTTCTACAAAGAAAATCTAGCTTGGACGAGTGCACAGAGTTAGTCAGAAGGGCAAGGGAATAGCTAGCCCTTCTACTTTTTTAGGCTAATATTAGCAGTGTCCTTATGCTACTTTTTGTCACTAATAGTTTCTAAATGAAATTCTTGGAAAAGTTTACTAGGATTGTAACAGCTGGGGAGGGGACATAGAATCAGTAGCAGTGGATTTTTGCAGTTGAATAGATTATTTTTTCTGACCTGGGAGCCACCTTTGGCCAAAACATACATCGGCAAAATGACTACTGTTTACTACCTTATTCCATGCCCCATATAATTGTAGGGCTACAGTGGTTTTTTTTAACCCAGTCTAACTTTAAAGAATTTTAAAGAACTTTAAAGAATTCCTATGATCAATTTCCACTTATATGGTACACCATCTAATTTAAGTTTGAAATTTGAGTTATTACTGATTAAACTTGTTGCATGCATAAGAGGAAATGCTGGTCTTTAAAATTCTAAATATCTCCTTACTTTAGTAGATAAAATGTATTGTACTACCAAGTGGAGACTACAAATGTAAATCAGCTGTCAAGTAATAGTCACTAAACAGATCTTCTGGGATCTTCTGGGATCACTTCAACCTAATATCTGCAAGTTCAATTATTATGATCAAGTAGTGTGTCACAGACTGATGTGACTTGCGAATCAGTTTTTAATGTCCTCTTACATAGCTCTTTTCCGATTCGTATAGAATTCACGTGGTTCTGGCAGCTTCACATACTTTTCATCTGGAGCTTTTTGGAAGCAAGTCAGTCAAGCTACTTTCTTTCCACATATGTGGAATAGAGGTGCTAACAAGGAGTTTATTTGGTTTTGGATTTTGGCAGCATTATGGTTTACACATCATAATTTAGTGGCTGTATTACTTGTGGCTTATTCTGCAAATCCTGATTAAAACAATCCTTAGTAGACAGTGTGAATCCACACCAATAACCACAATGAATAGATTTTACAGCTGTCGTTAGGACAAGCTGCTACAATAAACAAAGGGATTCAGTTGGAACTGCTGTGCCAAAAAACAATTTTGTCCTTACCTTTGTACACGTTTCTTCCTCATATCTCTTGACAACTCTTTGTCTGGAATCCAAATTTATAAACGTGGCAGGGAGGAGACTGCAGATAGATAATCTAGTCTTGGCAGGCCATGCAGATGACATTTTGAAGGCAAAACTGAGGTGACTATGAAATCAAAAGCTGCATTGTGGTGAAGTCCCTATCAGCATGTAGGTGATATTGTCTGATGGAAAAAGTGCACCTTCTTCATTTTATGAGTCAGGCTTGCCTTGCTGCCCTGACTAACACCTGGATAGCAGAGTGAGGCAAGGCTCTTTCAGACACAACTTCTCCCGAGGCCACGAAATTGTCTCTTTGGTTTCCTTTTTTGGCTTTGCTAAACTTGTTTAGCCCTTGAGACACTTCTACAGGGACTATGTTAAAAGAAAGTTCCAAGAGAAAAAGATAGTTTGCTTGATATTATTTAAAATGGCATAAGGATTACTCTATTCTTTCAAGTTTTTAAAGGCGGTACAGATTGGACATATACAGTGATTGCCACTCAAGAACAAATTAATGCTGTGCTACTTTTCAAATGTTTTCTCTCCTGCCATATATTATGCAGCTTTAAAAATTGTGATTTTTACAGATACATTATAGTGAAAGAGAAACAACTGTCATAAAATCCACTTTGCAAGCATTCATAGCATACGGATATCAATTTCACCACTTGTATGGCCCCTCTGAACCTGCCCTTAGGAATTTAAAGCTTATTTTAAGCCATTCCAAAATGGATACTCTGCAGGATGAATTACAACTCCCATTATTTCCAGACATTTTGAAGGCAAAACTTGGCACAAAGTTGGAGAAGGCTGGTTTATCTAATGCTGGATTTGGGCATCCATAAATCTAATGAAATAGTTGGAGTCAAAGCATTCTTCTATCTGACAGATGTGACTTCCGCTTGTTGTAATAAACTTTAAAAGTTGAATATTGAGATTTGATAATCTATAGTCCTTTCTACCAAGCATTGGATGCTGTATCACTACTCCCTAAGTCCTGGCCAGATTTCGGGATAATTTGATTATTTGCTTTTGATGCACATGGGGCTGAATTTGTCGAATCTATGCATGCATAATTTAGCAGTGCAGGCCAAAAGTCAGGTTGTTCTGTCCCTGGAGGGAATAATGGAGAGAGATGGAAGTATATTTTTAGTAAAGTGGGATTGGGCCTGGGCTTGCCTGATGATGTGGAATAGCTGTAGGCATTAAAAGAGGATGGACCATAGCTATGATGTCACCTAGGTAAGTCCCATCTCATGTTGTCATGGAACCGGGTGGGAAAGCAAAGACAAGAATACTGACAAAACGGGGAATCTAAGGCAACAACAAATCATCTCCAGTCATCACATTCAGTGCATTCATAACTTTGTTTAGAACCCTACTTAGGCCAGAATTATTCTCAGATAGCTAGTATAAGGTGGAGTTATTTGACTTTCCAGTAAAGCTACAGGGAAAACTCCTAAGTTCAAATATTCTACTCTCATAACAAGTCCTTCCAGATATGTGTCAGATTTATGTTTCCAGTGTTCTGTCCTATTAAACAAACTGATTGCAATGGATACTACATGGGTTGTAGCATAGTAATATCTGAAGGGTCTTAAGTTATGTACCAATCTCCTATTATAATTCAACTAAGCATATACTAAGACTAAGCATATATTACTGAGACATCCAAAACCATTTCTTTTTCTTTCCTCTGTTGAATTCCAGGTTATAAGCAAAAAGACAGAGGTAAGACCAGTGGCCTTTCATCTTTAGTGAACAGTTAATAAGTAAACATGACCAAGTCTAAGAAAATGTAAAGTCGTCAAAATGGTTTAATTTCAAACAGTTGTAGGGCCAGATGTTTATATGGTTGTCTTAATGGAACAAGGAATTTGAAATAAAAAGTGGCTTCTATCTTACAGCTAGCCTTCTAACCTTTGTTTCAGAGATGACTAAACTCATAGGTTTACTAAAGTGATGTGTTCCAATATGAAAAGCAGAAAGATGACATGAATTGGAAAAAAACATAGTGCCTCATTTCCTTGGCTTAAAAAAGAAACAAGAGAGGAAAAACCCCTCAGAATTGTAACCAAGGAGAATTGCACAGTACTTGGATCTTAATCTTTGCAGCACACATTTACTTAATGAGTAATGAAATAGACTCGGCCATTCTGTACCTGCAAGAGGTGCTCAGGAAGCAGAGCAATGACTGAAGCAGACATTAGTAAAGGCTGAGTCATGACAACCTCACCATCTGTGCTCATAGGCAAGGGGAATTCTGATATTCTGAAACCATAAATCAATCTACCTGCATGGTGGAAAGGAATATTACATATTCTATTTTACACTATTAAGGGAATTGCTTGAAAGAGGGTAAATCTGCTGGCGGGATAGCTAGACAGCTAGTCAACCTTTAGTAGAAGGGTATTTCCTTTCTATTGCACATTATACCTTATGTCACAGATCTGGAAAAATGTACACAGCTGTCTGGGAATGTGACTTCACTCCTTCTGATATATCTCTTCTTTCCTTCCTTCCTCTTGGCTAGTTGCTTTATCCTCGTGCTGTGGGCATTTCTAAGATAGGGTAAGGTTGTTTCCAGCCATTCCAAAATGCCAAGGTGTCTCTCTCTGCAGTTCTCCATCGGTCCACAAGAAGAAAAAGAACTTTGGTTGAAGTTTGTATTCAGTTTCTTTATGTCCAAAAATGTATTTTAACAAAATATTATATAAGACTTCTTTGGCCCCAGGAGGGCATGCAAAATAGGAAAGCAATTTCATCTGACATTGGGACTGATGCCAAAGGCTGTCCTTGATTGTATTGCAATTTTTCCTCCAACAATGATTGTTCAAGCCAAAAAAATGGCAATCTCGACTTGAAAACTCTGTCAACTTTTAATTGGATGCTGGCTGGGTTTTTTTTTTTTAGATTTGTATTTGTGTTGAGTGGCATTCTGTTTTTAAAAGTTTCAGCAATTCTATTACATAAACTGAAATATAGGTCAGCCTTCCCTGCAACAAGGTTTCAACACCTCTGCAAGCACAGTCTGGCAAAGGCTGATGCACCACCAGGGGACAGTTGACTAAACAGGTTTCATATTTTCTTTCAAGCTTGAAGCTTGAATAAACCACAATAACTCAATTAACACATCATACAATGGCATAAACCATGATTTACAAATCACAATAGTTAGGTTCACATAGCCCATTAAACCAAAACAAAACCGTATTTTGACTTACTGGCAAAACTACATTATACATTAGGGTAGAATACTATATCCAGATATTTACTTTTAAAATCTAAAACTGTAACTCTCAGCATCCTTTTTAGTTATAGAGATGGTGGGGTGGGGGGAAGGAAATGGGTTAATCTAGGGTGGCAAAAAACAGGAGGCATCTGATAGCACCTTTTTAAAACTAACAAATTATATTAAAGGTATAAGCTTTCACCTGATACATAGATCAATCTGTTTTTTCTTCAATCGCCCACAATCAGCCTGAAACCACTTTAAACCTCATATCAATCTAGAAACTCAATGTATGAAGAAAGCTGCAGCTGATAAATGTTTCTGCTTTTTCATAAAATTTGGCAATTGAAAAGATGCTACCAGACTCCTTCTCATTATAAATTATATTTCCTGGGGCTACTGGAAATTGAAGTTTGAAAAAACAGGAGAAGGGGAAAAAACACTAAGGATATATATTGCATAAGAAGTTAAGCAGACTTTTCTTAAAAGAAAAAGAAGAAACTGTTCACCTAGGCTAGATCAAAATC
This sequence comes from Naja naja, assembly GCA_009733165.1. NCBI lineage: Eukaryota > Metazoa > Chordata > Lepidosauria > Squamata > Elapidae > Naja > Naja naja. Next base: position 23,170,356 of record CM019154.1, on the reverse strand, counting down.
CAGATCAAAAATGTATCAAGCTGTTATTTGCCTCCAACCAAAAAATGCACTTTCAACTCAGTCTGGAGTTACACGTAAGTATATGCCATACTCCTACCTTGTTGGCCACATCATTCATTCCAGCCCACTCCTTGCAAGTCCATCATGGTCCCTAATCAAAAAATAAATTTTATCGCAGACAAGTTTGATCAAGTCTTGCCTTTTTTAATATTCCCATCCTAGCTAAGACCTTTTTTTTTCAGGATCAAGAGGCCTCTTTCAACTCTCCGGGGTCTATTATTTTCCACAGCCCATGGTTAAAGGGGAAAATGGTTGCACAATGAATGCAGAAATGAGGGAAGTGTGAAAAGTAGCACCTACTTCTTGCATAGGCCCAGTTTTCCCCAAACTTTATCCAAAATAGGAGGGCTCTATGGCAACAAGGTCACCTGGGAAAATCATCTTTCAGCACTTCACACACACTTCTTTGTAGAAAGAGACAAATTTGCAAAGCAGGAGCAGAGCCAATGTGGTTTGTCACAACATGTTCAGGAGGGTCTCTTTCCTACTCCATTTCTAATGCAACCTTTCTTACAAAGGCTCCTAATACCAGTGAGAGTGTCCAATGTTTCCTTTTTATTCTTATAATCTTTCCTACCGTAACTGTTGTCTCTCTCTATAGCTGTCTTTTAGGCAACTTTTTAACGTATGTTCTAAATTATATGCATGTGAATACAGATAGTATATTCGAAATCCTGTTTCATTGTCAGCAAACATGATCCCAAGAAAAGATGGATTCTGAAATATGTGTAAATTTTGCAGCAAAATTGGAGGATTATTATACAGATTTGTAACTCTACGTTTCAGATCTATTTTGAATTTATATTTGTCAACATTTTGGTGAAGAGTTGTTTTAGGGCCTCTTTTCAGAGCACGATACCATAGTCTCTTGAGACTGAAGGATGGTGAAGGGTCAGTATTGTAATAGTTGGGGGATATCTGGTCTCTGTTAACACTACAATTCCTAAGATTCCCTGGCAAGAAAAGAGACACAAACAAAAATGAGTATAGGCAAAGAGCAGTAATTTGTAAAATTAATACATAATGAGCATCAAATTTTTCTTGGTCAGCTATATGCCAGGAGAGTGGTAATTGGTGTAACCATGTAATAGTGTACTGCCTTAGAATAGGGGAGACTCCAGGGAAAATCCCTACTCATATGTAGTATTCATTAGTAGTTAATCTCCATTTCTATTAATGAAGATACCCTGCACCTTAAATTCTCAGAAGTATAGAGGAGATTTCATCATATTTTTTCTCCCATGAGCTATTTTAATCACTAGGGAAACAACATAAGTAGATATACGAAGGGAAGGGATTTTCATACACTGTCCTTGTATCTATTTCTTCTCTGGCTTATTTTTAGCTTAATGAGTTTCTGTGTTTAAGAGACAAAAGAGAACTTCCTATTTTTCTCTCAATTCAAGATGGAACAAGGTTTTACTGTCCTATGTATTGCTCAATAAATGTAACTGCTTCAAATATAATGGATAACATTCATTAGTAGCTGGATGTAGCCCACACACAAGGCAATTATATTATGGTTATTTTATTTTTTTAACAGGGTGTTCTAAAATTTAATTATTCAGTATCAACCAATCAAATCGTTATTGTGGTGATATATCAGCATAAGCATAATATTGTTTGTACTCTGGATATGCTCAGTTGCTCATCCTTTTACAAGAGTTGCTGCTGAATTCAAATTTTCAGCAGAGTAAAAAAGATAAGTGCAATTGATAATCTCCCACATCTTTCTGAAATATCACCTCTGATATTATAGAGCTGTACCAAACATGGTGGCAAGCACATTCCCATATCAGTCAATCTTCATTTTCCATTGGAGAGAAAGACTCAGCAGCTGGTGCCTTACAAATTGCATGAGCAATGCAGAGCCCCAGCAGCATGAATTGGCTCTTTGTAGGGATGGTTTGCAAACCCAGAGTGCTGAAGTAATAAACATGCATAAAGGCTCAATGAATTAGGCTCATAGACTCCCCATAACTCCTCACAAAAGGAAGTGGGTGCTACACAGGTCCTAAAAGGCCCTTGGTGCTTTCTGAGCTTGGTTGTTTTCTTGCAGATATTTCATTACCCAAACTAGTTGACATCATCAGTGCTAGAACGATGTTTCCTAGTTTGGATAATGAAACTTCTGCAAGAAAACACCCAAGCTCAGACTAGTACCAACGACCCCTCATTTCACCAAGGACCCGAGCTACAAATTTTCTCCTTTATTGGTAAACAGGTTCTCCTGCTCCCTGTGGAATCTCTGACCATGTACCAACTCTCTGCATATGGCATCCTGCAGTCTATATTTCTTAGTCTGCTCTCAGGTCTGTCAGTCTATCAGTGCAGACAACCATTTGTTTGGAACACAGGAGAGCCTAAAATGTCCAATTCTTTCAATCCCTTTCTTGCTCTAAGGTTCTTCAGATTTCTCATTTTACTTCTGCCTCTAAAATGGGAGGAAGTCTTTCCGTGATGAGTTTCTGCTATGCATCATTTTCCTGGCTTCTTGCAGATCATTGGGCTTTTGTCCCAGGTCAAATCTCTTTCTGCTGCTGCTGCTTCCCCACCTTCCATCTTCACTCCCTCTTTGGGCCCAGAGAGAATGGGTGTGAAAAATTCCTGGCCCAGCTTCAGAGAAGAAGCCTGTTCAGGCAACAGCAGTCAGGAGTACACGTTGGGGCTGCTCTGAATTCCACTTTCAAGAGGCAGAAACGGGAATAGAGCCAAAAGGGACTTGTCAGCTGGAGAGGGAAGCACCAGACCACCTCCCCTAATTTCTTCAATGTCCATGCAGAGCCTGACTTTCAGCAAATGATGTTCAAGAAGAAGCCATGGGAAAGTCTGGGAAGAAAAATAGAAGAGTTTATTGTGGAGAGCTGGCAGGAGTTGAAGTACAAAGATGAGAAATGAAGGGAGAGAGAGAGAGGTACATGCCTAGGAGGGGGTCTTCAGTGCATCCAGATGGCAAAGACAGGTGTGAAATGAAGACATCACAGGCAACAAGGTTTGCATAAGATAAATTCATTCCTTATGTTCCGTCTCTGGATATGTGTCAATTGGCAGATGATTAAAATTATAGAACTCAATCTCAATAATATTTACCCAGTTCAGGCTGGTGCTATAATCCATGGTATAACATCTTAGTCCCATTTCTTTACCTGAACTAGCAGCAGCAGCCAGCTAAGCTGCCATTCTGAATATTTTTCTTTCTTTTTTTTAATATAAAAACAAACTTTATTTACATATATCAAGAAAAAATACACAAACTTTAAAAACTATTAAAAAACAAACATCAATAATTGCATTTTATATCGAAGTAGAGTAGTCCTGGTGCACATTTAAATCAAAGTCTGGCACGTTCTGAATATTTTTCTTATTCCTGTGAATAAAATAACTTAATTGGAGATGTAAGGAATAGGTTCAGAGATTCCATGACAGAACTGAACAGAATTCAGACTCTATCAATCTGCTCCACAGTGCAAAAACTGACATAAAAAGGATTAAGAAAATTCTGAACTCTAATACTCGCCATCAGAACTGAACTGAACTGAAGAATTAGTTTAGTTATCCAAAGTAACCAAAACTTACCATATGAAAATCAATTTGTGGCTAACCTCTATTTTCTTCATTTCAGCATGATTTTTAGGGAGAATCATTATGCTGCTCATCTTCTAATAACTACTGGCATGAATATGAGTTTCAGATCAGTAGAATACAGTGGCTTTTGATAGCAGGTCTTACCTTGGCCATCAAAGCTGATGCAATTGGCCAGTATCCATCACTAAAATGCTGACGACTGCAATATAAACACTTAATATAGAAGGGCCAAAAAGTACACAGAAGAATGTTTTGAGATCACACTCTAAAGCTCAACTGTAACACAAGCATTAAAAGAATTGAGAACATAGCACTGTCTGTAATCCATTATTGTAGCTTAACTTTCCTGAACCTAATATCCCTGCTGTCTGGGGATAACTACAGTAGTAGTCCAACACATCTGAAGGACATTAAAAGTTGGAGAAAGCTGATGGAGGTGGAAAGATGTGGGTCAGAAAAGTAGTATTAACTATACTATGTTTATTCATTATTCTTGACCTCCAACTCCAGATGGTAACGAACCATTCAGACCTTACTCCTTTGGAGGAAAACATCCCACGGCATTTCAAGTATTGTCTAACTGGCTTTTTCAAGTGCTTATAGAATTTTACATGTCTCTAAGTCATGGAAAAAATCAAACATAATTCAAAGAAGAAGAGAAACTGGAACCAGGTATTTTAACTTATGAGGAAATGAACAACTTGTACTATATTGAGTCTTGATTGTTGTGTTTCTTTGTTGCTTTCTCAAACCAGATGACAGCTGTTACACAGAATTAATTGTTATCTTTTAGCTCATTGAAAGAATAAGGGAGGATAGTGTCTTCTCCATCTATACAACTTCTCTCAGTGGAGCTGAATACAATGTAAACATCCCCTCCACTTCCCTTAAAAAATGGAAAAAAGGATGGCATTGTTACATTTGAGAAATGCCCATTATGGCTAGGAATCAATAAGAATGCCTTCCCTTTTCAAGAATTTTAGAAAGCAGTTTAGATTGTTAATTTATGGAACCAATTGGATGACAGTAGAATACATTCATTGTCCTGTGAAAGTCCTTGATTTAATCTCTGATTATCTCTAGTTAAAAATATTGGGTAACAGGAGATGGAAAAGGTCATTCTTTTCCCAGGACTTCCAGAGCTGCTGTCAATTAGAATAGGTAACGTTGGACTACATAAACAAATTAGGGGATGAGTTTACATGAACCTTTCTGCACACCCAGAGAATATGCAATTGATGATTAAACAATTCATGAGATCTAGACTGAAATCCTTGTTCAAACATGATGCTCCACTGCAGCCTTGGGCAAGCCGCAGTCTAATTCAACAATTTTACACTGAAGTTATAAGAAGAATATGGGAGAACTCCAGCTACGCCACCCAGAACTTCTTTTGGGGAGGAAGAATGAAATGCAAACAGGATAGAAGCCTCTGTTCATGTAAGATAGGCAAGAGGCCAGGTAATAATTATTAAGAAAAAAGAATCCCACCCAAGTGTTAAATTTTACATTGTAAAGTACGGGTAGTCCTCAACTTCCGACCACAATTGAGCCCAACATTTAAGTTGCTAAGTGAAGCAGGGGTAAAGTAAATTTTGCCCCATTTTATGACTTTTCTTGCCACAGTTGTTAAGTGAATCACTGCAGCTGTTAAGTTAGTAATACGGTTGTTAAGTGAATCTGGTTTCCCCATTGACTTTGCTTGTCAGAAAGTTGCAAAAATGACTGCATGACACTGCAACTGTCATAAATATGATCCAGTTACCAAGTGTCTGAATTTCAATCAAGTGACTATAGGGATGCTGCAACAGTCGTAAGTGTGAAAAAAGGCCATAAGTCTCTTTTTTCAGTGCCATTGTAACTTTGAACAGTCGCTCAATGAACTATTGTAAGTCAAAGACTACCTGTATAGCTACATTATACCTATTCAGCTCTGGATGGCCTTCCACAATCTGCCAATTGTAGATGCATTCAGCCACAAATTCTTATCAGCTCTAGACAATTATAGCCATTGGGAAAAAAGAACAAGGGGAGAAGAGAAGAAAGGAAACCAAGTGCCAACATCTGTTGCAATATAAGGGGCAGTATAGTTTTTTTTTAAGTCTGAGCAATAATTTCTGCTTTTCTGTGAGGTTTCTGAGACTGTACTTTGAACCAGGTAAGGGAATAACAAAGACCAAGGGAAAGAAAATGTAGAGAAAATATTTTACATTTAGGCAAGAAAACCAAATGCAAAGTATAGAATTGGGCATGGCTAGTCTAGCGAAGAGAAGGATTAGGAGTGATGTTTGGGAGGTTGCCACAAAGAAAAGGGCATCAACCTATTTTCCAAAGCAGTTGCAGGCAGGACTAGAAGCAATAGATGGAAACTAGTCAGGGAGAGAACCAACCTAGAACTAAAGGAAAATTTACTGACAGTTATAACAATTAATCAGTGGAATGATTTGTCTCCAGAAATTGTGGGTACTCCAACACTGGAGTTTTTTAAGGAGGAATTGGACAACCACTTGTCTGAAATGGTATAGGGTTTTCTGCTTGAGCAGGGAGTTGGACCACCAAGGTCCCTTCCAATTCTGTTATTCTGTTAACTCTAAGAAAGTTTTTTATTTAAATTTTAAATGCTAAGTTGCTTAATTCTCATGCGTTTAATAATTGCCATTTATGGTTCAGTGCTATTTTTAGTAGGATGTGGGCTGCTCTCAAAGCTATAAGGCAGGGGTCGCCAACCTTTTGGACCTCAGGGACCACCAAACTCATAATTTTAAATCCCGGGGAGCACTAATATGAATTTTGACTGACGGTGGCTTGCTGACATTGGTGGGAGAGAAAGAGAGGAGATCTGATCTAACCTCTTTCTCTCTCCCTCTCTCTCTCACACACACACACACATACACACATGCAAACACAGAGGCAGGGGTGGGATTCAAATTTCTTAACCACTGGTCTGTGGGCATGGCCTAATTTGCGGGTGTGGCTTGGTAGTTACTTGACTGGCTGGAATAGCTTGTATGTAAATATTATAAATATTTATGTAAATATTGAATTTTTTATTTAAAAAAGAGCAACTTTTACCCAAAATCAGGCAAAGCAGGCAGGCAGATTGAGTTGCTCACAGAATCACAGAATCACTTAGAGATCTGTGTTTTTGCCATCGGCTACCTGAGTCTGCACGGAATAGAAGCTTCAGGCTCAGCTCTGCTTTTAGATTAGGTAGAAAGCAAGAAATGCAATGATTTCCTGCTTTCTAGCTAATTTAAATCTCCAGCACAGCAGAACAGATGTGCCGGAGAAAAATGGCAACTTAGCAGGCAAGTTTGCCACGTACGGAGTGAGTGGGTAGGGAGGGTTCCTGTGGGCCATGTGGGCAGTGCAGCCTTCTGTTCCTGCACAGCCTGGATTAATTGCTTTGGGAGGTTCTCTGGGGGTGACATTTCTCTGCGGACCACCAAAATTTTCTCTCGGACCACCAGTGGTCCCTGGCCCACCAGTTGGCGACCACTAGGATCCACCTGTGTTCTGGCACCTTAGACTGTGCACTTCTACTCTATTATCTCAAGAATATCATTTGATCTGAGCAGTTGGGCCTTCCTTCAATGTATATTCTTGGCATTCTTAGCACTCCCAAACTAAGGAGAAACTGGAGTGAAAAGTTCTTTCTGGAAAGAAACTGCAACTCTTCACTAACTAATGAATGGTAGTAGATTGGTCTTCTGCTGGAAGCCTTCCTCTTAGCAGCTTTGAAGTCATGGAATGTGTTATCTCATTGCACTTCCAGAAAATCCCCTTCCATCACCAAAACTTAAGTAGGCTGTATCTTGACAGTATTTTGAGGGAAGTTAAGTTTTCAAGACAGGGTGACTATATTTAGTTAGTGTACCTTATAATCTGCCAATGATGGCAATGAAACTCGTGACTGTTCTTCACTGAGAGGAGAAGAACCACTTCCCATAAAATATCACATGAAGAAGTGGCTTTTTCTAGGAAGCCCAATGAACTCATAGTTCAACAGTTCTGCTGACAGAGCCCAATGCATGGTCCCATGGCCTCTTTTGTTAAAAGATACAGGAAGTTGTGATCATGTAGAATGTATCTTGCTTTGATTCCTAAGTTCTTTCTTACATCTCTTACTCTTCTGTTACAATTTTTACTCCTTTGTTACAGTTTATTTTAGGGCAAAATAAGCACATAAAATTATAACGGTCACAGTGAATGTAGACTCCACCTGCCACTTCCTGCCATACATGAAAATCAGTATTTTGGGATTGCTGCCAGCATGGGGGAAAATATTCTCTGCTTTGACCACTTTACAGCATTTCATTGTAGGGAAACATGTCCGCTACAATGGGTTCCTGTGTGAATTTGATCTCCTATGATCACTGGTGGATGCCCTCTATGTGCCAGGCTGCTTGCCTGATTCTGAAGGGACCTCAGCTAACTGCTGAACCTCTAAACGTTTTCCCTCCATTTTATTGGTGGACCAATAAAATAGAGATTTTTTTTTTTGTTTGCTTACCAGTTCACCAGTGGAAGGATGAATGGTAGAACTTCTTTTCAATCAAGTGAAATTAACAGATATTCTGTCAGTTTCCCCTTGTAGTTCAAATGACTGGAATAATAAGAAAACTGTGGTCCTTTTGTTTTTAAACCGGTCCACTGTTAGACACATCAGATGTCTAGTACAAGGGGGTGACTCCACAGGGGGTTCATACACAAATTATATCAATGCTAAACCACACATCCTTAAGGATCTGCCCACAGGAAGGAAAGCAATTGGTGCTTGCTTTCTCAGCTTGTGTGGGAAGGGCAAAATGCAGGGGAATGCACCAATTGGGACCATGGATAGTCCCTCCTGTCACACTATGACTAATGCAGAGAAAGGAGTTGAAATTCACAAGGGGTTTCTTAAGCTGGCTTCATTGCCAACCAGCCTACACATGGGAATCAGACAGTTGAAAATGGCAATATTAAAAAGAAACCCAATCTGATGATTTTTTTAAATTTTCTGAAATTTTTAAAAATTATTTAGTTATTATCTTGATGTAAAGGGCTGCCCAATAAAACATCCCTCACGAGGGAGGAAGCACCAAGAAGCTTGCAGCCTAAAGTTTGACCCTGTAACTGAATTCTTACATTGTGCCAAACCTTAAAAGTATTTTGATTTGTTTTTATTATCAGGTTGTGCACACCCAGTCACTACTAATTACCAACTATGGGTTGAAACTTAGCATATTGTACATATTCAGCAATTGTACTTTATTCAATTAATCAAAAATTAAGTTATGGCTTGGTGTTATTTGTGAACCCAGTCCATGACAAGGAATGAAGAGAAAATGGAAGAATATGTAATAGTGGTGTAAGGATTTAATCATAAATTCTGTGAAAGGTTGCTATTTAAAAAGTAAAGCAAGATCACCTCTGCGTTTCCTACAATGGGTTGGTTTAGGTGGCACAAGCACTGCCTTCATAGAACTATAACTGTTTACTGGTTTGGATGTAACATTTTGCAGTTGATCTGAGTAGAGATAGAAATCCAAAGAAATCATTTAACTTTATTCCAAGCATGTCCTTGTAACTTTCACCTCAAACTATCTTGACAAACATGACTATACCTATCTCTGCAGTCAGATAACATGATAATTTGTTTCTGTGGAAATTCTCCAAATACCAGAAAATCTTGTAACTAGGATGAAATTTGGCACTTAAAATCATAACTCATAAATGTGACTAAAGACTCAGAATACAGCAAACCGAAGGACAGAGTTTGCAAATCTGTGTCCAGTCTCTTCTTAGAAACCTCAGTTATAGAGCAAGCCGTTCCACTGATTAATTGTTCTCACCGGATCGCTAGACAATAATCCTATTTTCTTTCTAGTCACCTTCTCCAGAAAAGTGAGCCTTTTACTGGAAAAGTTGAGTAAATGGTCTAGTTTGCCTAAAGAATACATCATTTCAGTCCAAAGAAAGCTGCCAGAAAGCTTAACTTAATTCATCTTAAATCAGTACTTGTTATGGGGAAATTATTTCTGCCATAATGTATTTTGCAACCTTATTCCAATTCAAAATACTTTATAGCTGTTTTGAATAAAAAGTTTTGATTTTAAAATATTATAGAACCACCCTCCCAAATGTACCATCTTCCAAATGGGTAGGGATTACTAGGCAACTGTGCTCCCCAACCAACCTCACCCAAGCCAAGAAATGAGTTTTGTGAGTCCCAGACAAGAGTGTGAGCTGAAAGTTGGATATATGAGACTCTTTCTCAAAAAATTTGCTCTTTTCACCAATTTATAAAGAATTAATATAGTTAGATAGACATAGAGAATAGATAGAAGATATAAAGATAGTACATATATGCCTATAAATATATACATACAAACATATGTATTTTATTACTCCCTGGATTATTTTCTTTGCCATTCTTTGCCACCCCAGATTAAATGTTCCTGAATTGCTGTTGCTTAGGATCTACATTGTAGGAGAGTCAACAGCTCCATTTTCTTATATGTCATACTGTAATTCATTTAAAATAAAAATAGAAACAGAAGTAGAAACCATTTTCACTTCTCAAGCTTTTTTTCCCCTCCTCAGCACTTTTTCAGTACTATTTAATAACAAGCCTAATGAATCTCTCTCAATCTTCATTTTAATGTGGAAACAGACAAAATAATGAAGAACTTTAAAGAGAAGGTAATGAGCAAGAAAGATAAGGAGAGGCCTCTGTCCTGTGCACAGGAACAGGAGAAAAAGCATTAGAATTTGTTTTAACTTTGCTGCAAACTGGTTATGAAAGAGAGAACATGCAACAAATCATTCAAGTATGTTATGATAAAGGGTCATAATGCCTCTTTTATCTCTACTATTCAGGGATTTTAAAAAATCACATTATTACAATTTTATGGTGACTCATCTGAGGCCTCCAACTGCTGCTGTCATAAACCAATAAATAATAGTTAAACTGACTGGGATGCAGCAATTTGAAACTTGCCTGAATCACAAATCAAACCAAGCTACCATTTAAAAGAAAAAAAGAAAAAGAAGCAATTTGAAATGTACACTTATAGGTTCAATCTCCAGCACCAAAATGGCAAAAAGGACAGAATGGAGGCAGGAATAATAAAATGCATTTTAGGAGAATATGGAGTTGAAGTACTGGCGCGTAGACCCGCAAGATAAAGACTACACCTTCATTCCTACTGGGCATATTAATAAGCTACTTTCTCATGTTAAGCGTACTTGAAGTGCCCTCTCTTGTCAGCCTGATCAAAGAAGGAGGCCCACTTCTGTGTAGAAGTGTCAGGTGGGTCACTTGTGAAGCTAATTGTGTGCATAGAGAATGTCAAAACCCAACCTCCTTAATGCCTCCGGCAGCTCTGAACATCACTAACTGTTCCATAATTGCTTTCCAGCTCAAATCTGAAAGTTAACAATAAGCAAATAGGGAATACAAGGTTTCTTAGGAAGATCTCTTATTGCAATGCTGTTACTGGGAAAACACCATTGCAACAGAATTTTAAGGCCAGCCTCCCACTCAGAATGACCAGGAAGGCATCCAACACAACAAGATGACAAATATTGCATTTTGAAGTAAGTAAAATCATGTACATCAGCTGAAAATGAACCATTTCTATATCTACATTAATTAATTTTAGAGCCTAAATTTACTTAGTAGCTTTGCAGGTGAAGCAGACTAGAAAGTTTTGTCTGTTCTCTAATTTTTTTAGTATTGTATATAACTCTCTAGAGCTACAGAGGAGCCAATCTGTTCGCTTTCATTTTTCTCCATGTTTTTTTTTAAATAATTACATTTATATGCCGCCCTTCTCCGAAGACTCAGGGCGGCTTACAATTTTTTGGGATACAACCCAGTGTGCTCAGCAATAGCCTTCATTCCATTGTATATGCCTGCTTATTACTAAGCGGCATTTTTACAAAGTCAGCTTATTGCCCCCAGCAATCTTGGGTCCTCAATTTACCTACCCCGAGAAGATGGAAGGCTGAGTCAACCTTGAGCCTGGTGGGATTCGAGCCTACAGTAATTGTAGGCAGCTGGAACACGTTTTATTATTGTGAAGAGAAAAGAGAAGAGACTGTTACGCTGTCTCATCAAGGTGGAGGGTAGGGTGGGGATGGAGTCCTGGGACAGATGAGTGAAGAACACCAGAAGTGTATGCCAAGAATATATAATCCCAGCGGGATCACCTCCATCCTGAAGGCCACCCCTGCTAAAAGCAAGCCAGCACCTATATTGGTCAACAGCAATGCAGAAGATCACTTCACTAAAAATAGCAAAGGCATCATTTGAACTGTGTGGGAGAAGGAACGGCAAACCACTCCTGTATTTTTTTTACCAAGAAAACCAGATGGATCTTGCAAAAATTGCATACAGTGTATGTGTGTGTGTGTGTGTGCATGTGATCTATCTGTCTGTCTGTCTGTCTGTCTGTCTGTCTATCTATCTATCTATCTATCTATCTATCTATCTATCTATCTATCCATCCTGTGGTGGAATTCAGCCAGTTCACACCACTTCGGGAAAACCGGTTAAGTTTTGAGCAGTTTAGTGAAGTGGTTGTTGGAAGAAATCATTAGGGCAGAAAACCGGTTGTTAAATTATTTGAATCCCATCACTGTATGTATGTATGTATGTATGTATGTATGTATGTATGTATGTATGTATCGATGGATGGATCGATCTATCGATCTATCTATCTCACTATCACTAGCCTGTTTTCCATAACATTAAACCATTCCCAACCAATTAAGTGACAGCTTGTGTAGGAATAGAGGAAGATTTTTGAAATTTCTATAAGAATCAGAAATACTGAAATTTTTTTTCCTTTCCCTATTTTGCTGGGAGGAGGCCTACCAAAGACTCCATCAACTTCTGTAAAGGGCATGTATTGTCCAGTCTTAGATTAGATATTTTTTTAGAAAGTAGCTCTACCATTAATGAGCTATAGTTAGGATTTTTAAAAAAGATATCCTTACAAGGATTTCCTTAAAAAAGGAAGAACGTGTCTCTTGTTTTCTGTTTGATCAGGACATGTCACAATGATGCGGCAGATTCCTGCTTATATTGATGCTGTTCACAAGTCAAATTAACATGGTGTTAGAATATGTGATTGTGGCCTCATTCACCTGGAAATTTAAGTTTAAAGGCTTTGCTTTATTTATTCATTGATCACATTTTTAAATCCATCTCCCTCACAGAGGACAGCTTCTTCTGAATATGTCATTTCCAACATGTATATATGTAATATGATTTGCATGTCACACTAAACTTTTATTTTCTACTGTTTTATTCACTCTCAGTAGAATGTACAGTGTGTTCATCCTTAAGCCAACTTTATGGCTTAACATAACATGTGGATTAATGACTACTATGGCACTGTAAGCATTTCTTAAAATGTAAAAATGTTTTCATTACTATATTTTCAAAGGAAAATACCTTATTAGATAATCATTGGGTTTCTTATGTGAGGTTGTTAAAAAGACAAGATCAACTTTGGATACATCAATACATACTGGAAAATTACAGAAGTGGTTTTAGTCTATGTCATCCAGGCTTTTAAAAAAAAACCCTCCCTAGGCTTATAGCCTGAGATTTTCTTGGGTTCTCTCACTAACCAGGTTTCTGAGATCAGCCTAGGATAGTTAGATGCTGCTTCCTTCTGCAAATGCAACTATTCCCAATCTGACAACCTCCATATCAGTGATTTGGCAACTTTAAGATGTGTGGATTGCAACATATTCTCTAGAGAATTATGAGAGAGAGTTGAAGTCCACACATCTTCAAGTTGTCAGGTTTGAAAAAGTCTGCTCCAGATGAACTGGGACTGCACCTTTTGCAATTTCAAAGGTCAGGTAGAAAAGATTGATACTCTCCATGTATGAAGCATTCCAGGGTAGAGCTGCATCCCTCAACCAACTTTGGAAGGTGGTGGTAAGAAAAATGAAGAGACCCTGCTCTCCTCAGTATTTCTCTGAGGAAAACTGGCTCCAGACACAGTGTAAAGAAAGAACAGATGAAGCAGCTCCTGTTGTCTGAATAAATTTGTAATGTAGGCAAAACCACCAATCATGCAATTTGACCTTCAGATGCTATCCTTTTTTTCTTACTCAAAAGCATTCATACCATAGAAGCATACAAAGAAAAGAATTCCATATAGAGGCAAAGTCTAAATGTACTGTATATTTTAAAATGTGCCTTCTGTTTCCTTTGTCTAAAATTCTGATCTCAGATACTTCGAAAGAAGTCATTTTTGCCGACAGCCAAGCCTTTTCCAGACTGAACCCATGGCAAAGGCCAGCCCTGTGACATCACTCAATTGTTACTGGTTGCTTTGGAGATGGTGTCCTAAACACAGGATGCAGCCTTGATTTCTGCAGGAATAGAAAGGCTGAGATATCATTCCATGGATCTGAGAGAGCAAAGAGAGACCACCACCTACTGGCCCACTCACTCAGCAACAATATTGGTATCTGCAAGGACATCTTCTGTACGTACACTGCTAAGTCAACTTTCTCAGCCAATTGATCCTGCCAGATGTGCTGGACAACAGTTGCTCTTAAATTAGTCAGCTTTGCCTTTGGGATTCTGTTGCAAATTCTGCAGAAAAGCTAAGACCAGAAACCCATTGAATGTGCAAGGACAAATTTAATGTGTTCAATGGCAGTTCAGATCTTAAGGTGGTTAGTTATACAGGTGAAACTCAAAAAATTAGAATATCATGCAAAAGTTCATTTATTTCAGTAATGCAACTTAAAAGGTGAAACTAATATATGAGATAGACTCATTGCATGCAAAGCAAGATAGTACAAGCCATGATTTGCCATAATTCTGATGATTATGGCTTACAGCTCATGAAAACCCCAAATCCACAATCTCAGAAAATTAGAATATTACATGCAATCAATAAAATAAGGATTGTACAGAGAATAATATCGGACCTCTGAAAAGTATAAGCATGCATATGTACTCAGTACTTGGTTTGGGCCCCTTTTGCAGCAATTACTGCCTCAATGTGGTGTGGCATGGAAGCTATCAGTCCTGTGGCACTGCTGAGGTGTTATGAAGACCAGGATGCTTCAATAGCAGCCTTCAGCTCTTCTGCATTGTTCGGTCTCATGTCTCTCATCTTTCTCATGGCAATACCCCATAGATTCTCTATGGGGTTCAGGTCAGGCAAGTTTGCTGGCCAATCAAGCACAGTAATCCCACAATCATTGAACCAGGTTTTGATGCTTTTGGCAGTGTGGACAGGTGCCAAGTCCTGCTGGAAAATGAAGTCAGCTTCCCCATAAAGCTCGTCTGCGGAAGGAAGCATGAAGTGCTCCAAAATCTCCTGGTAGACAGCTGCGTTGACCCTGGACTTAATGAAGCACAGTGGACCAACACCAGCAGATGACATGGCTCCCCAAATCAACACAGACTGTGGAAACTTCACACTGGACTTCAAGCATCTTGCAGTGTGTGCCTCTCCATTCTTCCTCCAGACTCTAGGACCTTGGTTTCCAAATGAGATGCAAAAGTTGCTCTCATCAGAAAAGAGGACTTTGGACCACTGAGCAACAGACCAGGTCTGTTTTTCTTTAGTCCAGGTAAGATGCTTCTGATGACATTTGAAGCCCATGTCCAGGATCCGTCTGTGTGTGGTGGCTCTTGATGCACTGACTGCAGCCTCAGTCCACTCCTTGTGAAAGTCCCCAACACTTTTGAATGGCCTTTTCCTGACAATCCTCTCCAGGTTGCAGTCATCCCTGCTGCTTATGCACCTTTTTCTTCCATACTTTTCCCTTCCACATAACTTTCTATTAATGTGCTTTGATACAGCACTTTGGGAACATCCAACTTCTTTTGCAATTACCTTTTGAGGCTTTTCCTCCTTATGGAGGGTGTCAATGATGGTTTTCTGCACAACAGTCAGGTCAGCAGTCTTTCCCATGATTGTGATTCCTACTGAACCAGACTGAGAGACCATTTAAAGGCTCAGGAACCCTTTGTAGGTGTTATGGCTTAACTAGCTGATTAGAGTGGGACACTTGAGCCTAGAATATTGAACCTTTTCACAATATTCTAATTTTCCGAGATTGTGGATTTGGGGTTTTCATGAGCTGTAAGCCATAATCATCAGAATTATGGCAAATCACAGCTTGAACTATCTTGCTTTGCATGTAATGAGTCTATCTCATATATTAGTTTCACCTTTTAAGTTGCATTACTGAAATAAATGAACTTTTGCACGATATTCTAATTCTTCAAGTTTCACCTGTATATAGATTTCAGATATTCATATGCTTTTGTCAAAGATTTCAGGAAAGCGTGTTCTACCTTGTGCACTGATTCTGCAATTTGTTGGTCTGAAAGTCAACCCTCCAACCCATCCTGTGGCTAGATTGAGACATTGGCCTAGATACACTGGACATTTAATCAACAAATTTCCCTCTTGAGGTGAGAAGAAAGCTTATGATGTTTGCTCAATCTCGTTTTTGAACTGATGCCCAAACTGAAATAAACTGCATAACACATTAGGCTATAAAATTAGGCTCAGGGTGCCAGTAACTATAGTGGTTGAGGAGCTGGGCTGGCACAGTGGAGATCCAAGTTCAAATCCACCATAGTTATGGAAATTCATTGGGTGATTCTGAGCCAGTCACATACTGCCAAGAAGTTGATGTGGAGAAAAATGAGAGGAAAGAACATTATCAACTTCTGAAGGAAATACAGAATATGTCTAATAAATTACATGGCTTGCAAGGTTCCCTGTTCTTTAGTAAATCAGGTAGTTTTTTCAGGTGCCAATTTCTGGGGATGGGGAGACAGTGCAAAGAGGAAGATATCACAGTCTGTTTTTTGTTCCCCTAAGTCAGCTAGCTTTCACCCAAGTTTAGGTGAAAGATTGCACTAATCCTAACAAACACTTGTTTTAAAAGTTGGTTTATCAAGTATAATTAGTATAAGAATACCAATGTAGAAGTTTTAAAGTTTTAGAATTTTTAAATACTTAAAATTTTATTCATGACTTCCACATCAAACTGCTTTGTACCATTTCCCCAACACACCAATTTTAATACAAAAGCTCCATTAAATTATTGCTTAAGACTGTATCACCACCATTTATCCATAACATCCTGACCATGCTACTTCCTTATAGTAGCTGAGTAAATGCAAAATTTCCCTCCTGCAGAAATAAAGTATTTTGACTAACTTTAAATTATTATAAAACTAAGATAAAAATGAAAATACTTTTTAGCATCCACTGTATTTTGTAGATTGGAGGTGATGCTTGAATGCACCACAAAGTAGTTTATGAGGATATGCTGCAAATTCATAGTAGTGCTATTTCATGAACATGAATGAATGGATGGATGGATGGATTTTCAGTATGATCTATCTGTCAGTAGATTAAGACATCTTGCTCCAGTGCTTTAAAGCTGCCATGGACATTCTTAAGGGTTAGGGTTAGTATAATGAATATTTTTTATCCACCTCTATTCCTCCTATATCCTTCTAAGATGAGGATGATAGGACTATTAAGATCTGGTCAATAATTTGCAATATAACCATTGAAATGAGAGCAAATGCTGTTTTGACATTTATACATTCACTTGCATATTCAATCAACTTGTTCTTCTGCATCCCTTCTATAGAAAATTATGTTTATATTACACGTTTCCAGAATTGCTGCATCATGCTGGGGGAAATTCCTTTATTATTTCCCATCCACTGTATATTCCATTATTCCAGCCCTTCAGCATCAGTCTTTCCAATTATGAGTACAGTAATCATCATACAGTGGTGAAAGTTTGCCAATTCTTTAGAATTATCCACGATCCTGCAGAGTATTGTGATATATAGTGTCATCTGAGCAACATTTAAGTCCTGTTAACAGACTAAGATATGAAGATTCTGGTTAAAAGTAGTCTCCTATCTAAATAAACATGAGCCATTCAGTCTTTGCTGGAAAAATTATCTGATGCTTTAAATGTACTAATTGATGGCATCTCCTTTAGCAATAAATGACCTAAAACTTATCCTATACCTGTACTTGTTGATCATTCCTCTATATTGGCTTGAAGGTATTTTGACTTATTCCTCTTTATAACACTATTTCACCTTGTTGATATTGTTGGATTATCTTGCAGGAACTTCTTGATTCAGACATACCAGAAAGATTAAATTGGTATGAAGTCAAGGCTTTAACTTAACCTATCACTTTAGAGCAAATTTGATTACTGGATTGCACAATTTATTTTAGCTTTTAACTCACAAGACCTCTTGACCTCCTCCATAATTTTGTGGGTAGAATTTAAAACTCTTGTTCTCTCAATGGTTTGAGCTGAGGCTACAAAGCTGCTTCAAGCCCTGTAACAGTATTCTCATCATCATGCTTCATGGTTGTTGGGGTGGGTTTAAATTTCCTCCAATTTGCCAATGCAATAAAGTTCTACTTGCTATCCTGAAAGCCCACTAAACCATTAAAATGGTTATTAGCAAACATGAGACAAGCAGCACAACCATGTTTTTTGCCTCCCCTCCTTGCCATTCATTTTATTCTTGTTCGTTCTTAAAATGTTGACTTTAGAAAATGCAAATATGCCTTGCAGATTCTTTTGCTGTTATTCTGAAATATTTTGCAACATCCCCCTTTTAAAAAATTATTGGTGTGATTTTTGTTGGCCAACTATTCCTAGGAAGAATGTGACAATGGTCATTTTTACTAATTGTTTTGTATCTCTTTTTAGCCTCACTGACCTTTCCTGAGATCCCCAAAGAACCTAGTGCCAAATTATGATGTCTATTTAAGGGCAGGATTGGCAAATAAGGTCTTGCCATGTCACCTCATTGATATGGAACACCTACAACCAACCCCCTTAAAGACAGCTGCTTATCCAATGGCTTCAGTGTTGTTTTTCTCAAAAGATGTTGATTTATTGAGCTCACCAAAGACAGGATGCAAGTTTTATGTAGGAAATTAATAATTCTCATGGTATCAATGAAACAGTTCAAATTACCCTACTCTAGACATATGATACAGAGACCTAGCTCTCTGGAGAAGGCTGTAATGCTGGGAAAGATAGGATGACCATTATTCAAAGCGGAGTGAAATACTAAGTTAGGGATATCTATCTAGTTGCTAAGTCATGACTTGGTGGCACATGATAAATCAAGATAAATGGTAGTCTGGTTATTTTCTGTAAAATGCCTATTATCTACATCCATACCATATTAGGGATGTGCTGAATGGAAAACGTTTGGTTTCAAGTGCAAAACGTAGGCTTCAGAAATCCACCAGACATGGTCAGGTTTTTCTGAATTTTGGCTTGAAGAAAATGCAGAAGGGCACTGTAGGTATCTAGCAAAAAGCGGTCCAGCTCATTCTTTTTTTCCAACTACTCCCAGTAGCCTCCCTATTTATTAGTTAATTTGTATCCTGCCTTTATTTTTACAAATAGCTCAAGGCAGCAAACATGTCCAACACACCTTCCTCATTTTCCCACAACCATGCAGGGCTGAGTGACTGGTCCAACCCCACCCAGCTGGCTTTCATGGCTAAGGCAGGATTTCAACTCATAGTTGCCTGCTTTCTAGCCTGGTGCCTTAACCACTTGACCAAACTGATTCTTCTCAACTGGCCACCTAACCCTTCTCTCCCAGATTTTCCTAATACTATTTTCTTCCTTTGAACTGCCAACTCCAAAACATGCCTGACTACAACAGGGGTCTACAAACTTGGCAACTTTAAGATATGTGGACTTCAACTCCCAGAATTCTCCAGCCAGCAACTTTAAGCCCACAAGTCTTAAAGTTGCCAAGTTTGGAGACCTTTGGACTACAACATGCATATTTCAAACAGATCCCAATCCAAAATCCACCTGAAACGAGCTATCTCATTGTTTCATTTACTAGTTTATATGTGGAAAATTTCACACATTTCCAGTTGCAGAACTTTTAAGCTGGAAGGGAAAAGCCTCCCTCAACTCAGACTAAGTGCCTACATCCATGTTTTATTTGGCAACAATGCAATAATTATTCTTCTATTTTTTATTTTATCTTTTCCTGAAATGCCATTACTATCCACCCTACCTTTTGATTTCCTGGCTATCTCCCTTCAAAGCGTCAAGAGCTTTTATATATCAAGGCTGCAAAGCGATTTCTAAGTTATCAACTCTGGCTACACATTCATCTCAATCTTCGTAGTGTAAAAATAAGTCATTTCAGGTTTTAACATCTTTTCAAGGAATCACCAGTATTTTGGAGCACAAAATAGAAACCAGCATGCTTCGTTCTACTCTGGCCGCTGCTGAAACATAACACGTCACCATGAAAATGCCTTGGTTCAATGAGTCTCAGCTTCTGCAATCACATTAACAACAAAATACGCCAGGGGGATTGACTTTGCCTCCACTGATTCTTTCTGGAGAACTTTCTTTACAATATCACACATTAAATGTCTGCTTCAAATATCTTCCTTAATGAAATGCAATAGATTGTTTCGGGTACAAAAGCTGTCAAAATCAATTGCAAATAGTTCCACTGTAGAGTGTAGAAAGTCTTTCCTAAACACTGGAAAGCCAAATAAATTTCAATTAATTTAGATCAATGGTTATCAATAGTTGATAACCAGAATCAGGTTATCAACTACTCCTTTATTATTTTTTGACAGTACAACTACTTAACATGTAGATCAATACTTACTGGTATTAAGCAATCTGCTATTAAAGCCTAATTTAACACTGATGAACAGGCAAAACAAAGACTTTATTTGCAGTTTTATTATAAACTACAGATGAAAATCACAATACGCCACATATTAAGCAGTCTCCTCTTTGGCAATACGGTCTTTCTTGAGTGGTCCCTGAAAAGAGGAGAAAAAATATCTCAATTTACATAGTAGATACCAGTAAGGACAAGTTAGGTGGGGTTTTTCCTTTTTGAAGAGACAAAAAAATACTCCATTGAACAGCAATTAGTGAGAGTATGTTGCCACCTACTGGACACCTGATGTAGCACTGTCCGAAGTTTAGTCATGTGGTTAGTAAACTACATCTAATGTATGTTGATTTTGGACGTTTTTAAACATATTAGATGGAGGTGTGTAAAAACAACTTCAGCGACTACATTTACATAGCAAGTTTAACACCTTTACACCTCCAATAGTTAAAATACTGGAAATGTAAATTTGTTAAACATGCCAAGGAAAGCCAAGAGAATAAATTTGCTTTGGGAATTAGACCAAATCAACTCCCATTTAAACTCATGTAGGTTCCTTTATATAAATTTGTGTCAGTTTTAAAGGCAAACTCTTAAAAATGTAACTCATTTTTTAATTTTGCACATAGCAGAGAATCTTAATTTGAGAATGGGCTTGCAAACTGTATATATAGCTCTCAATTCTTTTACTGCTATGAAAACCAGGGGGAAAGTTCAAAGAAAAAGTAGCCAACCAATAAGAAAGTAATGTTGTCTCCCCCATAATGGCTTGCAAATCGAAAAATGGAAATCCTGAATCAAGTGTAACTGTAAAGTTGAGTTTTCAGGTATGGAACCACTTCCTTCCTCTTGTCACAATTTAAGTTATGCGCTATCCTACAGAAATGGTAAGCCATTATGGGCATCAATTCCAGATAATCTTCACTAGAATAACATTATAGATTCCAATGTATATTAAATCCGTATTTATCAATGGTGAAAGCAGAATTTTGAAGTCACAACTCATCTAGCTAGTTAAATTTTATACAAGCCTTGGTTATTATCCAGACCCTCATGCTGCAGATACAGTAAGTAAAACCATTATCTGAGGTAACAAATTGAAAGGAAGCAACTCTTACCATGAAAGCTTTCTTCTCTTCTGCTGTCTGGAAACGGCCATGGCCAAATTTGGAAGTGGTATCGATAAACTTCAGGACAATCTTCTCCAGGGCGCGACGTTTGGTTTGCACAAGCAAGGACTACACGGGAAAGTGGAAAGGATTAGAAAAAAAAACTGATTAGCAGTCCATTTGGAAATCTCATTAGCCCCTATTCAAAATCCAACAGTTAAATGTTACAGCAAACCTACAATTTCCACTGAACAATATCAGCCCTGTAGATCGTAAGAGCTCTCCAATTCTTGGCAACAACTTCTAGAATTCTAGGTAGCGTAGCTCCTGGCTGTACATTACTGGAAATGCCAGCAATCACATTAGAAAGAGCTGGATTATATGGTACAGATGCAAACTGTATAGTAACTCCTTGATGCTTATTTGAGTGCTCCACTCAATCCTAGTGCAAGAGGGATGAATTCAGACAGTGATCAGCCTACTGCTTCAATGCTTAGGGGTTTTTTTTGTTGCAGACATTAGAATTAAAACTACATAACTAAGTCAGCTAATTCTGTCTGGTGTTTCTGCAGATGGTAAATGCTTTTTGGAAAATCTGACTACTTTCTGGACAAGGAAGCAGAGGAACTTCAGCAGCCACCAATGCCTTTGAAACACTCACCTTGCGCAGAGTGAGAACTCTCTTCTTGGTCCCAACAACACATCCTTTCAACATAATGAAATCATTGGTAACTTCACCATAATGGACAAACCCACCCTGTGTGGTAAAGGAAGCAATATTTTAAGTTGTTTCCACTGTTTAAGCCAGTTTCCCTTGTTCCCAGTGGGATTCTACCAAAAACTCAATGATTTACAGTTTTTTCCAAGACAAAGAATCCAGAGCAACTAATGATCAAACAAAAACTACCAAAACACATTGTAAGAAAACAGGATAATAAAAATTATTATAGTGCAGATTTAACAATACTGAACATCATTCTGCTCCATTAAATCATGGTTAATTTCCAACTTTTAAGCACAACTCACCAGAGGGTTAATGCTCTTGTCAGATTGATCATATTCTGTTGAAGCATTATTTTTGATTAGCTTGCCATCTTTGATCTGGTAACCTTGTCCAATCTTGTAGATCTAAAAAATTAATACATGGCAAAGAAGGTTCACCAATACAGACATACTTTCTGAAGAACAGTACATACTCATTATTTGTTACCAATGCAGGTAAAAGACTATACTATTTGTTCCAAGTATTCTGTGTCTATCAGCAAATACGGAGTGAAAATGGCAAACTAAAATGCAGCTGAAAATTATCATTTGTGGACTTCTGATTAACATCCATTAGATTTTTCTGTCAATTGCCACCAAAGATTTGACATTAGCCAAAATTTTACACACATATACATAATTACTATGTAAAATTACATTTCTTCTACAGCAATTTTAACTATATTTTAGTCCTTTTGATACCAACAAGTGACACTGCACTGCCACTCTTCAATTAATAATACAGTTGTCTTATGACTTTCCAATTTATGAATCCAAACCCACTCAATATGCTGGAACTCTTGCAAACCAAACAGAAGCGTTTAAAGTAGAAGTAATAGTACTTCCACTCATACTAATTGCAGTGAGTACAGCCAATGCCAAGGGACTGTGGAAATAATGCTTTAACCTAGGTGAGCACCAACTCAAGGCTACAAAACGTTAAAGCACACCCTCTTACCTTTTTATTGATTTCTGTACGGTGATGGTATCCCTTTTGACCAGCACGAGCCACAGAGAAGGCCACACGAGCAGGATGCCATGCACCAATACAAGCTACTTTACGTAGGCCCCTGTGAGTTTTGCGGGGCAATTTTTTTGTATGCCATCGGCTAGTGACACCTAAGAATAAGAACACAGAACTTTTCAAGCTACTGTTAATTACTTGTTCTTTGAGGAGAAAATACTAACTAACTGGTGGCTCAGGCTGTTAAATTAATTAATTAATTAATTAATTAATGGGACTTATATGCCGCCCCATCTCCGAAGACTGGCTTACAATAAAAACAAACACAATAAATATTTAAAAAAGAATTAAATTAATGGTCCCAATTAATACAAAACTTAAAAACCACTAAAATCTAAAACAGCCCACCCATGCCTGCTCTTAAGATCCAGCTGTCTACAATTACTGTAGGCTCGAATCCCACCAGGCTCAAGGTTGACTCAGCCTTCCATCCTCTCGGGGTAGGTAAACTGAGGACGACCTAAGATTGTTGGGGGCAATTAGCTGACCTTGTAAAAATGCCGCTTAGTAATAAGCAGGCATGTACAATGGAATGAAGGCTATTGCTGAGCGCATTGGGTTGTGCTCCAGAAATTGTAAGCCGCCCTGAGTCTTTGGAGAAAGGCGGCATATAAATGTAATTTAAAACAAAAACTAAACTAAACTACCCAGGAAGCCTCTGCAGCTATCTTTTACTGACCACCCTGTTCCCTTCCATCCTTCATTATAATGCTGCTCTCAGAAGGAAGGCAGCATGGAATAAACTCCTCATGGGTCTCAGGCACCGTGCCCAGTGCATATTCCATGTCCTCATCACTGAGCAGTATTTTAGTGCAGATCACAATTTGCTCTCCATGTCACAAGGCAACCTAAAGTGAAAAGTTATCCCAGAACCTACATAGCTTTGAAAAACCAGCCTCACTATACTTTTACCTAAAAGCAATAGTTACCTTTGTATCCCTTGCCCTTAGTGACTCCAATGACATCTATCATTTCATCTTGGCCAAAGACAGTGGACACAGGCACCTGCTGCTCCAGCTTTCCTCGGGCCCATTCCACCTTCTCATTTATGGTGCCACCATTCACCTGGATCTCCATCAGGTGAGATTTCTTTTGCCGGAGTGGAAGCATGCGCATCTGATGGACCAAACAGAAGCAATATTATAGTTTGTACAAGATGCTTCATTTTTTATTCACCTGTGAATTTTTCCCGCCATCAGATTAACATCTTCAATGAAATCATCCAAAAATGATGATAGATTGTTCTCAGAATAGGCCACACCCAAGGCCCTGTGTGCTAAAAAGCAACAATAAAAAAGCACCAGCATTCTCAACTACTTTTCCTTACCAAAATCGATAAACAGTTTGTTTATAAGCAAGACCCAGATGAGTAACAGTCAGAAGAATAAGCAACAAGAGGTCATGTGAAATACTCAACAAAATTGAAAGCCTTCAGGGAGGTCAAATAACATTTTACAATGAAATGTCCAAAAAGACAATTTAGTTCCTACATGGCAACTGTGCTTTACAAAGTGTTGAGTAATATTAGAAGTTAAGCAGCTTACAATTTAATAATAGCAATAACATCAGCAAGTCCTTGGACAAGACTTCGGTGTCTGTAAATCCAACGTGTGGAGGGAAAACAGGAAAGTACTCACCTGAGTGTGGGCAATGACCCTGATGACCTGGCAATACTTCTTCATGCTGTTGAAGTCTTTCTCCAGCTGTTTCTTGCCTTCCTCATCCTGCCACTTCTTGCAATACTTGGTAAAGGCCTTCTTCTTGGACTTATGCCTTCAAGGAGCAGAGCACAGAGGGGGATTGGCACAGCCCTTCATCAGCCCACCCAAGGTGGTGGCTGAGTGGAAGAAACCGCCAGGGGATTGAATAGGCTCATTGCCAGCTTCTAAGGAGTCTTTTCCACCGGCAAGCGGAGCCTGGAGCTCATCAGACAGTGGCCAACCTGCCAATGCTGAGCGGAGCTGCCACAAATGCCAAAGAACATTAATATGTACAGAAATAATCTTGTCTTACATTACATGTCAGGTTCACTTTAACATGAACTTCCTTACATGTATAGGTGGGTGTTGCACTTCATATGCAAGACTCCAAATGTGCTAGTGAAAATGATTTCCTGAATCATCACTCAATTGTCAATTATATATGTAAGAAATCAGAGAATATGTCTGAAATTCTTAAACTACACCACCCTGAAATCACTTTGATGATGAAAACTACACTCAGTACACTCGACAATCAGCAACAAACGCCAAAGGCGATTCCTTATGTCCGCCCGTCGAGAAAATCATCATGTGTAGTGCAGATGTTTCATTTCTAAATCTTAATAGGAACAGACCCTTCAATATAGTTTTCAGTGCTCTAATTCCAGACTCAGATTGCGTAATCCCTGCCAGAAGTATCCTATAGCCAAATCTAATAAACTTTATACTTTCCCACAAAGGAAAATTCAGTTATCATACCAGTTCTTGTAGAAACGACGCTTGCACTCATCACTGATGTGTTCCGCAAACACAGTCTTGAAGGTGCGAAGGCCACGGGGAGTTTGCACATAGCCAACAATCCCAACGATGACCATAGGTGGGGTTTCCACCACAGTAACTGCTTCTACAACTTCTTTCTTGTTCACCTCTGTGAATCAGATGTTACAGAAGTCATCCTTAAAGCACCAATTTTGTTTTCTTATAATGGAAAATACAAAAGGCTACACCCAGAAATAATCTAATCTTCCAGTTCTGCAAATTATTTTATTTATAAGGTTTATAGGCTGCCCATCTTAACTTAAAACACCTTAGCGAAAACTACCATGGGAAACTCAAAAGGGATTAAAAGAGGTTTTCTTATACCTATACAAAAGTCAAACCATTACACAATCAGAAAGAGAAGATGAACGTAAGTCAGACTTTCCAACTGTACTTCAACTGCAGTCTGACCGGCTAAGCAACTGTAGTCTAACTAGTCTCCACCAGAAAGATAAGTAGTTTTGATGCTACATCTTAATCATATAAATCTTAAGCACTAGTGGAAAGCACCAGTTTCACTCCCCACCCCCAATCCACAAAGTGAAGGAATACTTACTGGACCCAACTCTATCAACTTCTCGGACAATGTGGGTCATGCCTGCCTTGTATCCAAGAAATGCAGTGAGATGGATAGGCTGGCTAACATCATCTTTAGGAAAACTCTTCACTTTTCCTCGATGGCGAGAACTGCGCTTACGTGGCAGAAAGCCCAAAGAGCCATGCCTGGGAGCTGAAAATTTGCGGTGCGACTAGAAAAAAATAATTTTTTTCTCATGAGTATCTTGAACAAGTTATTTCAAATCATTGACCCCTTTTAAGCAGAAAACAAACCCCCACTGAATAAGACAATTATATTCCACTCATTACAATCCTTCTAAAATAATTTAAGATTTGAGGCATAAAGCAACATAAGCATTAGGCTCCCAGGACTGTTACTACCCCATAAAGAAAGTTTATATATTTTACTTCAAAAGACTAGCTTCTCCTATTAAGTATTCTTAGTAGGTACATGTCTTGAGAAAAAGGCCAAGTTGGCTTTACTATGTTTTCCCCTATACAAACTATGCCCTTTTAAATAGCATTAGGGGAATTTGCAAAGGTTTATTTTTGGTGAGGACAAGAATTGCACACATACAAATGCTTCTCTGATAAGTCTGTTTTTCTCATCCCTATGAAGAGACTATATGGATAACTTTAGAATCATAATCACATTCAAAATTGAGACTCCCCCTTCACGTGCTACAATTCTATTGGAAGAAAAACAGATAATCCTAAACAGGTTTTACATGTTTAATCATTCTAAAAGACAGTGACTTAACTAACACTTGGGCAAGTACCTTACTGGGACTTTGGCCATGCAAATGATATCCCATCATGGCACAGCATTGCAAATAATATTCATACAACTGGAATAAAACTTTATTCTGTAACTACTAATCCCATCCATTAATGGACAGACTCAGTAAACACGCAAATCACCTTATTCCTTTATAAAGTCCTGCGACTCACTTTCCACGTGGCCTTGGCAAATAAGCCAGGCCCTAATTTGAATAGCTGCTGATGCACTGTATCCTGAATAACTAGGCCAGGTCCCTCAAATAATCCAGCCAGCCTCCATAAAGGAACGTCTTAATTTAAATCCTCAATTCTGTGCGTTTAAAGGGAGAAAGAACTAGGCCAACTCTTAGGCCCGGGTCTCTCATCCAATGATGACGTAAGAACTCCCAAAATACTTATCCCGGTACCTTTGATCAAATATGAGTAAGAAAAACCTGGCTTTTTACACCCTCGAAAGCGATGGCAGTAGATTACATACCGCAGGCCCCGCTCAAACACCTACCATTTTCTCTCCGAGCCGACGCAGAAAGGAAGACAAAGGCTGCACATGCGCTATTTATCTCCTTTTCGCGGGGAGGTAAGGCGAAACGCCTTTCTGGGCTGTTACGCATGCGCCTTTCAAGTGCTTCGTACGCATGCGTAGGAAATGTCGCGAGGCGGTTAGAAGGAAGTAATATTGCAGGTGGGGCGGGACTACGGGTGTCGATAGAGCTTTAATAAAGCAGAAGATGGGTTTGCACAGCTAAGGGTCAGTTAGAAATGTGTAATTCGTACTAAAGTTGACGTGGAATTGCTTGTGAATGAACGTACCTCCGGAATTATGTCTTAGAAAATTATGTCTTGGTCTTAATCGTGCGGTGCAGCAATGGGCTCTCCAAGACAGTTCTAGTTTCTCATGTGGTCCCTTGGAAAAATTAATTGTCCATCCCTAATCTAGCTCAACAAAGTTCCAAGATCCAGCCCAAACTTGTAAGCTCACTTATTTGGAAGGCCTTCCTTGATGGCTAGTTTCAAAGATATACAACTTCTGAACTTGCTTTCATTAGCTATGTAGAAGCACAGTACACAACCCTCTAAACGTAAAATTTTTTTAAAATCTAAACATCTTAAGCTTGTATAAACTCTTGATTATTTTAAAGTCTTACGATATAGCGCGCTCGCCAAAATCTGTGTGAAGTATGTTTTTTAAAAACAAAATGACAGTTTATAGCACGATGTTCCATAGAGATATGGAATATATAATGCATAGGAAAACTACCTGGATTGTATGTCCTCTGTAATATGTTAAAAAAGAATATCAATGAAAATTAGCATTAATTTCTCTTGGTAACTGCCATAACTAAATAACAAACGAAATCAAGTTTATTTAAGGCAGTTCCACATGATGATTGTAATTCATCATTCTCATTTTTTAAGCATAATTTTTTTTAATAATGGAAACAATCCAAGATTTCCTGAAGAACTGGGCACAAATATTAACAGAGAACAAGATGGGAGAATGAAAATACTGTTGAGATAAAGAAGGCTGAATGAGGAAAACTGAGGGATCTCCACTTCCTGATTATGACTACCTATCCCACTGGGTCTGGCAAAAGAGGAATGCTCCAGGTTCTTCCTACTAAGCAATGTCATCTGGCACAATTAAGCAAGAGAGCCATTTCTGTTGTAGTGCCTGACCTTTAGAATATTCCCCCGGAATCTAGACTGGCCCTGACCCCATCTGCCTTTCATAAGGCTTTAACAACTTGGTTTTGTCATCAGGACTGAAGAGTCAGAAGATGAGGTTGAGCCTTTGTGTTGTCTTATATTGACCTGAGATTAATGGGTCTGTTTTTACCTTGGCTGATGTTTCTAGGTGTGGGTTTTTTCCCCCCGTTTTTATGCTTTTATAGTTTCCTTTACATTATTGGTTTCCCAGGATCATGACTTTGAGGTGGGTAGCCACATAAATTGAAATAATAAAGTTATTTAAAAAATCCAAATTAAATATTTCCTGTCAATATTCTGTCAAACTATCGCATAAATTAGAATTCATTTTAACTTTCTACTACCATAGTTTCTCAAGTCCCCATTGTACCATCTAACTATATCTTCTTCCTTCTCAGTTTCCTAGCCACCCATTTCTTCCCCCTTTAAAGAGGTGAAGAAAAACCATACATCATGTTCAATTGTTATTTTTAAGACTGATGTCATAAAATGCCTGGAGTTCAACTTGGCAAGCCTACTTCAGTATGCCCATATTTGGTTCTCTTTCTGATGTAACAGTTTGTTGTGATGAGATATATAGTTATGTAGAAGGAATCTTAAAATAGATGCAAAGGGAAGGGAAGAAATTTGTGCTGGAGTGAGCGTGGCCTTACATATCAGGTGCCCAAATTAACAACATGTTGGGCAATAAAGGATGTGCAGTTTACCAGCCGTATGGAAAGCAAATTATGACTCAGAGAGCAGAACAGACCTTATGGCTTCCCCAAGCTCAGCTCATGGTACTTTGCTTCTTGATATATTCTTTTTTTGTAAAACTGTACAAGATGTTGCTGCATCCTCTGGCCACAATAGGGAAGCTGATCTTCTATTGGATCACTGTCCATGTGACAGGGATTGTCATTCTGTGTCACTTCAGCCAAAAGATGTTAAGCACAGTGCGTTGCATTCTGCTTAGGAAGCTCTGGAAAGATGTGCTAGCCCCAACAGTCCGGATCCTGTGGTGTTTCCAGGCAGTAATAAAGAACTTGTGCTTTTATTGGGCCGATACTTTTCAATATTATGCTGCCAAATGGACTCTAGGACTGCTGTTTGTACTCCTGAAACAAAGAATGTTGCCAGGCGCTTCATCTACAGAGCGACAACTTCACCACTCTGTGCACAATTGTCCCAAAGAAAACAGTGAATTTTATCAGATAATGCTACGACCAGTCATGAAGCAAATTGTGACCTCTCTCTTCCTGGGATTCTTGGATGGAGTTCAGGAAGCTGCCTTCTTGTCAATAGGAATATTGAAATATGCACTGACCCAACTTTTTAGCTATATCAAGCCCATACAGCATTCAGCCCACAACGAGGACATTTTAGGTGATATTACCTGTGTCCTTCCACGTATCCATGTTCCCTTGTGCGCCCGTTTTAAGGGCCCTACTACTTCCATTCTTAAAGACATACCCCAGCATTTTTACGTGCTAAAATTTGTTGTGGCCACAGAGCACATAGTCAGTGGACCAGGCAAATATGGTTTAGATACCACCAATATTCCTCTGCATGAAAGGTTTCAGAACAACAGAATGAAGAACGGGTTTTCTTCCGTGCAAAAAACAGATACAACCGTGAAACGAATGAAGGTGGCTTGCATGGTCTTCATTGCACTCTACCTTTCCATGTTCTCCAGTGTTATAAAGATTATCAGATAAGTCAAGGTTGTTATATGCTGATATTTTTTAACGCCTTTCCCTTGGCACTTGCACTGTGGTGTTCCCAGTTACACGGAGATGCATGCATGCTTTTAGCACACAACTGCAAAAGAATCCCTCATGTATTTTGCTAATATAGCGTAGTAGGAACAAATAACTAGACTACAGACTTTTCTATGTAAAATTTTCAAGAGGGATCTGAGGGCAAAAATTGTGCTTTAAGAATTAAACTTCTATATATTTTCCATTCTTAATGGCACAATATAGAGTAATTAATTTTTAAATAAAATTGCCTACATACAAAATTCACAATACACAAATGAATAGGGTTTTTTTGTTTTAGTTTGCTGTATTGTTCAAACTGTTTGAATTGCTTGATAGCTTTTATAATGTTATGTATTGGGTGGCATGAAGTATGAGCCTTGTGCTTTGTGGATTGTTAAGCAAACCATAGTTTACTGGCCATACAAGCACAGACCTTGACAGGATTTATACACTGCACTAACCTATTAACATAGCTTATTTGCAGCTTATGTGAATTCCAGCTTTGCCCCCTCCAAATCCCAACTGACAATTCATACTTTTTTGTAAGGTTACTTATGTGATTAAAATTCTAACTGGATATTTAGCATGTTTTAAGTTTAGAGGAGTGTGAGAAAGAAGGGAAAATCAAGTTTAGAATGAAATATGAGTGAAGCAGTCAGAGCAACAGGGTATCATCCCACATTATAAAATAAAATTGTTACAACATCATCACATTATCATTCTTTATTATGAAATCCAGTGTACAGAACTAATGTGGCATTTATCAGCAGTATACCTAATTGTTATTCAATATAAATGTTACCCAATGATTGAAACAGATTTTTTTTCTATAAGTCATTGCATATTATTCTGGCTAAGTAGATTGGTGTAAACTTGAACAGGTATTGAGAACAGAAATAGTGATTAATTAATTCAAGACTATTAGGATTTTCTGTTTCACAGCCATTTTTTTCCAGCCTAAGTTCACAATTCCATTACTCAACATTCTTATAGTGCACATTTACAGTATATATTTTGTAGTATAGTATTACAAGTTGGCTGGAAATTCAGGAAGAGGTACAATTCATTTGGAGAGTATTAGGTTGAGGAACATTGCTTTATAATGAACATAATTTTGATATCTATTGCTGTACATGGCAAAAATTAAGGGTGTTATTTTTATTAATACTCACATACTTGGTGTAATATATTCTTATTTGCCAAATGCAGGTCAGCAACCTTTTTGGGTCAGCATGTACAGCATGGATTTAACAAAATGTATATATTGCATAAAGTCACAGTAGCATTTTGGAAGTTTAACGTGTTATAAATCCAGTCCACTGGGACTTTCTGAACAAACAGCAGGGGACTAAAGTATGGCTTTTCAATATGAATGATCTCAGAATATTTTGTAGAGACTCTTACAAAATTATTTATGTTTCCTATATAAGTGGGCATTATTTCAAAAAAGAATAGGCTGATCCACAATTGCTCATTTCTATTGTGTAAGCCTAACAACATAGTCCTGAATGTCCTGATTTTGTAATTAAATGTTAAATTCACAGCACAGGTCTACATTGGAAATTAGCTAACTTAATTAACTCCTTATTTACTTCTTAGTTATTAGTAAGACTTGGATTAGTGCCTCCAGTTGTTAAATAGGAAAATATTTCAGAGTATGGCTTACAGTATGGGCTGATGTTGGAGCAAATGTCAAGAATAAATGTGTTAGATATTCAATGGGGAAAAGTCAGTGATGTCAAACTTCCCCCATTGGTTCATTTTCCAGGTGGGAAAATGAACAGCCGTCAATGGCTGAGATTGTGGACAGCAGCCTGTAAAAAGAACAGCAGGCACACCTGGTGGCAGTCTTTTGTTCAGAGCTAAATAAAGAAACCCTTTCCGTCTATCATGTCCTGCCTCTTCACTCTAGCCCATATCTAACAAAGTGTGCCACCTTCTATTGGCTTGGATAAAGCTTTTCCTGGCGTAGATGTGGTTAAAAACAATTATAATGGAAAATAGAGGGGCAAAGCATGCACAAATTAACAGTTCTACTTGACAGGCAGCCTGTTTTTTTTCCTATGGTTATAGAATACATTTAACAAAGTTCATAAATAAAACTGCTTAAAAAGCTAATCAGTTTAGATTGTTCTATATGTGTATTTGTTTTCAGAATGAGATAGTTAAGAGTGATAGACTGCTTCTTGTAACTTTCTGACACTGCTGTTGCTTTGTAAATCAAACAGTGACCTAATGACAAATCGACTGTTTGTTTTAGTTTTGCAACTTGGCAAGTTTTGCAACTTTCTCAGCAATTTTATCTGGAAAAAATTATTTGGTTTTTAATGAAAAATCATCTAGGTAAAGTCATCAGAGGTACCATGTATTTATTTGCATTTCCGTGGCTGTTCTCAACAATCCTGAGTTTTAGCTAATATAAATTCTCATTATTTTAAAGATTCTGGAAGGCTGGAAACAAACTATTTACTCTAATTGTAAAAGAGAAACTCATTTCACTTTAATGCAGCATGACCAATTGGCTAACTGGTTTTTCAGGGCCATTCTAATTCCTCAGCAAATAATTGCTGAACTGAATGATGAAAACAAAATTATGCAAAACACCGCTGAGCCAAGTTCAGCCTGTTCTGCTGTTACGTATGGTTACATATTGGCCAGTCTCTGCCATCACTGATGTTGAAAATGAACAAATATATACAATGCCAGTATGTTTCTAGAAATGATTTTACTAGTTTTGTTGCCATAGTTATTTTAAGTTTGGTACAAGGTATCTGCTATTTTCCTGACAACTGCTTAGCGATTGCCCCATCTAAAAATTCTGCAAGAAGCAAAAGTTAGAAATCTCTAATGCTGCATATCACAAAATAAGCCTTGCTGAATTCTGCAGGAGTTATTTTGGATCACATTATCAGGTAAAAAGACAACAGAAATTAAGAGGCAATTCTTCCCAAACTTTTCACAGTAAATATAACCTATAACTGGATATTTTATTTATTTGTCAATCGCTTACAAGATAATAGGTATAAGTATAAACATGAGTAAGAATACAGGAAATAGGTACGAATAAATGGGGACAATAGGACAGGGATGGTAGGCATGATGGTGCACTTATGCATGCCCCTTACAGACCTCTTAGGAATGGGTTGAGGTCAATACTGGATAGTTTGAGGTTAAAGGAGTAAGGGTTAGAGGATGTAACAACAGAGTCAGGTAGTGAATTCCAGGCATTGACCACTCTGTTGCTGAAGTCGTACTTTCTGCAATCAAGTTTGGAGCAGTTTACATTGAGTTTGTATCTGTTGTGTGCTCTTATATTGTTGTGGTTGAAGCTGAAGTAGTCATTGACTGGTAGGACATTGTAGCAGATAATTTTGTGTGCTATGCTTAAGTTTAACCGTAGGTGGCATAGTTCAAGGTTGTCCAAGCCCAAAATCTCAAGCCTGGTGATATAGGGTATTCTGTTGCGAGCAGAGGAGTGTAATATTCTTCTAGTGAAATACTTCTGGACTTGCTCAATTGTATTAATGTCCGATATACAGTGCGGATTCCAGACTGAAGAGCTGTATTCGAGTATTGGTCTGGCAAAAGTTTTGTATGCTCTAGTTAGCAATTGGATATTTCCGGAGAAGAAGCTTCGTAAGATTAGATTTACAACTCTTAATGCTTTTTTGGCAATGCTGTGAGCTCTGGCGCTTAGGTCATTTGATATGAGAACTCCAAGGTCCTTGACAGAGTGAGGATCATCAACAAGGTCATATCAACCTAGTTTGTATTTGGTGTCCTGATTTTTTTTACCAACATGTAGGACAGAGCATTTGTTGGTCGAGATTTGGAGTTGACAATTGTTTGACCATTCAGACACATAATCAAGGTCGCTTTGAAGGACAGTAGTATTGTTGGTAGTGTTGAATAGTTTTACGTCATCCGCAAAGAGGAAAACGTAAAATTATTTCCATTCAGATATTTTGCCTCTCACCCAAGGAACTTCTTCAGTTCTTCAAGGAAAAACAAAGTCCAGTTGCCTTTTGAAAAAGCACCTTTGGGACAACCATGACCTGGATGAACGAGACTCTCCATAGACTGCAACTGGATACCTTTCTTAGGAATACCTAAAGTGACACAAAAGGCATCTTTTCAAGTTCTCCCGAGCTCTCCCACAAGCCAATTGCTATAAAAATAGTACACAAGGAAAAAGTAAGAAAGTTCCATTTAACCCAGGAGGTCTCTACGTCTTGTGTCTTTTGTTTTGGTAAGGTAGAAGAAAGAGCGCATGTTTAATTGTGATCTTCACGAAGACCAGCGCAGACCTTATTCGCTTCTATCCAGAAGAAAGCCCTCTGCCTTCACTAGGTTACGTAAACTGTGTACTGCTGTATCGGACCCGTGAAAAAGGACCGCATTCCCTGGAAAGGCCTTCACGGCCGAGGGAAGCGGAGCTCCGCAGCGCCCTTCCCCCCGCCCTCCAAGTTGCTAGGATGGCGGGTGCACGTAAGCGCCTGCCGTCACTAGGACTCGCGGCCGCCCCTCGATTGCTGCGGATCGGGAGCGCGCCTGGCTCCTTTTGGCAACCCTGCATGTACCGTATGGAGGTTGCTTTTCTCCCCCGGCCTTAGTTGTCGCCCGCGAGTTTCTCTCCCTTCAGCTCGGCAAGTAAGGCCGGGAGCAAGAAGGGAGGGCGGGGCCGTCAGGCAAAACTAACTCCCAACCAGAACCTCCCGGCCTCGCGCGCGGCTTCACCGTCCCCTCCGCCGACAGCCGCTGCCTCCTTTCTGCGGGCTGAGCTCTCGGATGCTGGACGGCGCAGCCTAGGTTCTGCCCTCTCGCTGAGCATCCGTCCGTCCCTGGCGCTGTAAACTTTGATCGCCGAGGGAATAAGCTGAGAGGGAAAGGCGGCTCGGCAAGTCTTGCCCAGCGGGGCTGCTCCGAGGATGGAACCGGCCGCGTACGGAGCTGGCAAAGCCGGGGGCGCCTTTGACCCCCAGACCTTCATCCGGCAACCTCACACGATCCTCCGGATAGTTTCTTGGGTAAGGAGGCGCTCCTGGAGGCCGTCAGGTTAAGGAAAGAAGGCTGAGCTTTCCGGATCTTTCCGAAGCAATGGGGCTTGTAGCCCAGCGCGGTCAAAGCCACTTGGACGCTTGGAAATTCACCTCCAAAATGTGGCATAGAATGGCTCGTTGGCGAAGCGCCGGGCTGGGTGCAAATGTAAGCAAAGTTGACCTTAAGGTTTAAGAGGGAGCCGCTCGAGCAGGAGCCATTGACACTTAGTGGGCTTTTTAAAAAAGCCTTGTCCTTTTTCATGTAGGCCGGCGCGAAGCCCATTATGGAGGCGATTAGGGATGCCCGGTGTGGCTAGCTTGGATTGCAAAGGCCACGGACTGGCTCTTGAAGAGCCTGCAGGGAAAACAGGAGATCTGGGGTTTGGGCCAGCGGCAGAATTTAGACGGTGCTCGATGACCTTTAAGAAGGGAGGGAGGAGGGGAATCACCTTCCAGCTCGGGCCGCTGCCTCCTTTTCTGCTTTCTGTCGTTTCTGCGGTGCAGCCCCTAGCAAGGGTTGTTTTGGCTGGGTGCAATGTACGTAAACGGATACTCTGTGTTATGCAGCAAGTGGTAAGAAGGGTGAAAAACAGCACAAGGATTCGGTCCCTCTCTTCTTCCCTTCGCCTAGATAGAAAAATGATTTTGTATGTGGGAAAGAAAATGGCAAAACTTTTATTTCTTTTGAATGTTGGGATCTGTCCTTTGGCTTTCTCAAAAACTTTTTAAAAGAGGTGATTCAACTGGTTTTCCCCACCCTTCATGCTGACACCACTATTAATTTTGATCAAAATAAGGAAAAACAGAGAAGTTTTAAATAAGAAAGAGCTAGCTGTCTTATAAGCAAAAAAAGTTGGAGTGGAGAATTAAGAGAATAATGGTGAATTTTCCATTGTCTATGAACCCCATCCTCAATGTTTTAGTTTCCTTTTTTCTTTTTCAACATTTGCAAGGAGGATTGGGATAAGGAACTGAGGAGGGGGAATATATGAGGGGTGAAAATGTGTGTAATTCACCAAATCCTCAGTTCCCTTAGCTTCAATTTAAATACCCCCTCCCCGCTTATGTATCTATCTATATCTGTATCTATATTGCAATTTTTATGTAAGAGCCTGTAAATGTAATAGGGAAAGTGATGGAGATATAGCCAGCCAGTCCAGGGAGAAGAATTCCTTCCTGTATGTGTTTTTCCCCGCTTTTGGGAAGGCTGAATCAGAGGGGGCTGAATCAGAGGGAGGTCGTTCCAACTTGTGACATTTTGCCATGGCTGCTGTGCACCTATAGTGTTTTCAAGAAGGTCATTTAGATTAGGAGAACAAACTGCAAACAGAAATCTAGAGAGAGCTTTTGTCTCCTGTGAGTGTCACAAGAAGAGAAAAGGAGGACACAGTGACAAGGAAGAAATTACAGAAATGGAATGGCTTCCTTTCCCTCCCCCACCTGATCAAGGAAGGCAGACTGAGCTGAGGTTGACACAGATATAGCTTAGGGCCTGGAAACCTGAGAGACAGATTTATCTCCAATTGTTTCTGCCTACCGAATATGTTCCACTACAGTGGATGTGTTCCAGGTCCCCTCCATTAAATATTGTCATACTGTGGGATCTAGGAAGCATGATTTCTCTGTTGCAGCCTCTACCCTCTGGAACAGCAAACCCCTCCCCTCCCAAGAGAGGAAGATCTTCTCTCCTAAGATCCAGAAAGCTATAAAAACCTGCTTTGGCCTCAGGTGAAGGGTTGATGTTTTTCATTATTTAATGACCCCTGTTTTGTTTTGTAGATTTTGTTAGCGTTCAATTGGTTTAATGTTTTACCTTTTTTAATGTTTTGTTTTGTTTTGTATGCCACCCAGAGTCTACTGGGGTTGGGCAGCCAATGAATATAAACAAACAAACAAACAAATAAATATTAAGCATAGCCTTTTACTTGTCATCCATTCAGATCTTTAGGAGGAAGCCAAAACAGTAGGATCATGTGTGTTTCCCATCTAATTCATTCCTTATTGGAGTTTTCCCATGTTTCCTAGAGATAATAAGGACTGGGGCCTCTTGTCTACGAAACCTCTCGTCTGCTATTAATTATGGGCCATAGCTTAAGACTGCAGCAACTAAAAAGGCCAGTGCAGTCTTGGGCTGCATTAATGATAGCATTGCATCCACATAACAGAAGATAGTACTTGCTGTCCTCTGCAATGAGTAGATTGCACTTGGGAGTCTTGTGTTCAGTTCTGGGTGCTGCATTTTAAAAGGGCCACGGGGGAAGCTGGAGTAAGTTCAAAGAACTGAGGGGTGTTTAAGCTCCAAATAAGATGACTAGGGGAGAAATGACAGTGTCCTACCAATATCTAAAAGCCTGTCATATACAACAGTGAGACAACTCTACTCTATATTAAATACCACATCAAGGAGCAATAATTGGATATTAAAAGAAAAATAGTTCATGCTGAACATTATATGGAATTTATGATAAGTGTTAAGTAATGAAACAGTTTGCCCTAACAAGTAACAAGTTTGCCCTAAAGTATTCCTTGGGGAATTTTTTTTCCAAACATTTGCTCCTGATTTCTTCTCTGACTATGGGATTGGACTAGATGACCTATA
This sequence comes from Naja naja, assembly GCA_009733165.1. NCBI lineage: Eukaryota > Metazoa > Chordata > Lepidosauria > Squamata > Elapidae > Naja > Naja naja. The sequence continues at coordinate 23,132,158 of CM019154.1, read as the reverse complement.
AGGTTCTTCCCAACTCATGCATTTCATGAAGGGTTTTTTTTTTGTGACAATTAGTTATTTTAATAAGTGAATGCCATTCATTTCCCCAGAAGCCATGGAAAGTACCGAAAGAAGAGGGGGTTTATGAATGAAAAACTTAAGAAATCTTAGCAAATTTCTATAGATAATTAATGTGGCTAGTAGGAATGTCTCTATCCATAGAGATTTTACAGTACAGCATGTTTACTGTTCTTATTAGAAATGGGAAGGCATTTGGCTCCCAAGCTGCTGCTGAAATTCAACATGAAGTGATAGGAAGAACCTTGTGTTGCATGAAAGCTTGAAACCTGCATGACAGACAGTCCAGGTGACAACGCAGCAGTGGTCAATTACAGTTAACAGAATTGACAGGATGTGTCCTGAGATGGATGTTTCTGTTCTTGAGAGTCTATTAAATCAGAACATTCTCTGATTTAAAGCTGTTACTTCATTACTACAGGGCTTCATCAAGTCAAGGAGAAGAGTTTTTGCAGGATGTTGCTTTCTGTTCCAGAGTGCTACTTGCTGACTTCTTCATGAAATGAACTCCCAGTTGCAGAAAGATGCTTAGCAGCATCCTTCTAAAATTTTCCCCTCAGTTGTGTATGTCCACATTTCCCCAGAGTCATTAACTGCATATTGTACCTTGACCTTGAAAGTGACTTTGATAGGTCTCTATTTCTTGTTATAATACTGTTGACTTGATAAACAAGTGAATGATAGAATAGCAGTAACATTTCCAGACCATTCTCTGTATGTTTATCTGGGATGAAGTCCTCCTGAATTTTTGGGCTTATCCAAATTACATGCTTACAGGACAAACATTTCATAAATTGGAGCACAAACTTACAGGAGCAAATTAGATAAATGGCTACTGAAACACATTCCCCCCCCTTGCTTGTTTGGATTTTCTTTTCTTTTTTGTGGAAATAGAATTCTTCCCCTACTCACTTCAACTACCATGCTGTTTGTCACAAATTTATAATCAGTGCAAATGTAAGCATATTTACCAATAATAAGCTTAATGTGACTTGTTTCCAAGCATATATTTATACCACTCCACCTCTATTTTAGAATTATATCAATGTTATGAAAAAATACTGATGTAAACATTACATGGCCAAAACAGGTGACAGCTACCCATTCAGAATTGTTGAACAAATAAAATTCAAAATATTAATCCTATTATATTTTTATAACAGGCTTTATAATAGTGATGGGCTACATAGAATTTGTAACCTGTGTATTGTTTCTGGAGTTTGCAGATTCTTTTATTTATTTCCCTGCATCTCTAGTGTTGTGAAGTAAAGCCTTTAAAACTAATGACTGCAAAGAATGAGTTTATTTATAACAGAGTACAAAAAACGTTGCCTGAAACCATGTGAAATCAACTAGCATTCCTTTATGTAGCCAAACCTAACAGAGTGATGGGAGCCAAATATTTGGGTTCCTTTTTGCCTTGGTGATAGCTATGGTGGAGCTGGGGAGGGATTACCTCTTTAATCTTTCAGAAAAATATGTCCTAATATTCTATTAGTAACAGTTAGATTGGACTAAATGCAGGAAGCAGAAGAAAACCATCTTGGTTAATATAATGTAGTCAGTTTTCCAGGGCAGTTCGCTATCTTGAATGCAATTATTGTAGTAATAAGCAGACAGAGGATAAAGATGTTAAGTCTGATGATGATTAAACACCAACTTATATGTGGCTTATTAGATGATGGACCTTGAAGTTGTATGTACTAAACTGAGAACTAAACTGTACTAAACTGGCAACATGTTTGCAGGGCTTTTTTGGAAGACCAATGTACCAAATTTATATTCAAAAATGCTTTTCTGTGATGTTGGAATTTTGCCAGTTATTCAGTTGTGAAACATACACTAGTGACTAGTCCCATAGGAATAACACTGTTGTGCTAAATTAAGTAGTTAAAAACATCGATTTGGATAGGATCACTTTAAGTGTATTTAGTGAACGTAACTAGGAACAGGCAGAAAAATACATAATACAATGATATTCTCTGCAAAATTGCCAGCTTTATTCATTGTGTGAAAAAGTTTAAAAGCTGATTTTATACTTAAGTTATACTTAGAAATTGGCCAGGCTAATGTATATAGTTGGTTTGCAATTTTCGTCTCTGCAGATGCAATATCAGATGCTGTTCAGTTGCTGTTAGGAAGCTTCGGTGAAGAGGTATGATTGATAACAGTTCCTTTGTGATTATATTCCAATTGAAAGCCATATTTAGAAACCCTAATGAAATTAGTGGCTCTTCTAAGCATATATATGTTGAGATGACATTCGCTATCCATTATTCATGAGGTTTATAGCTACTTTCTAGTTTATTTATTTATTTATTTATTTATTTATTTTTGTCAAACGATTATAAGATAACAGGTATAAGTATAAACATAGTTATGAATACGTGAAATGGATACATATAAGAAAAATAAAACAAAAAAAATAAAAGAAACAATAGGACAGGGACGGTAGGCATGTTGGTGTGCTTATGCACGCCCCCTACAGACCTCTTAGGAAAGGGGTGAGGTCAATAGTAGAAAGTCTAAGGTTAAAGTTTTTGGGGTTTGTGGAAGAAACCACAGAGTCAGGTAGAGTACTCCAGACATTGACCACTCTGTTGCTGAAGTCGTATTTCCTGCAATCAAGTTTGGTGCGGTTTACCTTGAGTTTGTATCTATTGTGTGCTCTTGTATTGTTATGGTTGAAGCTGAAGTATTCATTAACAGGTAGGACATTGCAATATATAATTTTATATGCTATACTTAGATTGGACCGAAGGCAGTGTAGTTCTAGGTTTTCTAGGTCTAGAGTTTCAAGTCTGGTGGCATAAGGTATTCTGCAACGAGTAGAGGAGTGGAGAACTCTTCTTGTGAAATATTTCTGGACTTTCTCAACTGTATTAATATCAGATACGTAATGCGGGTTCCAGACTGATGAGCTGTATTCCAGTATTGGTCTAGCAAATGTTTTGTATGATCTGGTTAGTAGTGTGATATTACCAGAGAAAAAGCTATGCAGGATTAGGTTAACAACTCTTAATGCCTTTTTGGCTATGTAGTTACAGTGGGCTCTAGCACTTAGATCATTAGAGATGAGTACTCCAAGGTCCTTGACAGAGTTTGGATCATCAACAAGGTCTTGACTATTCAGCTTGTATTTTATTTTCTGATTTTTTTGCCAATATGTAAGACAGAGCATTTATTTGTTGAGATTTGAAGTTGCCATTTGTTTGACCATTCTGATACATAGTCAAGGTCTTTTTGAAGGATAGCAGTATTGTCCGTGGTGTTGAATAGCTTTACATCATCAGCGAAGAGAACACAGTTGCTCTTAATATGATCACAGAGGTCATTTATGTAGAGTATGAAGAGAGTTGGTCCTAGAACGCTGCTTTGGGGGACACCACTGTTGACAGGTACAGAATTTGGTAGGACGCTCCCAATTTTGACCCTTTGTTGTCTGTTTGACAGGAATGCTTCTATCCAGTTATGCAGGTGTCCAGAGATATCAGAGATTTTAGTTTTAGGAGTAGTTTGTCATATACCACTGAATCAAAGGCTTTACAGAAGTCTATGTAGATTGCGTCTATTGCTTTGCCCTAATCGAGTTGTGTGGTCCATATGTTTTTGCAGTGTAGGAGTTGCAGATTACAGGATAGCTTTTTTCCTGAAACCAAATTGTTTATTAGAGAAACCAAATTGTTTATTAGAGAATAGGTTGTTTGTCTTTAAGTGGAAGATAATGGATTGGTTAATAATTGATTCTATGACTTTACAGGTGATGTAGCATAAAGAGATTGGTCTGTAATTTTCAACTAGGCTGGGGTATCCCTTTTTGAAGATGGGGATGACCATGGCTAGTGACCATAGGTTTGGCAAGGAGCTGGTCCTGAAAGATTTTTCAAAGATTATGCTTAGAGGTTCTACTATGGCAGTGGATAGCTTTTTTAAGAAGTAGGCACATATTCTGTCCGGTCCAATAGATGGAGATGGTTTTAGATTGCATAGTGCTTTTTCAACATTATCTTCTGTAAAATCGATCTGTATTAGATCATTGTAGTTGTTTGTGGTTCGACTAGGAAACACTGGGCATGATCCATTGCTGTTTACAAATACTACATATATAATATATATAATAAATAATAGTTAAAGAACAAAAATAATAATACTTACCTGCATATAAACCATGGAGGTCTCCTTAGCCCCTTCTTATTCATTTTAATTGTACTTTGAAGAATGGTGGGCCAAGACAATGAATAGAAGTCTCTGGAAAAGGTTGCAAATATATGAGAAACTGAGAAAATTATAGGAGGCAAAATAGATCCTGTGCTCCTAAGAATTCACTCTCTCTAAGGAACTGATAAATACTTTTTGCTAGAAGTCTCCATTAAGGTTTAAAGCTTAATTTTGATGTGTATAACTTAGTCTACTTTATTGACTCTAATATTCTGATTGTGATTTAATGTACTTTTTTAAATCTCCAAAAGCTCAAGGTTTGTATGAGCTTTCTATCTTTGGATTCTATGGGTAACAAAGCTTTCTTGATTATTAGCAATTCAATGCTGTCTTAGGTTTTGCTAAGGATCTTCAAATTTTAAACTTTTTCTGTGCATCCCAGGAGAAGGGGGCTTCTCTGAAGATTCTGCTTTAGCAGTTCAATAATTCTATGAGTTTTGTCCCTGAATGTTTTAAAGCTTTACTCCTAAAATGCCAAAAGAATGTTGAATTATCTTTGCATGGTTTTTAATATCCTAGTAGAGCACTAACAGCTTGATCTCCCAAGATACAAGGCCAAGAACTGGAACTACAAAATTTATTGCTGTTATTATTTTGCTGTAAATACTGTAAAGCAGTCGTGAGATCCTTCTCTGTCCCACATATTGGGGATTGGGGGAAAGGATATCAAGTAAAAGGACCCTCCCTCCCTGACAGATTGGTGATGGCAACACAACCTACCCACAAAATGTACCATAGCAGTGGGAGGGAGGGGGATATTCTAGAGGACTTCAGGGAAGGAAATGAAGATTTCAACCTTTCATCCTATGGGTATAATCCTGTGCTACTACAGTATCCTTCCATTTTTATTTTTAAATTAGTGGTATACCTTTAAAGATATGCCATAAGAGACAAAACTCTAGCACTGTTCACATCTTTAGGAGAAAGGAAAGCCTGTTTTCTATTATTTCAGATCGATTTGAATATTGGAATTATATTTAAGCTGAAGCACAACTAAGAATTGGAATCATCTGAACAATTTTTGTATACAATCACTACTTTGATCACTTTTAATCCCTGAAATAGGATAACAGTAGCTATAGTTTTGGAAAATGACAGTTCTGTTTTCCAGACCTTCAATCTATTTAGGTGAGTGTGGAATGCAATATATGGCTTGGATGCTTTGAGAGATGCATATTAAATGTTTGCTGTAGTAGGATATGTCTGTGGCCTGTTCAGGTTTCCTAGATTCCCTGGAGAACTGTTCATCTTCCATTTAGAAAGTGAACGTAGTCTGCAACTTTTAAAAGCATCTTTATCATCCAGTTCTTGTACATGTTCTCTGCAAATGCCATGTGATCAGAGGGGGAAACTGTCACTGTTTCCCAGGCTGATGGCTACATTCATGCTACTGCATACTTGAAAGTACTTTTTTGGAATCAATTGCAAAACTGTTTCATAGTCATACAAAATATTTCTCCTTAGATTAGTATTAAATAACTATTATTTAAATGCAAGACACTGGAAAGAGAGTGGAGTTGCCTTCACTGTAAATGACCTTCCTGTGGATAGAAGTTTCAAAAGTTACATCTGTGCAATTCATTTCTCTATATGTTTTCTATTAAAAACCAGCAGTGTTAAAAAAAACACCTTCCAAACCGCTAATAAAAATAATAATAAAAAGAAATCACAGCATTCATCTAAATCCAATATTAATATATACATTTAAAAACAGTATGTGTTTATAAAAGAAGATGTCCATTTTGTGGGAAGAAAGGGAATGTGTTCCAAATGGTAAACTCGATAGGATTTCTTCCAGTAGAAATTTCTCTTCAACATCTTGTGGCATGAAGAAATTCAACAGATTATTGGCACACTACACAATGAGAATTTTGTTTTCTTATTGCCAAAAAACAGTTTTATATGTCAAATAAATACCTGTCATGTTGCTGTTAAGACAAAGGAATGTATTGGGAGGGAGAAGGTTAGCAACCTATCTTGAAATACCAACTGTCATTACTCACCATCCTTACCTTTTGTCTCCCCCCACCCTGAGTACTAGGCAAACTATACGGTCTGTCACACATATACTGTACATATTATGAAAGCACTTTCCTTGAGAATTCTTATTCCTATCATCCATTTAAAAGTTCTTAGAGAGGAATTGGGGCATGTGAGAGTAGGAAAATGAGTAGCGGCGGGAGGGAAATGTGTGGTGATTACATGATGATTAAAAATGTAAAAGAAAGTTCTGTTTCTCAAAGATTTGCAGAAAAGGATTTCATAGAATCAGGAAGTAGGAAGGGGCTGTTTAATCTTCTAAATTCAACCCCCTGCTCAGTTGCAAGAATCCAAATTACAGTAAAGTCTGAACAGATGAAAACATGCAGTAAAGGGGAATTCATGAATTCACTGAGTAACTGACTTTTGTTTTGTTTTGTTAGGAAGGTTTTTTCCAACATTCAGTTTGAATCTACACTCCTGTCAATTTTACTTTGTGTCCTGACTTCTGGAATAAGAAAAAAGTCCTAATCTCTTAAATTATATTCTTTCAGATATTTGAAGAATGCCTTCATATATTCTTCCATTGTCTTTTCTCACAGTTAAACAGTTCAGTCCCTTCAATTTCCCTTTAAGAGCCTTAGCTTCTAGTCCTTTGATCATGTACATTGATCTTTTGTGAATCTTTTCCAATTTCTCTATATATCATTTTAAAAGTATAGTTCCAAGAACCAGAAAAGATAGAATCTGATCAGTGCAGAATAAAATAGAACAAATACTCCTCGTTTGGAAATTATACTTCTATTAATGTAAGCTGAAATTGCATTTGTTTGTTTTATAGTCATTTCACACTGTTGGATTGTAACTCAGTTTGCAAGCTACTCTTCTAAAATATTTTTAAAGTACCTAGACGTGTATCCCTATATCTGTATAGTAATTGCTTTGAGTTTTATCTTCTGGAGTAAAAATTATCCGATCCAGTTTTGAATACTATGCAAATTTGATAAGCATTCTATCCACTTCTTATCCAAATTATTTATGCTGCTCTGTGATCATAATAAAGATCTGACTGATCAATTGACTGAATTCCAAATCATTAAATGAAAATGTGAAATGTAGAGGTAGAGCATGACACAAGAGAAGGTCCCATATAAGAAATAGGTGAACACCTAGAGGCATGGTCAGGTAAGGCTGATACCTTAGTTAGACTTTAAGCTGTGAGCAGCAACAACTTAAATTGTGCCTAGTAGATAAAAGGGAACCAGTAAAGACCTTTTTGTACAAATATTGTATGACCCTTGTATTTTCTGCTGTCATGTTTTGCACCAACTGCAATTTTTGGACATTTTTTAGGGCAGTCCCAGGTTAAATGAAATGCAATAGTAAAGCCTCGATATAAGCAAAGCATGGAGAAAGCCTAACTCTTATTTAAAAGCACTGAAACATGATATGTATGAGATATCCAAGCTATGTTAAATTGTGCAGAACTGAATGTAGTAGTAATACAGAAGCATCAATTTTCAAGCAAATAGGCATGCACTGAATTCATTTTCAGGAATAGTGGAGAAAGCATTTCTTTAGAAAAACAAATGAGAATTGCATGTTGCATGAAACTGAAATGTCAAAAAAGACTGGAGCTGGCAGCATGTAAAATATAAATATATGACAGCAAAGGTACCACTTACTATTTCAAGTTACAAACAATATTAAAAGTGGAAAGTACCAAACAACATGATTCATCTTGACCTTCCTAGGCATAGTTATTTAGGATTATAGTCCATTGTGAATAGGATTTACTTATTAATGGGCATGTAGAAGGTTGGCTTTAATTCAATTCATAAGCAGTGTAAGATATTCTAAACATTTTTAAGAATAGGTTTGATGAATAGGTCTCATATGAAAAGGACTCAGAATAATGTGTGCTCCATTTGAATAACCACCTCTCACAAAAGAGGTGAAGTTGCAAGTCCAAATGGAAAGAGATTCCTTCAGTTATAGGTAGTCCTCAACTTATGACAACAATTGGAACCAGAATTCTGTTGCTAAGCAAGGCGATTGTTAAGCATGCTCAATAGTGAATATCATTATTAAGTGGCAGGCGTGAAAGACCGGGACACATGAAATTCCAATTAAACTGATGTATGTACTCAACTAATGGTTAGCACTATTTTGGTGCCAGATAAGGATTAATAGAGTTCAAGAGGAAGTCCTCAGCTGTTTTTGTTTGCAATTGTTCCTCAAATGTAAAGAAAAAAACTCTGCTTTATTCTTTTCTGAGATCAATTCTGTTATAAACCTGGTGAGAAATTTGACATTTAGCAGCATTTCTGGGTGGGGAAGGATTCATAATGAGTAAAGTGCTAGAAATAAAAAGAATTCAAGGCGCAGTTGGTGGTTTCAAAAATTAAATAATACACTGGTCAAGGAGAATGGCAGCTTTCGTTGTCTGGTGCTCAAGAGGCATTTGGGGCATGAGATGCCAGCACATCACATGAAACTTAAGAGAGCTTAATAGACCACTGGAAATGAGTATCATGCGGCAGGCATCACACAGCAGTCAAGAGATCTATTGTGTAAGCTATCTGCTCAATTTACTTTGCAACATTGGGAATAAGGCAGATGAGGGTAGTCTTTGATTACTGACTGACTTGATGGAGAAAATATCCAGTGAAAATAACAAGTGAAGGTTCAAAATCAGAGGGGTTCTGAGAAAATATTTTTAGTGTTTAATTTAGTGTCTATCAGGTCCCTGTGCCTTGCCTTCTCTCATTCTTTCTTTCTTTCCTTGGGAATGCTTTGCCTACAGCCATATGTTTGTCTGTTTGTGCTCTGTATCTATAAATAGAAGTGACCTGAAACATTATAAAACAGTTGTTAATTCTGATTTTTCTGCTATCAACCTTTATCTACACACTATACAATTTATTTCAGTTGAAAATATAATCATGTCCTGGATTTAAAGAAATGATCCTAAATAGTGGCATACGCTGATAAGTACATGAAATTTTTCAGAAGCATCTAATCACACCTTATCTGGGATTGTTTTCTTCCACAGCTAATAAGGCTCCTTATTGTCCCTAAACTACAACATGAGTTAGACTTCTTTTAGTTTTATTAGTAAGACTTTAGTATGGAAGTGATTCAAAAGAAAAAGTATACGGATGTTTTTAATGGTTGCTCCATGATTAGAGGTTGTCTAATGCAGTATTTCTCAACCTTGGCCTGTTTAAGACGTGTGACTTCCAGCATGTTTTAAAATCTTTTAAAAGTATTGATATCACTTTAAAAATGTGCATCATCATTACCATAACAGTTTATTTTAAAATATTTTAAATAAAAACAATAAAGGAATTATAAATACTGTTGGTTATGGTAAACTGTTCTATAAACTGCCATACACCATTTCTGAGGTGACCCTTATTCAAGATAGTCATTATTGAGCATAAACATTACGTGGGATAGGCCAAATTGTCTGCAGACCACCTATTTTTGTTCATTTTGCCTTTCAGTCTTAGGTCCTTAATAGGTCAAATATCAGCACAAATATGTTTAATATCCACAGCAGGGGTGTCAGACTGGTGGCCCATGGGTGGGATGCGTCACACATAGGCCACGTCCATCCCAGCTCCGCGAAAGGGAAAATCGTCGCAAAACATTGCTTGATGGCAACATGATGCGGCGAGTTTGACACCTTTGATCTAAAGGAATTTCTGGTTTTTTTCCCTGTGGGAAGTTACACTCTGTGAAATTAATTGTCATAGGAACTAAAGCTCCTAAATACAATTTAGGAGAAGGCTTAAATATGCTTGTTACAGTTTTAGTACTTTCCATTTTGTTTTTAAAGCTGTTTTACATTTTAAAATGTAAAATATTTTAAATGTACAGCTATTAGAATGCATTATTTAGAAAAATTATGTGGCTACTCATCTTGAATGCATAGCTCTGGGTGGTTCACAAGAACCACAAAGATTTTAAAAAGCTCATAAAGTGTAAGCCTAATATACTGCCAATACAACTATGCGTATGTTGTATGTTATTGATATATTCCTGGAGGACACCTTGACCTATCAGAATGGACAGTATGTAATTTTTAAATAAAAAAGTAAAACGATGAATTTGCACATAAATAAATAAATAAATAAATAAATAAATGTCTGATTAAAGTAGATGTAGGTAATTGAGGATTGATACTAATAATTGATGATTATTACTTTTGAACAAATTAGATTCCACTGGGAAAGAAAAAATAAGGAAACCATCATGCAGTTTTAACCAAGTACGATATGTTAGTTTTCAAATGGGAAATATTTGCAGTTTTTGATTAATATATTTCCAGTCCACATGAACAGGATATTTGTAAAATAAGCAGGCTTTCAAAACTTGTTGTCCTTCAGATGTGCTGTTTGGTAGGTCTGTCTGCAAGGTTAAATTCTGCAATTGAATGCAGAGGTCTGAATGGAATTATTTTACAGTGTGTCTGTGGTGATTCTCAGTCATCCAGGTCATGGTTCTTGAAAAGGCACCTTTGGAATATCTTACAGTGTATTTTGGAAATATGTTTTTCCCTTCCTAATGATCTCTGGTTTTCTTTTGCTATATCAGTATGTTTACCAAAGGATTTATACAGACTTGTGTTTAGAGCATGAAAAACTATTGTGATAGAGTAGAGGATGAGGAAATCAGCAAGTGGTAGGGAATGGAATTCCCTAAATCATTCAGAAGAATAAATTTGAAGATTTCTACCTTTAGCTGGTTCTTATTTTATGATTATCTCGATGTTATGTAAATACTATGTAGCTGTAATAAATGCATTAGGAAAAACAGGGAAAAGATAAAGAAGTCTGAACAAATCAGTTAATGAATGGACAATGAAACAAAGGTATAATTGAACAAGTAAATGAAAAATTGAGAATGCTAATGATTGAATATTATTTCTGAATGTTATTGATGTATTTTTCTTGATTTGAAAAAGATAAGGAATTAAAAATGATATACATATGCAGTATTCTAAGTGTAGTCTTTATAAAGTCTTAGTAAGACTGTACTTAGAACACTGCATCCAGTTTTGGTCACCAACTTGTAAAAAAGATGTTGAGGCTCTGGAAAGAATGCAGAAAAGAGCAACAAAGATTATTAGGGGGCTGGAGGATTTGTCTAGTCCAGTGAAAAGAAGGACTAGGGGTGACATGATAGCAGTGTTCTAATATTTGAGAGGCTACTACAAAGTAGAAGGGATGGACCTATATCTTCCAAAGAACCAGAAGGCAAGACAAGAAGTAATGGATGGGAACTAATACAGGAGATAAGCAACCTAGAACTAAGAAGAAGCAATTAAGTAGTGAAACAACTTGTCCTCAGGAGTTATGGATGCTTTATCACTGGAAGCTTTCAAGAAGAGACTGAACAGCCACTTGTCTGAAATGCCATAGGGACTCCTGTTTGAACAGGGGGTTGGTCTAGAAGACCTTCAAGGTCCTTTCCAATTCTCTTATTCTGTTATATGAAAGCCTAAGTGTATGGATGGGTTGCGATGATATAAATCACTAGATCTGGAGTTCTATGGCTGCTTCCTGATATATCTTTCAGCCAAATATTTAGCCTGAAATTGAGAAAAAAGAACACAGCATGAAGATACCTGAGGAACTAGCCAAGTTGAAGACCTACTTAGCTTTTAGCTACATACTGAATTCTCCTTTCATTGATATGAATGGCTATATTGCCTGAAACAACAATTACAACAAGAACGGGTATACTGTTGGAAGACACAAAGGGCCAGGTTGGGGACAGATTATCTTGCTATGGTAAGGCTCTGTTGATCTGGTTGTGAAGCGTCAACACCAACTTGATGATCCATAACCAGCCTGCCACATGTGAATTTTGTATTTGTATAATTAATTCTTTAACTTTTTTCTCACTTTTCTATATCCCAGCTTTTTTCCATCGTTGTGTTTGGCTGTATTGTGAATGAAGGCTATATCAACCAACCCAACACACCAGAACAGTTCTGCATCTACAATCGCAACCAGAATGCCTGCAACTATGGTATCACGGTGGGAGTCCTTGCGTTCCTCACCTGCCTTCTTTACTTAGCCCTAGATGTCTACTTCCCACAGATTAGCAGTGTCAAGGATCGCAAGAAAGCTGTGCTTTCAGACATTGGAGTATCTGGTGAGTTTCTGGTGAATGTATATGGGTTTCTATAGGGACAGTGCGTGTGCCTGTTGGTGAATATGGATCCAGCCTCACATTTGGACACATGATTTAAATGGCTTTTTATTAATCAGAGTTGTATTGCTTTGGAATCTGCTTTATTAAATAAAATGATCACCGATTCAAATTAAAAGCACTTTTTTTGGTTCTCTTGCATCATTTTGCTTACCCTTTCTCCTGTTTATCTGACTTCTTAATTTCACCAGTTTTACCCTTTTTAGTTTATAAATTAACACATTTTAATTAATTAACTGTGAATAGAAGGTGTTGCCTTTGCTGTAATGGAGGATGACTGTCATGCAGAGTATCCTTTGTCTATGGAGAATCTCTATGCAAATGAGGACTCTGGAAAATGAGGGACCTCTATTGATGGAGTCAAGTGGCTGCTTTTCCTTAACATCATTCAGAAATGCACAAATAAAAGTAACCAGAAGGACCACTTCGTAAAACAGAAAAATTATTCCAAGAAATACCCCGTTGAAGAGAGAGCTGTTGGATATAATGGAGAAAGGGAACACCCACTTCCAGAAACTTTATGTATAATATTGTGATACCATTTGCTAGCTTTACAATTAATCAGCCTTTCTAATTATTGATTAACTTTCCACCAAATATTAATACTTAAAGCAAGCTAATTCCAAATTAAACTAAAAAATGCCTTTTGTTTTGGCTCTAAAGGATACAGTAAGGCTCAAAACCTTCTCTACTTCTTATGAAACTGAAGACCAAATTAAAAGGAATTGGGGCTGGCTTATGCAGGCTGTAATCGGCTTAGGAGAGTGATCTATCCATACAGAGAATACTCTGCAAGAGCACCAGCCAGGAGCTTTGAACCAGCAGCATTCATGGGTGGATGGGTTTTAAAATGGGCAAGATAATAAATACAGAATCTAAGACCCAACATGGAGATACTGCTGTGCTGAACTATTAGAAATGTTTTTTAAAAGCCTTCTTGATTTAAACTTTCCTTTAATTGGTCTCATTGTTCTACTAAGCTATTTCAAGTGTGATTCCAAAGCAAATTGATATATAAACCTTAAAGCAATCACAGCTTATTTAAGTCACATGGATTTCAGTGAATTTCTACACTTGAATTACTCATCTTTCTTAAAAACATATTTTTTCCTGAGATGCTGATTTGTTCCTTTAGTTCTTCCAAGCATCATAATTTGCTAGTAATTGTCTCCAATTTCTGGTATGCTTGGGCATAGTGGGCACACTAGGGGTCTGCTCAATTAAATGTTGTTATCTCGTGGGACCAAAGGGGTGTGGAGCAACATTCCTCCAGAGACACATAATCCCCAGCACTTCAAGCCACTTGGAAGCCTGTTAAAACCTGGCCCTTTTCCCAGGCCTGAAGTTAGGATGTTTGTGAAGCCCCAAATGTTTTTTAGTAGTGTTATTTATGTGATTTTGTCTGGGCAGCTTAATGAAACATTAACTTTCATTCATTTTTAAATCTTAAAGTTACCTAGAATTTTTTGGAATCAGAGAGCCTAAAATCCAATAAATAAATCTGACAAAACAACAGCTGTCCAGTGCCTGTTTCCAAGATTATCAGTCAAACCAGCCTCCACATTATCTGAAGAGACGCGGCTGGTGGAGGTCATACAAGGGTTATTCAGTGAATTATTTTTCACAATTGTGGCATTTAAATGTTATTTTTATAGTTGAGAAGTGATTCCATAGTAATTCTCCCTTCAAGGAAGCCTTCCTTGAAAATTTTAGAGCTAATGCAGTCTAATATAATATTGTATGACCTCCACCAGCCGCGTCTCTTCAGATAATGTGGAGGCTAGTTTGACTGAGAATCTTGGAAACAGGCACCCTGGCACATTTGAAAAAAATGCCCTTGTGCTTTCAGGGAAAATGAAGCATATTGCTATACAGAGCATTCTCTTCCATTACGTGCAATTGTTTTTGTTGCTAATCCTTAGAGGAAGTCATCTTTTCATCCTTAAGGTGGCTTTTTTTCCTCTCCTTCCACTCAATCATGGAGATTGCCTGCACAAGTCCCTGCAGTTTTATTGACAGAGTTTTTCAGAAGCGATTTTTCATTGCCTCCTTCCTAGGGCTGAAAAAAATGACTAGTTCAAGGTCACCAAGGTAGCTTTGTGCCTAAAGCGAGATTAGAACTCACAATCTCCTCCTTTCTAGACTGATGTTTTAACCATTACACCAAATGGCTCAGTTAGATGGTACGATTTGATTATAAATCCATTAAGGTATAATATTTAGATGCATCTGTTAATGATGTCAGGATAGAAAAGAACAGCCAAGGAGAGATATTTGCTTAATGCCTACTCATTTTTGTTTTTTTCTTTTGCTTTGTTTTGCCTATGTTAGAAAATTCTACAGCAGACCTAGCTAGCTTACTGGCATGGAAATGCTACATAAATAATGGAAGAAAGGAAATACATTTTGGAGTTATTACTCCAGTTCTCTTTGCCATGATTACTTAAAAGCAAAATTTAGTAATTAAAAAAAAACCGTGTTTCTTTTTTTTAATAAAAGTTTTCTTTATTTTAAGACATACAACAAAACATAAAAACATAAAAACCATCTTCAATTTTACAGTGTGTCAGTTGGTTACAAATCTTTTGTGTTATCCTTTCATAGTCATCACTCACAATTTATAAAAAGATTCTCATGTTGTCAATATTCTTATATATTTATCAATTATTATTTATACAGGACTAAACTATTTATTTCATCAATTATACGAGATAGACATTTGAAATTAGAGATCAAGAAGAAACAATTGTATAAGATATGGGATTTGTTTTATCAATGGTTGGATAAAAAGACTTGGTAATGTAATAGAATATATAATTTTGTAATAGAAATCTAATAGATTAATATAAAATATAATATAGACATATATAACCATTGGATGAAAGTATAATATAAATTTTATAATAAAATTGAGAATAAAAACCCTGTGTTTCAAAGCAATCAGAGTGGGTATAAGTCTTAGTTCTACTTTGACTCAGAATGAGGCCAAAATCACATTGTTCTCTCCCACCCTCACTTCCATCTAAAACTGCAGGAATAATAACTCTGCCTGCCACACAGAACCATTTACAGAGATTCCTTTTGATTATTTAGACTGTTGAGACCTTCAACAATCCAGCCCTTCCTTCAAGACAGGTCTCTTTCTACTTCTGTCCTCCTTCTCAGCAGAGCCTGTGTTCCATTGTATGGTTTAGTTCTGCAGAACTGCTACAATTCAAGAATAAGTGAGCCAGTGACTCCACTGTGGTGAGGCCAGGAGATACCATTTGTACAGTGGAAATGAACTTACTCTTGATGACTAAGCCTTGCCATTCCACAGCATGTTCTTATTTTTAGGGCAGGACTGAGTGTTAACCCAAGAAACTTGATTTGCTGGGTAAATGAATATATATATCCTCTCCCTTCTTCCTCCTTTTCCTAAAAGTCCTTCTGCGATACAGCTACGTTCCTTACTAGTTGAAAAAAAGATGCTATTGCTGCTGGCTTGCAAAGCATGAAAGAGGAGAAAGAGTACCAGGATAGGAAAGTGTGTGTAGAACTTGTCAATTGTAACCACAATTTTCTTTGCTAACCAACATGGTTGTTAAGTGAGCACCATCCAACGTTACAATCTTTTTTGCCATGTTTGTTAAGCGACTCACATGATCAATCCAACTTCCCTACTGACTTGTTGGAAGCCAGCCAGGAAGGATGCAAATGGCAACCACATGACCCTGGGATGCTGCAACACTCATAAATGTTCCACCCTATGGAACCAGCTGCCCCTGGAGCTTTGGATGGCTCCCGACCTCCGGTCCTTCCGGCAAGGCCTGAAAACATGGTTGTTCCAACTCGCCGACCTGGACTGAGGAAGGGGATGGGGGTTTTAATTGAATAGTGCTATTTTAATTCAGATTATTGGGTTTCATGTTTAATCTCTTTTTAAATTGTATAGTATTTATATTTATATTGTTTTTATGATTGTACGTTGCCCCAAGTCCTTCGGGAGATGGCACGGCATAGAAATCCAAATAATAATAATAATAATAATAATAATAATAATAATAATAATAGATACATGCTAATTGCCAAGCACCCAAATTTTGATCCTGTGATTATAGGAATTCTGCAATGCTTTTAAGGGCAAGGATTGGTCACAAGTCACTTTTTACACTGCCATTACAATTTCATATGGTTGCTACATGAATGGTTGTAAATCAAGAACTACCTGTATGGAGAGCAACAAGAGGACTTATGATGATAGTTTCACAGTTGGAACTGCATCTGAGTGCAGATTCTGACCAAATGAAAGATGCTATAATGACAGATCCCATATTTGTCAGGGACAGGTAGCAGAGAAAAGAGCCTTTAAACCACTAATTCTCTTCTTTAAATTCTTTCCGTCTCTCTAACTTGGGAAATGTAAGGCTTGGGAATAATATGTTTGGATTTAACTTGCCATTCCATGCTATAAAGCAGGGGCCTCCAACCTTGGCCACTTTAAGACTTGTGGACTTCAACTCCCAGCAAAGCTGGCTGAGGAATTCTGGGAGTTGAAGTCCACAAGTCTTAAAGCGGCCAAGGTTGGAGGCCCTTGCTATAAAGAACTGGAATTTATTTATCCAATTTGCAAATCACTTTGAGATGTTATAGGGAAAATTTTCTGAACGCATGTGAGAATTAAAATTCATGGGTATGTATTCTTTCATCTTTCTCTCTTGTTTTGATGGTGATCTCTTACAGGCTTTTGGGCATTTCTCTGGTTTGTTGGTTTTTGTTTCTTGGCTGACCAATGGCGTGTTTCAAAGGAAGAGGACAGTCCACTAAATGAAGGATCAGATGCAGCCCGAGCAGCCATTGCCTTCTCTTTTTTCTCCATCTTCACCTGGGTAAGTTATGCAGGCTTGGCCATTGTGTAGTAATGAGGAATGTCATTTATAAGCATCTTAGGGCCCCAGTTTCCATTTGTATAAGGTAGAGCTCCTCTGTGGCAGTCTGTAACTGTAGAAAACTTAATCTGGCCTTTACAGCTCTGTACCTCAATGAATTGGAGGAGGCCTTTAAGGCATCTAATCCAACTTGTTTTTCAAATTAAGCTTTGTAATGCAAAATGGTTCCACTACCACTTTCTCCAACCTGATGCTCTCCACATAAGCTGGACTTCCTTTCATGGCTTTAATTGCCATTTTCAAAACATTTTATAGGTTCTCACTGGCGACTTAAGAAAGGAATGCTTACTTCATTTGACACTGGCATCTTTTTAAAAAGAAAGTCACCAAATTTGATGATAACAGTACCAAATTTGTTGACTTAACACTACATTTTTTTCCTCTATAAATATGAGAAGCAATGCAGAAATTTTAGATAAATAAAATAATTGCTGGAATAGTTAGAAATAATAACTAAAGCAAACTAGACTTGCCATTTCTACAGTGGGAATGCGAATACATCATATTTTGTCCATCTGTAAATATTCATTTAATGTATTTAAATTTAAAATTACCCACAGTTTGACTGGTGGATTAAAAAAAAATATTCTGCCTCTGATAATGGAAGGAACAAAAATTGCAGAGTGGATTACAATTGACACTGATTACTGGCCTGACACACACTTATATAAGGAGCCTCTGTAGCGCAGTGGTTAGAGTGTAGTACTGCAAGCTACTTCTGCTGCAGCCAGCTGCCTGCAATTTGGCAGTTCAAATCCCACCATCCTCAAGGTTGACTCAGCCTTCCATCCTTCTGAGGTGGGTAAAATGAGGACCCAGATTGTTGGGGGCAATATAATGTAAACCACTAAGAGAGGGCTGTAAAGCACTATAAAGCGGTGTATAAGTCTAAGTACTATTGCTATATTACATTTTAGAGATATATTATCATACGCCCTATTTGCTTTATATATTGTCACATGGTGAGAATTTGGGAGAGCTGCAAGAGAGCTATTACCATATTTTAGTTAGAAACAAAGCTTCAGGAGTTCTTCAGCATTTTAAGAAACCCTTTCCCTTTCCCCCTGGGTTTTGGTATTTGTTTTCTTCCAGATGCTGTTTAAAGGTTAGACTGCCGCTCCTAAATGAGGGGCCATGGCTTTTCTTCCCAGCCTTTTGGAGGGATGTTGGAGGTTGCCTAGTAATTCTGTCATATAATTTCCATCAAAACGTTTTTGTGGAGATGAGGGTGGGAATGGAAAGACTGGGAGAAGCAAACTGCCCCCTTCCCCCTCACTAATCTTCCCAAGCATTCTGAAATTCTGCCATTTAAATCTGACGACGTTGTTGGCAAATCTCAATGGTTTTATCTGGGGATGCTGTCCTGGAGGGCTGAGGTTACCCCACCCAGTGCTGCTTATTGCTTTTATTACTAGCAGCACTGATAGAAGAGAATATTCGTAGCTCAGGGGTTGAACTGTGGGGTCCTTGATGCTCTCTGAGCTTGGTGGCTCAGAGTACCACCAAGCACAGAGAGCACCAAGGACCCCATAATTACAGCTTTTAATCTTGGGATGGATTGAGTCCTTTTCTGGTCCAAGCAGAAAAAAAAACTGCTATCTACAGGAAAAATTTGCTGTCACATGAAGTCCTTCATTATAAACACCGCCACTCTAGATTTCTCTTCTGCTAAATGGAAGTTAGTCATCCAGCTATTTTTCCCATGTTATCTTTAATTTCAATAAGGCCTTGGATTCTAATGCCCTTTGTCCATCCTATTCTTTTCCTACAGAGCTTCCTGACTTTTCTGGCCTTTCGCAGACTTGGAGAAATTACTTTTCAGGAAGAATACAACACACTGTTTCCTAATTCTTCACCAGTTCTCCCCTAAACTTGGGTGCATAAAACTGACATATCAGAGAGAAAATGTTTAGAGCAAATATTTCTGATGCTTAAAGTGCAAGGAAGGAAGAAAACAGGATAAAATAGGGCAGGTCCAGCAAATAAAACAACATGTTTTGGGGAAGAAGGAAAATTCTAGAAACATTGAGGTACTTAAGGAAATATTTGAGGTTGCCTTCTTTTGAAGCCTCAAATAGTTGGAAGTAGAATACGTCCTATTCAATTTCTTTTCTTTTGCTTATTTTTCTACCCTCAGTTCTAGATAACACCATTGTGCCTTTTTGGTTGACTTGGTTAACAATTTTAACACTAATGACAAAATGTATTTTCTATTCCTGCTCACCCTCATATTGCTACAACTTGCTCTTCTATTGCATAACCTACATGTTAATGGTATCAGAAGGCAGTTTAGAAACTGCGACAGCTTCCCACACTCTTTCTTCAGCATTGTTACTAAAGACTGTTTCACAAAGAGATTTATGATGGGGCTGGACCTCTTATAACCACTATTTTGATTAATCTTGAAAATATGGTTTGCCTTTATTCCTACCTGTCAGCTTCCATAGTTCCAGAACTAATAAAGGTGGAGTTACATGGGTATAAGATGTCCCAGGAAAGTTAGTGTTGTTTCAGACTCTACCTCCCCAGCTCAGACAGCATTGAAAAGCTTGGCTGCACAGCCTTGTGTGATCCTTCTGTAATCTGTTTCCGGTATATGAATATGAAAAATTGAATATGAAAGAGGTCCGACTAATGCCTTCCACATACTTGACCTGGACTTGTTGGGTTTGGATATGCTTTTTAAAAAAGCACTCCAGAACTATATCTTCTACTGTAGCTTTATTTTCACCAGTCTTTTATCCAAGTAAAGAAGCCATAGGATCTCTCCTAAAAAGGTATTCTTCCTTGCTTACTCTGCAGTTTCTTTCTTGAACTCGCTTGTCTTGGTGAGCTGTACCAGATCATCTGATCTTTAGAATGTATTTGCATTTAATTAAGTAATTGCAACATGTCTCTTTCCCTAATTAATGTCTTATGCGCTAACCATTATTAACACAGCTTCTATTTGTTTCTTCCTGGTATGTTTCTCTCTCTCTCTCTCTCTCTTTTTTGTTTTCCATCCCATTTTCCAAAATCTCCTCCGTGCCGCCATATCCTCCCTTAAAGGTGGGCCAGTCTTTTCTGGCATTCCAGCGATACCAACTTGGAGCAGATTCAGCACTCTTCTCCCAGGACTACACAGATCCAAGCCAGGAGGCCGGCATGCCTTATGCACCCTACACAAATGAGGATGCCACAGATAGCATGGCGACCTACCAGCAGCCCCCTTCCGCAGATGCTTTTGATGCTGGGACACAGGGGTACCAAACGCAAGACTACTGAAAGCTGTTGGAGACCTCCTATTTCCCCTTCCCCCTGCCCACTCTCTTCTGCCACTGAGAAGTCAGCGTGCAAAACAGATCAGAGCAACAGGTGACTCTTGGCCAGTTCTGGCCTTCTAGGTTCTCTCTCTCTCTTTTTTTATTTCTTCTTTACAGAAAACACCTCCTCCTTCAGAATTCTCCATCATAACTAGATTGCTCATTGCAAAACATTTTATTGTTGTGTTGCAGTGATAGATTCTTTGTATGGGAAGCTCAAGCTGTCTTTCAGAGGGAAAAAATTCTCAGGATGCCTTTGGTAGAAAGTATAAGCCCTGGGATGTGGATGAATACTAGTTAAGATGCCAGTGCATAAATGTAACTGCTGAGAAATGAGAATAAGAACTGGACAAATGAGTAGAGCATCCTATAAATGAATAGTGAAAGTGGCAAACAAAGGTGAATATACATAGCAGCAAGGAAATATATTGAGATGGCAAGCAGAAAAGCATCTCAAGTAGAGAATGAAATCATAAGAGTGTTGGATGTGGAATCTACAATAAACCAGGTTGGATTTGATAATGGGAAGCTTTAAAAATATCCTGGATTTTCATGAAATACTAAAATGTTTTGTTTTGTGCACTCTTTTTTTTAATTTTCATTTTATCTGCTTTAGGTTGATAATATGTGGTTTCCTTCACAAACTGTTCCAATGTTTGATCACTTGTGATTGGCTTTTTGGAGAATTGAGAAGTATTACATGATTCTCTGATCAAGTTCAAAATGCAAAATGTTAAATACAGGCTGAAAAATAAGACACAGATTGGTTACATTTGTTTCTGAATAGAGACAGCTCTTTACAACAGACTCACATCAGTTCATTCTACTGTAGGCTAAACCAAATCTGATGAACTGACTTTGTTTAGTTGACAAAACAACATATGAGAAGAGGCCCAGTCACAATCCACAAAATGTAAAGTAATTAAATGACTGATAATTTCATTCAATTATTTTTTTTCTCCAGAAATGGAGAAAGTGTGCAAATTGTGAGTTGTCAAGGAATGATATAGCATTCTAAATCCAGGATAATGGCCATGAAATCTCCTTCAAATACAGACTCATAGTTAATAGATTGTCATCAGGATTATTTTGTGCAAATCACAATTCAGTTGGAAAAACAATGAGTGCTAATAATGGTCTGGAAAATCCTATGACAACACAACCATATTGAGATGTAATTGAAGTACCATTGAACAAAATTACCTGTGTCAGTGGAAATCCTCTTTTCCAGGTTTTTTTTAAAAATAAAGCTGATTTCCAGTTGGAGAAATGCCACTGTTGATAAAATTACAGTGAGTAGATGAACTCTAATGAGGAATGGACATACAAATAAGCAAAAATAACTCTGCATAAGACAATACTTCTGCCCAGAACGTTATATGGAACACAGTGTTGAGGATGTCAGGAGAAACATAAAAGTAACTTCAATGCAATGGAAATGAATTACTTAAGAAGTATATGATATAAAGAATGAACAGGTAGAAAATGAATATAGACTGAATATAAAAATGAGTCACCAGTATTGTACAAAAGAAGTATATTGAAATGGTTTGGTCCTATAAAAAGAATGTATGAAGATTGATTTGCAGGCTAAGTACATGAAGTGTGTTGAGAGGAAGGAAGGACCAAGAAAGTCATGTGGAACGAAACTCAAATTCTCCTAAGGAGAGAAGTTTTTTTTTCTTATCTCATGCCTTAACTTTCTTCAGTATACTATTTCTTGCTTTTTTACTGCACTGTTCATTATGTTGATTAACCCAAAACGGAATAGTGTGATGGATACATATTATATGTATACTATTCATACATTCATGATTCAAGCAATTAATAGGCTAAATAAGAAGCAAGTGATACAAGTCTAATCAGACAAAGGATTATTCAGAAGTAAACTCCATCTCGTTCAATGGGACTTGCTCTGGGGAACTGTGTCTAGAAGTTTAAAAATATTTATTCATGAATTTCTAAAGAAAAGTGCTCGGACCAAATGTTGTCTGGAAACCATATTCATTGTATCAAATGATAATGTCTTACAAGAAAATATTAACATTTTGTATAGAGTGTAACAAAACAGAAGTCTTCTATCTTTTAAGCTCGTGTACAGTTGTCAGAGCTAAGAAAATACCATTAAGTTATATACCAAGAACATTTGTAAAAAGACTCATCTACTCTTAATGGTATGTTACCCAAAGTAACTCCAAAAGTTATTGGTTTGCAAGTTGCTAGTACAAATATCTGCCTGTCTCTCCTTAACCATCTCTTCATTCAGCAAGCTTTTACTGGCCATTTCTCCTCTAAAGGAAACCATAGAGTTATTTTCATTTAAGAGGTTTGCTTTAAGAATACAAATTTCACAACATTTAGTGGAATAAGCCTTTTGCTAAGCAATATAAAACACTAAGCCAAAAGTGCAAATGCAGTATTCAGACTCAATACTTAGCTAATTTCCAAAATCATATTTTCTTAATTGTATGTCAGGGAACCAAAGATGGATCTTTGTCATGATGGCTGTGAATGATAGGAGCTGTAGTTCAGATTATGCTCCCACATTGCCCTTATTCTGATATACCTACAGATAACCTTCCCAATATCACAGCAGTACATCATCAGGGCGCTCTATAAAATAAGGCAATGCAGCATTTGAAATGCCATTTGACTATGGGCATCCACAAAGGGGTTGTATTAAAATCTACAAGATAGCAGACACATATTGCAATTTTTTTATATGGAAAATCAGTGGGCATACAACAGTGTAGGATCTGGATCCCAACATTACACTTGCCTTCCTGCATATATTAACCTCTTTCCCGAGTGGATATTGCGGGTTTTGACCTCTGCTTTTATTAAATCAAGCTAGTATAAATAGACAGTTCTTGCACAAAGAGGAATAAATCTCCATATAATTAGTTCAGGCTTTGAAAGCAGAGAGCAATGAAATGAAAAGAAACACATACTGTGATTTTTGGTCTTCCCCTCGTGTGTGGCTTGTATGATGGTTTTTGTATGTAGAGTGACTTCAGTATATTTTCTATTGTCTATTTTTCTCTGGAAATACCCTGTGAAATAGGCGTGGCTACTAGGCAGCATTAAGAGGATGTGATCATCTGTAGCAGGGGTCTCCAATCTTGGCAACTTTAAGACTTGTGGACTTCAACTCCCAGAGTTCCTCAGCCAGCTGGCTGAGGAACTCTGGGAGTTGAAGTCCACAAGTCTTAAAGTTGTCAAGGGTAGAGACCCCTGATCTGTAGCACTGAAGCACAAAGAACTTGGTCCTCTTATGGTTCCAGGTGAAAGCAATATTGTATAGACTTGAGAGAGGGGGATTCTCTTTCAAAGCTTCTGTTATTGGAGTAGCCTTATATGTAGGCATATGGGAAAGGGGATGGTAGGGTCCTTAATAAATCAGGCCAGGGATGCTTGATTATAGAATTGGATGGGAGGCTAGAAAATCTAGTGGTATAGTTTTGTGAATGTCACTGGCATGCATTCATGTCAAGTTCACTTAACAAAAACGACAACTGGGGTTTGGCTTGTTGGATAGGCCAAGCTACATTAAACTCTCTATTTACAAATTGAACTCTAAATTCTTGTAGTAATGGACATTACTTCATGCCACTTTTCTTTTCTCATATGGATGTAATTTTCAATCCAAATAGGAGCTTACCTCAGTCATTCAGTATCTATTACAAAGTCTAGCAAAGGACACACCTGACTATGGTGAAAATGTTAGCTTATTTCTGTCATCCTGAAAACCAGGATTGGAGTAAAAGGTATTGAATCTTTCACTTTAAAATAAACATCATACTCTTAGATTTGGGCGTGGCCAATGTCTGTCTTAAATCTTCTTCCTTACAAAAAGTTCAATAATGATTCTCTCTGTGTTCTTTTTTGAAACATTTTCTGTTTCATTCAAAGAGCATCAGATGTCAGTCTGGCTTACTTCCATTTAATTCCATTTAATTGAATGTACCCAAACAGTAACACTGGCTATTACGTAATACAAACATTTTATTTGAACAATAAAAGGGCTTTCTGTCCACCATCACAGGAGATGTTTTGGCTACTCAGAAACTATATTATTTATTTATTTATTTATTTATTTAAATATTTATATGGCAGCCCAATTTGCAAAAATGCAACTCCGGAGAGCCAATAACCATAAAATAAATAGTAATCCTCCCTGACAAAGGCCCAGTAACAAGAACAATTCACACAATTGGGACATAACAACATATGCTTCATCCCCCCAGGAAGAGTTCTCTGTTAGCATTGTGATGATTGCTCTTTGATACACTACTGGAATCTTTGCATTAATTCTGACACAAGACTGCCACTGTTTCATACTGAATTATAAAGCAACTGAATTACCTCAGTGTTTAGTTCAGTTTCCACATAAAGTGTGAGGAATTGATAAATTACACTTATGCACAGAGGTCATGCTCAATGAACTGTCACTTAACTTAGCTTCCTGGAAGATGGCTATGCTGCTTTAGAACCATACATATGCCCTTTACACTAATGTATTCCTTGTGGGGCAATTCTAGTATAATTTGGCTGCTTGACCTAATGTGATGAAACAGCTTGGGAATATAATATTGGCCTGAAACATTGCACTATATTTCTCAAGTATCAGTTGTTATCTTCCTCAGTTTTGAATTGTTCAGAGGGACTATAAACCACATAAATGTTGACAATTAAATTGATCAGCATATAGGGATCTCCTTGTTTAATGATATCTTTGTTTATATCTGCACAACTTATGAGCCACTGCAGAGAGAAAGAAAGATGACCTTGACAGAGATGTGCAAGCTCCATTACCAAAGCAATGAGGGGTGAAGTGTATCTTAAATGTACAGTAAATAGTATTTGGCTCAGGAGTATAAGAAGGAAGAGGTGCAGTACAATCAGAATTGCAAGATTCTGTTATTATAGACAACCACAATAAAAGTAATTTTAGCTTTCCCCTGGAATTGATTTCCTAATCTGGTCTACCTGGTGAGGTTGAAAGCCCCCAAAGTAAATATCCATAATCTAGATGAAGATGATTGCTAGGCAACAGTATAGGTTGTTTACTGAGGGTTTGGTGATTTGCCTTATATTGCTATAGAGCTGTATTTGGCTAATGGTTCATAAAAATTGGCTTTAATTTCTTTTGTGCCCAGCAAATAGGAAAGTACTTGCATATAAAGAAGACCATTATCATTTTGATGTACGATTAAGGAAGAATGGATATCCAGTCCAATTATTTATTATTGAATATTGAAATCAAACTAATGCTTCTCTATTCTTTGTATTTTTCCCTAGTTTTTTTTCAGTAATAATGGACAGTGGTTCTTGATATGTGATGCTGATAGATCTTTGCATGATTTCAAATGCAAAGAGAGATCTTATGATATTAAGCTGGAAGAGAGTAAGAAATCACAGGCCAGTTCATTTTACATCATGCAATACATACAGTTCTGACAATTCTTTGTCCTAGAATCATTGACTCAGAAGTCTATCCTTAATCTATTGCATTACTGCCCGTGTATAGTATATATATTATATATATAAAGATGTATAATATAGAACTTATATACACACATATACACATATGTGGCAGTGAAAGTGGCTTGTTCCCTACAGGATCCCCCAAATGTTCAGTGAATTCTTAGCTCCACTCATTTTATCCTCTTCAGTGTATTTCTTCCAACTAATAGAAGAAACCCTGACCTCTTGGCACCTCTGTTTATGATGTCCTATATGTTTGTGGTTATTTAAAAAAAACAAGTGAAGGTGATAATTACTGGTATCAATAAAATGGTTACATTGAAAATTGTAACAGGAGTGTTCTGAAATTTTCATTCTCTCAAGTTTACATTATTACATTAGTTCAAATGAGTGTGCACAATTTGTGGTCTCAAGGTCATATGCAGCCCCTGGAAATCTTGAAACAGTCCTTTTCAAAAACTGTTCAATCCTTTCAAAAACTGTTACAGAATTGTAATCTTTAAGGTGACA
Organism: Naja naja; assembly: GCA_009733165.1. NCBI lineage: Eukaryota > Metazoa > Chordata > Lepidosauria > Squamata > Elapidae > Naja > Naja naja. Next base: position 23,105,451 of record CM019154.1, on the reverse strand, counting down.
GGCAATCATTTTGGCACCAAAAATCAAATCAAGTTTTAATCATATTTGTTAGATGTATATCACCACCTTTCCTCCAGGAGCTAAAGGTGGCATATACAGTACTCCTTCTTTTTAATTTTTTTCCTGTAAAGTAGATTCGGCTGAAAGTAATGGCTGGCCAAAGTCACACAGTGAGTATTTGGTGAGAAACTGGGTTTGAATCAGTGTGCTAGGTGTCATGTTTCTGAAAATTTAACCAGTGATTCTTGCAAGCTGGTACAAGCCACTTCCAGTGCACCGCTGGCTTGAATCCAGATCTCCCATATCTCAGCTCAACACCTTCATCTCTTTACCTCACTGGCTCTACCATCTGTTTTCCCCAACCTTGTCTGATTTTTGAAGCAGGCCCCAAGGAAAGTGTGGCTCTTGATATGAGAAAAGATGCATACTTTATGTGAATTTTTAAATCTCAGTTTCCAACTTGAAAGCTTTTCAGGGCAGTTCACACAATATTAAAATGTCCTTTGTTTTCTGAGAAAATGGGGCGGGGAAAGAATCAAGAGTACCCATCCACACAGTTCTTGTTTTTTTATGTGGCTTACACCAGCCGGCAAGTGAGAGAAAATGACTTCTCAAGGTAATCTAAAATAAAGGCTCCTCCATTCAACGATCTGGTTGCTTGTCTTCACAAGGCAGTTGTTTCCAGTCATTAGCATGGTGAGCTAATAGTTTATACCTGCACTAGCAAACCTTGACAGCCTATTGTGTGCAGAGGCATTTGGGCACAATCCAGGGGGAAAAGATGTCAAACCTCTGGATTCATTTGATCATCTGATTTTTCCAATGGCTAAGATTTCCGAAAGACATCCTTGCTGGGACATTAATAGAAGTGGCCAGTTCTCGACTTACAATCAGAATTAAGCCCAACATTTCTGTTGCTAAAACATTTTATTTGTTATGTGAGTTTTGCTCCATTTTACAACCTTTTTTTGCCACAGTTGTTAAGTGAATCACTGAAATTGTTAAGTTAGTAACCTGGTTGTTAAGTGAATGTGGCTTTCTTGTGGACTTGTCAAAAGGTTGCCAAAAATGATCACCTGACCCTGGGACACTACAAAAATGATCACCTGACCCTGGGACACTATAACCATCAGCTCTGATCGCCCTGTATGCTCCCACAGGCAGGGCCTCCTTGGGGTACCGTTGACCAGACACTGTCGGCTGGCGGTGCCCAGAGGTAGGGCCTTCTCTGTGGGAGCACCCACCCTGTGGAATCAGCTCCCTTTGGGCCTTCATTTGGCCCATGATCTCCGCTCCTTCTGCCATGACCTGAAGACCTGGCTCTTTCAACAGGCCGGTCTGGACTGAACCAGGGGGGGAGGGATTTGTTTTAGAGTAATTTTAATGAATTTTAATTATTTTATTGTTATTAGGCTTGTAATGTTTAATTGGTTTTTAAAGTAAATTATTGTATTGGGTTTTATACTGTGAGCCGCCCTGAGTCCTTAGGGAGAGAGGGCGGCATACAAGTCTAATAAATTATTATTTTTATTATTATAACTAGGAGTCAGTTGGCAAGCATCTGAATTTTGATCATGTGACCAGGGGAATACTGCAGTGGTCCTAAGTGTGAAAAACAGTGATAATCACTTTTTACAGTGGCTTTGTAATTTCGAATGGTCACTAAACAAACTGTTGTAAGTCGGACTACCTGTACTGTATGGCACTGAATAGTTAGGGTATTGTAATTGCAAGAAGCCTTCTGTTACCAATTTCCAAAGCATTTCAGCACTTATCTCAGGTTCACAGCCAGCTGGTCGATCTACTAACCCTTTCCAGACCATTCAAGAAATAATCCATTTAATTTACAGTTCTGCAAGTTTCATTTTTGGGTCTTTTGGGGACAACCCTAGAAGAGCGGCCATCTTGCAAGTAAAACCTGGCTTGGTAAGGTCTGTCACAGACTCATTCATTTCCCATTTCTCCAGGAACTCATGGGGAACTCCCCTCATTTAATCCTTTTATCCTTACAACAACCTTGGCAGATAGGTCAGGGTGAAAGTGACTGGCCATAAACCAACTAGGACGTTCTATGAAAAGCACCTGGAATCCATCTCTCCAGACTGAGGTAACATGCAATTATCACAAGATAATATTTTGCAGGCTACCGAAATTTCTCAGAGATTATCTAAGATGTGGATTTGCAGACTTAAAAGCCTCCAATTCTGTGAAAATGTACAACGTACAGCAGTTGCTGATCAAATAGTTGGATTCAGTGCAAGGCTTAGAAATATATGATCAATTGCATATAGAAAGCCAGTTGGTGCTGATGTCCGCGGCGCTCCTCCTGCTTTATCTGCAAAATAACAGCACATCCACTATGGTAGCCGAGGACTACATTGACAAATTCACTGCTGCAAATAAACAGCGTATACAGTATTTAAAAAAAAATCCGATAAGCAAGACAAAATGCAGAAGAGCAAAGCCACGAGCCTCAATACTTCCTCCCGTCCTCTCGAGGGCGCTGTCGACCGAGGGAAATCAGATCCAATTCCTCTTCCGATGGCCATCCTGCAGCCCGATCCTACCACTCTTGCCCAACGATGGGTGGGAGGAGGGTATTGCTTCTGCGTAAAGATGGCGGCAGTAAGGAGGAGTCTTCTGCAGAGTGTGAGCGCCTCCGCTTTTTCTTTGGGATCACGGGAGGGCGCGGCGGCGGCGGGGGGAATGGACGGAAGAAAGTACCAGTCCCGGATTTAAGGGAAGAGTCGGGTGGCTGGCGGGCTTCTTGTTCCCCTGCCTTGCCCACACACGGAGGGATGCTGTCCTGCAACAGTAACGGAAGGGATGGGCGTGCAGGCAGAGGTGCACGGTGTGCTCTCTTTCAGCCGTGGACTGAATGGGCATGGGGGGGAGGGGTTTCTCCTTTAAATGACGCAGGCAGCACGCGAGGTAGCATTTTGGGGTGCGTTGGTTTTCTATACGCCAAGATAACTCCTGCGGGAGGCTGGGCTGAAAAGTAGAGGCATTGCAGCCAACACAGCCAAAAGGGGCACCGTTGTGAAAGGCGGATGCGCACCATTCCCGTAAGCTGCAAAATGTAGGGCGTGTAAATAGGCTAGAGATCCTAAATGTCTGTGGAGAGTCTCAGTCATCCAGGTCATGGTTGTCCCAAAGGTGCTTTTTTTGAAGAGGCAACTGGACAAAATCAAAATTGAACAGCCCTCTCTCAACGGGGGGGAGGGGAGATACGACATCATCTCTATCTCCAGTCTACAACAGAGTCCTTTCAACAGTTCCAAGAAGGCACCACACCCATTTGCACCACTCGGGTGACCCTGATGACACAGACCTTAATCAAAAACATGCAAATGACCAGCTGTCTGCAAGGACTATAAATCCTTTCATTCCCCACCATCCAGTCTGAGCTGAAGAAGCTTCATGGATGAGAAGTGAAATGTCTTCCCCCCAAAAAGTCCAGTTGCCACTTGGAGAAAAAGCACCTTTGGGGCTAGATCCTAACTTGTCTCCCAAACTTTTGAATGAAACCAGACATCCTTTATTACCTGCAGTTGTTGGGTGAGAAAGTGCTGTGTTTTCTTCCCTTTTTCCTCTTTTTTCTTCTGGATACAGTTGGTAATAAAACCTGCAAATTAGAAACTAACTGAGTTGGAGCAACTTCATGGTCATAATTTTCACAAATTGTACATAAAAATGAAAAAAAAAACGTTTTCACACTCCAAATCTCCTCAGGAATATATACCTTATTTTATTACTTTATCAGGGAAAGAGATTAAGTGAAATCAAAACATGGTTACTCTCATAAGATGCAGCATATCAGTAAGATACTCCAGTTGCACTACTTATGTACTTGGTGCATTATATTCTACAATCCTATTTTGCATGCGATTGTTGGGATAATTTGCTCAGTATAAAAGTTAAAAGAAAAACATAGGTAGTAAAACAGTTTCTGTTGCTCTTATGATAATAATATAACAAGATATTTCTATTTCTGGCTCTGGCATATACAATATAGTCAAACTCAATTCAGCATTAGTCATGAGTGGTGCCTATCAAGATCTAAAGGAAGAATTTTTCAGATTTCAGTGAGCTTGCAGCTTCCAATCTGCACTATTTGCACTCTTGCCCTTAGATCCATATAAAAAAGGAACTACTTTATAAATACTTATGCAGTGTTTCTAGGGAAGATTATTCCAAATGAGGATGTTACAGTTCTGTGGTGCATAGACAAACATCACCTCTGCAATCCATGTATATACTGGGGGAGAAGAGTTGTGACTTTCTGGAGGATAACTATTTTAAAAATGCAAGAGGAGTGTTATTGTCTGAACTATGCATTGAAAAACAATTAAATGATGATAATTAAAATGTATGCCTCTTACTAGTTTTCTAGGACAAGTTATGTATATTCAGACGGTAGTATAGCATATGCCTACATGGGCATTTAATATCTGGAGTTAAGTTTCAAGGAGCAGGCAGTAAGAGTGATGCAATAGCAGAGACAATATGGTTGAGGTGGCAAGATCTATGTAAGTACGAAGAGGATCTTAAGTATTTTAACTGCTAGCACTGTAATAAGCATTCTGATTAATATATCATTTATTCCATTTGCTTTAATTGAGAAATTTAGTTTTTTCTTGTAAATATTTAGGAGCAGCTTTCAAGCTGGACAGATGACCTGCCGCTATGTCTGCTCTCTGGTGTTGGTTCAGCTTCTAATCGTTCCTACACTACTGATGGAAAGGGCACTGAAATTCATCCCTTAGAGGACAATTGGTTGAAATTCAGGTAAGTAGCACAGATTTGAATGGAACTGTTCAACTGAACAAGGCAGGGGTATCAAACTCAATTTCATTGAGGACTGCATCAGGTTGTTTTTGACTGCTGGGATGGGCGTGGCCAGCTCATCACTTGTGTTGGGGCACCTGTGGTGGCCTGAGCACACTGCCAGTGAAAACAGGCTCCCAAGATCCATTTTTGGTTGCGACAGTCTCCTGCAACCCGCCATCAGCAAAAATGGAGCTCGGGAGGGCCGCTCCATTTTTGCTGGCAGAGGGACTGTGGGCTGGTCCTTTGCTGTTTCCAGGGCAGCCCCACGGGCCAGATCTAAGCACCAGCCCATGGGCCTTGAGTTTGACACCCCTGGAACAAGGGTACAATTTTCTCATTCTTTCATTTGGTTTTCTGTGGCTGTTACTCTGATTACATAAGAAAGAGCACTGCTTACCTATCCTGACTCATTTTGGCAGAAGTGAAAATAATTGCTACCTCTATGGAGTCTTTAATGGTTATGATGGTAACCGAATCACAAACTTTGTGGGAGAGCGGCTTTCTGCAGAACTCCTGTTGGGCCAGCTGAATGCAGAGCAGGATGAGGCAGAGGTGCGCAGAATCCTGTTACAGGTAATAAAACCTTCTCTTTATGTATAATTGTATTGGGATTTGTAAATGAAAAATAAAAGAATAGGAAAGAAAACAATAATATCCAACAAATTATGAAATTGTATTCTTCCAAAACCAGACACAAATCATTTGAATCAATATACCTTGATGTTTTTATAACACCAGCAATCTATTGTCTCTGCTTTCTGATACATATTCTGAGGACTTCAGTAGGCTTGGAATAAAATCTTTTGAAGATTTGATTTCAAATTCAAATTTAAAGAAGTAATATTTAAACATTTAGACCCATTGATAATCTATTATTAAGTATTCAACTCTTTATTCCATAACTTAGAAATATCAGTAAATTCAGTTTTTCAATTTCTGATATGGACCTGGTTTAATTTTAACAACAGACAATATAAAATGAGATTGAGATTTCTCTGAAACAGCTGTCTGATCCATACTGAGAAATAAAAACATGCTATGTTGAATAAATTGCTACTGATATGTGTTAGCAAAGAAAAATGTTATCTGTAGTTATTAAAAATCCTTCAGTTAAATAATTATTCCAAGAACTTCCCATGTTTTTGAACAGAACATCCCACACATTTATATATTTATGAGACTTAGCATCAAAATCCAATATAAGTTCAATGAAGTCCAAACATGTTTTAGTTTCACATAAGCCAGGAAATAAAAAAATGTTTTTGCTATTCAAATATAAAAGTAATTGCCAGGTTCTTAATGTCACTTTCCAATACAGTTGTTAGAGGTTTATACTCGGTTCTCATTTCATAAATGATCGAGTAAATGCCCAATTGTGGAAAAACTGATAAATTAAAATCTTCAAAAAATATTCTTAAATTAGCCAATGAAATTCTTTGGTGGCTGTCTCTAGAAAAAACATGCTTTTCTTTTTTAGCATACATCTTTAAATTAAAACTACACAAAAGTTCAGTATTCTTTTCATGTAATGAAAATCATTATTATACTGTGCTAAGAACTCTAAAATAATAATAGTAGCAATAGAAAGTTTCTTAAAATGCATGTTTTTAAAATAGGGCCAAGTACCATTTAGTAAAGTTACAAAGGCCTTAGTATACATGGGTGCTCCATTTCTATTTCTGGATATGTTAAAAATGCAAAATTAGTTTAAAAACAAATCTATGACAAAATTGGCAAATATTCTAAAGGGTTTGATAAAAAATAATTTGTGGGTTTAGAGTGTCCCAGAAAATAGACATGCTTTTGTGTGATATCAAAAAAAAGGCAGTAGAAGTGCCTTGGACAGACCAAGTGCCTTGGTCATTTAACAATTGACACTTCAGAATTGGCAAGTCCTTTTCTTGTTCGCCTTGTACCTTTTATCAGAAAGCAAACATACTGTCAAAAGTTTAAACTAGAGACTGCAGTTTGAGCAATTAGCCAAAATGCTACAGTGGTGCTTAAAAGTTTGTGAACCCTTTTGAATTTTCAATATCTCTGCATGGATATAACTTCATATGTGATCTATTTTTAACATAAGTCCTAAAACTAGATAAAGACAATCCAATTAAATGAGTTGAAAACATTACACTTGCTTATTTATTTATTGAGGAAAATGACTAGTTTTGAATATCTGAAGCCCACACTCAAACCTTGTAGTTATTTTTTCATACTTCTATTTTCTTTATCTGCCTATTTTATTTATTTATACTGGCAATTAGAAATTTCAGCCTGTTTGTCCAGTGGAAGAAAAAATAAGTGTAGTATGAAACTGTCCTGAGGAGAGTAGTGGGAGGTTCTGGCACAAACCAAGATGTAACATGTATTCCCACAGATGTATTCTCTTTGGTATGAGCATAACAGCATGACCACATTTAGGGAATTCTTAGAAAATGATACAATATTTGACAGAAAGAATCCTGATCATTTCTATATAGCTGGCTATAAATATTTGGGGATCTAATAGGCTGTTTCTATTGATCTATTTCTGGTACTTCCTCAGGCCTTTGATGTGGTAGAAAGAAGTTTCTTGGAGTCCATTGATGATGCATTGGCAGAAAAAGCCAGCCTCCAATCTCAGTTACCAGAGGTAACTCCACATCTTACTAGGCAATTCCAGGAATATTGACTTCACATTTTATTTTTGGAAACCCTAATTGCTTATGTGTTATTTTAGAATGTGGGTAGCTAAGTGCTATGTGAGTAGAAGCTGGAATAATAAAATATAAATACTGTATGCACAAAACTGGACCCCTGTAATCTGTTAAATAATTAAGCAATAATGCAGTTCTTTGAGAGGTAGTTCAGTATAGTGGTTAAAGGTTAGATGATTGTGAGCCTTGGATATGAAGCAAACTGGGTGATCTTGACTCAATCATTCTCTCCCAACCCTAAAAAGGAAGCAGTGGCAAATTGCTTCTAAAATCTTGTCAAGAGAACTGCAAGGACTTGACCGGGCAATCACCAGGAGTCAACACTTAACTCAAAGTCACAAAAAAGTCCTTTAATGTCTTATGTTTATAACTATTAAATTAATTGGAAATTCTGTTTCATGCATAGCATGAGTCTTTTGAGAGGGAAATGTTTTAACAATCCTAACCTAATACAGAGATGTTTAGGCTAAATACAATTGAATGCCTTTGTTGTTTCGTAGCTTGTTTTGATCCTGTCAAATGCTGTTATGTGATTGGTCTTTTTGTATTAAAAATGTGCTAGCGTTTTAGAAGACTAGCACATTTATTATGACATCAACTTTGTGGACTGGAGTGACTTTTGTCAAATGCATAATGTATTTTCCTTACTTGACATATATATGTACATAGGTGAAGAAAAATATAAACAGAGCAATTCTTTTGGTGTATAGAAGATTTCCGAAGTATATTGTTGATAAGCTTAGTTATGGCTTTGTCTTCTAGGGGGTTCTCCATCACCAGCTTCCTCCTCAGTACCAGAAAATTTTGGAGAGGTTGAAGTCTGTAGAAAAGGAAATCTCTGGAGGAGCCATGGCCATTGTGGCAGTGATTCTTAACAACAAACTTTATATCGCTAATGTAGGTGTGTTCCTCTTCTACGCTTTTTGACTTGGCACTTTCTGAGTCCAGCATTAATTGGTGAGAATTGGTTGGTTGGATGACAATATATTTATCCAAGGAAAATGCTTCTTTAACTTCTGAAATGACTACAAAAATAGCTCTGTGAAACAGCTTGGAATTGTACAGTTTCCTAGTAAGAAACAAAAAAGAATTTTGGTCATAGGGTGGTAGTGGTCAGTTACAGTTTCTGGCTTTGCATTGTACATTGTCTCTTTACAGGAACAAACCGTGCACTTTTGTGCAAATCTACCATGGATGGATTGCAAGTGACACAGCTCAATATGGATCACACTACCGAGAATGAAGATGAATTATTCCGCTTTTCACAACTGGGTAAGAAATGTTCTCCTGGCAATTACTAAGAATATCACAACCCACAACAAAATCAAGTCAAATTGATTTTGATCAAATAAAGACTGACTTCATATAATTTGGCAATGTGAGGTGAATATAAGATGAAATAGTTAAAATTAGTATGCTTGACAAAGTGGAAGGAAATAAACCATGGATATGGTACATTGGATTACTTGAACTCTCTTGAAAACTATGAGTTATTATTGGGAACATTAGGTGAACCTTTAAATGCCTAGTAACCCTGAGTCAAATGCAAGTCTTTGATTCTTAACTATTAAAAAATAATCACACAAGCAGTTGGCTGAAGCTATGATGCAGAAATAGGCAAAGCCACCGAGGAAAAAAATTCTAGAAGAATGCTTTAAAAGCCCCCACCATCCTCAAGAATTGGCATTTTAATTTGAAACAAACTGGATAAAACAAAATATATGAGAGTTTTGGAAAAGTATTGTGAGTTTTGTAAATAGATCCCAGATTACCTCCCTGCAGTAGGGCGAAGAGATTCCAAAATAAGATTTTTTGTTTTGTTTTGTTTCCTTACAGAGTATCACTGTTTATTGATGGGTTCTCTGGTTAGCAGTGTCAAGCTAAAGCATGCCCAATTGAACAGGTGAAGGTAGTAATCTCTCTCCTTCCCACTATAGGAAATATATAATTGAATATCTGAATATCAGAGTAGATGAAAAAGAGCTTTTGTTGCCATCACAGGTTGCAAAACTAATATTTTATTTAATCTCAGCTGTAGTATTCCCAGTTAGAGAATACAGAGAATACGTGGCACAGAAAAACATTCACCAAAGAACCTATTTGCCTTCAGTAGGTGAGCCGTTATCTATACAGCTATTAGGAGTCAAACTCAGGTTAATTAAATGGCTTTCTATTGTATTCAGGTATTCCTAAGCTCAGGCATTTATTGATCTCTGGAAAAGCAGACATTCAACAATTGTGTAATAAGCCAAAAAAACAAAACAAAAAACCAAAACTCTTGCTGTGTCCTTTTCTTTTTTCTTTTCTTTATCCAGAGAACACTATTAAATGGCTGCTCACATCCAAATTGTTAAGAGGATAGCAAGTAAAATTCCCAAGAGCTTTTTTGCTAAATGTTACCATTCACTGTAGGTGTATTTGGAAATCATTTTGTATGATGTGTTCTTTTGAGAGGTAAATTATGGCAACAAATTATTATTATTATTATTTTAAATTACATTTATATGCCGCCCTTCTCCGAAGACTCATTTTCTCCTGCTCCCCCATATCTAGGTATTATTTTGATCTGTAGAGGTTTTGAGTCAGGTGTCTTTTACCTCCTTTCCTTCCTGAATCTTTCAATTGAAGATGATAAATATGGAATCCATGGCTTACTGTGTACAAAACAGATGTTCTACAGTTGAGCTTTGGGCTCTCCCAAACGTTTTTCATCTATGTTTGCTTTCTAAGTCAAAAAATTAATTCAAAATTAAGATTAGCCCAAGATTAGAGAACATTATCTCATCTTTTTCTGCTTGGCAGGAAGCATACTTGTTTTTATGTTGTGCTGGATTGCTCTGCTGCTATTCACAACCAACACAGCCTGCTGGTACACCTAGATATTAGCTAATTTCAGAATTAATAACTCAGATAAAAATTTTCAGAAAGAAGTTCTTGGAATTATTTAACAGAACAGTATAGTGGCTGAAAAATCAGGTGTTGGAAATAAACCTCATAAATCATATCATTGCATTAGACACAGGAAATTTCAATGTTCCCCTCAAAACTGACTTGAGTAAGTAAATTATTCTAGATTTTACTTGCATCTCAAACTAAGATTAGATAAGATTAGATAGCTCTTATTTTTTCCTTTGTAGTAATCAAGTCAATGCACAGCTCTTACGATGCGGTAGAAAAATGAATGATAAATCTGAAGAAAATAAATTTTTGATTTAGGTTACATTGCTGTATGAAATGAACTGATATATGATTAAAGTATTTTGAAGTATATTAAATTTTTTCTGAATTCTCTGTAGTTGTAATTTATGAAGGCAATGTATATTATGTTTTCAGAAAAAATGGTTGACTAATCAGTTTGCAAATGCAGTGATACTAGATCAGAGGTGTCAAACTCCCGATGAAACGTTGTCATGTGCTGTATCACAACTTCCCCCACTCTTCGCTAAACCGGGGGTGGACGTGGCCAGCGTGTGACACATCCAGCCCTTGGGCCGCAAGTTTGACACCCTGTACTAGATGGTATAAGAACATCCAGGATAAGAAGCAGCGTTTAGAGTATGAGTCTGCACTTTCTTTTCAATAAATAACTAAAGATGAAAGTCAGTTCTCTGTCTTGTACTCCTTTCTGAGTTCATGATCTTTTCCCTCATTGGCTAGTTAATTTTCCAGCTGACATTTCTGGAAATGCAAATGACTTGGAAACTCTTAGAACATGTACCTAAATCAATGAGGCTTTTATTTTATACCCTGGCAGGTTTAGATGCAGCAAAAATAAAGCAAGTAGGAACCATAGGTGGGCAAGAAAGTACTCGGCGTATTGGAGATTATAAGGTCAAATATGGCTACAGTGATATTGAATTTCTTAGGTAAGGTAAAGCTTGTTTGTATCTTACTCTTATTTCTCTATTTGATTTTATTCTATTGCCAAATCCTTTTTCATTGCATTATATAGTACTAATTGAGATTTCTCTTTGAAGTGCTGCAAAATCTAAGCCAATCATAGCAGAGCCTGAAATCCATGGCGGGCACCCATTAGATGGCGTCACAGGCTTTCTTGTGCTCATGTCAGAAGGACTCTACAAAGCTCTAGATGCTGCCCATGGACCTGGACAAGCCAATCAGGTAGACACTCCACAGCGATTAAAAACTGTTCTTTTGTACCACATTATTGTCTTCAGATCTAAAGGGAAGGGTTTCAATTTCTGAGTGCTTATAATCTGTGGATAACGGTACAGCATTATAGATGAGCCATTCTTATAAAGGCATGGCCAATAATTTAGAGAGAACTGAATATTCTAAGATGTGCAGTATATACAGAACAAAATCTGGTGTTTTTATATTTAGAATGTAGAAAACGGATTTCACATTCTAAACTGCAACTACCATTGGTTTATTGGTTTATCTTGGGACACGATAAGCTGCTTATCCAGGGGTCATATGATAACCCCATCAACCCTATCAAATTCTTCAGGTAAAGAAGCATTACTGGCTTAGATGCCTAAGATGTTAATTTAAGAACCTTTTAACCATCATGTCAGAAGTTGTGATTGCATCAGAATTAAATAATAGTTTTAATTTTATCAAATTCCTTGTAAGCATTCTGGGTAAAATCAAATTCATTGTTTGAATCTGCATTTTAAAAATATTTCCTCAGAATTGATTTGACACAGTAATGAGAGACATGATTACCCAGAACTAGGATTAGATGCTAGTTTTAAACTGAAGCTATTTCACAATATAGGCTTTTCGTTGATTAATAGCTCAAAATTATATCTCTGGCCCATTATTTTCCATTATGTCCTGCAGCATTAAATCAAGTAATAAAACTTTGCACAAATAGTACTTGTCAGATAGTGGCTCTTGAGCCTAAAAATGCAACAAGCATGTCCTCCATGCATGCGCAATCTGATTCTCAGGGTTTTGTTCATAGGATACTTGTTTTGGTTGGTGCCTGTTTTGGGGCAGGACTCCCCCACAGTTGTCTAAACTGAAGTTGCTTTGGGGCTGCTCACAAATAAGTAACTCCTAAGTGATGGGAGGACCATCCTTGGGGCTTTCCATTAATCTGATTACTGCCAACATATTTTTTTGTAAACCTTTTCCTTTTCCAGGAAATTGCAGCCATGATTGCCACAGAGTTTGCCAAGCAAACTTCATTGGATTCTGTGGCTCAAGCAGTTGTGGATCGAGTTAAGCGTATTCACTGTGATACCTATGCCAGTGGTGGTGAACGGTCCAAATTCTGTTCTCGGCATGAAGACATGACAGTCCTAGTAAGAAATTTTGGGTACCCGCTAGGGGAGATGAGCCAGCCCACCCTGACTCCAACACAAGGTATGGGAAAATTAAATACTTCTGTGACAGAAATCGTGTGTGAAAGACAGCATCAGATTTAGACCTGTACTCTTCCCCCAGTTGGTTGTGTGAAAGAGAAACATATAAAAAAAGAGGCGCACATAAAAAGAAGCATTATGAACACCTTGTGAGATTTAGATTCGGCTTAGGATAGTATGAAGCAGCCATAGTGCTATTTTTTTTGCATTAACAATGGAAGGTTTGGTTTAGTTTAGTTTAGTTTATTTGGACTTATAGGCCGCACTCTCTCCCGAAGGACTCAGGGTGGCGTACATAAAAAACAGGCAATACAAAAGTTAAAATAATTTTTAAAAAGTGTTAAATTAGTGCCAAATAAACATTCAAATTAAAATCCCGATCCCCTGTCAGTCCAGGCCGGATTGTAAAAATAACCATGTTTTAAGGTCGCGGCGGAAGGAGCGGAGATCAGGGGCCAGGTGCAACTCAAGGGGCAGTTGGTTTCAGAGGGAGGTATTCATCATTGGATTAGAGGGGCAAGCTTTTAACGTCTAGGAGGAAAATTTTAGAACAAAGCTACTGGCATTTTCCAATTTACCCATTCTTTTCATGATGTATTTCTGTACCTGTAGGTGGTCGTGTCTATCCTGTGTCAGTGCCATACTCTAGTACTCAGAGCACAAGCAAGACCAGTGTGACTTTATCACTTGTGATGCCTTCCCAAGGTCAGATGGTCAATGGTGCCCACAGTAGCTCTACGCTGGATGAAGCCACACCCACACTTACCAAGTAAATGTTCCCTTTAAGTTTTATTCCCTGTTTCCCTTTATTCCTGTTATCCATGGGATATTAAACATGTTACATTTTTTTTCTAGCTGCTGCTTAATGTAAATTTCCAAGCCCTCTGCTGTTCAACATTTTTGTTAATGACCTAAAACTGACCTCTTTTCTCAAAGAATTTAGAGAACAGTTACATAATTTTTCTGTGACACAAAACTAGAAATGGCCAACACTTTAAAAGAAAAAGAGAAGATTCCAAAGACAAGCTTAGACAAGCTTGAACAATTGGCTGAAACAAATAAAGGAGAAATTAGTCCTGCATGGGGGAAGGGATGAAAGTCACAGACATGGGTTTAGAGAAAACCTGGCTTGCAGTAGTACATATGAAAAGAGCCCAGAGTGTTTCATCAGCTAAAAACTGATAAGAATTGACACATAACTTGTGTCAGCAAGGACAGCGACAACGTTAAATCTAAAAAGCCTTTCAGAATCTAAACCTCCTCTCCTAGGGTCTCCAAGTTAAGAGAGACATCTATGTGATCGCCTTGCTCAATTATCACAATCCCAGTTTTCCCTATTGTGGCTGTTAAGTGATTGTGCAGAGGGGCCTTGGGGGTGGGGGAGGCTTTGAGAGGTCTCGCTGTGAATTATCTTTGCTATGTTGTTTGTGAAGACTGAGTGAATGATTGCTTTCTTTCTTTTTTTCCCCCCTCACTTCATGGCGTTGCCTGCAGTCAAAGTCCTACTGTGACTCTTCAGTCTACTAACACTCATACTCAGAGTAGCAGCTCAAGCTCAGATGGAGGCCTTTTCCGTTCTCGTCCTTCTCATTCTCTCAGGCCGGATGAAGATGGTCGCGTTGAATCCTATGTAGACTTTGCAGAGTTTTACCGCCTTTGGAACATGGACCACAGTGAACAGGGGACACTCACTGTGCAATAATGCATGGAGAGTAACCCATGTGAAGTCCCACCAGACAGTAGGTTGCAATTCATCTCTTGGCTGACACAACATTTTCTACAAAGCATGATCTTTTGGAGACTTTGGAACAAATTGCTAATGTGATTATTCTCATCAACCTGTCGAGCATATTTACGCATATTGAATTATTTTCTAATGGTCTCTTCCACTGTGAAATCTTGTGGCATTAGAGAGGGTTGCAAACCCTTACTTCATGGCTGTAGAAGAATAGTCAGCAGCCAGACTTCTCTTATGGATAAGTCCACAACAAGTATCTGTCAAAGAGTGTGTGTCGTGTGTATGTATATATGTGTATGCATCTTGTTGAAGGAATAAATGTGGGAATACTTATCATGATATGAAAGATACCTCTGATTTGCAAAATAAAGGATAACTTATAGTTATTACTATTGCCATTTTTGTGAAACAGATTTTAATCGTGATGATATGCAGCAGGGCTGTTAAACTCCTGGCCCATGGGCTGGATATGTCACGCGCTGGCCATGCCCATGCCCAGTTTAGCGAAGGGAAAGTCCCGATAAGTCACGTGACAATGTGAATTTGATACCCCTGATAAGAAGCATATATCCTCTGTTCCTGCTGTAGAGCTTCTAAGGAATGAATACCATCTAGGTTTTAATCATTTTAGAGCTTCAAAAACAAATATCTTTTAAAAGAACAGACGACATACACATACATAATCTCAAATACCGATCCACTATTTTGCTAAAGTGTGAACCTGCCATTTCAATTTGTGATCTATTGTAAAAAAAAAATGGGGGAGGGGGACAAATTCGGTTTTGCATATCATGCCAATCTAAATATGAGCAAATCACAGGATGTTGTGAAGTTATATATGAACCAAGCCACTGACTTATCAATAGCTGGCCTAAGAATCATTATAGTGTTCTTCAGGCAATGGCTCAGAAAAGACTAACCTTTTACCTTGGTGCCAAGGACAACACAGTTCAAATCAAATCAAATCAAGTTTTTTTTACAGTCAAAGACCAGAGACCAGAACAAATAAAAAGGAATATCCAGTTAAAAGTTCTAGAATAAAATAATAAGTAACAGATAAAATCTACATTAAAACCACAATTTGGCATCCAATCTGTCTGTTACATATGACCTAACTATATTATAATATCAATCCTTAAACCGTGAGGCCCATAGTCATTAAATACTAAAATGCAAAAGAGTAGTAATGCAAAAGGGTTTGCTACGTTAGTTGTGTAAACTAGCTATGGTGTATTAATCACCTGTTTCCGATGTATCCCCAGTGATGCTGTGCAGGATTTAGCCACCTGTGACATAATCACAGTCTGTTTGTCCTTAAGCAGCCATTGGAGATAAGCAGTGCCAGAATGGCCAGGATACCTATCAATTATTGGGAGGATATGTTTTTTTTAAATATTTCTATAGAAAGAGCATTGAAGGAGTATATGTCCAATGGTCTCCACTCTCCTGAGCCACAGGAGCAGAGTCTTTCAATCAATGGTATCTTTTTATACTTGCCGTACCGGACAGCCGATGAAAGCGCATGGCACCATGTGAGCGATAATGCTTTCTGGTGGTTCGTTGTCTCTAACTGGATAGGATAACTGGCACGAGTAACAACATATCTAATATAGAGTCTGGAGCCAGAAATGATGGAGATTTCCATAAGTCCACTTGCCTCTCAATGTCCTCTACCCTTAGTCGCAAGGTTTGTTTTGCTTGGTCATAGTCCAACTTGAGCATTGCAGCTGGAAAGAAGCCTAGTTTGGCAAGGTTGAACTCAATGGCCTTAATCCATGAAGAGGAGAATTTGTCTTGGAGGTTTATACTCCAAGATACTCGTTGCAGAATACCTTATGCCACCAGACTCGAAATTCTAGACCTAGAAAACCTAGAACTGCACCGTCTTCGGTCCGATCTAAGTATAGTATATAAAATCATACATTGCAATGTCCTACCGGTCAACGAATACTTCAGCTGCAACCATAACAATACACGAGCACACAATAGATACAAACTCAAGGTTAACTGCACCAAACTTGATTGCAGGAAATACGACTTGAGCAATAGAGTGGTCAATTGCTGGAATACTCTACCTGACTCTGTGGTTTCTTCCCCAAACCCCAAAAACTTTAACCTTAGACTTTCTACTATTGACCTCACCCCTTTCCTAAGAGGTCTGTAGAGGGCGTACATAAGCGCACCAAAATGCCTACCGTCCCTGTCCTATTGTTCCTTTTATTTCTCTTATATGTATTTCTTGTATTCACAACTATGTTTATCCTTATACCTATTATCTTGTGAGCGATTGACAAAGTTTGGGGTGGAGTGACCATTTAAAGTTACAATGGCACTGAAAAAAGTGACTTATGACCATTTTTCACACTTATGACTGTTGCAGCATCCCCACAATCATGAGAGGCCAGGCGAGGAGATGCGTGCCTCGATGTGAGTGATGTTGAGTTGGCCACACCCAGCCAATAACATGACCACTAAGCCATGCCCACCACCTAAGCCACACCCACAGAACCGGTTGTTAAAAATTTTGAATCCCACCCCTGCTTAAGAGGTTATATGGACATTAGTGAAACCTGGTGATCCCACCCCACAAAGCGGAGAGATTGGAGTAGAAGGGATTACGAAGAATACCTGGCTATTTACATAGCACTCCTGTGGCACTAGGGGTTGTTGATGCCACTACATTCCTCTGCCTGCATATGTCTTCTCAGTCTTGTATTGTAATCCCTTTCTTTCATTTAGTTTTATTAAAGTTTTAGTTTTACTAAGTTTATTATAGCATAAATTTCAATGAAAGATTTTTTTAAAAAGAGCCTTGGTGGTGCAGGCTGTTAAATGCCTAGCACTTAGTTCCAGCTATCTGCAATTATTGCAGGCTCGAATCCCACCAGGCTCAAGGTTGACTCAGCCTTCCATCCTCTCGGGGTAGGTAAATTGAGGACCCAAGATTGTTGGGGGCAATAAGCTGACTTTGTAAAAATGCCACTTAGTAATAAGCAGGCATATACAATGGAATGAAGGCTATTGCTGAGCGCATTGGGTTGCGCTCCAAAAATGGTAAGCCGCTCTGAGTCTCCGGAGAAGGGCGGCATATAAATATGAATTTTTTAAAAAGGGAAAGGGGAAGTGCAGGATGAGGAAAGAAAAAGAAAAAGGTGTTGACTTCTGACTCTTTCCAACACCGTAAAATATTAATATATCTAAAACCTCAATTATTACCTATAATTATTAACAAGCCAATTCCTATAATTATTAACAAGCCAATTCTGTAAGTATACAATTATTAAATCTTCAAACTAAATTCTAAAGTTCCTGTTTGTCTATTTCAAGCAATATCCTAAAAGAAACAAGACCAAATAAAATATCTTTGTGTAAAATAGTTTACATCACCATCTTAACCAAATCTGTTTTTCCTTATTGGGGGAAATTATAATGTATTTTTATTTATACATCAATTTTTCTAAACTATCATCTTTATTAATGAAAATCTCTCTGCTTCAAATTCTTTAACCTTAAAAGAAAAACTCATTCATTTTAAGACTAAACATTTCCTAAGTAAATTCATCTTTATGACTAAAATCAATTAACCAATGCATCTTTTTAAACTTCATTTTAACATTCATACTTTCAAATTCACTTTCAATAATATTTTGCAAATTTTAGGAATTTTTCAAGTGCTATATATATAAAAGAAGAAAAGACCAAAATTTTTCTGTCCCTCTTTTTCTTGAACATAAATACTTTCCAAATTTAATTTTACTAATCATTTCCAAACCACTTTATGAGAAAACAATCAATTGGAACTATCTTTAATTATATATATCAAACCAATAGAAAATCCATTCTAATGCCAATTAATTTAGGACATTTATGTCATTCTTTCCAGCTCGTCCTAATAAGATAGAATATCTATTAAGTAAACATAAACTTTTTTTGTCAGGAGATTCTGCAATATGATGTTTAAAACAAATATGTCAACATTGTCAATTTCCATATGAATTTTAAATGGAGATTCAAAATGTTAGATATGGGCTAGATTGAAGAGGCAGGACAACGGGGA
The DNA here is from genome assembly GCA_009733165.1 of Naja naja. NCBI lineage: Eukaryota > Metazoa > Chordata > Lepidosauria > Squamata > Elapidae > Naja > Naja naja. The sequence goes on along the minus strand of CM019154.1, from coordinate 23,086,800 downwards.
GTAGGAAAAGATCTCTTTATTCAGCTCTGAGTAAAAGACTGCTGCCAGGTGTGCCTGCTGTTGTTTTTACAAGCTGCTGTCCATAACTTTAGCCACTGACGGTTGTTCATTTTCCCGCCTGGAAAATGAACCAATGGGGGAAGTCTGACATCACTGACTTTTCCCCATTGAATATCTAACACCCCTCCCCTCCTGGAAGAAGCATTCATCCAATCAGCTCTCACTCACAGAACATAATCATGTAAGTAGGCAGGACTCCTGTGTGTGCAACTGGACCTTCACAGTTCAGCCTCACCAGCGGTGGCGACCTGACTAATTGGGCCTGCTGTCACTCCAGAGCCAGACCTTTGAACTGCCTCAAGGTTTTTTGGGGGCGGGTCTGACTCCAACGAAACAGAGGGCTCTGAGTTTCTTTGCTGGATCCCCCCCCCCAGCTAAGTTATCCTGCCCTAAAGTGGGGAGGCTTGTGTTTTCAGTATTCAGGGTTGTCTTTCCTCTCTGTGTTGGATTTCTATCTCTGAGCTTTCTGGTTGTTCTGATCCTGGTCCAATCGTCCCCAGAGTTGATCTATGTGTCTGCTCCATGTTTTACCATCTTCTAATTCTACTCTATAAGATCAAGGGCCTATGACTTGCACTACTCATGCAGGGATCCATGGGGGCCCCCCTGCATAGTCGTGAGCATAGATCGATTGGCCTATGTTCAAATATCTACATTTACTCATCGAATCTGCAGGTGTGCTTGGATTGTAGTGTGTGTGTAATCTATCTAGCTCTGATCTTAACTTCCATCCCATTAAAAGTTCTGCTGGACTCCTATGTGTGGCGGCCGAGGGTGTGATATGTTGTATCATTAAGAATTTGTCTATTTTCGTTTGCCAATCCCCTGGTCCCATTTTTGCTAAGGTTTCCTTCGTGGATCTTATGACTCTCTGCCTGCCCATTATTCTGGGGATGCCCAGGTGCTGATAATGCGTGGCGGATTCCCTGTTCAACTAGGAAACATTCAAAATTGTTTGCTGTGAATTGGGGCCCATTATCTGATACCACAACATCTGGTAACCCATGTGTGGCAAACAATTTCCTCAATACCTTAATCACAGCGTCTGCTGTGGTGGTTTTCATGATCATTACTTCCATCCACTTTGAATATGCATCAACCGTTATTAGAAATGTTTGCCCCTGCATTGGCCCTGCCAGGTCTATATGTATTCTAGACTAAGGTGCTTTTGGTGATTCCCATTCTAGGGTTGGTGCTGAAGGGGGTGTGGGTCTGGATTCCTGACAAGGCGTACAAACTGCAACCCATTTTTCAATTTCCTTATCCATTCTCGGCCACCAGGTATAACTTCTGGCTAATGCTTTCATTCGTACTATCCCTGGGTGGCCCTCATGCAACATTCTTAAGACTTGTTCTCTCAGCTTCCCAGGTATCACAACTCTATCCCCCCACAACAAGCACCCTTTAATTACAGACAGTTCATTTTGCCGGATTTTAAATGGTTTAAAGTCACCTTCCAATGCTTCTTCTGGCCATCCCCTCAACACCCAGTTTAAAATACGCACCAGAGTTTTGTCTTTGGCTGATTGTTTGGCTATCTCTGATGCTGTGATAGGGCTGGTGGCGATGTCTTCAATGAGGAGTATGGATGTGGCTGGAGCTGGGTGTTCAATAAGTTCCAGAAGGGGGCAACAGCTGAGTGCATCTGCATGAGTTATGGTCTTGCCCGGTCGATGTTTAAGGTGATAGTTATATACAGCTAAGAAAACAGTCCGTCTTGTCATTCTGGGGGATAATATGTTTGGTGTTGGTTTGTTTCCTGCTATGATGCCTAGGAATGGTTTGTGGTCTGTGACTAGTTCAAAATGTCTACTATAAAGATATTCGTGAAAACGCTTAATGCCTGCTACTGCAGCCAGTGCTTCCTTATCTGGCTGGCTGTAATTACGTTCAGCTTTTGATAAAGTTTTTGAGTAAAAAGCAATGGGTGCTTCTCTGCCATTCGGGAATTTATGGCTGAGAACGGCCCCTACCCCAAAGGGGGATGCATCACATGTTAGTGAAAGAGGTAATGTTTCATTATATTGTACTAGAACACTGTTAGAAGTTAGGAGTCCTTTTATGGTTTCAAATGCAGTTGCTTCTCTGTGCCCCCAAGTCCATTCTGCTTTTTTAATCAAAAAGTCTGTGAAGTGGTTCAGCAACTGCCGCTTTCTGTGGTAGAAAAATACTGTAAAAGTTTAAAAGTCCCAAGAAAGCTTGTAATTCTGTTTTGTTTGTTGGAGTGGGAGCTTCCTTAATTGCTTTTATTTTATTATCTGTGGGGTGTATACTTGTCTCATCAATTAGATATCCCAGAAATTCAACACTTGGTACTGCTATGTGGCATTTCTCTTTTTTGATTTTAAGGCCAGTTTCTTGAAATCTGCTCAGGACTAGCTTTAGTCTTTAAGTTGTTCTTTGTCCTCTGCTGCTACGAGGACATCATCAAAATAAGATGCCACCCCCACAATGCCCTGTAGCAGGCGTTCCATTAAGCTTTGAAATAGACTAGTTTGTCTAGTTTGGGGTCAGCAATCTTTTGCATTTGAAAGCACCCCTGTGGGTTACAATGGTCTGAGCTTCTGCTGCTTCTTCATTCACGCTGATAGGCTTGAGCCAAGTCTAATTTGGCAAAAATTTTCCCTTTTCCTATTGAATGCAGCAGATGTTGTACTACTGGCACTGGGTATGTGCTCTGTTGCAGTGCGGTATTTATGGAAATTTTATAATCCTCACAGATTCTAACGGACCCATCCGGCTTAACTGGGGTGACTATAGAGGTCTCCCACTTAGCATGATCAACTGGTTCTAGGACTCCTTGGGCTATTAGTTTATCTAATTGTTCAACCACCTTGGGCCTCAGGGCAAAAGGGACTTGCCTTGATTTTATTCTGACAGGGGGAACTTTTGGATCAAGGTTGAAAGAAATAGGGGTCCCCATATACTTGCCTAGGCTCCCATCAAAAACATCCTTGAATTCAGTCTGTAGGTCCTCTCTCATTTGATTGTACTCCTCTGCTTGTGTGGTGTGGATGGTCACTTTCACTCCTATGGCTCTAAACCACTCTATCCCGAGGAGGCTTGGTACTTCTTTGTCCATGATAGTTAAAGGCAATTCACTGATGAAATTTCTGAATTTTACTGGAAAAATTCCTCTTCCTTATATGGGAATTCTGTTCCCTTGGTAGTCTTTTAGTATTAAACGTTGTGGTTTTAGTTGTTGAGTTATGCCAGGGATTGCTTCCTTTATAGTTGTCCAGGACACCATAGATATGTAGGATCCAGAGTCAATTTCCATATCACAAGGTTTTTCTCCTATTATCACTGTGATGTTGAATTTCCTTGATTTATGAGGGTCAGAATGCCCCACTATTGTGTGCTCATAGTCTCTGTCCCTCTCCATTCTATTATCTTCCTGCGTGTAGTTTGAATTTGATGGTCTCTGGAATCCCCTTTGTTGTGGACCATGTGGCTGATTAGGGAAACCTGCTTGTCTCTGATTGGGGTATGCTGGCAGATTTGCTCTGCATGCTTCAGCAATATGCCCCCTTCTCTCGCATCGGCGGCAGATTGCATCCCTGAATTTGCAAACCGTCTGGGGGTGGTTTCCTTTGCAGCCTGCACACCACAGGGGTCTCTGGCTCGCCCCTTGAGGCCCTGATCTTTATCTGGTTTTACTCTATGTATTTCTTCCTTCTCTTCAGAGAGTTCACCAATTTCCCCCTCTCCCTGATATTTGCTGGTCGTCCCCCATGCTGAGTGAATGCTCTCAGACTTCTCAATTTTAGTTGCTGGTTTGTTCGAGATTTCTGCTGCCCAGGCTTCCTCTATTACTTCTTTTAAAGAGATGCTCTTTTTAGCTATTAGCTTCCTTTGTAATCTCAGGTCCCTCGTTCCAACTACAATTCTATCTCTTAAAGTTATTTCCATACTTTCAAACTCACAGCCTGCAGCAATATCTCGTAGGTTTGTAAGGTAATCATTTATGGTCTCACCTGGTTTCTGTTCTCTGCGGTAAAAGTCAAGTCAGTGAGCTAGTGATGATGCAGCGGGAGCATAATGTTCTGTTAACATCTTCTGTAATTCTTTCCATTCCATTGTTTCCACATCTTTGGGTGCAGCTAGGGTTCTAGCTGTTTTGTAGAGGCGATTCCCACAATATCCCAGGAATAGAGCTCTCTTCCTCTGTTCTGTTGTATCCTGCAGTGAATCTGCTTCTAAAAACATTCAAAATTGTCCCATGTTCGTGACCCAGTCAAGCCTTGTGGATCAAAAGGTTCTGGTTCAGTGTGGGTAGACATTCTGATGATAGAAGCGTTCTGTTGTATGAAATTATCTGTCTACACCTCGTTTCCTTTGTTCTCTTCTAGAATCTCACCCTCGTCGCCAGTGTTAGATATGGGCTAGATTGAAGAAGCAGGACAACAGGGAGAGGGAAAAGATCTCTTTATTCAGCTCCGAGTAAAAGACTGCTGCCAGGTGTGCCTACTGTTGTTTTTACAAGCTGCTGTCCACAACTTTAGCCACTGACAATTGTTCATTTTCCCGCCTGGAAAATGAACCAATGGGGGAAGTCTGACATCACTGACTTTTCCCCATTGAATATCTAACACAAAACTTGTTCTTTTGACTATCTAGTGAGATTCTCGGTCTTCAAAGAAACAAAGTCCAATTGCCTTTTAAAAAACATCTTTAGGTTATTTTCTTGAGGACTGCAGATTTATTGTAACTCTTATTTCAATTGTACTGGAAACTTGCAATTAAATCACCTTCATAATAAGTACTTCTTGGTGTCAATTTGATATCCCATAATTACAGTTGTGTCCTTTGTACTGTGAAATACTGTGCAGTAGCCTCTGTGGTTTGATAACTATCTGCACTTAATTTCAACTCTGGATTACTCATCTTTCTTCCAATTACTTGAGTAGTTTGTTCCTCTTGCTCCTCTTTCACAACATTTTTGGAACATTTCAATCTCTGTCGGGCTTCAATGCCTTTGATATTTCTTTAGCTTCTTATTGTGGTCAATTAATAATCTCTCTTTTAAAAAAGGTTTCTGTAAAGCAGTGGATGTCTGCTGGCTAATCAGAATTCATTAAAATCAGAAGATTTCAGCATCCCACAACAAACAATCAAAACTTCAAATTATAACTTCCAATGTCAAATAAAGGTGGCAAATTCATGAAAAAGGCAAAATAAAAACACAATCTTTTAAATCCTTGTGTTTCTCCCATCAAAGTTAGAAAGAAAAGAATACTCCACACTTCCTTATGTTAGCTTATCTCTAGCAACCCTCCATGTCTTAAGCAATAACAATGTCCTAAAAATGGCACAAATCTTTAAAAGGGAATAACAGGATGTGACTAAAAAGACGCTCTTTTAGCTTAATAAAGGTAAAGGTTTCTCCTATCCAGTAATGTCTGACTATAGTCAAGGGAGCCAGCACTTTCCATGGTCACCTGGCCAGCATATGCCAAGGCTCACTGAATGCTGTTACCTTCCCATTGAAGTAGTACCTGTTTATTTACTCGCATTTGCATGTTTTGGACTGCTATGGGCAGCAGCTGGGAGTCACCCTGTTGCACTGCACTTGGGTCTCAAACCTGGGCTGGCAACTTTCCACTGACAAACTCAGCAACTTTAATTGCTGAACCATCACACATACCCCCTTAATAAAGGTAATAAACAATAAAATGTTTAAGAAGTGAAAGGCACGACATATTGTCCATTTGAAAAATAAATTCCAGAATGGCTGCTTTTTCAACAATGAAGTGATTGCAACCCTGAGCCAGAGGTGGTATTCAGCCAGTTCTTACAGGTTCTGGAGAACCAGTAGCGGAAAATTTTGAGTAGTTTGGAGAACCATCTCTGACTGGCCGTGCCAACCCCATCTATTCTCTGCCTCCCGAGTCCCTGCTGATGAGCTGGGTCTCCTTTTGTTGCCCTGCACAGGAGAATGGAGCTGGAAAGCAGGTTAGTGGGATGGGGAGGGAATGGGATTTTGCAGTACCCTTCCCCTGCCATGCCCACCAAGCCATGCCCACAGAACTGGTAGTAAAAAAAATTGAATACCACCACTGCCCTGAGCCACAGCTGGCTACTTTGACCTGGCTACTTTGGAGTGCTGCTCCAGAGTCTCCTTGAAGACTGCCACTCTATGGAGGATCTTGTGGGGTGATTCTAGGATTCTCCTTAATGGAGGAGAAACATATAAACTTAGGGAACTCAGTTCCTTGTTTTGTAAAATCAAAACAGCTTTGGTCTGGAAAAAACAGTTGGCCATATTCACTTGAAGTTCCTCTTGTAATCCCTCTCCAATCTCTCCACTCTATGGGTGGGGGTGAAGGGAAACACATACTGGTTGGAGTTGTTATTGTGTGATAAGAGATACTGCAAAAGTAATACATATGTTCATTGGTAGCATTTTTTTTCATCACGGTTGTAACTACTCATTGAACAAGGCAAAAAGTGAATCATATTATACAGTATTTTTAAATACAGAGATCTTTCCATCTTTATTTGATCTTTGAATTATTATCTGTCTATTGACACCTTTAGCATAACAATTCAAGGTTGGAACCTCTTCTGAGTTCAGAGATCTGTTGAAAGACTTCCTTGTTTTTCCATTCTATTTCCATCTTCAAAGTCTTTACAGGTGTCGTTGTCTCTTGTAACAGCTGTGTGCAACCCAGAGAGGGGAGAGCACCTAGGAAGACAGACTTAAGATTCAAAAGGATCTTGATACACTTGAGCATTGGGCTCTATCCAACAAAACATTGTTCAGTGCTGAGAAATGTAACGTTTTACACTTAGGCAGGAAAAAAAACAGGTGCATAGATACCACATACGTAGAACCTGGCTTAGCAGTTCTGTAGTTCTCATGAGAAGTATTACAGTGCCTTGGCGGACCGGAGATTGATCATGAGCCAGCCATGTGCAGTTCCCACCAAAAGAACCAATGCAATTTTGTGCTGTATTAACAGAGGTATAGTGTCAAGTCACAGGAAGTAATCACCCTGCTTGATGCTGCATATCACCCCAGAATACAGTGTCCAGTTCTGATTGCCACAATACAAGAAAAATGCTGAGAAATGTTGAGTAGTTCAGAATACCACCTCTGCCTGGTCCCACCCCTACCTATTCTCTGCCTCTCAAGTCCCAGCTGATCGGCTGAGCCTTCTTTTGTTGCCCTGTACAGGAGAACGGAGCTGGAAAGCAGGTTAGTGGGGTGGGGAGAGAATGGGAATTTTACAGTATCCTTCCCCTGGAGTGGGGTGGTAATGGAGATTTTGCAGTGTCATACCCCTGCCACACACACCAAGCCAAGCCAAGCCAAGCCATGCCCACCAAACCACACCCACAGAACCGGTAGTAAAAAATTTTGAATCCCACCACTGCTCTGATTGCCTTTGCAATCAATTATTGCTAACAACTTCACCCATGGATTCTCCTGAATGGTTGGGGCAGCTATGGGAAATCAAGCATGCCTGTCTTCACTAATTCTTTGCATCCTGGTGAGGACAATGAGAAATGCAGTGATGTAAGGACACCTTTGCACATATGAAAAACAAAAAAGAAGGCTGATTAATCTGTCATCAGGCTGAGCCATCTTAGTGAACTCTCTTCTCCCTCTGGCCAGTGCACTGAAAACACCTTCAAGACCATCAGAAACTTAAATGAAATTCCAGGGCTTCCTGATTGGTGGTGTTCTATGGTTTGAAATCTAATGTAATTGAGTCTATGATTAACAGATGAGTTAACCAAATATGTGTCTATGGTGCCATTTTTGCAGTTGCTAGTTTGAGAGATTAGACGTGGCTATTTGGTCATTCAAGAACTTTGGTGGACAAGTAAATCTAGTGATGAATGTACGCTGGAAGTTTGATAAGCAGGTACTATTATTAAATTCTGTTTTAGCTTACTGACGTCACTTAAAAGTTTAGTGTTAAGCTAATGTCAACAATTCTGAGATCATGAATACTCTTCATAGACAGATATTGTTGAATTAGTTGAGCTTTCAATCGATCACCAGATACATGGAATCATGGAAATATCCATCTCAATATAGGCATTTGAAATGTCCATCCCCATGATTCATACCCTGGCCAGTGTCTCTTTTCACTTTTACCATTGGGCGACAGGCACTGAACTATAACCAGCTGGACAGTTTAAAAACAACTTCTACCCATGGGCTGTCAGACTCCTAAACACAATCACAATCACTCCACATACATATGGAAACGTATGACTAGTTTCCCCCTCAATTACTTGTATAAGGATTATTCTCTATACTATTCATGTTGTTTTGTATTTCTGTTATGGACTGCACAGTAGAGGCTAAACCAATTTCATTGTATACATGATGTACAATGACAATAAAGAGCTATTATTATTATTAGTAGTACAGTGGTTTTTTTTTAATAAAACCACTGAGCTCTTAATAGGGGACAATGAAAGGAGGACAATTGAAGTGGTAGAGAAAGAGAAATCTCCATGTCCTTCAGGTACCATATACACATTGTCTAGCTAGTTATCACTTGCGTAGATGGATAACTTAGCAATCATCAGCATGCTATACCATGCTGAACGAAGGGGAGCCAGCTTCCAATGTTATTTCTCAATGGTAACAATTTAAGGTTTCACATTCCACCACTGAATACAAACATTCATGACTGCGGAAACTAAGAACAATTTAGCATTATTATTTTTAGAACAGATTCTTGTTTTTAGTTATAACAATGCCACTGATTAATCTTAGAGTATGGGAAGCCAAAGTGATGGTTAAAAAAAGTGAAAATCAGTACATGATTTTTCTTTTAAAAACCTATATGTATTTAGGCTCTTTCTTTTTGGTAATCCTGGCACTTCTGGAATGCACTACTTTGGCAAAAGCTGTAATGTTTTAATTTCTCCTTTCCTAAGTAATGTGCCACAGACTTTTGTGCAAAGTTACTGTAATCTGATTAGTTGAATTGTGTCTGCTCCATTATCAAAAGATAGCTTTTCACCATGGGGAAAATGATATCCATGTGGCTTTTACTGAATTCTGGAAGGTTATTTTTCACTGTGAAACTTCTTAAAATTGGCATTATGTAGGCTCCAGATGTTTGTACAGATGCATGCTTAATTCACGGTGATAAATCACAGGACAACATGACTTTTGTTGACTCCATGCATTCCCAGGTAATAGTTCTCACATATACAAAAGCAAGCATGAAATTCCCACAGGCTACAACATAAAACCTATGATTGCATTTAAGGCAGGGAGTACGACTCGAGTGTACAAAAATAGCTGCATGTTGTCAAAGATAGAAAGCACAACAGGACTGAGACCAGGCAGAGTCTATGGCAAGGCATACCGAAAATGGTAAGTGTTCCCTTCCTATTCTGAAAATCAGTTTTCAGGCAAAAACAAAACAAAATGAAACAAATATTAATTTGTCAGAATTCCTATATCTTTACCTGACCCATGTTGAATTTGCCAAATATTTTTTGAAATGTTTGAGAACCACAAATTTTGCAATTTATTCAGACCAAAAGCTTAGCACAATTTGTTTTGAGCAGATTTGGTTTTTTTATTTAAAAAAATGACTTGCATCAAAGTTAGAAAACTAAAGGGAGTATTCCAGGACCAGAGGGATACTCACTCAGGGAAAATGCGTACCCTTTTCATGCAAGGTATAGTTTAACCCCACACTAGCGGTCCTTTAGATGTCTTACTAAAACCCTTTTTAAAACATGTTTTCCTTTTACTCTATCTGGTTAATCATGAAATAATCTTGATAGCAAGATAACAGCTTGTAAAGACAGGGATAAGAACTGCTAAGGCATAGAATAAATATAGGTAGAGCTATATTCACTTTTTTTTTTGCATATTTACCTGTTCGTTAAAGAGAGAGATTAACATGGCTACAATAACCACAGAAGGACTTTAACAAAAGATTTGTTTGTTTTCACCATATGAAAAATAGCACTTAAAAGCTATACAGAAATCTAAATAATGGTACCAAAGAAGGGGGATGAACAAACTGCAGTAAATGGAATTTCAGACGAGATGTATGATGTAATACTTTTTATTAAAGATATTATCACATTTCCAAGTAGAATTCTAATAAGTATCATGCACATGGATGGATCTTAACAATATGACCCTTTGAAGACCCACACAGTCCATAGGCCCAACAAGCAAGAGGATGGAGTTAAATCCCACTAAAAGATGGCATACTGTAGAAAGGGAGTTGAGGGATCCTTGGTCCTTTTCTTGCAGATATTTCATTACCCAAACTAGCTAACATCATCAATTCTAGTAAGGACTGGGATTTGCTTTTAATTTATATTCTAATGCAGGGGTGTCAAACACAATTTCATTGAGGACCGCATCAGGGCCGTGATTGACCTTGGGGGGCTGGGAGGGTGTGGCTGACTGGATCAGCATGGCCAACTGGATGGGTGTGGCCAGCTTGATGTCATTCCCCAAACTGCTGGCATGTCTCCTCTTCGAATTGGGTAGACCGGGCCAAAGCTACGCTGGCCCGATCTTTCCTCTTCCCATTGGGTAGACCAGGACAGCCCTGCAGATTGAATCCAACCACATTGTGGTCTTGAAGATTCTTTGGTTGGGCTATTTACTGCTAGCTTGTTTGGAAGTTCCTTGATTGGGGTATTCGTTTATGTCTTGATTGTTGGTCTGATGTTAATCTTGGTATTAATGTATGTTCATTTGGGTGTTGATTGCTGGTATGGAGGTATTTTGGTCTTTTTGTTTCCTTTTTGGCTTGTTGATTATCTCTTTTGCACAGTATGTAGATGTTGTTTATGTCTATGTGTTTATTAATGGCCAGTTTGTCAGACTGCCAGACTTCCAGAAATTCTCTAGTATTTTTAGACTTGGCTTTGTCTATGATTGTCACAGTTTTGCAGCTGAAATTATGGTTAAGGCTGCCTATGTGCTCTTAAAATTAAGGAGTTTTTATCATGTCTTCTGATTGCTCATTTATGTTCATGAATGGGAAAGAGAGTTGTTAGGTGCAAAAGATCAGATCCACACATGAAAATCCAATTAAACTGATTTATTGCTAATCATGCCTATAGGAGTAAAAGAAACAAGGCACAGCTTCAAGGATGAGGACACCTTGAACTTAAAGATACTCTTCTCTACTCGGGTGATATCAATATGTTTTGGACTCAACACTCACACCCCCCCTTGCTGGCTGGAAGTGGTGGGCCTCAAGAGTCCAATTCAAACTGGTCAGACATGGGAAAGTTGCTTTCAAGAGTATGGGAGGCACACAATGCAACCAAATTAAGACAAACCAATAGAATGCTTTCCTCTTTCAAACTGTTTCAGACAAAGCAAAGGCAGACCTATCGGGAATCTCAGAATGATGAGGATGAGAGAGAAGAGAGGAGGTGGGAGAAAGGCAAGTATAATCCTGCTCAGCAGAATAAGGCCAAAAGAGGAAATAACAGATGGATATAAAGTTCAGAGATGGAGGACCTAAATGTCTGTAATTTAAACCAGATGCTGAGAAAAGAGCATCAACACAGCAATAAATGCAATCCTTGAACACCTTGAGGGGATGATGGTATAAATCAAGAAAAGCCATTGTTCCTGGGCCCCATTTTGGAGCAGGAGGCCAAAAGAGTAATGAGCCCAAAGGGGGGAAAAACAATTATGGGAGCAAAAGATATGAAAGGGATTACTTATGAGGCCAGCAGTCATGCTAAGTTCCTGGGGGAAATGATGCTGCAGATAGTGTCTATGAGAGCATGTCTCTTGCTGCAGGGACTTCATCTCTAGAGCACCTGCCTGCATCCAGATCAAGCTGAAGGTTTGAAGTGAAAGTTTTAAAATATGGATTTGCTGCAGTTGGCAACTAAGAAAGCAAACTCACTGCTAAATAAGACTTGTGCAGCTTCCCTTGGTATTTTTATATCTTACTTTACCTGCAAGGGTATATCAGCAAAGACTAGACACTTGCAATTGCAAGTACAATCTTCCTGATTCTTTTTTTTTTTAATTCACATTTATATGCCGCCCTTCTCCGGAGACTCAGGGCGGCTTACAATCTTTGGAGCACAATTCAATGTGCTCAGCAATAGCCTTCATTCCATTGTATATGCCTGCTTATTACTAAGCGGCATTTTTACAAAGTCAGCTTATTGCCCCCAGCAATCTTGGGTCCTCAATTTACCTACCCCGAGAGGATGGAAGGCTGAGTCAACCTTGAGCCTGGTGGGATTCGAGCCTACAGTAATTGTAGGCAGCTGGAACTTAAATGCAGGCATTTAACAGCCTGAGCCACCAAGGCCCTTGAGGACCCAAGATTGTTGGGGGCAATAAGCTGACTTTGTAAAAATGCCACTTAGTAATAAGCAGGCATATACAATGGAATGAAGGCTATTGCTGAGCACACTGGGTTGTATCCCAAAAATTGTAAGCTGCCCTGAGTCTTTGGAGAAGGGCGGCATATAAATGTAATTTAAAAAAATAAATAAAATTTACCTACCCCGAGAGGATGGAAGGCTGAGTCAACCTTGAGTCTGGTGGGATTCGAGCCTGCACTAATTGCAGGCAGCTGGAGCTAAGTGCTAGGTATTTATCAGCCTGCACCACCAAGGCTCTTGATACCCCCTTGTTCTGACCCAAGCCTCGTTCAAATCAAATAAACACAAAGTATATATAAAAGCAAACCTTTTTAATGTGTCTCTGTGAATTCTGTTCATTCACAGCAAAGAGTCATTAAAACTAATTGTCCCAGATAAGAGCAAGCTCTTTAAAGGTTGTGAAAGGCTGCCAAGAACACAAGATTAATTGCAGAGAAATATTCAAAACCAAAAGTTTCTGAAAACAAACCAGAATAGACAGGACTTCCACAAGAACTTGTAGTTGAAAGAACTTCCTTGCTTCCTGCAAAGAACCCAACACCTGAGGGCTGGCTTTTATCCCTTATGGGAGGGGCCATTACCTTGCAGCCTTACTCCCGAATCTCCTGTGCTGCTGCAGCTGTTCTTTCCTTCGAGCAGCCCTGCGCCCACATGCACTGGGCACAGGCTCCTTGGGGTCCTCTTCAACACTGCTGCCAGACTCCACAAGGTCTGAAAGTAACACTCCACTCTCCGATAGTCCTAGCCCCATCCCTGCATCACATGCAGGCCCCTCATCCAAGTCCTCACTCTCAGAGACCTCAGCCATCCGCACCTGCTGCCGGCGAACCACAACACCCCTAGAATTCTACTAGCTTAATTTACTAAAAGCGTATAGCCATAGATCAACTGGACCAAAAAAAAAAGTATGTGAGAGACAAAGACCCATAAAACAGCAAGGGCTCTAGGACTCAGTCCAACATGGGAGAAGCCATGTTTCATCTGAGTGCTCACACTCAGCACTCTTATGTCCAGAATAAATTCAGAAATAAACAATAGAGGGAAAAGCATAACCCTTGCCTTTTAGAAGGAATTATCTTTTTCAGAAGAGATTTGAGTTCATTAGTTCACTTATTATGGATGTCTCCCATTTAATCTGTTTTCTGTCTATGTCATTTGCTTCATTCACTTTCATTTCCAGGAAGAGAAAAAGGTACATTTCAATCTTTAAGCCAAAGAATTTACCTCTTACTCTTAATGGAAAATTGGCAAAGACTACATCTAGAGCAGCCTACACCAACCATTGGGCTCTCTCCAAGCATAGTCATGCTGGCTAGTAATTCTAGGATTTTTCACCCAAGCATATTAGGAAGCTTTCAGGTTGACCTACATTGATATGTCTTTCCAGGTATTGCAGTATAATCTCTTTTAGTGTTGTCCATAAAATGGGAAACCACGCTGGCCTGATGCCATCAACTCAGTCCAAATTATTATTTTTATTGCCACATCTCTAGACCAATGGGATTCATCTAACTCACTGGTGGCTAACCTTTTTGGGCTCCTGTGCCAAAAATTGTGCATGCGTTTGCGCTCGCTTGCATGCCAGCACCCAGAAGGCAATGTGTGCCCCCACCCCTGTGCATGCACGCACAATCCTCCCCGCCACCCCTTTACCTGCACTGCACCTCCCAGCTGATTTTTGACCCATTTGAGGCCTTTCTCGGCCTCCCAGAGGCTTGAGGAAAACTTCTGCAGGCTTTGCAGGCTGAAAAATGGGCCCATTTCCAGTATTTCCGGTATTTCTGGAAATACAGGAAGTGACGAAACAGGTCTATTTATCAGCCTGCAAAAGCTTTCCTCAAGCCTCTGGGAGGCCAAAAAAGGCCTCAAACAGGCCAAAAATCAGCTGCACACATGAGCAGTGAGGTAAGTTTGCCTGTAGCTTGTGTGCCAGCACAAATGGCTTTGCATGCCACCTGTGGCACACGTGCCATAGGTTCGTCATCACAGGTCTAACTCATCAACCAATGGAACAGCTTGCCCTTGGAAGTTGTGGAAGTGCTATCGCTTAAGACTTTCAAGAAGAGATTGGACTGCTATTTGTCAGAAATGGTGTAGGGTCTCCCGCTTGGGCGGGGGGGGTTGGACTAGATGGCCTACAAGGTCCCTTCCAACTCTGATTATCTGTAAATCTGTAGGTAAAGACACCCTCAAGTCTGGATGATTCAAAGCTTTTTTGCTTGGGGTGGGTTAGGGTGGGGTTTGGCAATACTTTGAAAATGATTTATCACTGCTTTCTCCATGGATGTTTTTCTGACTGCCTAGGCCAGCCTTGTTTGTCTTCACAGATCAGTCAGATACCTTGTAATAACATGCTAGCACAGCCATCCTGTATTTCATAATTTCTAGACAATGCTGAGATTGTCATGTGCTGAAATGAAGGTGTGTCAAGGAAACGTGAACTCCCTCCCTTTATGTATGACCTTAATATAATATCCCTGTTGCTCCATTGGCAAATATGGGAGTGTTCAGTTCTACCCACAACCTCCATATTCCAAAGAACAGGAAGGTAATCAATGTTGTATCTTCAATATTCCAAGGTATGTCTTGTCTTAAAGCCATATCTGGGAATCACTGCAAGATGTGGGCTCCCTATGTCCTTAGAATGAAAAAGTTGGTTGGACTCATTATTTAGTTAATGTTGCTATCAACTGCAGTTTTAAAATTTCTTTCAATTTTTGTACTGGATGTTTTGTGTTTTCTCTCTCATTTTTGTATATTACATTGCTTTCCAAATATAAGTTGCCATCTGCCTTTTTTAAAAGGTAGGCTATAAATAAATAATACTAATAGCTTCATGGTTATTTTGATAAAACAATATTTTGAACCATTTCTTTTTAATAACTCCTTGTCAAGTCTGACTTGTTTTCATCTATTCAAGAAACAAAGTTATTATAGATTTGACCTATCCTGACAGTACACTTCATCCTGTTAAGAATACATTTTTGTGGTTTGACGTCTTGCCAAAATATTTGCTGCAAGAAGCAGATTACTGGAATGAGTAACCAAAATAAATACAAGCTTGAGAAGGTATCAAGAAAGAAAAATACTGCTAAATGCTTTAAGTGACCAACATTGCAGTGCCACTGAAAACTTTGTGAACATATTAGCTGCCCTATTTCTTTTGCCCATGAATTCATAAAGATTAATTCCATTAAAAAAAAGAGGCATAAACCATCCAGAGAATCTGTCACCAACCAAATACCCTTTTTAACTTTATCATGAGAGTCCACTTTGTATGAGGATGCCTGCCAGAATACCAGCCAGTATGGCCAAAATGATGGCTCTTGAAACATGTCAGCTTGGAACTTAATATTCCACTGTGTATGAAGTACATTTGCTGGAGAAGGCTGAATTAGAGCAAACAAAATTCAAGCTTCAATTACATCAGTGCATAAATAACAAACACACTGGATGTTCTTCTCCTTAAATCAACACATTTAAATGCTTCCCTTTGGATGGCTTGCTTGTAAGGTCTGCAAGTTCTGCTCAGGGACCAACATGACAGTAATGATAAACCATTTATTAACAACATGTAGAAGAGATGTTCATTTCAGAGATGTTCAGAATTATTGCAAATAACTTGGTGGCCATATCATTTTCAACAGAAAGGGCACTAGAATGCAATTATTAGAGCTATTGTTAATTGCCACATAAAAATAGAAGAACATTGTACATGGATATTTAAGAAGAGGCAAAGTCTAACAGTTTGCCTGATAGAATAGAGTAGAAGAGAAGAGAATTCTTTATTGGCCAAGTATGATTGGACACCCAAGGAAACTGTCTTGGTGCAAATGCTCTCAGTGTACATAAAAGAAAAGATACATTCGTCAAGAGTCAAGAATCATCAGGTACAACACTTAATAATAGTCACAGGGTACAATAAGCAATCAAATCATACTAGGAAACAGTATATAAATATATTGTTATATAAAGCAACAAAGTTACAGTCATATAGTCACAAGTGGGAGGGGATGGGTGAGAAGATTAATAGTAATAGTAATGCAGACTTTGTAAATAGTTGGACAGTGTTGAAGGAATTATTTGTTTACAGATGGCATGCGGGAAAAAACTGTGTCTAGTTGTTCTGGTGTGCAGTGCTCTATAGTGTCGTTTTGAAGGTAGGAGTTGAAACAGTTTATGTCCGGGATGTGAGGGGTCTGTAAATATTTTCACATCCCTCTTTTTGACTCGTGTGGTATACAGGTCCTCAATTGAAGGCAGGTTGGTAATAATTGTTTTTTCTGCAGTCCTAATGCATTCCTAATGCAGTCCTAATACACTCAAAAATATAAAAGGACATTCCTAAAACAGGACAACATGCTATCAATTCAACTATCCCTTATCATTGTCTCCCAGTAAATGAGTTATAGTGCCTTCAAACATAGACGCTCCATATGTAGTCCTCATAACTCACAGCTGAATCCATCCATTTGTACAATGGAGAAATGAAAAGAACCTGCAAACATTCTTCTCAAGAGTGCTCTTAAGTTTGTTTTTCAGATTATGCTACTTGACCCGTTGTGGTGATTATGGAATGGATCTAGTGGCTTTCTAGTAGGAGTTAAAATGAGAGTTTTCACCTTTTTCCCTTTCCCAGATGTGTGCTTGTCTTTATAACGATAGACCCAACAAGTAGAAATGTCATCCCATTTCTAAATTGGGGTTATTCCAAGACAGGGCTTTCTAGCTCAATCTTTTTTCGTGTTACTTGAATTCTGAAATAGTATCCTCAAATGAATATCGATCCTCTGCCTGAAGGCCTCTCTGATGGAAGAATCCAGGCAGTGGTCAATTTGTTTTCGTTTTTAGGGGAGCTGCACTTTTATCATGCTTGCCTGATAAAGCATGATAAAAGCAGTGTGCTGTTATGGTATCACTGGATTGGGTACAGCCAACATTGTGAGACCGGTTCCCCTGTAGCCCCAATTGTTTTGGACTTTGTCAGTTTAAGGATTGGAATAGGGCAGAGGTCTCCAAATTTGGCAACTTTAAGACTTGTGAACCTAGCTGGCTGAGGAATTCTGGAAGTTGAAGTCCACAAGTCTTAAAGTTGCCAAGTTTAGGGACCCCTGGAATAGGGCCTTAAAGCACCTGTTTAGCTTTTTAAAACCTTCAACCCCCTCCCTCCAGTCCAAAGTATTTAATCTCACCAACTCTGTGTGGGTACAAGGGTTCTAGAAGGGGACTGGTTTCAGATGATCTATCTCTGATGCAGATAATGCCAAGTTTTCTTAATGTCAAGAAACTTCTAATGAAAATCTAATCTTGTGTATTATACAATATTAGATTACAGTTACAAGCTTCTTGACATTAGATTAACTTTATTCTCCAAGGTAAACATACCATTGCCTTCACATTTTCTCTTAAGCCATTTACCTGGAGATGAAATAAGAAAAACCACATGGGAAGAAAACAAGAAAAAAATGGCCAGGGCTGTTTTGTGCTATTGTTAGAGGCTAGTAAAGAAAAAAAAAGAACTCTTATATGTTGCTGAAAAGAATAAATAATATTCCCTTTTCATATTTCTACAGATGACAGGTTGAACTTTTAAAAAGTTCCTACAGTGTCTTTTCATTCTGTCTGGAGGAATACCTCATCATGTGTCTCTGCTAACATTCAAAGCTCAAAGTTCTGGTGGTGTCAGCTGAAAAGGTGCAATTCAACATTCTCTTATTTCATTAGAAACTGGATGTTGCTTTTGCTTTGACCTTCAGCATTTTTAAGTTCTTAATTTTTTGGTTGTAATGTTGGGGATGGAACCAGTGGTGGGATTCAAAAAATTTTTACTACCTGTTCTGTGGGGAGGGCTTGGTGGGTGTGGTGTGGCTTGGTGGGCATGACTTAGTGGCCGTGGCAGGGGAAGCATACTGTAAAATCTCCATTCCCTCCCCACTCCTGGGGAAAGGTTACTGCAAAATCCTATTCCCTCCCCACCCCACTAACCTGTTTCCTGCTCTGTTCTCCTGTGCAGGGCAACAAAAGAAGACCCAGCCAATCAGCTGGGACTTGGGAGGCAGAGAATAGATGGGGCGGGGCCAGTCAGAGATGGTATTTGCCGGTTCTCTGAACTACTCAAAATTTCCACTACTGGTTCTCCAGAACTGGTCAGAACCTCCTGAATACCACCTCTGGATGGAACCATATCTTGCAAAACATTTCATTACTTCCACTTCATTACTAGATTATTAAACCATTATTAAACCATAATCTAGTTGTAGCTGGAATTAGAATTACAAAATGAATGTTGCTAGATGAGAGAGAAGGAGAAATAATTTCATCCGGAACCATTTTTTACACACTTAATGCAGGGCTATTTTCATCAGCTTTGTAGAAGAAAGTACAACAAAATGGAGGAACAACAACATACAAATAACATGGTAAAGATTATTTAAACAGCGTTGCCTATAGTAAATCCAGATAGATGGACTGAAAGGATCATAATCTTCCTAGAGATAATAATCTCTCTCTCTCTCTCCCTCTCCCTCTCTCAGAAAAAAATATTTATATAGTTGTAATATTACAATTGTCACATTTCTACATTCTACAATTGTCACATTTCTACATCATCCCTATTTTATCTCTGTCTGGTCATAAACAATTATGATCAATTAATAGTTTACAAATTACATGCTATTGTTGAATATTCTTGAAACGGATATTTCTTGAATATTCTGGAAATCACTCCATTGGGTAACTTCTTCTTGCCTTACAAGGCTGCGTGCTGCATTAAAAGTTTTTGAAAAAGAAAAGGACTATTCCTCAGATGAAAAAGAAGAGGCATCTCAATTTGAAATTGACCTAAGATCCCTTGAGGATCAAAAGAAAAGGTCATACCTATTGGTGAAATCTCTCTACAAAGCCAATATCAAAGAAAAATAGAGAAGAATGTACATCTCTCTCTTCTGCCTAAGCTTTGTTCAATCTAAATAGTCATCTGTATTCTTGTCTAAAAAGGCCATTGCTCATCATACATGTGCTGTTTGACAAGTCCATTATGGATAACTCATGGTAAGGTGGCTTTCATGGGGACTTGCCTTCAGAAGTTGTGGGTGCTCCATCACTGGAGGTTTTTAAGAAGAGACTGGACAGCCATTTGTCTGAAATGGGACAGGAAGACCTCCAAGGTCCCTTCCAACTCTGTTATTCTGTTGAAGTCTGTTAAAGATGGGTTGAGACTGTCTGGGTATTTTTGTAGCCTCTACCATACACAGATGATTGACCTACAAAGGCTGATGTACAAAAGTTAGATTATCATAGTAATACGTTATGTCTACTGGGCATATATAGGCAGAATTTGCATTGACACATTCATATTATAAATTGTATGATTTATATATGTTTAAATGCCACAGCCTGCTGCAAAAAAGCTGAAGATCTTAAGTTTGGCAGATGGGATGGGAGAGCTAAACACCATTCTGCATGTCTACATTCCACTCCTAGAAGAATTATAATTTCCCTAGGGCAAGGGAATGAAACTATCATAAACTTTTTACAGAGGCTCCATCCTCTGTTTACTTTTTTCTTTCCATTCTCTTGATGTTTGAAGTGTTCACAAGCATGTGAATAATTCTTGTGAGAGTGGAGTGGAGGGCATATTTTCCACAAGTCTAAAGTTCTTTCATATTTGCCTTTGAACTGTTTAGCTGCTAATTCCAGCAGCTATTTTTGTTGATTTGATGGAGTGGTGTTTTTTTTTGAGAAAAAGGACATATTTTTGCTCCTACTGGAAACCACAGGAATTTTGCCATAGGGTTATATGGAAATAACACCTGCCTCCCTTGATGTAGAAACCAGAAGCCAAGAAAGATTATGCAAGTTTAAAAATACAACAAAACATGTAATATGCATATCTCTTCAACCAAAGTTCAAAAATATTAAAGACTTGCTTATATAACTAAGTTTCAGATCTGATTTATAATGAAGTACGACTCTCCTGCACACAAACAAGGGATTATGGGGTGTTTCATTCTGTACTCTCTGGCTATTCAAAGATCAGTTGTACATAACTATGATCTGCACCAAGCCATAATAAAAAATCCTTGCAGTCTTTATGTGATCAAAAGAGATAGATCAGGAATCTTTGATCCTTCAGTTAGAAAGTGGCACAGTTTGCTGTTCATTTTTTTAAAATTTTCAAATCAATCTTCATGATTTCAGCAGTCATAACATAAAAGTACAAGTGCTCTTATGCACTGGTAACTAGTTAAAAAATAGAAAAGGAAATTAGAAATCAGTGGACAATGTTCAAATTGTAGAGACAAACGTAATAGGAGTCAGGCTTCCTACCTGGACCTGGCAATAAATCATAGAACCTCTGACATTTCACAGAATAACACAACTTTGTGGGTTGCCTTGGCTTAAATTTTTCAGACTCGGTACAGTTAGATTAGAGCCCTTATTGCAATAAAGAACAAAGAACAATAAAGGACAAAGTACATACAAAGTACAGAAATTCATTGCTTATTGCTGCTATAAAAATGTACAAGCCTTTCATGTTCAAAGTTGAAACTCAAGGCTTCTCCCTCCTGTTGATGGCATTGAAACTGAACAATTGTATGTTTATACAACAGCTTTCTTTAGCCTGGAAACCACTGGTTCCCATTTTATTCCCCTCCCACCAAACCCTCACATCCGGGTCCCCCCCGTGATTGATTTGAGACCAATATTTTATATAGAACCTAGGTAGGAGGGCTTGGGGGGGGGGGCAAATGGCATCCAGTGGGGATGAACATATTGATCATCAGGCTATTACTTTTCAGGGTAAACAAGATTACATAAAGCATAGGAAAGGAGTAAGAATAGTAAGCCAAGAAATTTAAGAAAAAGGAGAAAATGCAAACCTAACTACATTTACTTCATTAACTACTAAACACTATTTATTAAATTTCCTATAGGAAGTCCTCCAGTTATGATCGCAAGCAATGCAGTCATAAAGTGAGATGTCATGTGACTACTATATAGTGATGGCAATCTTGTCTATCATTAACCAAGAATTGTAGGTCCTTAACGAAGTACTTATCTGAATCCAAGTCATATTGAACTTGGTGCCTCCTAGCCCTGTGGCTCAGTAAGGTAAGGGTCTACTTCCAATTTTTTCAAAACCAGGAATTTCTTCAGAATAAGTAAATAAAAATACTCTGATTAATGCTGATGTCTGTGAGGATAAATTTAGCTCAACATTGAACAAGAGTCACTTTGCCAATATCAAATTGGAAAAACAAACTCAGGCTGTATGGTTCAATCACAAAATTCACAGTACATATTTAGAACAGTAGTTTGATGAAAGTAAGAAGAGGTCCCCCCATATATCATATATTCCACACCCAGGTGAATGCAGACTCTTATAATACAGTTTTTAAGAGAAAAATAATTGTTGTAAAGAGTGTAATTAGAAGTAATTTTAGTGTTTTAAAATAAATTGATGTAATTCGGAAGTAGTATTAATTAAAGAAACAGCAGTAACTTTTTTTCTTGTTGACTAATGGAACGTTGAAAGCGGAGGAGTTGAAGGATGAGAAAACAGAGTTTAACTTTGCTTCGGGAACTGAAAGTGAGTTGTATATCTATAATACTGGCATTTGACATTTGAGGATTGGGGAAAAAGGGACGGTGCTCAAGTGAGACAGAGGGATCGTAAGAACAGTTGAGAGTAAAAGTTTGAAAGGAGAATAATTGACACTTTGAAAGACCTACTTGCACTATTTGCATGATAATTGTGATAAAGAAAGAAAGAAGAAATAAAACAATTAAGATTTATATGTGAAACTGGAAATGTGTGGCAGAAAAGACTAAAGGATCAAGAAGAAGAAAGTACAATAGAAAGGAGAACTGAAATGGTGGAAGTGACTTTGCAATTTTAAAGAGTGCATTTTGAACCTGAATTAAGAACTGTAATGTATTTACCAAGCTGTTAGATATCGATGTAATTAAATAATATAGGTGAGGCATAAATAGATATATATGTGCTAGAATATTAAATACTAGTTAATTATCTTTGAATAACTGAGTAATTGAAAGAGTGTTGTATAAATATAGAACATGGACTTTAAATATTAATTATATATTAAGAAACTTAGACATTGTTATTAAGAGATAAGTATAAAATTAAGAACTATTTATAGGTAAGAATTTAAGTACTTTAATGAATTGGTTGATTTGAATTAATTATGTACATGAGATTCCTGACTTTATGAGTTTACATATTGATATCTGATTAATAATGAAATTTTTTAAAGCATTATAATAGTGAATAAGCTTAATATATTAATAAGATTAATAACTAGAAATAGAAATAAGAATTGATTGTGAACTTTCATAATAGAAATTTGGTAATTAATAAGATATAATATATGTATTAAGACTATTATAGAATTAAACAGGAGATGGTACTCTATTAGGGATAACTGATGGTTGATTGGAAAGAACTGATACAGATAGTTAAAATGACAACAACAACAATTACAAGTGTAAAATCAGGAAAGAAAGCCACAACAATGATGTCCACCTGTGGGGCAGAGATCCATAGATGCAATGCTATTTGCAGAAAAAACTACTTCAACCCAAAGCTTGCAGATGGTACAAACAACAATTAATATGATGCAGGAGATGATGGTTAAAACCCATGAACTAATAGCAAAAAATCATGAAGACATGAAAACAGAGATGAGAACTGAAATAGGAGAAGTGAAAAATGAAATGCAAAACTTGAACACTAAGATTGGAAAGATGCAGGAAAAAGTGCTAAAAATGAACAGAAATTAAATTTGGTAGAGGCAAGAATGGAGATGGTAGAGAAGAAATTAGAAGACTGAACAAAATTGGAAAGAGCTCTACTGTGAATTACGTGAGTCGAAGATACATATAGAGTTAGAGAAGGCATCATTCTATCATAGGTTTCAAAATGTGGTGGAAGATAAAAAGGAAGATATACGTAAAATTATGATCAATCTGATAGAAGCGGCCCTACAGAAACCAAACCTGGAAATTGAAAATGATGTGGACGAGGTCTACAGAGTATATACTCATTATGTGAGGAGACATAGACTACCACGAGAGGTTCATATTCGCTTCGCGAGGAAACCTGCTCTATTGTAAGACTAGGGATGAACCTCTTGTATATAAAGACCATGAAGTGGTCACACTGAAACAAATACCCAGGAGGGTTAGAGAGCAGAGAAGGGGCTACCAATTTTTATCAATGCAACTCATTAGAAATGCTATTCCATTTAGATGGCTTACCCCAGAAGAGCTCTTGGTCTCGTGGCAAGATAAAAAATATAAAATTGACACAATAGAAAAACAAAGGAATTTTGTGAACGATATATAGGACCCGAGGAAGAACAAGATAGTAGAGACGATTCAAATATGAGAAGTCAAGAGGAACAACTCTCCGAAGAAAAAGAACCAATTCGCTTCCACAACCCCAAAATCTCAGAGAAGAAAAGGAAGATAATAGATCAAGAAGAAGAGACCCTAGAACAAGGAACAAAACGAAAAATGCCTTCCACAGTCAATGATAATGATAGAGAAATTACTTTATTCTCAGTTAATATTAATGGCTTAAATTCACCTTCCAAAAGAAAACAAATATTTGAGAAACTTTTTAAAAATGCTGATATAATTTGTGTTAGATTTGCATGAAGAGTCAGACGCGGAGTGCTTCAGTGAAGAGTTTATTAGTGACTACAGCTCTTAACAGACCCGATTTGGCTGGGTTACGGCTGCTTCTTATAGCCAGCAGGCGCAGTTGCCAGCCAATGGGAGTGCAGGGTTTTTCCCGCACTATTTAAACCAATCCCATTTGACATTTTACAAGAACAGTTCAAACTTAACCAATGACATTCAAACCTACATACATAACACCCCTCCCCACTAGGTTCACTCCATACCAAACCCCAACCTATCTAATGTATTCTTTCAATTAGGTGGGGCTCTTGTGTGTACGTTGAGACCTTCGTGGTTCAGAAGTTTTTACATTCTCACCCAGTGAGAGAGGAAATGTGTCTGCTGATATTTCCCCATTGGGACTCCCTGTGAAAGAAGACCCTGTTTGACTGTTAGAATCTGGTCTCTCCTCCCAACCCATCTCCAGCCCAATGTCAACACCCAAGTCAGGTAGTGATGTACAATCTTCCACTTCTAAGGATGGATTTTGGCATTGTGACAGGTTTAGGGATGGTTCCTGTCGTAATGGCTCGTTACACATGGGGTTGATTCTTGTTTGCTGATTTTCCTTCTGTTCCTCCCCTTCCCCCCTAGAATTGAAATCAGGCGAGGGAACTAGAGAGAGACAAGGGTGATGTTCCTGAAAGAACCTGGATCTAAGTTGATCAATGTGCCTGCTCCAGAGGAGTCCATCCTCTGTTTGTACCCTGTAAGAACGAGGGCCTGTGATCTGAGTTATCTCAGCAGGAATCCACAAAGGTTCACCTATGAGGTTCTTAGCATAAACAGAATCACCCACACTGAATGTACGAACTTTTGAAGTGGAATCCAGTGGTGCATTGGGTGCATAAGTGGGATGAAGGCGGTCAAGGGAAGACCTAAGTTTTCTACCCATCAACAACTCTGCTGGGGATAAGTTATTAGATGGGCTAGAGTGATGTGCTGAACACTAAGAAGTTTTTCAACCTTCTCAGTGATGTCCCCAGGACCCAGTTGCTGAAGCTTCCCTTTGGTAAAACGTACCATACGTTCAGCCTGGCAGTTAGCCGAAGGGTGCCCAGGGGCAGTAAGGGCATGTCTGATACCCTGCTGTGCTAGATAGGATTCAAAGAGGTTAGATGTAAATTGAGGGCCATTGTCAGAGACAAGAACATCAGGTAACCCGTGGGTTTTCTGAGCTGCTTGATGACAGCATCAGTTGTGGTGGATGTCATGGGAAACACCTCTAGCCATTTGGAATATGCATCTACTATAATAAGAAAGGTGTGCCCTCTAGTAGGACCTGTGAAATCAATGTGGATCCTAGACCATGGGCCCCTAGGACATTCCCATTCCTGTGTGGGGGCGTGAGATGGGGCAGGCCTGACCACCTGGCAATTGGGACAAGATGCAACCCAGTTTTTAACCATTTTGTCAATACCTGGCCACCATACATAACTCCTGGCCAATCCCTTCATCCTTACAATACCAGGATGACCCTCATGTAACATTTCCAAAACCTCTCTTTGCAGTTTTGCAGGAATAACCACCCTGTTACCCCACAAAATACATCCTCTTAATACAGATAATTCAGTTTGCCTGGACTTAAAAGGTTGGGCAAGGTGAAGATCTTGAAGAGGCCAACCTTTCTTAATCCAGCCTATAACAGGAGCCAACACAGTGTCTTTGGCAGTCTCTCTGGCAATTTCAGCAGCATGAACTGGAAGCTTGGCAACAGTTTCTAGGAAAAAGGTGTGTGTTTCAGGTTCAAAGTCCTCCTTGTGGCAAGGAAGTGGGCAACGACTCAGTGCATCAGCATGTCCAATGTCCTTGCCAGGCCTGTGAATCAGTTTGTATGAATAAGCTGCAAGAAATTCAGTCCACCTCAGCATTCTTGGTGACATGATAGTAGGTGTAGGTTTGTCTCCTGCCACAATGCCTAATAAAGGTTTGTGATCTGTAACAATGGTAAATGTTCTGCCATACAGATATTCATGAAATTTCTTAACAGCTGCAACAACTGCCAATGCCTCTTTATCCAATTGGCTGTAATTCCTCTCTGCTTTGGTCAAAGTGTGAGAGTAAAATGCAATAGGGGTTTCTCTCCCACTGGGAAGCCTGTGGCTCAAAACCCCCACTCCAAAAGGGGATGCATCACAAGTCAGTACAACAGGCAAATTCTCAGAGAACTGTATCAGTACAGTATCAGACGTGATTAGTCTCTTAATACTGTTAAATTCTGATTGTTCCTTCCTCCCCCAGACCCAAACAGACTTCTTATCCAGTAATCTGTGCAAAGGTTCAGCAATGGTTGCCTTTTGAGGTAGGAACATGTGATAAAAGTTAATAAGTCCAAGGAAAGCTTGCAAATCTGTTTTGCATTTAGGTCTAGGGGCTTCTTTGATTGCTTTAACCTTGGCATCAGTAGGGTGGATGCCATGCTTGTCAATCATGTAGCCCAGGAACTCAACCCTGTCAGTCTTAAGTGTGTATTTTTCTTCCTTGACTTTTAACCCCGCTTTCCTGAATCTGGTAAGGACTTCTCTGAGTCTTTCTTGTAGCTGAGTGTCATTTTCAGCAGAGATTAACACATCATCAAAGTACGGCACTACCCCTGGCAGTCCTTGGAGCATTCTTTCCATAAGGCTTTGAAAAATGCCAGGTGCCACGCTTACTCCAAATTGTAGTCTTTTACATTTGAAGGCACCTCTATGAGTCACAATGGTTTGGGCCTCCGCAGTGGCATCATCAACTGTTAGTTGTTGATACGCCTGGGCCAAGTCCAGTTTGGCAAAGACTGTACCCCTGCCAAGTGAATGTAACAGATGATGCACAACTGGAACTGGATATGCGCTCTGCTGTAGTGCATGGTTCAGTGTCCCCTTATAGTCTCCACAAATTCTTACTGACCCATCAGCCTTGACTGGTGTGACTATGGGTGTCTCCCATCTGGAGTGGTCAGTGGGCTCTAAAACCCCTTGAGCAATTAACTTGTCTAATTGTGCATTAATTTTTTCCTTTAAAGCAAATGGAACCCTCCTGGGCTTTAAATGAATTGGGGGCACCTTGGGATCTAGGTTGAAAGTGATAGGGGTCCCCATATACTTGCCCAATCCTTCGCTGAAGACCTCTGGAAACTCAGACTTCAAGGCCTCCTCCCATTCAGAGTTGCTCACGTGATTGATGCCAGTCACCTTGATGCCTAGTGGCTTGAACCATTCAAGTCCCAGCAAGCTTGGGCGATCCTTGTCCACGATGGTCAGGGGCAAACGTTTGGTGTGGCCTTTAAACTTCACGTTGAAATCTCTTGCTCCAACTACTGGAATCTTGTTCCCTTGGTAGTCTTTAAGAGTCAGTGCTTGCTTCTGGAAATGTTTCTTCTGAATGTTGGGAAGTAGCCTGTGAATAGTGTCCCATGACACCATAGATAAATAGGAGCCTGAGTCCACTTCCATTTGGCAAGGCCTTCCTTCAATGAATACCTTCACATGTACTTTTCTGCTTCTCAAGGGTGAAGAATGACCAATGGTGATTGTTTGATGAGTTTCATTCTTCCCATTTGCTTCTGAGTTGCCCCATCTTTTCAATGAAGTTGTTGGACTTGAAATCCTTTTCAGGGAATTTCTTCCTACTAGGTGGAGTTCTGGATGATTTGCAGACTCTTGCTAGGTGACCCCTTTTCTCACAACGTAGGCAGATGGTGTCTAAAAACTTGCATTCAGTGCGGGGTGGCCCCCACAGCCTCTGCAATAAAATTCTTGCCTCTTTTTTCCAGGTTCTTTCCTTTTCTTCTCCATTCTGAGTCTAAAAATTCCTTCTTCCACCTCACTGCAATCTGAATCAGAGTCTATTTGCTCGCAATGGGTTGTTGTGGATTTTTCCACATCAATATGGCTTGAGGCCTTGTTAATCTTTTTCATGGCCGCTGCTGAGGACTTGGTGGCTTCCGCTGAAACAGCTTCCTCTATGGCCTCTTTAAACGTGATCTTAGGTTTCATTAACAGTTTGCTTTGTAAGACCTTATCTTTGAGGCCTAGAACAAACCAATCACGCATGGCCTCTTCTAAGTTGGTAAAGTCACAAGCACCCCCAATGTCCCTTAAACTTGCCACGAAGTCGCTAACATTTTCACTTTTCCCTTGATCCCGACAGTAAAACTCGTGTCTCTTAATGAGGCACGATACTTGTGGGATGTAATGGGCTCTTAAAAGCTTTTCCAAATCAGGCCATTCCATTACCTTCAAGTCTGCAGCTCCCGCCAACGCCTTCGCCATCTTGAAGACTGCCGGACTGCAGTGCATGAGAAATACCGCCCCCTTCCGCTTCTCGGGGATATCGGTGAGGTCGTTTCCTTCCAAGTACATCTGGAAGCGATCTGCATACGATTCCCAGTCTTCCGCCGCCGGATCGAACGGGGCTTGGGGGGTGTTCAGCGCAGCCATCTCGCTCTTCTGCTTGTCTTCCACGTTGTCTCTTCTTCAGGGCAATCCCACCTTCATCGCCAGTGTTAAGTTTGCATGAAGAGTCAGACGCGAAGAGCTTCAGTGAAGAGTTTATTAAGTGACTACAGCTCGAATGGACCCAACTTGGCTGGGCTACGGCTGCTTCTTATAGCCAGCAGCCGTAGTTGCCAGCCAATGGGAGTGCAGGGTTTTTCCCGCACTATTTAAACCAATCCCATTTGACATTTTACAAGAACAGTTCAAAATAAACCAATAACATTTAAACCTACATACATAACACAAGGCTTCTCCCTCCTGTTGATGGCATTGAAACTGAACAATTGTATGTTTATACAACAGCTTTCTTTAGCCTGGAAACCATTGGTTCCCATTTTATCCCCCTCCCACCAAACCCTCACATCTGGGTCCCCCCCATGATTGATTTGAGACCAATATTTTATATAGAACCTAGGTAGGAGGGCTTGGGGGGGGGGGCAAATGGCATCCAGTGGGGATGAACATATTGATCATCAGGCTATTACTTTTCAGGGTAAACAAGATTACATAAAGCATAGGAAAGGAGTAAGAATAGTAAGCCAAGAAATTTAGGAAAAAGGAGAAAATGCAAACCTAACTACATTTACTTCATTAACTACTAAACACTATTTATTAAATTTCCTATAGGAAGTCCTTCAGTTATGATCGCAAGCAATGCAATCATAAGAGATGTCATGTGACTGTATTGTGTAGTGATGGCAATCTTGTCTATCATTAACCAAGAACTGTAGGTCATTAACGAAGTACTTATCTGAATCCAAGTCATATTGAACTTGGTGCCTCCTAGCCCTGTGGCTCAGTAAGGTAAGGGTCTACTTCCAATTCCCCCTCTATCTATTTTCCCTCCCATCTCTGCCCTGTAATCTGCCTTGTGAGCTGGCAAGCAACACCAGAGCTGCAATGTGCCAAAATGCCATCTCAACAGCATCCATAGATTGGAATTGCCTGGAAATTGCAAGGAAAGGATCCAGCAGTGCTGAGCCAAATTAGCGTCTCATTTTCCCACCTGGTCCTCCCTACATTTCCTCTCCCCTCTCCCCAACCCCATTATTATTATTATTTTTATAATTTAAAAGAAGATTGATATAAAGTGTTTGTAAATGGTATATAACTTTAGAAAGAACTGGAAATTATTTTATGCAAAAACAGAAAAATAATATGCTGGAAATGTGATAGAGAAGGAATATGTTATAAATATGGACATAAAAACTTCAGGATTATTCAAAAGAAATGCATAGAATTATTTAAAAAAAACAAAATTGGAAAAAACTTCATTTTTCAAAACCAGGAATTTCTTCAGAATAAGTAAATAAAAATACTCTGATTAATGCTGATATCTGTGAGGATAAATTTAGCTCAACATTGAACAAGAGTCACTTTGCCAATATCAAATTGGAAAAACAAACTCAGGCTGTATGGTTCAATCACAAAATTCACAGTACATATTTAAAACAGTAGTTTGATGAAAGTAAGAAGAGGTCCCCCCATATATATTTTAATTTGATTCTTTATTTGGCATAATTTAATATCTTTTTAATATCTTTTAACTTTTGTACTTTCTGTCTTTTATGTACGCCGCCCTGAGTCCTTCGGGAGAGAGGGCAGCTTATAAGTCCAAATAAAACAAACAAAACAAACAAATATCATATATCCCACACCCAGGTGAATGCAGACTCTTATTATACAGTTTTAAAGAGAAAAATAATTGTTGTAAAGAATGTAGTTAGAAGTAATTTTAGTGTTTTAAAATAAATTGATGTAATTCTCAGTCTGATGGGGGGAGAGTTTACTCTATAGTTTCCTAAAAGGTTTTACAATTATTTTTCTTCTTTCTTTTTAATACATTTAAAAATTTATTTCCCTTTTTCTCTTCCCCTCCTTTTACATGTGCATTTATCTTTTGAATAATGACAAACAGTAGAGTATCAATATTAATAATTAAATGTATAGATATTTCTTAAGATGATGCAATGGTTTAATTAATATTTAATTATATTTACATCAATTATTTTTATTTAACCAATTAATGAAATAATGAATTTTAAATTTTATTGTAATTGTTTCCTTATTGCTGTTTTATTTTATTTGTTAAATTTATATGCCACTGATCTGTCAGGTGATTCTATTTTATTCTTATCCACCATGTCACTTTCAATCTTAGTTTTTTTTCTTTTATGCAGATGTTTTTTCTATTCCTTTATATGTTTTAATGCATTTTCTGTTCCTATGAATGTTTTAATACATTTAATGTGTAATGCATTAATTATAAATAAACAAAAAACAAGCAGTTCCAGTTTCCCTGAAAGATTCCCATCATCCCTTGTGGATGATAAAATTCAAGAACATTTCATTATTAGTGTCTTATATTCAGAAATGTAGTTTTGTAACTCTTCTGGCAAGCTCCTTGGCACCCTATCAGTAACCAATCTCTTTTCACGAAAGATGTTCATAGTGTTTATGATGAAAGAGATCAGGATAAATTTCAGCATCTGAATTTGTCCCCACTTAGAACCAATTTATATCTTTCTACATTTGGGCAGAGATTTCTTCCTTCAATATGTCTTCCTGGGATGTGGTGAGGAGGAAGGTTTTTTTTACTGATAATGGAAAAAAATTGCAATGGCTGTTTACATAATTGTCTCTTGGATCTTTATCAGTCAGTGAACTAACCATTACTCAGTTTCAGTAAGGCTATAGAAACATCACTGTTAAAGACCTATTTAGAGTAGTATTTTTCTCTGATAGAAGACAACCAGATGTGCTACAAGAAATGTAAGACCGCATCATGTATACTTCTTTTTTAAAGGGGAAAGAACACAACTACTTTCAAATGTGCCTTATTAAGTTTCTTCTTTCTGTACCTGAAAGAGGCTTCTACACCACATTAAACAAAAAAAATGTATTTCAGAAAAAAGAGGAAATACCAGAAAAAAGAAAATACTTCTGCAATTAGGACCCAAAGAGTCTCAGAGATGTTTGATGCCTGAATGTGTGCATCAGTGCCATTGTCTGTTATTTATTTCAGTGGACACTGGAATGCTCTCAAGTTCCTTACCAAGAGCTGCCAATCTGCCAAAAGCTTCTGATAAAACAAAATCCACCATGGGCTATAAGGAGAATTTAGAGACACCCATCATACAGTAACAGTTCTGCGAACAAAGGGATGAGCAAATGAAACCCAAATGTTTTGCCTGAATGAATCCACAAAAAAGAGATGCTGAAAGAATGATTGGCAAGAATAGAGAAAATAAATACTTCGTAAGGGGTTGGATAAACAGTCAATATAGATACATATAGAAAAGGAGTGATATAAAAGAAGAAATAATCTATTTGACAACACGTAGAAGTAGGTGAATAGAAGCTGAAAGAATAGCAAAGATTCACAAATAATGTTAGGCTATAATTTTACATCACAATAAAATTATTCATGTATAATGCTAAGTGATCATGAGTAAGTTTATATATCATGTAAAGCTTAAAGCAAGTGAGTCACATGATATGAGCAATCTGTAACATTCAGATGTTATTCAATTGCCACTTCCAGCAGTCTCACCCATCTTGGTCAATGATACGAGATTCTGGAACTACAACTTAGCTAATTTCTAGGATGACACAGGGAATGGTGACTTATAGCAATATAACAATGCTTGCATGAGTCCACTAAACTGTGTAATATGCAAGTACTTCAGTCATGGTGTATTCCTGAATTGTGAGACCTTTAGATGTATGAAGATGACTGTCCTTTTTATTCTACTGGCCCTTATCATGGACACAGGTTGAAGAAGAGGTCTTTAAAAAGCCACCCATCATTAAAAGTTAGAACAAGTTGGTGACGCAGAAGACAGGTAAACAAGAACAATATGCATGTGATATGCAAGCTTTAAAAAATGTTCACAAATTTTCATTGTTGAAGGAAGTCATTTATGGAACCTGGGGGGAGTCTTCTCATGAGAAATTAAGTAAGAAAAATAATGTTATTATATAGTAATGCCATGAATATTCAAGACTATTCCTAAGAAATTACAAAATATGTGTGTGTTAGCAAATCAATACTTCATTGTAGCCAGTATGGCATTGAAAAAAGTCACTTTGGAGCTATGTAAATGTTTTTGTAATGCATCATTCAAATTCAAGGACAAAATTAATGCATTCTGAGAAGAGAGAAATTATATATCTTGATTCTTTAAAGAGATGCTTGGAAAATACGAATGCTTAGGTCTCCAAAAATTATACTGGATTCCTTGTACTGGAAAGTCAAAAGTCATACACACCCAGGTGAACTAATGAAAGCTATCACCAGCCACAGGATGTTCAAGAACTGTACATTTTCAGCAATAATCATTCTGGATTAAAATAACCTATAAAACAAGAAGTGAGGTTGAATTTAATATCAATATGCATGGAATCATGCTACTTCTCCACTACATATAATATCATGAAAATGTGCATTTGGGAAATATTAGTATAAGCTTGAATAAATTGGGGTTTGGACTTTCAGTAATACTGCTCTATCATATGAATGTCCTTTTCTATAATGTCACATACATAACCTTTGAATACACAGCTTTACTAGCATAACATTCATGCTTTCTCTGTGAAATTTCAGCACTAATTCCAAGCATGCCAGTAAAGCCACTATTCAAGAGTCTCTGTGGGCTGTCCCAATTTCCAAGGAGCTTGTTTTGTTCTGTCGAGCTGAAATAGCCAAATACTTTTTTCCAATGTAGCACTGGAAAGTACTTCTCCTCCTCTTTTTTTCTGCCCACTCTCCCTCCAATTATATGTCAAACAAGAACCCCATTCATAGTTACATTAAAGTAGAACCAAGTGTACTGATCCATCCCTAACAGACAGCACCCCAGACAACTCCAAATGAACAAATAGAATAGAATAGAACAACAGAGTTGGAAGGGACTACGATATCTTCTAGTCCAACCCCCTGATTAAGCAGGAAACTCTATATGAACAACTTGCTGTGTCTACAACTAGAACAGACCCTACAAGGTTCTTCTCCATCCATCCTTTTTCTCCAAGTCACACTTTCCTGAAGAATCTGAATACAAAGAGACAATTCTTTGGTCTATGGAAGAGCACTTATTTCAATTTCTATGAAAGAGGAACTGCAGACTCAGCTGGCTATCTCTCTTGAAGCTTGAGGTTGGGATTATGGAGATGCAACTCGGATAGGAAAGTCCTAATACTAAAGTTAGTATACAGTGATGTTCCGATACAACTGGTCCGTGAACAAATATCCTAGACTGCACATCTGGAGTGTCATCAAATTCAGAAATACACTTTTTAATAACAGTAATCCTATTCTATGTCCTCCTCATTCTCCTTCCCTAGATGTTCTCCAGAGAAATAAATTTGCTGAGCATAACTGTAGCTTTGCTTTGTAGTACAAGTAGTTCTCAACTTACAACTACAATTGAACCCCACATTTCTGTTGGTAAGTGAGACAGTTGTTCAGTGAATTTTGCCCTATTTTACAACCTTTCTTGCCACAGTTGTTAAATGAATCACTGCAGTTAAATTAGTAACATGGTTGTTAAGTGAATCTGTTTTCCCCATTGACTTTGCTTGTCAGAATGTCACAAAAGGTGATCATGTGACTCCAGGGCACTGCAAACATCATAAATATGAGTCAGTTGCCAAGTGCCTGATTTTTTGATCATATGACTATGGGGATGCTGCAATGACTGTATATAAATTGTATATAGTTATATATAAAAATAAACAGGAAATAACCAAGTTACAGTACTGCTACCCATTAAGGGGTTAGGGTGGAGAGCAAAAAATGGGAAAAGTAAGTGCACTGAGTAAAAGATAAAAAGAGATGGGAAGGGAATTTGTGAGGGAGGAAAAAAGGTAGAAGGCCAAGAAAATATATGAGTGACTCCAAAATGGCTTCTTGCCTAAAGCTTCTGGAACATTGATAGTGTCACATAAATGTGAGTACATAAAGAAGTAAGATGAAGATATATTTTTTAAAAAGTAGCACTTCTAAACTGCCAAACATCATGCCACAGAACCAGAAGTGGTATTCAGCAGGTTCTGACCAGTTCTGGAGAACCGGTAGCGGAAATTTTGAGTAGTTCAGAGAACCGGCAAATACCACCTCTGACTGGAGATTTGACAGTATCCTTCCCCTGCCACGCCCACTAAGCCATGCCCACAGAATCAGTAGTAAAAACATATGAATCCCACCACTGCACAGAACCCTAAAATATATGGGAGGAGTACTGGACACTCTGGGAATGTTGTGTGTATCAAAGCGATATCCCAAAATTGGGAGAGGCACTGAATATATTCTGTAGAAATGGCAGAATCACATCCACAAAATGGAGAATCATCAGAATCACATACACCCACAGACCAATTGCTACACAAGGAGTATTCTCTGTCTCCAGATGTCCATGTCTGCACACATTGACATATGCTTTTAAAATAAATGTTAAAACAAATAGGGCAATTCAATGTTCAGGATATGAGAGGAAATAATGGAACTCAAAGAAATTGCTTCTTCCTTCTGACGGTTCTTGATAACATAAAAATATAACAAATTAAAACAGCCGGTGACTTCTTTTCAGACAGGCCCATGGACATATGACTAAATTGCTCCAATATGACTAAATTGCTCCAAAATTCTTTCAGCTAAGAAATGAAAATCATTGAAGTCATTACTGCTGTTATTGCTAACCAAGATGCCAGTGCTGGCTGAAAATGATGAAAATTGTGATCTGGTGGGCAACAGTTTGATGGAGGTTAATATGTAGCCTGCAATCTTCTTTCACTACATGCCTGAATCCATATGGGATATCTGTTCTGAACTTTTCATAATTGAGGAAAAAAAAGTTGCTGAGATTTTTCTTTCTTGGACCAGAGCAATCCTGATGGAAATCTCCTAACGGAGATGGAGCTGTTAATTTCCCAGTTAGTTAGTTTACTTTATTGCCATTGCACCTCGTACAACGAAATCAAACACCATCTTCAGTGCACATCATGACCATGAAAATAAACACAAACACCCATCCTTCACCCTCTTACACATTGAACGGAAAACCCCGGACACCGCACCAACACTGCACTATACAGCAGAATTCAAAAGAGCTACTGCCCTGGGATAGAAGCTGTTTTTCAGCCTATTGGTCTATTTCCAGGTTAGAATGAGCAGATTTCCCCGAGATCTCACATGGTGTGCCGCACAATCATAATACTTACAATGCTATAGTGCAGTGTTTCTCAACTTTGGCGGCTTGAAGATGCGGGGACTTCAACTTCCACAATTCCTTGCTGGCTGGGAAATTCTGGAAGTTGAAGTCCACACTTCTTCAAATGGCCAAGGTTGAAGAACATGGCTATAGTGAATTCTCCAGAAGCAGTAACTGAAGTCTCTGGATCCATTTCTGAACATTTCCATTATCTCCAGTAAGTTGAATGGAGAAAATATACATCTAGTCAAGAACTAGATGTTTTGTCTGCGTTCCTTTTGTTGGAGGAGTTTTCTTCTGGGGGGGGGGGAACGAGAGCATGAGAGAGAACCCCTGCTCTCCACAGCACTGAGATAGGCAGTCCTTAATCTGCAAGAAGAGGAAAATGCCTCTCAGGGCCTACAAACAGCACATTTCTGAGTATTGGGTTTCTTATCTGATCAGCTGATCTCTCATGTCAGGGATATGAAACTGAAGTTATTATAAATGAAGTGTTTTCTCAAGGTATAATAAAAGAAGGAGAAAAGGTGTAGGAAGGGAATGACAAAGAACAAAACAAAGCATGCAAGCCAGATGAAGCACTGCTATGAGGGCAAAGTAATGTATATATTTAGAAAGTTATACAATTCAAACCCCCATCCTTTCTGCTTATATAGGCATTCAAACCAATTTAAACAAAATAAAAATAAAAAAAATAAATTTAAGTTATTTTTTAAAGTATAAAATATTATATATAGGACATTTAATACACATCTTGCAATACATCTGGTTGTGTTCTCTTAGAGACAATGCCAGTGTAAATGGACCTTTAAATTTGTTCCACGGTGATGTTCTATGTGCTTAGTGAAACTGGATAATGGCTAGTTCCCAGATAGATAAAGATTCAGGAGACAATTACATAAACAGCCACTGCAAGTTTTTTCCATTATCTGTTATCCAGCCCATCATGAATAGTTTGGTATATTTCTTTTTTCAATTCTTGCTGATTGTTCTGTCAGTATCTTTTGGTGGGTTTTCAGGCAAAACATTTGGGTTTCATTTGATCATCCCTTTGTTCGCAGAACTGTTACTGTATGATGGGTGTCTCTAAATTCTCCTTATACCCCATGATGGATTTTGTTTTCATCAGAAGCTTTTGACAGATTTTGCAGCAGTTGGCAAGGAACTTGAGAGCATTCCAGAGCCCACTGAAATAAATAACTGACAATGGCTCTGATTCACACATTCAGGTGTCAAACAACTCTGAGATTCTTTGGGTCCTAATTGGAGAGCTATTTTCATTTTTCATCATCAGCTGATATTTCCTCCTTTTCCTCCTTTTTTCAAAATACATTTTCATTCTTAATGTAACAAGGCAATTTTTTTCTTTAAAAAGAGAAGTATGCACAATGCAGGCTTATCATCCAATTTAGAATATAATATGTTGTTAAAATTAAGTTGACAAATGCAAAAAAATATTTTCCTTCTTACTTCAGAAGGCTATATTAGAAATCAGACACTTGTGAATTATTCTTAATTTGTACAGTTTAATCTACTATATCACTACTCTTCGTGATCTCAAGGCATGTTACACATTGGAGCACTACGGAAATTATCCATATTAATATTTTTTTTCAAAGAGTGCAGTCTAATAATTATGAATAAATAAAATATTCTAACATTTTAGTCATGCAATTGCTCATTCCATTTTTTTTAACCAAAACCATGTAGCTAAGAGGCACAACAAAATCTTACATAAACAGAATTCCATTACATTTCTATACATGGCTGTATGGACACTGTTGTTTTATCATCAAAGTAATTTATGTAGCCTTAACATTTTGAAATCCAAATAAAAACTCTCATAAAATCTGTTCATTGATGTGACTACATGAATTTTAACGGTCTTACTGAAACTGGGACATTCCTTTCCTTATAAACATTGCTAGAGCAGATCAGATTTATGTTTTGATGCAAGTTTTATCAAACAAATAAGTTTGACTTCTTTTACTGGGAACATACTGGCTGCTAGATTGCCATTATTCATTTTAACTAATTTTCATATAGCCTGGCAAAAATCAATTTAAAGAAGTTGGCAAAAATAACATGTATGTATACTTGCACTAATATACAAAATAATTATGTTCTATGTCTGTAGAGAAGATGACCTTGATAGAGGTATGGAAGATTTATAACTAGGGTGATACAGGGGCAAAACATTTTGAATTCACAACAAATAATATTCAGAAGTGGCCCAGACAAACATCTGCCTAATTTCAACTGAACTATAAGAAGGAGATTGAGGTATCGCACAATCAGACTTGCAAGTTTCTGTTATTATAACTTCTGGGGTGTCTGTGACTGGATGTAATGTTAAAATGTAATAGATAAATAATATAGTTAAGTTAAAATAATACTTGTATGCCAGATTTTTTTTAAAAATCCACATCCATTTAAAAAGTTTCTCCTATAGTCTCATCCTTTCTTATAGTGGGATCCCTAATCTGAATTTCAAAGGGTGGTGCAGGTCTCTTTCAAATGAAACTTATTCATCTTTTGCATAAAGGATGGGCAGATTGGATCCAGAGCCAGGGTAGACACAAGGTCTCAACTGTTGGAAAACAAGGCTCTTGTTGACTTTTATGAATAGAAGAATGGGGCAGCTTAGTGCAGGCCATCATATATTTTCTAATGTCCTGTCCTGGTCAGAGTGCATTATATCATAGCTGCCTGAGTCAGAATATTTCACACATATGTTTCTTCTTTCCCAGAACTAAAAAATACAATAAAAATAGCATACTGGACCATTTTGTGAATTTTTCTGACACCTCAATTCTTTTCTGGTGGGGGAAAAATTCTGCATAATGGTAAGGTCTGTCCTGGGCATGAATATGGGCATAAATATGAATATGAACATGAATATGTATGTATGTATGTATGTATGTATGTATGTATATGTATATGTAGGTCTTGGTGTATTCGGGTCTTGTCCCGTGTAAGATTGAGAATACCTTGGCGACGTTTCGACGAGATCCCACTCGCCATCTTCAGGCTGGTGTCTTCGGCTTTGTGCTTCTGCCAGCAAAGCATGATCTGAGCTGCCTTCTCTCTATAAATACTGGAGGGGAGTTGTGGTGTGCTGGCTCTGCTGTAAGCGGGTTGGTTGGCTGTGTTTTTGGCTGTGTTGTCGCTTCTTGATTGGTTGATGGAATTGGTGTTTGCTGATTGGCTGGCTTTTTCGTAAGAGCCTGGGTGGCTGAGGTAGTGGCTGTGTGTCCTTCAGCCTTTTGTGTTGTAGCTACCTGGGTAGTGGGCTGAGTTTTATTGTTGTGACATCCTGGGTCTTGTGCTGTAATCTCCTGGGTCATTGTCTGTGTTGCAACCTCCTGAGGTTTTGTGTTGTAATCTCCTGAGTTCCGTGATGTAGTATCCTGGGTGGAAAGCTGTGATGTGACATTCTGGGCCTTGGTTTGGCTTCGAGTTTGAGGTCTGGCTATGTGTTTATAGCGTGTGTCAGTTTGCTTAGTTTGGGGGTTGGAGTGGGGTGTAGCAGATGGTGTTGCAGCCAAGGTCTGGTTTCTGGATGGTGGTTGCCTTTTGTCTGTGGGGTGAGCTTGGGTTTGAGTCTGGTGAGGGAGATTGGTGGTGGCATCATGAGTTATTTTGGGTCTGGTGTTGGTTTTCGTGGCTGGGACTCGTTTGTTGATTAGGGCTAATTTCCAGATGTCTGGTAGGCGGGAAGTATCATCCCGTTTATTCATGTTATGGGGGTGTTTCTCTATTTTGATGGCTTCCCTAATTATTCTCTTGTTGAAGTGTTCAGTGTTGGAGATAAGTTTGGATCCCTCAAAATCAATTTCATGTCCTGTGGCTTTAAGGTGCTGGAAAAGGGAGGAAGCTTTTTCTTCTTTTCTGACTGTGTTCTTGTGTTCTGCGATGCGTGCATTTATTCTCCTGTTGGTTTGTCCAATGTTTGTGGCTGGGCAAATTTTGCACGGTATTTCATAAACTCCTTGGTTTTCGAGCTGGATCTTGTCTTTGGGGTTTCTTAAGATGTTGGCTATTTTTTGGTCAGTGCCAAAGGCTGTCTTGATATTGTGTTTGTGGAGAATTTTGCTGATTTTATCTGTGGTGCCTTTGATGTAAGGGAGGAGGGCAATGCCATTGTCCTGTTCTGTGTCTTGGTTTTGGGGTGTCTCCCTTAGGATTAGGTTGGTGATTATGTTTCTTTGGAATCCGTTGGACATTAATACATTAGTGAGGGTGTGTAATTCTGTTCTCAGGTGGTCTTTGTCAGCTAGGTGTTTGGTTCTGGAGATGAGGGTCTTGGCTACGGAGTTGATCTGTGCAGGGTGGTGATGGGATTGTGCATTTAAGTAGCGATTTGTGTGAGTTTTCTTCTGGTAGATGGTGTGTCCTAGGGAGCCAGTGGGTTTTTTGTAGATTAGGATGTCCAGGAACAGAAACCTCAGGAGGTTACAACACAGACAATGACCCAGGAGATTACAGCACAAGACCCAGGATGTCACAACAATAAAACTCAGAAGGTCATCACACAGCCCACTACCCAGGTAGCTACAACACAAAAGGCTGAAGGACACACAGCCACTACCTCAGCCACCCAGGCTCTTACGAAAAAGCCAACCAATCAGCAAACATCAACTCCATCAACCAATCAAGAAGCAACAACACAGCCAACAACACAGCCAACCAATTAGCAAACACCAATTCCATCAACCAATCAAGAAGCGACAACACAGCCAACAACACAGCCAACCAACCCGCTTACAACAGAGCCAGCACACCACACCTCGCCTCCAGTATTTATAGAGAGAAGGCAGCTCAGATTACGCTTTGCTGGCACAAGCACAAAGCTGAAGACACCAGCCTGAAGATGGTGAGTGGGATCTCGTCGAAACGTCACCAAGATAATCTCAATCTTACATGGGATAAGACCCGAATACACCAAGACCTACATACCTTTACCCGTGAAAATCTATGAAAACATATATATATATATACATACATATATGAATATGAATATGGACATGAATATGAATATGTTCATGAATATGTTCATGAATATGGACTACACAACTCGATCAGGGCAAAGCAATAGATGCAATCTACATAGACTTCTGTAAAGCCTTTGATTCAGTGGTACACGACAAACCACTACTAAAACTAAAACCTTATGGAATCTCTGGACAACTGCATAACTGGATAGAAGCATTCCTGTCAAACAGACAACAGATGGTCAAAATTGGGAGCGTCTTATCAAATTCTGTACCTGTCAACAGTGGTGTCTCCCAAGGCAGCGTTCTAAGACCAACTCTCTTCATACTCTACATAAATGACCTCTGTGATCATATTAAGAGCAACTGCGTTCTCTTCGCTGATGATGTAAAGCTATTCAACACCACAGACAATACTGCTACCCTTCAAAAAGACCTCGACTATGTATCAGAATGATCAAACAAATGGCAACTTCAAATCTCAACAAATAAATGCTCTGTCTTACATATTGGCAAAAAAAATCAGAAAATAAAATAAAATACAAACTGAATAGTCAAGACCTTGTTGATGATCCAAACTCTGTCAAGGACCTTGGAATATTCATCTCTAATGATCTAAATGCTAGAGCCCACTGTAACTACATAGCCAAAAAGGCATTAAGAGTTGTTAACCTAATCCTACATAGCTTTTTCTCTGGTAATATCACACTACTAACTAGGACATACAAAACATTTGCTAGACCAATACTGGAATACAGCTCATCAGTCTGGAACCCACATCACATATCTGATATTAACACAGTTGAGAAAGTCCAGAAATATTTCACAAGAAGAGTTCTACACTCCTCTACTTGTTGCAGAATACCTTATGCCACCAGACTTGAAATTCTAGACCTAGAAAACCTAGAACTATGCCGCCTTCGGTCCGATCTAAGTATAGTATATAAAATCATACATTGCAATGTCCTTCTGGTCAATGAATACTTCAGTTTCAACCATAACAATACAAGAGCAC
Source organism: Naja naja (assembly GCA_009733165.1). Taxonomy (NCBI): domain Eukaryota; kingdom Metazoa; phylum Chordata; class Lepidosauria; order Squamata; family Elapidae; genus Naja; species Naja naja. Next base: position 23,044,967 of record CM019154.1, on the reverse strand, counting down.
ACAATAGATACAAATTCAAGGTTAACCGCACCAAACTTGATTGCAGGAAATACGACTTCAGCAACAGAGTGGTCAATATCTGGAATACTCTACCTGACTCTGTGGTTTCTTCCCCAAACCCCAAAAACTTTAACCTTAGACTGTCTACTATTGACCTCACCCCTTTTCTAAGAGGTCTGTAGGGGGCGTGCATAAGTGCACTAACGTGCCTACCATCCCTGTCCTATTGTTTCTTTTAGTTTTCTTATATGTATTCATTTCATGTATTCACAACTATGTTTATCCTTATACATTATCTTGTAAGCGATTGACAAAATAAATAAATAAATAAATAAATAAATAAATAAATAAATAAATAAATAAAGTAAGATACTTAGATCTGGAAGGACTCAATCTTTCATTGACTTTTTCAGTTGTTATTATAAAGCCTAAGGAGAATTAATGAATTGCATACTGGTTCTTTTCTTTAATAGGCATTCATTGGAGTGATTATTGAAAGCTCCCATAATTGGCCAACTGATGCCTAGTACTGACACCTTTTCTGCGAAAGTAACTCAGAGAATACATCCTACCTGGGTACAATCACTACTACTACAGCTTATAATTGTGCTATTCCAACAGTCAGTGTCAGCTCTGGACTGCTTTACTTAAATAATGTGAAGAAATCCTCATATTCCCACAAGCCACTGGCTGTCTTTTTGAATAAAGATCCATGGTTTTAATATATACATAATATGCATAGATTTTAAAAGTTCAGGTTTTTTTTCATGTTCTCCACATCTTCATACTAGGAGAAAATAAATTATGAATTCATTATACACTTCTTAAAGACTCAGAATCTCTATTAATAATTAATAGGGCAGAACTACCTGAGAGTGACATGGATCCTGCCATCTGATGGCTGTTCATTGGCCTGCATAAAATCAACTAGTAGACTTTGCTCATTGCCTAATGGAACTCATGTTTGCAACTGCTAAGACATTTATACCTAAATCGGCCTCCCTTAACCAGCAGTTTCAGAAGAGCGGTCAATGATTCCTGTTTAAAGGCTGCACTTTTTGCTTTCTCATGTATCAAAGTGGAAGTTTGTGGTAGGGCTTACAGAATTCACAGCTGAATTGAACCTGCAAAAACTGATCCCTCCCTCTGCCTGCTGCTGCTGTTGAACTTTTGTCCTTGCTTGATTCCAAGGTCCACTAGCAATTATGCACAATTTCTGTTCCTGTACTGTCTGAATGCATGCGGTAGGCATCAGAAGAGCTGGCAGGCAGGAGGTTGTGAGCTTTAGTGGGTTGCTGTGGACTGAAACCTGCCACAGAGAAGCAACCTACTCTGGCAGCCATCACCCATGCACAATCAAGAGGCATGCTGTCTTCTTGCTGGATGGACTGGAGGGACTGGATGTCCATAGTTAAGCCCGCCCACCCTGTGACAATCACCCTGCTGCCCAGGCCAGGCACCCCTTCCCACTGTCAGGATTGAAGGGGAACTGGGAGAATGCACTGAGAGACATGCTACTCTGCTCCCCCAGCTGCCTCCCCCTCCCTCCCGCTTGCTTGGGACTGGGGAATGGCAGTCTCATGAGTCCAGCAGGTGCAGATGAGATGTTCCTCTCCTCTTCTCCCATTTAGTACCAACAATGTCTGAGGAGGGAGGGAGAGAAAGAAAGAGAAAGGTGTGTTATTTGAAGAGTGGAACAGATATTTAAAGACGCAACCCAGATCTACAAATATTGGTATGTTTGGACTTTCAAAAGCTTTTAACAAAGCTCCTCCACAAAGGCTTTTGCGTAAGTTTAGTGGTTGCAGTTTAAAAGAAAAGGGAAACAGGGAATACACAAGAAGGACAGTTCTGTGGTGGGGCCTTGATATTTTGTTGTTCCCTTTTCTTGTGCGATTGAAATGGAAGCAATTGCTACATCCCTTTTGTAGAACTGTGTAAGAATATGGGCAGGAAATATTTATTTGATGCTCATTCAGAAAAGGTAAAAGAGGAAGGAACAACATAACATGAAGAAAACAGCACAGAGCTTTGGGTATACTTTTTAAAAGCTCAAGCTTAGAGCCCATGAGCAAAGGCAGAAGGAGGGCCTCCTCCATTGATTTTTGAGAAAGGCATTGCATCTCTGGAAGGGCATGATAGCTGTGACATGCACTCTCAGCCCACAGGTAATATTGTTCTGACCAAGGCTTATGGAGACACTAACAAACACATGTTAGTCCCAAAACCCTTTTTTCTTTATTTCAACGGCTGTGAATTGTAGTCACAGCCTGTAATCAGTCTGAAACAGTTTGTAAATAGTGCCATGGAAGTCTGTCAAAGTCCTTCAGGAGAAGTCTGATAAGCACGCACCTTTATCTTTCTTGAAATGCTGCCAACGAGTAAATGTCCAATTAGTTATATGAGGCAAAAACAGAACACAAATTCAACACCGAGCTTCAGGTTTCAAACTGACCAGTATGAACAAAGTTGCTTCCTGCAGCAATTCCTGTCCCTTTGCTCCTCCTTTATGTCTTATGGGAGGACCAATCACCTCCAAGCCTTACTCCCGAGTCACCCCTTTTGTCTTAACTGTTCTTGCCTGCTGGCAGCTCTGCACATATGTGCACAGGGAACAGGCTCCCCTTGTTCCTCTGCCTCGCTGCTGTCAGATTCTGGAGGCTCTGGAGTCAGCACATAATTCCCAGATGGCCCTGGCCCCATCTCTGTATCAGACGCAGGCCCATCGTCTGAGTCCTCCCCAGACTCCTGGACTGGCCCATGTTCCTCCCTACTGTCCGACTCTGCTGCCAGCTCCACAGGCTGCTGATGAACCACAACAGTTATTACCTAATACTGGACTCTGAAAACCCATCATAGGGTGGGTAGAAAAGGAAGTATCATTACACACACACACACACACACAGACATATACACAGCAATTTCTCTTTCTCTGCCAAGGAAAGTCTCGCTCTCTGTGTAAATAAAAGGAATTGACATTTTTATTGATATTTTTTAAAGGAAGTAAGTACTTATATTTTAAACCCTATTTATTTCTTCTAGGTAGAGCTATAGCTCTTTATCTATTCTTTAGTTCAGGTTCTGTGACTATTCCAGTTTGAATAATTACTCATTTTGCAGGAATTTATTTTCAAAAATTAATCTGAGGTTTTGTGAATTGTATTGTGCTCTCAAATACCTTACTCTGGCCTTGGAATATATCTTTTCAAGGAAACTCTATTCCACCTTGCTTTTCCAATACATTGTCAGCATTTTGCAGTTACTTAGATGTCTAATCCTTATTGAATTGTACTTATGATGTCCTTTAATTTAAACTGTTCAGCAAAGGGTTTTTGTAAGTTTTGCATAGCATACTCCCTCTTTAGCTTTTTTGATAGCTTCCTGTAAAGGAGCTGCCAGTTTGGCAATATATCTTCGCTAACAATATGAAGGTTTATTCTAACTTTCCTCTAATATAATCAAGGTAAATGTTATATTGTTCTGGCAAAAATCTTACAGATTCTAACAGACTTTGCTATTTCATTGATTGTTGCTGCCGAGGAATGTTTGAAGTGTTGATCAGCTCTGGTAGGACACATGTTCCACTAACATATAATACATGTATCAAACTTTGATTAAAGAATCTTCCTGACTTTTACTTCCAAGGCTATTTATCACAACAAATTGATATTGTTGGTGAAGTGCTGCTGTCAGTAAAAGCCAAAGAGGGAGACCTTATGACAACGTCTTTATTATGAACAATCCTATTTCAAAAATATCATTCTTGCCATATGTGAACTGTTAGAGACCAAATTATATTGAATATTGTATTGTTGGGTAGATTCTGTGCAGTTGGTCTTCTGTCAGTTGGTCAATATGGGTGAATTGTAAGGGTAATTGAAGCCTGGCAATTAGTTAATTATTAGAAGTTGGTACAAGGAAACGAAGTCTAAATTACACTTAGGAAGCCATAGATGAATAGGGAACAAGTAGGTAACACTAATATATAACTAAGTTTAACTGTGCAAGAAGCAAGCAAATAAAACTCTTTTAATATCATTCTAAAAATCTTTAAGCATGAGCTGTCTTCAGGCTCAGCTATTTGATAACTAGAGCACTCTTAATTGAGCAACACGCCATCATCAACAAACAAGCAATGTTGCCTTCATTTGAAATATTATCAACAAACAAGCAATATTGCCTTCATTTGAAAAATGTTACAAAATGATAACCAAAACCAAATGATATCCATTCAAATCATTGTTGTTAAAAACATAGGGGGGAAATGTCAAACAATTCAGATTTGCGCAAAGTATGGGTACAGTAAAATAGAGTGCTATGGAAAATGGTTAGCTGTCTTTCATTACAGTAAAAATAAAATAAACAGAAGATAATATTTCTTCTTGAGGAAGTTGTATATTCAATTTGGTATGGCAGATTAGGCTGTGTGTAGCTGCTGGAAATCCTGGGTGCAGTCCTCAGATCTTTATAAAATGGCCTTTCAGTTAGACAACAAAAATGATTTATTTAGAATGATAAGTATATAAATATGCATCTTTTTATGCTTTTCCCAGAAAAGCTTATTCCTCAGCTACCATCTGCTTCTATTCTTCTGTTGCTATAAAAGACATGGTGCCACCTTCTCCTATTTGATTATGATTACATTTCATTGCTTTTCTCTTCAAGTCATAAACTGTAAGTAATCCTCTAATACAAAAACATAACATTGAATTATCAATGAGTACACCATTAATCATCCCGAAGAGCATTTGGGGGGAGGTTGGGGTATGTTCAATAATTCTTTGTGACCGGGGAGTGGGGGTAGGGATTATTTTGCTTGAACAAATCATTGCCTTTTCTACTTACACAAACTAAGGTGGACGTTTTCAGATCATTCTGCTTTCTGAACATCAAGTCCAACTTAATGTCCTGTTTTTAAATGATCAAGGCCACAATGGTTCAAGTGGCTAGATGCTGCTATCCTTTTGTTGTATCCCAGTCTCATAATTTTGGTTTATTGGCAAGCTTATCTCACTTGGCCCTGTTGCTAGAAGTTTTTGTGAATTGTGAATTCCAAGAAATTCCTGAAACTCACCACAAGCACGTTATGCTCTCTTTGCTTGAACCATTGTGGTCTTGATCACTTAAATCAGGACATTTAATACTTCTGCACCATTCTTGGTCCCAACTATTGTTTCTTAACATCTAATTTAAATAATATGGTACACAGCGATGCACTTTTAGAAAGACAAACACTTCATGATGATTATGAAAGTGCAATTTATATGCTGCTTTTGCAATCAATATAAATTTCCATGAAATCACGCCAGTGAGACCCAAAGGTGCTTTTCAAAAGGCAACTGGACTTTCTTTCTTTTCAGTTGCCTTTTGAAAAGCACCTTTGGGATAATCATGACTTGGATGGCTGAGAATCTCCACAGACATGTCCAGTGAGAATACAACTTTCCAAGGCTGAAACTGTAAGTTATTTATTGGCAAGGATAGGAATTGCTCTGTAACATATATAGCTCAGCATGGATACTCCATTTTCTCATTGGCTTGTGGATTGTGGGGTTGTTTTTCACAAAGACAATACAGTAGACATTACAAATATTTTATGGCTAAACTGGGAGTCACTGGATTGCTTCCTTTAATTCTGCATTTACTGGTGAAACAGAAGCACTGAATATGAAATGATTCCTTCTTTAAAGAGTTGAGGAGGATTTTTTTTCTTTAAAGCTCCCAGGAGTTTATCCAACCAATTAGTGCAGGGCAGTCAAACTTCTGGCCCATGGGCCAGATGCATCATGTGCTGGCCACGCCAGGTTTAGCAAAGGGGGAAAAAGTCCCGATACACCACATGACACCGCTGTGAGTTTAACACCCTTGAATTAGTCTATGTATGTATGCTTGTAAGCATTTAATATTCTTTATTATTCCAAGTTATAAAGTTCCCTAAGCAATGTAAACATTTACTAACACGAGCACTAATGATGTTATCTAGCTGGGTAATGAAACATCAGCAAGAAAACAAACAAGCTCAGAAATACCAAGGACCCCTCATTTCAACCCTGAACTACAAATATTCTCCCTTACTGGCATTTACTGCAAAGGATACACTGGAGAGGAAGCAGAATCTGTAGGCAGATTTTGAAATCATGATTTTATTAGCTTATGTATCAATTTAAACAATGCTTTCCATATTTTGGCAGACTTATCAGGGCATAGAATTAATCCACCCCCCACACCATGTTCATTTATATTGGTAGGTTTTGCAAATTTTTGCACTTTCTGAACACAAAAGAAAACTGCGGATTGAGCTATTTCTTCACACTGGCAGCATTCAGCCCTGTTAAGAAAACATTCTGCCTTGCTACCTATCCTTTCTTGTAGCAAGTACCTCTAAAACAGTAATTCTGAACCTTGGCAACTTTAAGATAACTCGACTTCAATTCCCAGGGTTCCTCAGTCAGACACATTTTTTTTTGCCATGGGTAAAATGCCATGCTAGAATTCTTCATGGATGGCCTAATTGCTTAACATGGTTGAGGATATGATCTGGCCAGCTCCCACTGGCTACTTTAGGCAATTGTGGGTACACCTCTCCCTCTCTTTGCTAGGATTTGACCTCTATGACCAATTTGGTGTGGGTTGCTGGAAAGATTGTGTTGATGAAGAACCTAATAATTGCCTTGAGGAAACATATATTCAAATGGTGCAATTACCTCAGGAGTCCTTCAGGGCCCTGGAAAGTCCCCAAGAAACCTTCCACAGCAACAAAGGGCAAGCTTAGCTATTTCTATACTTCTTTATCTTAATTACTGGGTGCGACAAAGTGATATGTGACAAAGTGATAACAAAGAAAACATATAAATACATGTCTCATCTTCTGTTCAGGGTTCCCACCTGCTTAAATGCCGTTATTCAGCTGAATAAACACATTTAGCAAGGCAAACATCAGGACGCTTGTCTTTATTTTTCTGAGCCACACCTGAAAATAGTTCAAACAGTTGGGCACTTGTTTTTGGTAGAGCCACCTATCTGTTTACCTTATGTAGGTTCCTTATCAACAGAGGTTTAGCTTTTTTGTTTTGAAAAAGCACTATATCTCTGAGGCTTGATACTCTTTTGGAAAACTACTAGACTTGTGTTTAAAAAACAAGTCAATGCTTCACAGATGGTTGATTTAAACTTGGAAAGAGAACTGCATTCTGCCAGCTGTGTGTTGTTAGTACTATCACTGTTGTGCGCATCAAAAGTTTTCCACTGCTTTTGCTGACACGTGGTTGTATGTGGCTGCAGTTGTCACTGTTTTTATTATGTGCCAGTGGGTGGGAAAGCATTTTGCCTATTGCATTCTGGCTTGTCTCTAGCCTGCTTCTGGGTGCTGCCAACCATGAGGATCAAACTGGATTCATTGCAGCACTGCCACTCACTTGCAACAGTTGTTGAAGACAGAGCTCGTTTGTCATTGTCATTGTGATGACCCCGTAGCCTCTCAAAACATGAATTAAATTCCGGCAATGCCTTCAACTTAACTGTTTTATTAGTCACAGTTTACAGTCCCAAACATAAATAATGAGGCAAAAGGAAAAACAAGAACAAACCGTAGTGGCGAGAGTTCCGAAATCAAACCAAGATAAGTAATTATACGTTCCAAGCAGATAACCAGGGAAAGTCCTTGAGAAGCACACCAACAAATATAAACCTCATTCAAAGGAAACACTAACTTTGACTGCAGCAATTCTGCATACGCAATGACCAACTTATATACATAGCTCCCAGCTGTAAGCCCTGAGGAGGATCCTGGTCCTTTCTTCCCGAGTAGACCATGCTTTTCCCTGATCCTCTCCTCCCTGTGTGCCCTGGGATGGATAGGGGATGGGCCTGGAACCTCTACTGATTGCTCAGCCGGCCTCTGCCCTTCCCCAGCCTCTTTCATCACCTCTGGAGCCACACTCCCACTCCCTGTTGGCTGTTGCTCTTCTTCCTTGGAATCAGTCTCCACCAGGGGCATGACAGTCATTGATTTTAAAAGAATTAGCGAGTGACAAATAAACATCATCTGGAATCATCCTGTTATTTGTACTTCTTAACTTCTGCTGACTAATCACTGACAATTCCTGATCCCTAGGTGTTAAGTATGCATGATGATCTACATAAACCACGTCATATGCAAAATGGAGTCTGATGTCAGACTCCACTTATTGGTTTCAGCCACTGGCACGAATATTGGAGATCCTTCAGTGGCTGAAGTATTGGACAGCGCCGGCTATAAAAAGCTGGTGCTGGCCACGATTGTTGCTTTTTGAATCCGCTTGTAAATAAAGAGTTCTCCACAATAGTGGGTCCTCTCCTTCCTCATCTGCACCCATCTAACACTGGTGATGAAGGTGGGACACTGAGGAAGACAAAGTACCTCGTGGGGCACCACGGCCATCTTCCAGCTGATTCCTGAACTCAACCATTCAGACTGACAGTGAACCGACATGGCCCATCAACCCCTATCCATCCTATTCGAGCCAACCAAAAAGAAGTGGTTTTCGTATATGGGAAGATTCAACCTGAGTTTGGTGGTGAACAGGATGAAAACAGAATCTGATGAAAAGAAGAAGGCGTACTTCTTGACCTATTGTGATTCAGAACTTTATGAACTAGCTGAAGCCCTTGTTGCAGATGATTTAAATAATGTCTCCTGGGATGAACTGCAAAGAGCATTGAAGGGACATTTCAACCCTACCTCATCATATTTGGTGAACCGAAACCATTTCTGCACCCGGAGCCAAAAAGAAGGAGAAAGCATAAGCGATTTCGTGGTCACACTAAGAAAATTGTTAAAAAACTGCAATTTCTCAAACATGGAAGAAATGATCTGGGATCGTTAGGTCCTTGGCCTTAGGAATTTAACACTGCAAAAGAGACTGTTCGCAAGAGAGGACGTCTCATTTAAGCAGGCTCTGGAAGAAGCAAAAGCTGCCAAAACCTCCGAATCCTCGGCAGCCCGGGTCAAAGGAAATAGCAAGGTCCACGCTACCCAGGCTGCGAGGAGAACCTTGCATAGTCCATCCGGCTCTGAAAGCAGCGACAGCAAGAAGGAAGATGTTCATCGAGTGAAAACTAGTAAATCTGAAACTGGCAAGGGGACCAAACCTTGTGGAAACTGTCGGGGAAATCACCCTCGTTCCGCCTGCCATTTTAAGGAGGCAATCTGCAGACGATACGAGAGGAAAGACCATATCACGGACGCCTGCAGGGCCAGCCAACCAGCGGACACACTGAGCCGCAGAACATACTCCCCGAACAGACCATACAAGAGTCAGAAGATGTTTGGTGTGAAATTTAAAAAACAAGATGGCAGCCAGGAAGAAGAAACACACTATACAATCGGATGCTACACACACGCTCGCACGGCACACACAGCCACTATTGAAAACAACAAGTTTCTCATAGAAGTGATTTTTGATTGGACCCTATGATCGATGGAAGTAGACTCAGGATCATATATATCAATGATATCCCCCAGAAAATCAATCCCGCGATCTGCCGAAGTCAACTTTGGCCACAATGGATAATATTAAAGGACTACCAAGGCTACAAAATACCGGTCCTGGGAAAAAAATTCTGCCACATGGAATACGGGGATTTCAAGGTATCCCTACCACTGACCATCGTGGACTGAGATCTACCCAGCCTCCTAGGGAGAGAGTGGTTTGCGCCACTGCAAATCAGCTTCAATGGCATCCACACAACAGCGATAACCGGAGCAAGTAGTGGAGAGGATCTGGATGTTTTGGAAAAAGAATTCCGAGACATCTTCAGCAGCGAACTGGGCAAGTATAAGGGGACCCCAATAAACTTTAACCTAGACCCCAACATAGCCCCTGTCCGTCTTAAGTCCCGGAGAGTTCCATTTGCTCTGCGACCCAAGGTTGAAGAAAAATTAAATAAACTGGTAGCTCAAGGCATCCTTGAGCCGGTAGACCACGCAAAGTGGGAGACACCTATAGTGACCCCTGTGAAACCAGATGGGTCAGTCCGAATCTGTGGGGACTAGAAGAGTACCCTCAACCTTGCGATGCAACAGAGCGCATATACGATGCCAGTAGTACAGCACCTACTACATTTGTTGGGCCGGGGCAGAATTTTTGCTAAATGGACCTAGCACAGGCATATCAATAATTGCCTGTGGATGCAGCCACCGCCGAAGCCCAAACAATAGTAACCCATAAGGGCGCATTCAAGTGTAACCAGCTGCAGTTTGGAGTTAGCATAGCCCCCGGCCTTTTCCAGAGCACAATGGAAAGGCTACCACAAGGTCTGCCGGGGGTAGTCCCTTATTTCGACAATGTAATAATCTCAGCCAAAGACAAGCCCCAACTAATGGACAGGGTCTGGAAAGTTTTAGAAAGATTCCAAGAAGCAGGACTCAAGCTAAAAAAGGGAAAATGTCACATTGCGGTACTGAGCGTAGAGTTCTTAGCCTTCCAAATTGATGGGTTAGGCATTCGACCCACAAGCAGTAAACTGCAAGCAATTAAGGAAGCCCCTCCCCTACAGAATAAAGGGGAACTCCAAGCATTCTTGGGACTGTTAAACTTTTATAATATATTCTTACCACAGAAGGCGACCTTAGCGGAACCACTACATAGACTGTTGGATAAGAATACAACTTGGAGGTGGGGACCCCCCCCCCGAAGACACTGCATTAGCAGAAATAAAGAACATGTTAACCTTGGACACAGTTTTGATGCAATATAGCGACACCCTGCTGCAACGATTAATGTGCAACGCATCTCAATATGGCATCGGGGCAGTACTGAGCCATAGACTACCAAACAGAAAGGAAGCCCCCATAGCATATTATTCTAAGACTTTGTCAAAAGCTGAGAGAAACTATAGCCAAATAGACAAGGAAGCCCTTGCCACTGTAGCCAGGGTAAAATGTTTTCATAAATACCTATACAGCAGACACTTCGAGTTGGTCACCAACCACAAGCCACTACTTGGCATCCTCTCAGGTGACAAACCCACACCCAACATCTTATCACTGAGAATGCTAAGATGGACAGTCTTGCTAGCAGCATATAACTACAGCCTGCTACAAATACCCGGAAAGAGCATTCTACATGTCAATGCACTCAGCCGATGCCCCCTACCAGATCTAGTGGAAGACCCTGCCCCCACGTCTACCGTATTCCTTGTAGAATGTTTCAAACCAGGTTTGGTGATGGTGGTGTATATCGCGAGATTCACCGCAAAGGACAAAACATTGCCATGGGTTTTGAATTGGGTATGGCGGGGGTGGCCGAACAAGATAGAAGGGGAGGAATTCAAACCGTTCAAAGACAGACAACTAGAACTGTCAGCATTAAGGGGGTGTTTGTTATGGGGAGAAAGAGTGGTGGTATCGAAACCGTTAAGGGAAAGAATTTTGGGATTAATATGAGGGGCACCCCGGGATAGTAAAAATGAAGGCCCTAGCGAGGAGTTACATCTGGTGGTCAGGAATAGACAAAGACATTGAAACCTGGGTCACCATGTGTTTACCATGTCTGGAGTCACCAGCCCCTCCCACAGCACCCCCCTAAAGTGGGAAAAGCCCTCAAAACCATGTGGGTGCATACACACAGACTTTGCTGGACCCTACCAGGGACAAGTGTTCCTAATTGTGGTTGATGCCTACTCTAAATGGTTGGAGGTGGTCATTATGAAATCCACAACAACTGAGGCAATGATCAGAGCCCTGAGGAAAATATTCGCTACCCACGGGCTACCTGATGTGCTGGTTTCGGACAATGGCCCACAATTCACAACACAACAGTTCAAAAGCTTCCTCACCCATTTGGGGATCCAACATGCCCTATTGGCGCCGGCTCATCCAGCAGCAAATGGGCAAGCGAAGAGGATGGTCTGAACAACCAAGGAACTCCTAACAAAATTAGGCCCCGGAGATTGGCAGGAAAAAAATCGACAAATTGTTGCTAACCCAACACATAATGCCAAGTGCAGCAACAAACAGAAGCCCAGCAGAAATGCTCATGAATAGGAAATTACGAACCACCCTGGACAGAATCCATCCAAATTATACAAATGAAACCCCTCTAGACTCCACAGGGAAGTGCAGAACATTCACACCAGGAGATATGGTGTATGCACATAACTACACGGGAGGGGAAGCCTGGGTCCCAGCAAAAATAGTCGAGATTACTGGACCCAGATCGTACAGACTGGAGATAGAAGGGTGAAGAACATAGAAAGGCACATAGACCAACTATGGGGCCGCATGGTTCAACCCCCACATGAAGCCAAACAACAAAACACACAACCGACAAAAACAAAACCCTGGGAATTAGAAACCCCACGGAAGCACCTATTAGTAAGAACCCCGAAAAGGACAGAGGAGGACTTAGCTATGGGAGGAGGAGTCCAGCGTAGTACGTCTGAGGCCTCTAGCTCAACAGAAACTGCCATGCCTCTGGAAATGTTCGAGGCGTTTCCAAAGGCGGAGTCTGGAGCAGCGGCGGACCTGTCCGTTCAGGCCGCTGCCTCAGGAACAACTGAATGACGCAGGCCTAGTCGCAACCACAGAAGTACCGCCTACCTGAAAGACTATGTCTGCGCGTTTGCGGTGATTGGTTGGACTGAACTAAGAGGGGAGGGGAGTTAAATATGCATGATGCTACATCTACATAAACCACATCATATGCAAAGTGGAGTTTGATGTCAGACTCCACTTATAGGTTTCAGCCACTGGCACAAATATTGGAGATCCGTCAGTGGCTGAAGTATTGGACAGCGCTGGCTATAAAAAGCTGGCGCTGGCCTCAATTGTTGCTTTTTGAATCTGCTTGTAAATAAAGAGTTCTCTACAATACTGGGTCTGCTCCTTCCTCATCTGCACCCATCTAACACTAGGGATAGGAGGAAATGGCATTGCAGGAACCTGTAGTTCAAGTCCATCTATTTCACAGTTGAAGATAGAGCAGAGATGCTTCTAAAAGGAAATCTGCATCAAAAACAGAAGCACATGCAGAACAGCCCTGTGGGAAAGGAGTTGTTTTCTCTCCAGGGATGTCACAAGCATTGCCCCCCCAAGACTTTTCCAATTGCCTTTTCACACATCATTTTTATGTGGTTGTGGGATCGCCCACAACAGCTGGGTCAGAGGGTTATTTTCATAGTGATGTCAAGTTATGTAGTTTGAGAATAGTGTAGGTGCGTGTGGAAAGTGCAGTGTCTACATTACATTCCTAAATAAAAAAGAAACTATTTTGCGGGGAAAATGTTTGGATTTTCAGCTTAGAAAGGAAAAGATGCAGGTTTATCACCCTGAGAAATAGGAATGGCCTATTGGGAAAATCCCTCAAATACCTTCACAGTTTGTTGTTTCAGGAGTGCCAGGAATCCCGAACTGCAGAGGGGAACCATGCCCTGATTTGACATTCAGATGAGTCCCTGTTCTGTCGGTGTATTGAGAGATCAACAAGGGATTCAGATCTATGCATTTCTGAATTTTGGTGCCAGGAACCTTCTCCTGCATTGCACCGTTTCAGGTGTTTGGGGAAGGATGAATCTTGACCTCCTTCCTTTGCTTCTTCAGTGTTTTTTTTTTATTCTTCCAAAGTGGTTGCCCACTTCAGACACTCTCAAAGCCCACCAGTCGGTCTCCTCCTTCTACCCCACCCCCCACCGGCGTCTGACCACAAGGCGTTCCTTTGTATTCCTTTCCATTGCGGAGGTAGAGCAGGAGCAGGGGAAAGAGGGCTGGTCTCCAGCAGCAAAGCCTCGAGTTTTTTACCCGAGCTCCAAGATCCGTCCATTTGCGATGTTCGTTCTTGGGAACTGGGAGGGGGCGCCTTCAAGATTAAAGGCGGTGGCGGGGGTGGGGGGGAGAGAGCGGGGGCGAAAGACACGCGCTCGCACTAACCTGCCTGTCTCTCTGATGGCCAGAATGATGCTCGGATGACTTAATCCCCCTCCCTCCGCTCCCCCTTCCCCGGGTTGTTCGAGAAGCTCACTACTCCCCCCTCCCCTGCGTTGCGTCTGGAAGGGGGACAATCGGGATATTTTTAAACCGGAGAAGGGCGGGAGGGGATGGGAAAGCCAGCCGGGGACTGGGAAGGCGCCTCGGGGGCCGAGCGAGAGATGGGCAGCGGGGGGCGGAAGAGAGAGGGAGGGCTCCGCTTGCACGCACGGCTTTGAATGACTGCCGCAGTTTAGGCAGCAGGCTGACCTGCCAGGCGCGCCACAGCCGGGGGGCGGGGGGCGGGGGTTGAATCGAAGCTCTCCCGATCGCCGATTTCTCTACCCCGTTAGCATCGGGCTCCCTCTTTGGATGGTGCAAGGCTTCCAGGAGGAGGAGGAGGAGGAGACGGGGGAGGAGCCTTGATCATATTAGTATCATTATTATTATTATTATTATTATTATTATTATCATCATCATCATCATCATCATCATCATCATCATCATCATCATCATCATTATAACCATCCTCATCATTAGCATTGGAAGATTTCGTTCATTTTTCTGCGGGAAGTGATTTCCTCCGCGGCTGGGAACCCCAGCAACCTGGGCGCTCGCTTGGCTCTGCCGCCGCCGCTACTCTCCGCACCCCCGTTTGTTGCTGGCTCGCCCCCTCCCACCCCTGCAGAGGCTGCGCTGCTGCTGCTGCTGCCGCCGGGGCGGAGGGCGGGAGGTGGCGGGCTCTCACCCGGGCTGAGCCATGCCGGGGGGCGGACGTGGTTGCCAGAATCAGGAATGGGGCGAGACGTCGCTGAGGATCCCCACATCTCTCCACCGGGGGCCCAGGAGGCAGAGGAATCGCCGCCGCCGCCGCCGCTACTGCTGCTGAAAGACAACGGGCGATGGGTGAGTGCGAGAAGGCTCAGTAACCCCCCCCAATCCCCGGGGAAGGGACCCTTGGCTTCACTCTCCCTCTCCACGGCTAATCTCAGCCTTACCCCTTATTTCCCCTGACCCCTTTACTGACACCTCCTGCCCTTCGTCCCCCCCTCTGTCACCTTTGCCGACCTCCTTTCCATCCGTTTTCCCTTTTGTCTTCTAGTTCCATCTCATGCAGTCACCCCCTCGGGCCTTCCCTCTTCTCCCCACACCCCTTGCTGGCTCTCTTCCCTCGCCCTCTCCCTTAGGCGCCCTTCCTACCGATGCAATCCCAGATCTCCTTTCCCACCTTCTTTGTGTTTGATCAGGAAAGGGATGGAGAACAGAAGGCTTCCTGGGAGAAGGGTGCTGAGGTGTTCAGATAAGGGGCAGGGAAGGTGGAAGGGGATTGCTCCAAATTGGCCAGTTCGTTGAAGCCTCAGCATTTGGAGGATGAGTCCTCCTAGCCTGGCTTTCTTCTACTTGGGACTTTCCATAATGGACGGCAGCCTTTGTGGCCTTGTTGGCCAAGAATAATGGGGGTTTCGCTCCTATTCATTCCGAAGATGCCAAGTGGAGGAAGCTCTCCTAGAGATCTAGTGAAAAATCCCCCATGCGTTCCCTTTCTTATCAGTATTTAACAACCAAAACAATTGTGTATGCATGTGCCTGTGATAACATCTCTAAATCTCCAGATGATCCCTGATTTCCCTGCAGCTGCCTGGCTAGTCAAGGCAGGCTGAATTTGGGAACTTCATGAACTGGAAAGCCAAGGTTGATTACAAACCTCCTCTGCTTTGCCTTCCCTCTCTAGAAAGACATTTAAACTCCAAGGAAGGTTGCCATCAGTGCTGCAGAAAGGCCCTGTGTGCTCCTAGCTTCCCTGTGCCAGGATGCCACTCATGGTGCATTTGTGTCCAGTCTGCAGTATTAGGTGGGCAGCAAATGAGTGTTCAGAGTCAGTTCAATCCCAGAAATGGTACAGAATAAACAGGCACAGAGACCGTCCTCTCCTACCTACTTACCCTTTTCTTAGCTTAAGCCTTTAAAAACCTGGAACAGTATTTAATAGCCAGGCTATGTGCCTTTCCTGTCCGTAGGGTCATTGGTAATGCTTTAGCGTTGGCTTGCTTGACCAGACTGTCTACTTTTTGATTCTGCCAAAGTACCTGTCATATTGTTCAGCTTCTGCCTGGGATGTGTGATTGTCTGCACTAGCACAGCAAAGGTGTTGCAATCAGGAGCTGAGTATGTGCTGCAGCTATCGATTTATTTAGGCAGCATGGAGAAAGAGAGGCCAAACCAGGAGGAGGGATGGAAGAGAGAGAAAAAATGGACTACTTGTTTTCTTCTGGGACTTTCTGTGGAAGTAATTTGAGTCACATTGAAAATAGCCTTTTATCATCTCCTGAAGGGCTAGCAAAACTTTTAAGAAGTGAATAGCTCAAAAAATAAAGCTCAAATGATTAGCAGAGTTGTCCAGACGATTTGTACTATATGTTCCTAGTACTTCACATAGTTCTTTCAGCAGTCTTAAAAGCAGTTCCAGGGACTAGATTACTACTATTATTTCCATATAATAGATGAGAGTTGAGGTTGGTGGTGACAAGCCTAAGGGAGTTAATGAGTTCATGATAGTTTTATACCAGGGCTCTGTTTGACAGCTTTTACCAATCAGCCACTTTTCAGACATGCTAGGCTAGCAATTTACAGAATAACCTACACATCTGGAAAGCTTTATGCTGAAGAAGGCCAATTTCTGGGTTGGTTTCCAAGTTGATATATCTCACAGAAATCAGTTCTTAATGACTAGGACACAACTATTCAAACATTTAAAAAGCATGAGTGAGAGTCACAATAGCCAATGAAATAAATTTATTTCTGATGGTGTTAGATTGAAACATATGCCAGTTATCACTTAATAGTTCAATCATCACATGATAAACGTATAAATCAAAGGTCTTCAAACTTGGCAAGTTTAAGACTTGTGGACTTCAACTCCCAGAATTCCTGAGCTAACATGACTGGAGGAGGAATTCTGGGAGTTGAAGTCCACAAGTCTTAAAGTTGCCAAGTTTGGGGACCCCTGGTCTACAGTGACCTTTACTTTCTAGGAAAATTTGCTTTTCTTTCTTTTTTACTTCTTAATCTAGTTGACAGATTTGGGATTGCTGGTGTTTTTCCACCCAGGTATTGAATATATCTAAACTTGCATAGTAGCTGAAGTGACGTGTTGCCCTTTAGTTTTCTTTTATGTAATTTCAATTTTAGTTAAAACAATGGAGGGAACATAGTTACATAGATAAAACTGACTCATCCACCAATACTAATAACTTTCCTAGCAGTGAACTCAGGATCCCGGGGACCTGGCACCAAACTGCTTTCTAGTCACTCCCTCATTCCATGAAATGTCCATGCCACACCCTTAGCATTTATTTTGAGGCATGATCTCATGTTACCTGGAACTTCCTCACAAAAGTATTTCCATTGTTACCACTTTTCCTATTTGGGAAGAACAACATTTTAGCTATCATACCAATTCTGCCTGATATGACATTGTATGGGAAGATTTATATCATCCAAAAATCTAGGACCAGATTTGAAAATAATCAGTATATTGTGCACCCCTTCCTCCTTGGCTTGGAAGATCTGAAAATAGTAAAGCAAGAATATCATTGCCTGAATATACATTTTCTTTTTTTTATTCTAGTAATCTTGGGTCAAGCAGGTCTTGCATTGGTTTAAAAATTTGCAAAACCTGTTCCAGAGTTCATATTGAATTAGAACATAACAAACAAATCATAGGTTTATTAGCATCATCTTCAAATCTCTGAACAACTGGAGCAGGGGAAGAAGAGTATAGTAGCATCTTATTGCCCAGTGAGTAAGACAGTTACTTTTGGTGAGACAGTCAAGGAGGAAAAGTCCATGCCTTTTCCTTTCTTGATGCCCTCTGAGAATCCTTGAGTTTCTGCAGTGAAAGCTGATGAACAGTAGATTTGGAATGATGCCTAAGACTGTCACAGGCCATGGGAACACTACCAAATTACTATCTGTATTTCTTTATTCAAGGTGATTTGCTTGCGAAGGTAGAGTATCCTTTCCAGCTGGGATGCTCTTAACACTGTTCTTCCCCTAATGTCGATTCTTTAAATATAAAGGAAACATGACAGAGGCCAGTTGTTCTGCCAGTGCCATCTCTGCTTGTGGGCAAGTCAGATTTTTCTCAGATTGTATTAGAAGCAGCTGCTTGGACATCAATCATGTTTCACTGAGTCGACAGGAACCTGGCCTACTTTAAATGCTGTGGTCTCCTCTAAGCACTCTTCATTTACTTTACAGCCTTCCTCAAAGAATATGTGAGATAGATAGATAGATAGATAGATAGATAGATAGATAGATAGATAGATACTGCATGATATATCCTATGATGAAGATGAGGATGATTCGAGATCAGATAAATTAGATGTGCATATGCATAAAAATATGGTTACCTTGTCAAGTATAAGACCAAAAACCACATCAAGTTTGTCAAGAATTGGGGTCCCCAAGTAGCTGCATAATTTTTCTGGTTAGAAGCAAATTGTTGCCTTGTGCATGCTTAAGAATTGTTTTTTCCAAACATGTTTATGTTGTATGTAATTATACAATTCTATGTATATATAGGACTTTCTAAATATATCCTTGTGTAATAAGTTGCAATATATTCTTATGCTGTACCATATCCACAAAGCACCAAGAGAGAAATGCTGATTAAAATGGCTGGTAATTGCAGAAGACATACTGAATGATGTGAGCAGCTTCTTCTGATAGGATATCTATTCTTTCTGCAATTATGGGACAAACAAAACCTTGTTCATTTATTTCCCCTCCCTCCCGACTTTTCTGTTTTGAGCAAAGCTTCAGCTGCTGAATTTCTTTGTCATGTAGCTAAAGTTCTGCCCCAGTACAAAATACAGAAGGCTCAGTGTGAAAAAAAATAGCAAACCTAAAAGAAATGGAAACATAACGGTTCATGGAATTATAGTAACTTTTTGACTTCCAAGATAGATTTGAGAAAAGAAGATCAAAACATTGGAAGTCTTTCTCTACTCCTATACTGATCCTTGTAGGTATTTGATCTTTGTAGGAATAAACAACTTGCTTTGCCTCATTTTCTTGTCTGGCTATTCTGTTGAGAGTATGGAATATACCCAACTTAAGACTCTTCATCAGTGTTGGACTTATGTCCTGACCAGTGAGTATGATAGCTAATTGGAAGTTGAAGCCCAAAAATATATGGAAGGCATCCAATTGGACAAGTTGGCATTTGTCTGATGGACATACCATACTCATCTGAGGTACACCAACATATTTTTGATCCTAAAGTTACCCTCTCTCATTGTTGTAGTTCCAAGGGTTGTATTTTTATATCTTCAAAATATAGTTTTGATCAAATAATGAGCATAATCTGATAGTAACGTCTTTCACTTCTATGCAGCTGAACATTAAGGGATAAACAAGGAGATGGAATAATCAGTGCTCAATACATTTTTGGTTTTACACTTCCTGGAGAATAGTATGCATTACATTTAAAGTATTTTTTCAGCTATATATAGGCTGAAGGGAGGTATGAGTAGTGTTGACTAGGATCAAATAGTTTCTATTGAAATAAATAGAGCAGCAATTGCTAATAACTAATGCTTACTCATGTTACAAAGACTTGAGGCTAGATTGTTCACTCTAAAGCAAGTGTTTTTTTGTAGATTGTTGCAGTTGTAACCCAGCTATAGCTGGGTTTGAGGAAGAGGTATAGCCTATCAAAGTTTAGCATAGCTGTGGTAAAACCATAGTGGGAAAGCTATAGTTGAGAAAGCTTAAGGGTGAGGAGCTATCTATGGGTTAGATCAAATGCACTAAAGAGTCAGTTTTCCTTGACAACGTATGTTCTGTATTTGTACATTTGATAGTAGGGACTGCATGATTCTCTTCCATTTCTATTTCTTATGTCTGCAGCCAAAGGTAAGCACAAAACAGCAGCAAAAGTACCTCCAGGTGTATGTATGGGAATAATCAGGGATCTGGGTGTGGGATTATATTCCAAACAGTTTGAAGCCACTTCTTTTTATCCTTACTTCTAAAGCTGTGTATGTCATTGATGTTTTTTCTTAATCAGGTGTCCCTACTATAAGCTATGGTAACTCCATAGGCTCATAACAATTAGTGTAGCCATGCCTCACTTGGAGAAATCCTTACTAAACAGATTTACTTGGTGACCATTTTGCAATCCCTTCTCTGTGAAATTCTTTATTTCCCCAAGCATTTGACTATTTATAACTTGGAATATCAGTAACTCTTTAAGTGACTGTCAGTTTTGTGTTGATTGTAGTCAACAACTATGCTACAGAGCTCTTGTTAGCATTTAAAGCCTTTTTTCTTGGTCTTCATTACTAAAGGCTAGTTTTAGAAATAGTAGTGATTTCTGCAGAACCTATGAAACAAGGTAATAAAAATATACTGTTCCTTTAAGACTGATACTTCTGAAACAATCTACTTTTGTGGGGAAAGTATCTAATTGATGTAAGCTTATGATTATGCTGTAATGTTTGCACCTGGGGTTGGTTCACACAAGACATTAAGTCATAACCAAAAGTACCACTGTATGATTTAGCATGATGTGTGGCTCCAATACATATTGAATTCAGTAGGATTTACTCTCAGATAAGTATCTATAGAGTATATAAAAGTATATTCATTAAGAATGCACATAAGATGTTATAAGACAATGGTCAAAGTAAGTCATTGTCTCCTACTCTTATCTCTGTACTAGGAAATATTTGTATTGATGCATTTCAGGTTATAGTGAAGTGGTGAAGAAATAATGATGTAATAAATGAAAGCCTTGTATTTTGAATGGGTAGATCACTTGATTTTAATCATTGGCCATATTCTTACAATCATTAGCTACAAACATGCTCAATGAAACTATGGTTTATTCAATATCATTGTCTTAAGTTCTCCTGACACAGAAGCATAACCTTACTATACTGGCTGTGTTTGCATATTATGCTGCAATTAGGTAGGCTAGTTTGTAGTTGATTGTATTGTTTGAACCAGGCATCATTCATTAGATATTGCTCACTATCTCCGTATTTTGGTTTACTACAGGATAGTTTTGAGAATTAAATTAGGAAAAGTTGGTGTTTATTTTCCATCATTAGGACAAGGCAGACATAAAATGTGACATTAAATATAATGGGGAAATCAGAAGTTATTGAGCTTTATAAAAACCTTTTAATAGGTATTATGGGGAGAACAGCTGCTGCTAAGCAGAGCAAGTAGGAATTTGTGAGGTAGATCAAAAGCCTGACTTCATAGAAGACATTTTATTAGGTTTATATACCTCGAATGCCTCATTTTTCTTGAGTGGTGGTGCAGATACTTAAGACATTTATTATAAAATTAACTCACCTCCTTTATGGAACTGTCAGTAGATGCAGATAACCTTCATCACAGAAAAGGGAGAATTATTGCACAATAATTACACAATATCTTTGTTACCCGTCTGGAAGCACTTTAGTACTACTTCCAGCTCAGCTAGGGGTTCACTGGCTAGCATTAATTTTTAATCTCCTATCCCTTCATGAGTTTAGCATGGCTTACAACAACAGCACATTCATTTAAAAAAATCCATGAAGTTCTGTTGAACATATCAGTGCCATCTCTTCATGAGTTCCTCCTGTATTTTTAATAACTGTCTAGCATGATAATTCAGAGCAGGTGAAACTTTTTTTTTAATTCGCATTTATATGCCACCCTTCTCCAGAGACTCAGGGCGGCTTACAATGTTTGGAGCACAACCCAATGCGCTCAGCAATAGCCTTCATTCCATTGTATATGCCTGCTTATTACTAAGCAGCATTTTTACAAAGTCAGCTTATTGCCCCCAACAATCTTGGGTCCTCAATTTACCTACCCTGAGAGGATGGAAGGCTGCCTCAACCTTGAGCCTGGTGGGATTCCAGCCTGCACTAATTGCAGGCAGCTGGAACTAAGTGCTAGGCATTTAACAGCCTGCACCACCAAGGCTCTTGGTGGTGCAGGCTGTTAAACATTGCCTTAATGATACATGAAACAAATAAATTTACAGCATTTAATGAAAATGTTCTGTTGTGACTTAACATAGAGAGCCCTAGATTCATTTTTACTCTATTCATTCTTAAGCAACTTCTTGTGCCACAGGAGGACTACTTGAAGGACTAGGAAGGCTACTCTTTTTAGTGAGAATGGAAATGCATCTGTTAATCAGAGCCTCTAGAAAGCCCTCCAAAAATGGGTCTGCCTTTCTGCATGATTTACTACAAGATGTTGTGTCTTATGTTTCTTCCTGAATTAATGGCCTGATGTTGATACTTTCTGGTCAGAAATGATACTCAAAACAGAGACTCATTTGGAAATATAATTAGTGGGACAAAAGTAATTGTCTCTTTAAATCTCAAGAGCAATGTAAAAATTATGAGAATGATCTCCAATGGTGATTTAAAAAACCAAAGTAAAGAATTACGAGATGTCTAGGAAACACTGGTCTCTTAACCGATTAAAATAATTGTTTCCATCTTACCTTTTTCTGTCGGTAGCCATTCAAAACAATAGTTATGAAATAAAGATTAAAAATTTTAAAGTAGGAATTGGAACACAACAGAATAATATTTTTGATTTGTAGTTTTGCCCTTCAATCTCATTCTTGAAAACAAAAGATGAAGTAGTAAATCTGAAGTTCATCATATCTACCTTAGATTGCAAATCAAGTAACAGAATGGAAAGTTTTTCATCCCAGGAAGTCTTCATATATAGCAAAATAAGTACACAAAGACCCTAGCCTTTTGCCTGGAATGTTCACTTCCTGTACGGTTACACATGTGTGGGGATTTTTAAATATAGAAGAATTTGATTGTGAGTTCCTTATTGCAATCCATGATCATGCAGTCAAGAAATACTAGACTTCAATTATTTGTGAAAACAGCCATAATTTGAATTATTTTCCTGAAAAACTGTTTTTATCTTTATGGCCTTTTAAAAATATGTCACTTTAGCACTGATACCAAAGACATTTGGATTCCCATTTTTTAGGCTCATTGAAAGCTATGGGTACTATTGAATCAATATTTATTGATCATATTTATATGGCCACCTATCTCACAAAACATGATTCTGGATGATGTACAATAAAAATATTTATACTAAGTAGAATTTAGTAAGCAGCCAGCAATATAAATCCAATATCCAAAGTGTCTTTTTAGTGTAGACCTTGTAATATTTTTATGGCAATTGTTATTATTTCAACTACATTCAGAGAACATGCAAGCATATGCAACACACAATTCCCTTTCAGGGAATAACATTTGCTAAGCACAAACACAGACAAAATGAAGTTAAGAATTTTTTAAGGTAGGAAATCTAAATCTGTTTTACCCCAGCACTACTCACTATGCTTCTCCATATCTTTCTATCCTTACAATCATTACTTGCACCATTTCCATATATAACTTCATACATTACTTTTGGTTCTTTAAATTTCTCTTTTTGGTGAGATCATAAGCTTCTTCTCACCATGTGTTTTTAGCCTTCCCCTTCTCCTTAACCATTCCTGCATGAGCTGCATTGGTTGCTGGTTGCCCTCCGGGTGAGATTCAAGGTTCTGGTAATCATCTATAAAGCCCTTCATGGCTTAGGTCCGGGGTATTTGCGGGAGCACCTGCTGCCAGCAACGGTTTCCCATCGCCCTGTGTGCTCCCACAGGCAGGGTCTCCTCAGGGTGCCATCGGCCAGACAATGTCGGCTGGTGACTCCCAGGGGGAGGGCCTTCTCTGTGGGTGCGCTTGCCCTTTGGAACCAACTACCCGTGGAGTTTCGGGTGGCTCCTTACCTTCGTTCCTTCCATCATGACCTGAAGGCTTTTTCGATCGGCCAACCTGGACTGAGGGGTTTTTTAACTGTTTTTAGATTTGTTGGTTGGTTTTAATGTTTTAATGTGTAATTGCGGTTTCTTGTTTAATTGCTTTTTAAATTTTGTATTTCTGTTTATTTTTGTGAGCCACCCTGAGTCCTTTGGGAGATAAGGCGGCATAGAAATCCCATTATTAAATTAAATTAATTAATTCATTCTTCTAGCATATATCTTCTTTTGTGATTTTTGTCTGTTTTCATTATTTAAATGATCAAGCCATCTCAATCAATACATTTTGTTCTGCTTATTCACCTTTGTATTCAACCCACTCAGCACTCATGGATTCTTCACCTGCTCTTTCATCACACATATTTCTTAGGTAACCCATTCCCACGGCATCTGGATGTGAGAGCAATCTATCACCCCATAGTTCATTCAAGTTAATTTGACTGATCCCATTGCATCCATCTTTACATTTTCCTGTCATACCTAACATTGAGTTTCATACTATAAAATTGACAGGAACATGTTTTTATATACAACCATTTTTGCTCCTCTGACAGACATTCATTCCTTGAAACAGACTATACATTACTATATTTCCATGCATATTGCCATATCCTACAATTTCTCCATCAATTTCCCATCTTCAGTAATAATTTCAGGAAGCATCCCATTTATTCTCATCCATGCTTTTATTATAAGGATCTATTCTTTCAACTCCATAGTCATACAAAGCATTCTATAATTCATGCCTATTCACTATCTCCACTATCTCCACTTTCTCCAAACCAATGTATAATAAACTTTTCCATTTGTACTTAATCAACATTTTGATAAACATCATCCCAGACACATTTAACAAGCTTACTCATAGGATACTTAATATTCTAAATAAATAGTATATAAATAAGACAGTTTGTCCAAGCAGTGAATCACATATTGCTATATTCACACTAATTCTAATCTGGCTCTCTTCATTCTTTGTACACGTATACAATTAATGAAATTCAGGATTGCATTCTCAATACATCTGTAAGATTCCAGACTGGTTTAGATTCAGTAGGTAATTATTTTATATAGCCAAAAAAAATGAGAATAGAAGAAAGGAGTTAGTCCATGTCACATCTGGACTGGAAGTATATATTTTTCTCTAATACATGCAAAGCAATTAACAAACATTCACTAAAGAAACATAATTAATAAAGATGCCTTATTTACATTTTTGTCCAGTTTAGATGAATCAGGCTCATGAGGAAAAGAAGTTGCACTTCTATAATTCTATCAAATAGATAACAGGGATCTGTGAAATGATACTGTTATCTTGAAAAGTATCAAGGTATAAAATACAGGATATTTCTTTGAGTTAAGGCTCCATTAGCAAAATTTTAAAAATGGCTGTTGAGTGGGTAAGAATAAAAATGTTAACTTGTAACAGATTATTTAGTGA
This sequence comes from Naja naja, assembly GCA_009733165.1. NCBI lineage: Eukaryota > Metazoa > Chordata > Lepidosauria > Squamata > Elapidae > Naja > Naja naja. The sequence goes on along the minus strand of CM019154.1, from coordinate 23,019,731 downwards.
GAATTTATTTTGCTCCTTAGAAAAGTTTTCATTTTGAATTCTTTCTCAGAGTTTTGTTCCCATAATCAATACATTTTTGCTTTCCTTAAAAAAATACTAATTATGAAACACATGGATTACTGGAGAAAATCAGTATGTAAGTATTTAATAACTGTAATTTTGATTGATTGAATCCTTTCCTTTTTGAGATTATTGAGAAGTAGTAAATTCAACAATGCCATTTAAAAGAAAATGAAATTCATATGTGCTATTTGCATCAATTAATCACCATTGTCTTGACTAACAATGCAGTGAGGAATAATCTGTACATTCACAAAAATCCTAGTTTAGGAAAAGTCCTGCATAATTTATTCATGATAGATCTGCAAAAAATGTGAGTCCCGGACTTTCAAGAGAAGGGAAACTAATAGATTTGGAATTTGGAATATGCTTCTCAAAATTCTTTTAAGAAAAACAGGAGTTCCACTAGGAAAAACTTAGAAGTATATATTGTTCAATTTTAAGAAGCTCGTGTGTGAAAATATCTTTTCAGCCATTTGGAAAGAAGGTTATATTCCTCCATCTCTGCTAATTTTTGCAATAGCAAGTTCTGTTGTGTTTCATGGAAGTTCAAATAATAACTCAAAAGGAATTGCACCCAAACCTATTAATCTAGATATGACTTCATATTTCTTAATTTGCTGGATAGATAGATGCATCAAGCATTGAAATTAGTGAGACCAACTAGCCCATAAATCTGTTTGGCACTGAAGTTCACTTGAAATGCACCTGTTAATTACTATTAAGTTGTACTTTAGTATTTGAGAGACCCTCCCTCAAATGTCCACATTGTATAAAATCTCTTGCTTGTCTGCAGTCTTTTTTATGAAATTGCTATGTTGGTTTAGCTGCAGTAGAATACTTATTAATAGAATTAAGAATCATTAGAACCAAACTACAAGTAGGTATATATATCTTGTAAATTGTTGGTGCCTTGAAAACCCGTTCAACTCCTCAGTTATTTTTATTATTAACACTATGCTGATAAGGGAATTGGGATTTTTTTCCCCTTATAAGTGTTAAGTCAGATCCCTTTTAGGCATTCATTTTTATGTCTTTTCCCAAGACACCTAAAAATGTACTCCAAGGTGTTGATAAGAGTTAGGAAAAGTTAGTGACTTTTAAGGTTTCCATAGTATTAGCATTACCCCAATTGTCTCTAATTTTAAGCACATGTAAAACTACCCAAATGCTGAGATCAATTTTGTTCATTCAGATGCTGTAATAAATTAGTATACATTCAGGATCTTATAGATCACTGGTCCTCAACCTTTTCTTCACTATGCACCCCCTTTAAATATATTTTGTGGCCACAGACTATGGCCATGAACCACCCAGAGTTAACTCAAGATTTAAATCATAACATTTCTTCAAGCCTTCGTGGACCCCCTGTGACAACATTGTGCCCCCCCAGGGGTCTGTGGTCCACAGGTTGACAACCACTGATATAGATGATATTTTGCATTAACATGAATAAGCCATACTAATTATCATGTGGTCTTTCTTTCTCCACTCTGCTATTCAGAGATCAATGAGAAAATCAGGTCTCTGGCTCTTGAAGCTTAGGAAAAGAAGATTGTAGTTATTACAGGGCAGGGTAAAAAGCTTGATGACTAAAGAAACTGTCATTACTGAACATTTGAACAAAGCAAAAGCTTGTAGAAAACCCTGGTCCTAGTCCTTCACACTTAGAAAAGAAGCTAAAATGAGCCATGAAGAAGCTGCTGCTTGAATGACTAGCAAAGTGGAACAATGGATCATCACCATTCTAGCCATTGTTAATCTACTGCAGGATGAAGGCCTCTTCTGAATGTTTCCAACCAACATGGACTTGAGCATTCATTTGCCAGTTGGGCCCACAATACTTGCTGGTGTCATCACTCCATCTTGTTTTAGGTCTCTTTTGTGGATATTTGTTATCAAGTCCATTCCATTCTATGACTGCCTTAGTCCGTCATTTTTTCTTGCTATGTGATCAACCCATTTCCATTTCAATACTTTTACTTTTTTGATGTCTTCGTATATTTTCGTTTATTCTCTAATCCAGGGGTTTCCAACCTTGGCAACTTTAAGACTTGTGGACTTAACTCCACAAGCTTTGCTGGCTGAGGAACTCTGGGAGTTGAAGTCCACAAGTCTTAAGCCAAGGTTGGAGACCCCTGCTCTAATCCATGCATAGGTCTTTCTGTTTTGTCTTGTGATGCTGAGCATGTAACTTTCCATGGCTCTTTGCACCACTCGTAGCTTTTGAACTGATTGTGAGTTAGTGTCCATGTTTCACTGGCATATGTTAGAACAGGTAGCACACACTGATCAAACTTTTCTCTTCAGGCATAAGGAAAGTTATTCTTGAAAATTATGCTAATGTAGGAATACTGAACATTTTCTGAATTCAACAGAAACATGGCTGTTGTGAGGAATACAGCATCACTTTGATCCTTTGCTCACCATAAAGGAGACTAATATAAAGTAGTTTGATGCTGTAACAGTAATATTTATATTACAGTAAAGGTATATAAATAATATATTGTCTATTTAAGCATTTGTATAGTTGCCCATCTTAAAATCGACTTTGGAGAGCTTACAACCAATAGAACAATATATACAATCATAAAACAAACAAAACCTCCATATATATGTATATTATATGAAATCCAAGAAACTTTGAAGAAGATAAATTAGTAACCCTTTCAACAGCAGAATAGCTATGATTTTTTCAAGCATGGTTTGAATCCCACACTTGCAACTAGCAATATTGTTTTGAAGCAGAAATTTCCAATAGTTGGGAGGATAAAACTGGGTGTACTCTCTCATCATACTTCTTTTCTAGTTTTTGATTGCAAATAATAATAATAATAATTATTATTAATTATTATTATTATTATTTATTAGATTTGTATGCCGCCCTCTCTCCCTAAGGACTCAGGGCGGCACGCGGAATAAAAAATACAATACAATAAGTTAACTAAAAAATAATTAAACAGTACAAGCCTAATATTAAACATTAAAACTATTAAAACCATTAAAAAATTTTTAAAAAGAAACCTCCCTCCCCTCTTGGTTCAGGCCAGGCCAGCCTGCTGAAATAATCATGTCTTTAGGTCATGGTGGAAGGAGTGGAGATCCGGAGCCAAATGAAGGTCCAAGGGGAGTTGATTCCACAGGGTGGGTGCCCCCACAGAGAATTGCCTTGGCGTATGCAATCTCAGATCAAAATCAATCCTTCTCTTTACAAATTCCTGCAGTTGCTCAATGATGTTTCTCAATTTGGCATAGCCAGGAGAACTATAGGGTTTCTTTTGCATAATTAATGTACTATTGCACAATATATTTATCATTCTTACGTATAACAGCATCTTCTGACTTACTGTAAATTGTTGATCATGGTGGATTTCCAAAGTATTCATCCTATTTTGCAAATGTTGACAATCCATTATTGTAGAAGGTTTTCATTGTAATCCTTTGAAAATATTTTCAGTCTTGGAGAAAATGAGGAATCAAGCTGGGTTGTTTGTCTCTACCTGATACCTTTCACGCGTATTGGATTTCAAGTCCAATTATTCCCATCAATCACAGCCTCTAGTTGAGAATTTACAAGTGTCATCCAATACTCCTAGAGCACTCTTTCCCAAACCTGGGTAAATTCCCCAAATTGGGCAAAAAATGGTTTTTCTTTGGGTAATGAATCACAAACTCCGTTATCCAATTATAACAGGAACATTTAAATTGACTTAAACTGTTTTACCTACCTTTGATAAAAAGGACTTTCTGATAAGCAGTTTTGGATAATGAAGGAAAAAGTTTTAGAAGCATTGTGCTAGACTAGGGTATATGATCCTAGGAAAGGCTACATTACAGAAATTGTATTCATATAATAGCATTAATGAAAATAAATCAGAATTAATGTGATCAATGCCTTTTATCTAATATAAATTATTGTAATAACCTGTATATATATTTATTTAAAGTAATGGAAGCTTTTTCTTTGCTGCTAATAACCACTTCTGTTTTCCTCCTAAAGTTTGCTTTTTAATATAGTACATCTTTTTCTTATGTTTAACAATTATAAACATTTTGAGGTTTGTTGTGAACAGTGGAATCATTTTGTAAAACACTTTTAATTCTATTGGCGAAGGCAACATCTTTTTAACCTGGTGTCCTGCTGGAGCTGCCTGTGGATTATGGAAACCACAGTCTAGCACATCTGGAAAACACCAGATTAGGGAGGAAAAATGGGCATTTGCAGGCAGCTAATTTCTGCCAAGTGGAAACACTGCTAGAGTAGTCAAGCTAGGGTTTATGGATTTTATATGCAGCAATCTATGGTGTATATAATGTTAAGGCTGAAATAATTGTCAGATTTTCCTAGAATTTAAGATCAGGAAATAGAGAACAAAAGTCTGAAAAAATAAATAAAGCCACTATTTTGGAACAAGTAAAACTCTCTTGAGCAAACGTCCTGCTTTCTAGAGTGAGCTCTGTTTCCTACTGCAGCTGGGTTATGACTGGAGGAAAAGAGGAGGGGGAGGCAGACCTCCACTCCCCCAATCAAAGTATGGAGTTGAGTTTCCTTCTTGCTATGTCATGAATGGGGGAAGCCAGGGAGTGCTTTTTGCATAGAGTTGGCTTGTCACCAAATGTTTATGGAAGGAAAGAAAGAGCTGCTGGCTGCCAAGGAGGGACCCCTGCAAACTGAAATGGAGGGGAAACAAGGGAGGGTGAGAGGCTCTACTCCATTCCAAAACAGCAATAGAGCTGCTACTGTGGGAAAGAAAGCATGCTGCCAAACCTCTAATGAAGGGGTGACCACGTGTATGTCTGAGAACAGGGTTTAGTCCCCCCCTCTTGAGTTGCTATCTTCTATAAAAAGTCCTTACATCTAAAAAACATCCAAGTCACCCAGAAGCTTGCTCTTCCTGAGACCATCGTCTGTGAACTGTCCTTAAATATCACATTTCGATTCTTACTATGTTACATGATTATGACATAGAACATGTAAACAAGCTAAATTCACTACTAACATGGGCATCAACCTGCCCACATGCTTTTATCTTTCTTGGTGACTTCAATCTACCTCATATTAACTGGACCCTAAACGAATGTTGAACCCATACATGCAACCTTCTACAATGCTGTAACAAATCTAGGACTGGAACAACTAGTAACCAACAATACTAGACTTAACAGCTGCCTCGATCTCATCTTCTGCAATAGTTTGAACTCAATTTACGGAGTACAAATTAAAGAACCCTTTTCCAACAGTGACCACAACATGATTGACTTTTGTCTCAACATACGTCCGCACAAAAATCATCACAACAACGTGATCCCCAATTGTAACTTCAAAAAAGGCAACTATGATCTTATAGACAACGATCTTTCATCCCTTACTTGGCAATTTCTATTCACTGGATGCAATACTGTTGAAGACCATTACAACATATTTTTAGTTGAAGTCAAAAGAATCATCAAACTATATGTACCAATAACAACTCTCACAACCAGAAAAAAACAGATTACCCATAACAATAAGGAAGCTTCAATCCAAAAAGAGATCACTTTGGCAAAAAAACAAATCTGGTCATGTTGCCAACTTCAAAAGCCGATACAAAAATTTATGCCACCAGATAAAGACTGAATGCACCAATTATCACATTAAACAAGAGGAAAACCTTCTACACACTAATTCCACCTGAGCTTTCTACAATTTTGTAAACAACAAACTAAAAAGACTCAAGATCCATCCCACCCCTGAAAGGACCTAATGGTACAGACTGCAATGATGACACCATTAAAGCCAACCTCTTTAACACATTCTTTGGCTCAGTATTTGTAAACAGCAATGGCTCATGCCCAGTATTTCCTGGTCGAACCACAGACAACTACAATGATCTAATACGTATCGATTTTACAGAAGACAATGTTGAAAAAGCACTACGCAATCTAAAACCATCTCTATCTACTGGACTGGATGGAATATGTGCCTACTTCTTAAAAAAGCTATCTGCTGCCATAGCCGAACCTCTAAGCATAATCTTTGAAAAATCTTTCAGGACCAGCTCCTTGCCAAACGTATGGTCACAAGCCACGATCATCCCCATCTTCAAAAAGGGAGACGCCAGCCTAGTTGAAAATTACAGACCAATCTCCTTATGCTGCGTCACCTGTAAAGTCATGGAATCAATTATTAACCAATCCATTATCCTCCAGTTAGAGACAAACAACCTACTCTCTAACAAACAATTTGGTTTCAGAAAAATACTATCCTGTAATCTGCAACGCTTACACTGCAAAAACATATGGACTACACAACTCGATCAGGGCAAAGCAATAGACGCAATCTACATAGACTTCTGTAAAGCCTTCGATTCAGTGGTGCACGACAAACTACTACTAAAACTAAAATCTTATGGTATCTCTGGACAACTGCATAACTGGATAGAAGCATTCCTGTCAAACAGACAACAAATGGTCAAAATTGGGAGCATCTTATCAAATTCTGTACCTGTCAACAGTGGTGTCCCCCAAGGCAGTGTTCTAGGACCAACTCTCTTCATACTCTACATAAATGACCTCTGTGATCATATTAAGAGCAACTGCATTCTCTTTGCTGATGATGTAAAGCTATTCAACACCAGAGACAATACTGCTACCCTTCAAAAAGACCTTGACTATGTATCAGAATGGTCAAACAAATGGCAACTTCAAATCTCAACAAATAAATGCTCGGTCTTACATATTGGCAAAAAAAGTTCAGAAAATAAAATACAAGCTGAATAGTCAAGACCTTGTTGATGATCCAAACTCTGTCAAGGACGTTGGAATATTCATCTCTAGTGATCTAAATGCTAGAGCCCACTGTAACTACATAGCCAAAAAGGCATTAAGAGTTGTTAACCTAATCCTACATAGCTTTTTCTCTGGTAATATCACACTACTAACTAGGGCATACAAAACATTTGCTAGACCAATACTCGAATACAGCTCATCAGTCTGGAACCCACATCACATATCTGATATTAACACAGTTGAGAAAGTCCAGAAATATTTCACAAGAAGAGTTCTACACTCCTCTACTTGTTGCAGAATACCTTATGCCACCAGACTTGAAATTCTAGACCTAGAAAACCTAGAACGCTGCCACCTTCTGTCCGATCTAAGTACAGTATATAAAATCATACATTGCAATATCCTTCCAGTCAATGAATACTTCAGCTTCAACCATAACAATACAAGAGCACACAATAGATACAAACTCAAGGTAAACCGCACCAAACTTGATTGCAGGAAATAAGACTTCAGCAACAGAGTGGTCAATGTCTGAAATACTCTACCTGTCTCTGTGGTTTCTTCCCCAAACCCCAAAAACCTTAACCTTAGACTGTCTACTATTGACCTCACCCCTTTCCTAAGAGGTCTGTAGGGGGTGCATAAGTGCACTAAGTGCCTACTAATCCCTGTCCTATTGTTTCTTTTAGTTTTCTTATATGTATTCATTTCATGTATTCACAGCTATGTTTATCCTTATACATTATCTTTGTATTGATTGAATATATATATATATATATATATATATATATATATATATATATATATATATATATATTAAATGAATGAATGAATGAATGAATGAATATTTCTCCACAGTATTCCTGCCAGGAGAGTTTTACTGAGCCCTTACCCTTTCCAAGCCCTGTTTCTAGAAGATCGCCCCACCCCCGCCCCAGGGAAAAAAACAACACAGGAAAAATAGTTTGCTTTCCGAAGCTTTTTTCTATCCTAAAGTTTGTAACAATGACAGAATTATGAGAACTCTTTCACATTGCATGGCTCTCGTCCAAGGGGGAGACCTTTAGATCAGAGATGAGAAATGTGTGAATGTCCAGATATTGTTGACCTGCAATTCCCATGATCCTGTTCTATTGGACACTCTAGCAAGGGCTCTGAAAGGAATACGAATTCAGTGTCATATGATGGAGGAACTATTGTGCCCTAGGAAATCAATCTTTAAGCAGAAGTATTTATTTTTCAATTCTGTGCTATGATGGATTTAAATGGTTTTATTTTTTTCATTCAGAATCTTTTATACTTTGGGGACAACTTGGTACTGAAAAGGCTGTGCATAGCACAAAACCATTAAAGGTAAAGCTGGTAATTTAAAAAAAAATCAAACACATTTACTAATTATGTTTCTGGACATTCATTTAGAAGTCTAGTATAAACAAGTAGTTTTGGGGAAAGAAATGCTTTTCAAAAATTGTTGAAGACTAATTTTTGAAATACATCTGAACATACTAACATAAAGCTATATATATGGCTTTTTTAAAGTCACAGATTTATTCATAAAGTGAAAATCTTTCCCAGTTCTCAAAAAGAAAGAAATAGTATAATAAGGAGTTACTTTCAGTAGAAATAAACTTCCAGAACTATATGATCCAACAGGAGACAAACTCTTCAACTAATGTGACAGTAATGAAATTTTTATGGGCGAAACAATTTTTATTCCAATGTCTGGAATGCAGACAGAAGTGAATAGAAAGAATGTAATCTACAAGTACATTCACAAACAAACAAAACCAATTGAAATCATACTAAGAATGGGCAACCTGCACAAAGAACAAAGCAAATGTAATCAGACTTAGGGAGCATTGCAAGAGAAATAATGCAGGGGATGGGTTAAAAGTAAAATTTCCTTCTAATTTTCATACACCTTATCAAAACATTTTTCATATAAATAGGTAACTACGGTACCAAGATACATATGTACATAAGCTTATATACTTGCAAAGTGTAGTCTGGCATTTACAAAGACTTCTCTAGAAGAAAGAACATTGTCACTGCTGGCTAGAATTTCTATGGTTAAAAATGAATGTTTTGCCAAGAATAATGTTTTTGTTTCAGACAATATTTATTTTGACAACGGATATACCATTTAAACAATGGCAAAAAGCTATATCTAAATTTTTATAGCAAGGAAAAAAACCCAAGAGTTAAATATGAAGTGTAATAACATATAAAGGAAAGAGGAGGATTGGGTTTACCAGATTTAAAATTGCATTTTGCTGCCTGTGGTTTGGTCTGGGTGAAAGAAAGGAGGTTGGTGAGAAATAAAAGACTTTTACAATGAGACAGTCAGAACTTGAGGTTTGGCTTGCATGGGCATTTACGGTATGATAAGCATGAAGTTGGATTTTAAAATCATTTTATTAGATGGGCCATACTAAGAATATGGAATACAAGTACCATTCATTTAGTGATTGTTCAATGTTATAAAGGCACTGAAAAAAATGAGATACAACTAGTCCATGCAGTTACTACATTGATCTGTGTCCCCATAGTCACATGATCAAAATTTGGGCGCTTGGAAACTGGCATGTATTTATAGTGGTTGCAGTGTTCTAGGATCATGGGATCACCATTTGCAACTTTTCTAGCCTGCTTCTGTCAATGGAGGAAGCCAAATTCACTTAACAACCATGTGATTTAGTTAAAAACCAGAATATAAAAAGTTGTAAAATTAGGTGTGCCTCACTTAACCACCTTGCGTAGTGACAGATGTTCTAGTCCCAGTTGTGGTTATAAGTTGAGGACTATCTGTAGATATTCCTTTGGAGCTCCGTTTGGCCCCTGATCTCTGCTCCTTCCGCTGCGGTCTGAAGACTTGGCTGTTTGAACAGGCTGGGCTGGACTGACCTGTTTTTTTTTAAATGTATTTTAATGTATTTTTTAACTATTTTATTGATTGGGCTTGTTAAATTTAATTGTTTTTTATATATTTATTGTTGTGGTGTTTTTATTGTGAGCTGCCCCGAGTCCTCGCAGAGAGGGGCCAGCATACAAGTCCAATAAAATAAAAATAAAATAAGTAAATAAATATAAACTCAGGTTGTGCCTGAAAACACCTTTATGAATCTCACCTCAAAAGCTTAGGTGGCCCTCAATTTAAAACCATTTGTTTAACAACTGTTCAAAGTTACAATGGCAGTAAAGAAGGGATTTACAACTGGTCCTCACACTTACGACTGGTGCAGTAACCTCATTAAAATAATGTGCTTGGCAACCAACATGTACTTAATGAAAGTTGTAGAATCCTAGCATCACGAGTTCACCTTTTGCAACCTTTCTAGGGGGCTTCCAGGGGGGTTGTGACCCCCCATTTCTAGGGGGCTTCCAGCAAGCAAGTCAATGGGAGAAGTTGGATTCACTTAATGACTGTGATTTGTTTAACAGCTATGGCAAAAAGATCATAAAATTGTGTACAGCTCACTTAATGACTATTTAACAATCACTTAGCAATGAAAATTCTGGTCCCAATTATGATCATAAGTTGGGATCCACCAACTTATAAATAGCAGATAAAGATAAATGGTTGATGTATCAGGACCTCGTGAGAAATTAACAAGCTGAATTTCAAATCAGAACAATTTATTTTTATTTTTATTTATTTATTTATTTATTTGATTTGTCAATCGCTTACAAGATAATAGGTATAAATATAAATATAGTTATGAATACATGGAATGGATACATATAAGAAAAATAAAAATAAAAAGAATCAATAGGAAAGGGACGGTAGGCACGTTGGTGCGCTTATGCATGCCCCCTACAGACCTCTTAGGAAAGTAAGTAGATAAGTAGTAGATAGTCTAAGGTTAAAGTTTGTTATGGTTGAAGCTGAAGTATTCATTGACAAGTAGGACATTGCAATGTATGCTTTTATATACTATACTTAGATCGGACTGAAGACACGTAATTCTAGGTTTTTGAGGTCTAGAATCTCAAGTCTGGTGGCATAAGGTATTCTGCAATGAGTAGAGGAGTGGGGAACTCTTCTTGTGAAATATTTCTGGACTTTCTCAACTGTGTTACTATCAGATATGTAATGTAGGTTCCAGACTGATGAGCTGTATTCGAGAATTGGTCTAGCAAATGTTTTGTATGTGCTAGTTAGTAGTGTAATATTACCAGAGAAAAAGCTACGTAAGATTAGGTTAACAACTCTTAATTAATAGAATTAATTAATAGAATTATATTAATTAATTAGAAGGATATTATTGTCAATGGTTTTCCCATTTACAGTTATCTGAAACATTTAAAATGGAAAGAAAAAGTGTCACGGTATGGAGCAAAGTAAGTCAAAAATTTGAAAGAGAGGAAGAATAGGTTAAAAATGTATAATAAAGTGGGTTAAGAATTTTGGCTATAATATACAGATGGATCAAGGGGAAATATGCTATCAAAAGGATTGAAATTTACATCGATGTTATTATGATTTCAAAGAAAATCTTTATAAATAACAATAAATAAAAAATGATGTATCATTTGTAAACGAAGCCATAGAAATTATCTAGAACAAAGGTGTCAAACTCATGTCATCATGGTGGTGTAACATGATGTATTGGGACTTTCCCCCCCTTCACTAAACCGGGCATGGGCGTGGCCAGCACATCCGGCCCACGGGCTGCGAGTTTGACAGCCCTGATCTAGAATGTATAAAGGCACTTCAAATTTATGTTTGAAATGTGAACAACTTGAAGGGATATTTTATCAGGTTTGGTGGACAAAACTAAAAAAATCTGGATTAATTAGAAAAAGGCCATAGAAGATCATTTCAATGTATGATCACAGCATGAAGATTATTATATGCACAGGAATGGAAAGATATGGCACTACCAACTATAGAGGTATGATTGGGGAAGTTGATAGATTTTGCTGAAATGGATAAATTAATTTCTTAAATTAGATAAATTATCTACATCTATTTGATGACTGGAATTCTCTCATGGACCTTTTGCATAAAATGAAAAAACAACTTATCCAACAAGATGCAATTCAGTTGTAAGCAAAGTAAGGTTGTGCACTTAGGCAGGAAAAACCAAATTCATAGACACAGGATAGGCAGTACAATACCTGGCTCAACAGTAGTGCCTGTGAAAGAGATCTAGGTATCTTAGTGGACATCTTTTAAATATGAGCCAGCAGTGTGCTGCAGCTGCCAAAAAAACCAAGGCAGTCCTAGGTTGCATCAATAGAGGAATAGCATCAAGATCATGGGAAGTGATAGTACCGCCTTATATAGCACTAGTGAGACCACATCTGGAACACTGTGTCTGGTTCTGGTCACCATGATTCAAAAAAGATATGACTCTAGAAAGAGTACAAAGAAAAGCAACAAAGATGGTAAGCGTTCTGGAAGGTAAATTGTATGAAAAATGGCTAGGAGAACTAGCTATGTTTAGCGTAATAAAGGGAAAGATTAGGGGAGACATAATAGCAAGCAAAGTCTTCCAATACTTGAAGGGCTGTCACAAGGAGAAATTTGTTGATTTACTCCCCATAGCACTTGAGGACAAAAAGCAATAGGTGGAAGAAAGGGAGAGTGAGGGGGAAGGGGAGGGGGGGGAGGGAGGGAGGGAGTCTATCACTTAGGATGATTAGGCAGGATAGATGATAGAAGAGTAATACTATCTAACTTTAGAAAGATTAGACTTAAGCATAGTACCTAAAATCATATGTTACAACATCTTACCAGTTAATGAATATTTCAGCTTTAACAACAACAACACAAGAGCACACAACAGATATGAACTAAATGTAAACCACACCAAACTCGATTTGCAGGAAGTACGATTTCAGCAACAGAGTGGTCAATGTCTGGAACTCACTACCTGATTCTGTTGTCACCTGCTCAAACCCCCAATCCTTTACCCTCAAATTAACCTCTATTGACCTCACCCCATTCCTAAGAGGTCTGTAAGGGGAGTGCATAAGCGCACAATCGTGCCTACCGTCCCTCTCCTATTGTCCCCAATTATTAGTTCCTATTTCTTGTATTTACACTTATGTTTATTCTTGTTTCTGTTATTTTGTAAGCTTTTGACAAATAAATAAATAAACGGAAGTCAAAGTACATTTTTTTCTGATGTGAAGAATATTCAAGGGCACTCTATACTTTTTTTCTTTCTTTTACACTTTTCTTAACTTTTCTCTTGTCTTGCACTTTTTTGCTTTTTCTCTGCTTTGTTTTTTTTCTTGCTTATTGTATGTTTGTGTTATATTTTACCTTTGTGTTTAAAAATTTTAATAAAAATTATACTTTGAGTATAGTTGGTAAATTGGAAGCTGAAATTTTAGTATTGGATTTAGGCTTAGATATGGGCTAGATTTTGTAACCATAGTTAGATTAGTCATGATTAAAATAAAGATACTTAAAATGTAAATGGTGGATTTTGGAGCCAACTGATAGTACAATGTTGTCAGACAACTTCGGAAGAAACTATACATTCCAGGATTGCACAATGGAAGGAGCTCCTGTACTGATAGTTACAGTACTAGTATGGTATGTACATTCTCCTTGAACCTTATTTTCCAGTTCAGTACCAGAAAGGCAGATAAAAGCTTCACAATTAGGGCACTTTTTGCCAGCCTTTCAAATTAAGTCTGGTCAAGAAATAGCCACTGCAAGGATTTCACACATGCCTCTTTATTGTTGTAGGGTAGTGTGACAGAATCTTGAAAGCCTGACTGTGTTTCTTTCTGCCCCATTCAAGACAAGGTTATTTTGAGTTTCTTTATCATCCTTGCTTCAGTCTCTGGACTGTGTAATCTCTTCTAACGTCCCCACTTAATGGTTCTTTCCTACTTTCCTCAAGTGGATGTCTAAAGTTCTTTAGATTTCTACATACAGTTTGGTGCTTGTTCCATAACGGAACTTCATCTTTTTGATCCCACTCCAATATCACCACTGAGAAGTTGAACTGAATTATTTCCATATTCGTTGCAGTTCCAGAATTGCAAACATTCCTTATTGAAATGTGAAGTCCTGGAGAGGTTTGGCATGGCCATATTCCCATGGGCAGGAACTTTCATCTCACTCAATTTCCATTTTCTTAACCACCTTCTTTTCTCTTCAGTGAGTTTTTTTTTAGTTTGGTTTCTTTAATAAAGGGCTAGCTTGGACCAATCATGATTTTCCCCCTCACAAATATGCAGTGCATAGTTTACTCCCACCCGCCAACTCCAGTTCTAAACACAGTGAAGCAAAGATAGGGATGGGGCATTTTTCCATCCTTCCTTGTTTGTGAGTTGAGGGAAGCAAAAAAACAATCATGCCCTCCTTAACGGTTAAACTCTAGGTAATCCTTGCACAATCAGTCTTAATATTCTGGAAGCTTCTTAGTATGGAACTCTTCTATGAAGCATTTGGCAATTAGTTATTTATCATTTTCTAATTTCAATTTAACTACTGACTTCCATTTTGTCTTGTTTTTGGTTGCATGTCTTCCTCCTCCTTTTTATTCTTTACAGTTTCGATTTTAATTATGTTTACTGTGGACATTTTAATCAATTAATTTGTAATGGATTTTTCTAAATCTGGAATTATTGAAAGCTGTATTGAGAACAATTGGCCATGACAAAACTGGTTCATAAACTCTAGGGGAGTGATGTTGATGATATATAGAAGAGCTGACAAATTAGCCAAAATATGTTTAGCATGGCAGTTAATCTTGAAAATTATTTATTTTGTCTCATATGTCATGCAGAACACTTTCTAGTTTCAAAGGCCATAGATAGTACTAAAGGCCTAGTATTAGCAGTTGCATGTGCAAACAAATTGATGTTAACTAGGGCTAGGCAGCACTTTAGATTCAATTTCTAAAAGGTACTTCAGAGTGGAAGCACAAATCTAAGAGCCCTTTGCAACATCTTAAAGAAGCTGCTTTGTCCTGGCATTACATGTGACCCCAAGAAAAACATGGCTGCTGTAAAATGTTACAAGCATTACTCTATGCTATCTTTTGAAGAGAAAACTGCACACACACCATTTGCATTTATGCAACCCTCCCACACACACACTCACACACTCGCACACCAACCACTTGGGCAGGCATGGATGGCCTGTTTGGTTGAGTTAGCATATTATGTTTTCAGCAGAGGTGGTATTCAGCAGGTTCTGACCAGTTCTGGAGAACCGGTAGTGAAAATTTTGAGTAGTTCAAAGAACCAGCAAATGCCACCTCTGACTGGAGATTTTACAGTATCCTTCCCCTGCCACACCCACCAAGCCATGCCCACAGAACCGGTAGTAAAAAAAATTGAATTTCACCACGTTTTCAGGGTTATTATGGCATAGCATATTATATGCACCCAGCCAATTGTGATAGCTAAACAAACCATTAGTATAATATGTGAATGCAGTCACAGAATCACTGGAGTTGAAAAAGATTTTAATTTCCTTCATATATAGCAAGGGTCTTCAAACTTGGCAAGTTTAAGACTTGTGGACTTCAACTCCCAGAATTCCTCAGCTAACATGACTGGAGGAGGAATTCTGGGAGTTGAAGTCCACAAGTCTTAAAGCTGTCAAATTTGAAAACCCCTGATATATAGGCTTAGCGGTCAGGTTTGCTATTCTATTATATCCCTGTAGCAGTTAAGAAAAAATTCTTCTGTTTTTTCCCTCCCCCTGCCTCATTTAGCTCATTCACTGTAGTTTTTAAACTGTGGTTAATAATAGGCCTTGAAGGTAATTAGCAGTCACTCCTACCCCCACCCAAATTACAAACTTAATGACAGAGATCTTTTACAGCTGAGCCAGAGTGGCAGTTGGACATCACAGTCTTTCACTAAAACTGGCAATATTTTTAAAGCTCCTTACCTGGATTTTGTGCTGGTGATGCCAGTAGGATAAAGCAGAAGGGGGAGAAAGAGAAGAGGATTGAGTTCACCCGTGATGTGACACAATGGCCTAGTTCAGCCTCCCCCAGGCCAGCATCTGCCAGATATTTTGATTTACAATTCTCAATGTTTCCAGCCAGTAAGGGCGATTGGCACTACATACTAAGAATTATTATAGTTGCATTTTATGATCACCAGGTTTGACCTGGGAAAGGCTGTTAGAATTCTGTTGTTGTGCTTAATGAATTATTGCACCATCAGAAACTCCAAAGGTGTTTTATATCATGTAGCCTTAAAGTAGAAAAATGTTATAGAAGGAAAAATGTTAGAAGGAATTCCAGCTGCCCTTTTGTTACAATTCATGACTATTGTAGAATAGCAGAAGAACAAGAAACTCCTTGTTTTAGAATTAGCCTCTGTAATCCTAACCTCCACTCTCTCTTTTCTGTCTTCCCACATTAACTTGTAGCTCAGCTGTTCTTCTTCCAGCAAAATGGAAGTGCTTACCATTTCATTTTGTCTACAACAGCAGATCTCCTTGACTGATCATCTGACATGTAATCTAAGGTAAAGGTCTGGACTTCAGTCGAGGCAAAGGAATCTCTGCTAATATGTAATATCACAAGAGAACCCTGATGGTTGCATTTGTAGAGAAAAAGAAATGAACTGTTTACTTTTGAGCTTCTAAGAATCTTTGCACGTTAAGAGTAATTCTCAAGTAGTATTTAACTGCAATTGAAAGAATAACTTGTTCTTTTCTTGTAGCAGATTAAAAGAACAGAGGTGGTACTTTCAAAAATAGTGCTTCCATTACAAGGAAATCTCACAACACAGTTGCTATGTTTGTATGTGTGCATGTGAAAGTGATAAGACCAGAAGATAATTTTATTACGGTACATTTCATTAAAAGTGTATTGAAGATATCTATGTCCTTAAAAACATTGATGTGAGAGCTAATGAAAAACCTTGGATGACACGTGAGGTGTACAAAATGCTGAAAACATGGAATGTGCTTAAACCCAGTTATATGCTGGCGCTTAGAACAGCTAGAGCCAATTTGAAAAGCACCAGAAAAACAGCAAAGCTTTAGAACCCTAGGAATAGCACATGGCACATATGGCAACGCATCCAGGCCATTACAGACTATAAGGTGGCTCCATCATGGTGTAAGAGTGACACAGACTTCTTAAATGAGATCTTCCACATTTTTTGCAAGATTCCAGGGATCAAATAGCACCCCTGCAATGAAAGCTGTGCCTCACACTGATAAGCAAGTGCATAGTTTTGATGTCTGGAGGACATTGTGGAAAGTTAACATTCGGAAAGCAATAGGCCGGATAATATCCCTGGGGGAGTTCTTAGAGAGTGCGTAGATGAGTTGGCTTATGTTCCTAAACATATTTTCAATTTTTCATTGCTACAGGCAGTGGTCCCTCATGTTTTAAGATTACTATTATTTTGCCAGTGCCTTAAAAATCTTCAGTAGCAGGTCTTAATGATTATCGTCTGGTCGCACTTACATCCATCTTGATGAAATATCCAGCCTCTCTCCAGCATTTAACTCATTTCAGTTTGCTTATCATGCAAAATGCACTAAAGAGGATGCTATTTCCTTTGTCCTTGATGTACTTAGAGGAAAGAAATACTCACGTGCGAATGCTATTTGTCGACTTTAGTCTGACATTTAATATGATCATTCCTCAGCATTTAATAGACAAACTGGGCCTTTTAGATTTTAAAATTCCTTTGTGTAACTGGATTCTTGACTTTCTTACCAATAGGCCCCAGTGTGTGCAAGTTGGGATTAAAGTTTCTAACACCATTTTTTTGAGGTGTCCTAAGTCCACTGTTGTTCACTCTGTTGACCCATGACAGTTGTGCAAGGTTTGCTATCAACCATATTGTGAACTACATGGATGACACAACAGCGGTGGGCCTTTTTTGGGATGACAGTGATAGGGCTTACAGGGAGGAGGTAGAGGATTTGGTGGACTGGTGTAATAAGAACAGCTTGGTTCTAAATGTAGGAAAACCTAAAGAGATCATCGTCGACTTCAGGAAAGGCAAATATAGCCATACACCTCTGTGTATTAATTATTCAACTGTGGAGGTGGTTAATAATATTAAATTTCTGGGAATAAGTTAGCTTGGTTGTTTGGCTGAGAGATACTGGTGAAGTAGGCACAGCAACACCTGCATTTTCTGCATCATATGAGAAGAGTGCATCTTCCTTCCCCTATCCTTACAACTTTCTACAGAGGAATATTGATAGTATGCTGTCATATTGTATTACTGTTTAATTTGGAAGTATTACTGCTTTGGATTGGAAGGTTATAGAGAGGGGGTGGTCAGGATGGTGGAAAAGATTATTGGAAGTTCTCTTCCTTCAATCCGAGTCATGGCTTATAAGTGCTGCTTGACCAGGGTCTGCAATATTGTCAGGGACTTTACAGATCATGTTATGTAGACAGTAAACACTGCATCAGATATAAAGATCTCAAATGTCTATATACAAATGCACAAAGTCTGGGGAACAAACAGGATGAACTCGAACTACAGATACATGAAGGTAGATATGACATAGTTGGAATAACAGAAACTTGGTGGGATGAAACCCATGATTGGAACATACAGGTAGAAGGATACAAACTGTTCAAAAAACCCAGACCCCATAAAAGAGGAGGTGGAGTTGCACTGTATGTCAAGGACCACTATATTGCTACAGAAATGCATGAAACCAAAGATGAAAACCTCCTAGAATGCATATGGGTCAATATAAAAGAAAAAAAGAATGATATGGCCATAGGTGTATATTGTAGGCCACCCAATCAAGCAGAAAAAATAGATGTTCTTTTTGCCAACCAACTAACAAACATATGCAGGAAACACACAACAATAGTAATGGGGGCTTCAATTATCGTGATATCAGTTGGAAAACTAATTCTGCACCAAGTGAGAAATCAAATAAGTTCCTATCCAACCTAGCTGACAACTTCGTTGTCCAAAAGGTAGAGGATGGAGCTAGAAGGACAGCCATACTGGACTTAATTCTTACAAACAGAGAAGAAGTGATAGAGGGGGTTGAAACTGCAGGAACTTTGGGTGAGAGTGACCATGTCATACTAGTATTCAACATAACACAAACACAAGCAATAGAACATAATGACACCAGAGTCTTGGATTTTAAAAGAGCTGATTTTAATAAACTCAGAATTTGGGAAAGATTCCATGGATGAAAATCCTAAAGGGGAAAACAACTCAAGAATCTTGGGAAACTCTGAAAAGTACGATCATAGAGGCTCAGTCCAGCACAATATCACTGAGAAAGAAAAACAAGAAATCCAAGAAGAAACCAGCATGGCTGCACAAAGATCTCTCTGGCAAATAGAAAGAAAAAAGGACAAGTACAAAAAATGGAAAGAAGGACATACAACTAAGGCAGAATATCAGCAGATAGCCAGAATCTGCAAAGACGAAGTCAGGATAGCAAAGGCTCAGAACGAACAAAGACTTGCAACAAAAGTCAAAGATAATAAAAAGTTTCTTCCAACATATAAATAACAAGAAAAATCAAGGAAACAGTCGGTCCACTAAAGAGAGAAGATGGCAAGGAAGTAACAGGCAACAGAGAGAAAGCAGAACTGCTTAACTCATTCTTTGCATCCATCTTCATGCAAAAAGAAACTATAGCTCAACCCACCAAAAACATAACTGTAAAAGACAGACCAGAAATAAAAGTTAAAATAAGCAAAAAAATAGTAAGAGAACACCTGTCTGATCTTGATGAAAACAAATTACCGGGGCCTGATGGATTACATCCCGGAGTTTTAAAGGAGCTGGCAGAGGTCACCTCAGAACCACTGCACCATATCTTTCAAAAATCCTGGAGCACCGGGGAACTACCAAAGGACTGGAAAAGAGCTGATGTGGTTCCCATCTTCAAAAAAGGGGAAAAAAACAGATCCAGGGAACTATAGACCAATCAGCCTAACATCAATACCCGGGAAGATACTGGAAAAGATAATAAAAAAACAGATCTGCCAACATCTAGAAACAAGTAATAACTAGCAGTCAGCACAGGTATGTTAAAAACAGATCATGCCAAACCAATCTTATTTCATTCTTCAACATAGTGACTAAATTAGTAGACCAGCAAAATACTGTGGACATAATATATTTAGATTTCAGTAAGGCATTTGACCAAGTAGACCACAATCTACTTCTTAGTAAGCTAGAAAAAAGTGGAATAGATAGCACCACCACTAGATGGACTCACAACTGGATGACAAACCATACTCAACGAGTAGTCCTTAATAGGTCTAAGTCTACATGGAGGAAAGTAAGAGTGGGGTGCCGCAAGGTTCTGTCTTCGGCCCAGGACTCTTCAATATCTTCATTAACGACTTAGATGAGGGAATAGAAGGACAATTTACCAAATTTGCAGATGATACTAAGCTGGCAGGAATAGCTGACACCCAAGAAGATAGGCTCAAGATCCAGATGGATCTTGACAGACTAGAACACTGGGCCATATCTAACAAAATGAAATTCAATGTAGTGAAAAGTAAAGTCCTACACTTAGGCAAGAAAAACCAAAAGTACACATATAGACTGGGTGAAACCAGGCTCAATAGCAGTAACTGTGAGGGATCTTGCCACTCTATAAAGCCTTATTAAGACCTAGAGTACTGCATCCAGTTTTGGTCACCACATTATAAAAAAGATGTTGAGACTCTAGAAAAAGTACAGAGAAGAGCAACCAGGGTGATTAGGGGACTGGAGACTAAAACATATGAAGAACGGTTACAGGAACTGGGCTTGGCTAGTCTAGTAAAGAGAAGGACCAAGGGAGACATGATAGCAGTCTTCCAATATTTGAGGGGCTGCCACGGAGAGGAAGGGGTCAAGCTATTTTCTAAAGAACCTGTAGGCCAGACAAGGAATAATGGATGGAAATTGAATAAGGACAGATTTAACCTGGAAATGAGGAGAAACTTTCTGACGGTGAGAACAATCAACCAATGGAACAGCTTGCCCTCGGAAGTTGTGGGAGCGTCATCACTTGAGACTTTCAGAAGAGATTGGACTGCCATTTGTCAGAAATGGTATAGGGTCTCCTGCTTGGGCAGGGGGGTTGGACTAGATGACCTACAAGGTCCCTTCCAACTCTGATTATCTGTTAGATCCTCTCCACAACTGGTTTTCATTATTGCCTTCTGGGAGGAAGTTTGTGGCATCTGAAGCAGGATAACTAGATTCTGTAATGGCTTTATACCATATATATCAACCTTGTTAATTCTCAAGACTTTTTTTTTCTGTTATGCATAAAACATAGGCTGTGATTAATATTTATATTTATGTGTAAGTATATGTGTGTGTGTATGTATGGATATACACCACGATGGCTCAGTGGTTAGAATGCACTATTGCAGGCTAATTCTGCCAACTGCCAGCAGTTGATCCTGACCGACTCAAGGTTGACTCAGCCTTTCAAGGTCGGTAAAATGAGGACCCAGATTGTTGGGGGCAATATGCTGACCATAAACTGCTTAGAGAGGGCTGTATGAAGTGGTATATAAATCTAAATGCTATTGGTGTGTGTTTTGTGTGTGTGTGTGTGTGTGTGTGTGCTGTCATTTTGTATAAGTTGGTACTTTGGGTTGCTACTGCTGTTTTTATATTATTATCCTTGGGATGGTGATATTGTTTGGTGGGTGGTTTTTTTTCTTTCGAGAGTGGCCATTGGAATTTCATTTTAATGTGTGGCATTGTGTATGCAAAAAAATGACAATAAAGGTTATCTTTCTTATCATATATTTCATTGCTCTTATTTACCATTTGTTTTTTTGCATGTACATTGAGACCTTATGCACTGGAGACAAATTCTTTGTGTGGCTAATCACATTTGGCCAATAAAGTCTTCTATTCTATTCTATTTTAAAAAGTTAAATGAACACTTTAGGAGCTTGTTGGCTAATATCCATGACATTGCTGGAGATAACACTCATATTGTGACTTTAAAAACAAACATTACCGTAATTATGCTATGGATGCTTATTAGAAAGTAGACCTTACTGTACTGGATTCATCGTTAGTAACATAAAGTACATCTGAAGTCAGTGGAATCAATTGTCTCAATGGTTTGAATGGTTCTGTTGTATGCTTGACTATTTTAGATTCAGCTGAGTTTGTTCAATAGGGCTTGTTCTCAGAAAACCATGTACAGAATTGCAGCCTTCATGTTTTATTTATTTATTTTTATTTATATATTTAGATTTATATGCCGCCCCATCTCCAGGGGACTCGGAGCGGCTCACATAAAAGTCGAAATAAAAAATATTAATACAAGAAATTAAAATATAAGTTTCCAAATAAATCCCTAAAATGTAATCAAATCAATTAATTAAAAGAAAAAGAAAAACCCCAACCAATCTCAATCCAGGCCGGACTGTTTTGATTCACATGTGTGTTCAAAATTGCCACAACTATTTATGGAAAGTAGTCCTTGGAAACCTATATCAGTTAGTGTGATATAGCATCTGATATAAACTGGTTTGAGATAAGACTTCAACTGCATTTCCATATTCGTGGAATGCTTTCCAGGGAGACATAAACATTGTTTATCAGAGCCATGTGAAAGAAGCTGAAAAATATGTTTTACTTATTTTTTAAAAAAATTACTGATAAAGGAGATAATATTCTTCCTCAAAATACCAAATAGTTTTGGTCAAATTATTGCTCTAAATTTAGTTCATCTGTTGCTTGAGACTATTTGTGGTTCTTGTTATTGCATATAGCAATCCTAAGGCATAAAACAGTAACTAAGAGAGCTATTAAGGCTATTGACTAAAAATAATACTTTACAGTTGTTTCTATTTGAGTGTTCTCTAACACTCAAATCTATCTAATCTATAGGTACTATAATGCCAGTAAGTAACTCCCATTTTTTATCTTAGATCCTATATATTTTGAATATGAAGGAAGGGTGATATAGATCATTTGATAATTCTATAAGAAAGAATAGAGCTGATGGAGGGGACAATGTCAATCTTTACATGGCTATCTTCCCTTTCTACCTAACAAAATAACTATAAATACAAATTTATCACAAATGAGATTTCAAACTTCTTGCTCCTTTGAGGAATAAATCACAGCTTTAATATTAAAAGCAAATTAAGTCCAGGGGATCATAGGAAAATACTATTTTTTCTACTGTAAAAGATTTTTAGAGAAGAAGAACTAGGAAAGTAAAGTATTTATTATTAAAACGGCTAGAAAACACAGTTCTTCTTTATAGGATTTAATATTTAAAAGTGATGGAGGACAGGCTTTGCCTTACTTCCACAGGTTCCAAGAATAATAGGTAGAAATCAATAGAAACATTTGTTTATATAGGAAAAGACCCAAACCAAACTAGACAATCAGAGATATCACTGGGTTGGGAAATAAATCAGCTCATTGACCTTAGTGATCCCAATTCTTTTTGAGTGAATGAGTTTGCCTATTCCTCAATCTTGCTGTCTCGAGATTGTTTTAATAGTAACATAGCTGTTCGAAACTGGAAAAAAAATCTTTCTAATGCATTAGCAGGCAGTATACTGGCCATGATATTGATAATAAGTATTCCAAGTATCATATTGGAAGATGCTCATTAATTTGATGATTAAAAAGCATTGGGACTCCAGTATTTTGAAATTTTAATTTAGAATGTGCAGGGATGGAAATGAAGCACCTGTCAGCAGTTCTTCAAAGCAGTCACCTATTTACAGGAAAGACGAGGCTGGTTTAAACACCCTAGAAAGGTGTTATATTTTTGAGTACTCCAAAGCACTTTTTTGAAACGGAATTTGAAGTAGCTCTAGAAACCTCTAAACACAGACCCCACCACCTACCTGGAGAAAACCACCAAATCCAAAATAAAAGCCTTGCTCATCAGTGAAGAGATCCAGCAAAGAATCATCCCCAGAGAAAAATCATCCAGATGCCCAAAGCTCTATGGCCTCTCCAAGATACACAAAGAAGGAACACCACTCAGACCCATAGTCAGCTCCATAGGCTCACCTCTACAGAATCTTGCCAAATTTCTCGCCAAACAACTCCAGCCCTACACAGAATCCATCACCTCACATGTACAAAACTCTTTCCACTTCATAGAAACAATAAAGAAACAAAACCTACAACCCAGCGACCTACTTGTGAGCTTCGATGTCACCCAAGTACCTATTAAAGAAGCCTTGACAGCTATCCAAAACAAATACAACCCTCCTAAGCACATCCTAGATCTGACCAACCATTGCATTTCTAACACATACTTCATCCACAATGGACAAAGATATAAACAGATACAAGGAGCACCTATGGGATCACCCCTCTCACCCGTCATCGCTAACTTATACATGGAACATTTTGAAATGCTCTAGACAAATCTGAATACAAACCCAAACTCTGGCTTAGATATGTAGATGACACTTTTGTAATTTGGCCACACGGGAATGAAAAACTGGACAACTTCCTCACACATCTCAACAGCCTACACCCCAAAATACAATTTACCATGGAAACAGAAACCAACAACCAACTTCCGTTCCTGGATATCCTAATCTACAAAAAACCCAATGGCTCCCTAGGACACACCATCTGCCAGAAGAAAACTCAAACCAACCGCTACTTAAATGCACAATCCCATCACCACCCTGCACAGATCAACTCTGTAGCCAAGACCCTCATCTCCAGAACCAAACGCCTAGCCGACAAAGACCACTTGAGAACAGAATTACACACCCTCACTAACGTCTTAATGTCCAATGGATTCCAAAGAAGCACAATCACCAACCTAATCCTAAGGGAGACTCCCCCCAAAAACCAAGACACAGAACAGGACAATGGCATCGCCCTCCTCCCTTACATCAAAGGCACCACAGATAAAATCAGCAAAATTCTCCACAAACACAATATCAGGACAGCCTTTGGCACTGACCAAAAAATAGCCAACATCTTAAGAAACCCCAAAGACAAGATCCAGCTCGAAAACCAAGGAGTTTATGAAATACCGTGCAAAATTTGCCCAGCCACATACATTGGACAAACCAACAGGAGAATAAATACACGCATCGCAGAACACAAGAACGCAGTCAGAAAAGAAGAAAAACTTCCTCCTTTTCCAGCACCTTAAAGTCACAGGACATGAAATTGATTTTGAGGGATCCAAACTTATCTCCAATACTGAACACTTCAACAAGAGAATAATTAGGGAAGCCATCGAAATAGAGAAACACCCCCATAACATGAATAAACGGGATGATACTTCCCGCCTACCAGACATCTGGAAACTAGCCCTAATCAACAAATGAATCCCAGCCATGAAAACCAACACCGGACCCAAAATAACACATGATGCCACCACCAATCTCCCTCACCAGACTCAAACCCAAGCCCACCCCACAGACGAAAGGCAACCACCATCCAGAAACCAGACCATGGCTGCAACCCCAGCTGCTACACCCCCCTCCAACCCCCCAAACTAAGCAAACTGACACACGCTATAAACACATAGCCAGACCTCAAACTCGGAGCCAAACCAAGGCCCAGAATGTCACATCACAGCCTTCCACCCAGGATACTACATCACAGAACTCAGGAGATTACAACACAAAACCTCAGGAGGTTGCAACACAGACAACCACCCAGGAGATTACAGCACAAGACCCAGGATGTTACAACAATAAAACTCAGAAGATCATCACACAGCCCACTACCCAGGTAGCTACAACACAAAAGGCTGAAGGACACAAAGCCACCACCTCAGCCACACAGGCTCTTATGAAAAAGCCAACCAATCAGCAAACATCAACTCTATCAACCAATCAAGAAGCAACAACATAGCCAACAACACAGCCAACCAATCAGCAAACATCAATTCCATCAACCAATCAAGAAGCAACAACACAGCCAACAACACAGCCAACCAACCAGCAAACATCAACTCCATCAACCAATCAAGAAGTGACAACACAGCCAACAACACAGCCAACCAATCCGCTTACAACAGAGCCAGCACACCACACCTCCCCTCCAGTATTTATAGAGAGAAGGCAGCTCCGATCACGCTTTGCTGGCACAAGCACAAAGCCGAAGTCACCAGCCTGAAGATGGCGAGTGGGATCTCGTCGAAACGTCGCCAAGATACTCTCAATCTTACACGGGATAAGACCCGAATACACCAAGACCTACATATATATACTGTATATGGAATCTGTTTTTAGTTGTCCTATGAACTTGTTGCTTTGTTATGTAGTAGACCACAGGTGGTCCTTGACTTACAAGAGTTCATTTAGTGACCGTTCAAAGTTACAACGGCACTGAAAAAGTGAATTAGTACCATTTTAAACACTTATAACCCTTGCAGCATCTCCATGGTCATATGATCAAAATTTGAATGCTTGGCAACTGACTCATATTTATGACAGTTGCAGTGTCCTAGGGTCATGTGATCAGCTTTTGCGACCTTCTTACAAGCAAAATCAATTGGAAAGCCAGATTCCCTTAACAATCGTGCTACTAATTTAACACGTGCAATGATTCACTTAACAAACGTGATAAGGTAAAATGGGACAAAATTTACTTAACAAATGTTTCTCTTAGCAACAAAAACTTTTGGCTTAATATGATTGTAAGTTCAGGACTTCCTGTACAAATGTGTAGTACTTCTTTAAAAAAAGTATATTCCTTCTATGATCTTAAATAGATGCACTGATGTATTGAATAAAACTGTGCTGTCCGAATGATGTCTTTAGTGCCTTAGTTAGGCTGTATTAATACATGAACATAATTAATCAGTTCTGGCAAGAAATCAAAAGGTATATTAAGGATTCCGTGATTCAACAGAAATGATATAATGCTGAAACTATCTGGTCAATAGGAGGTGTGGTAAGAGAAATTGTTATTTGGGCAGAAATTTGTTTTATTTAGAGAAATAGACCTATATTCAGCTACATGTCTACAATCTGGTGTATGTATGGGTAAGTGTGCTCTCTTTTTAGTTCTGCTGCTGTCTGTTTCAAGTCCTAAATGGGAGAGTTTAAGAGTAGCATTACTTTACTAGATCAAATTCAGGTATTATTATTAACATTCAAAGTCCTACATGGCTTGGGTCCGGGGTATTTGCGGGAGCGTCTCCTGCCGACATCGAATGCCGATCCCCCTGTGCGTGCGCACAGATGGGGACTCCTTGAGGTGCTGTCCGCAAGACAGTGTCGGCTGGTGGTGCCCCGGGGGAGGGCCTATTCTGTAGCGGCTCCTGCCTTGTGAAACCAACTACCCTTGGAACTCCGCCTGGCTCCTGATCTCTGCTCCTTCCGCCGCGGCTGTTTGAGCAGGCCGGGCTGGACTGACTTTTTTGGGGGGGGGTTAAATTGGGTCAATGTGACCAGATGTCCTGCTTTTGGCGGGACAGTCCTGATTTCTAACAATTTGTCCCACGTCCCACGGCATTTTAAAAAAGTCCCGATTTTTGGAAAGAAAGCACAACCTAACTAGGCCGCTTGCACGGCGAGGAAATCCCACCTTCTGCGCCTTAGGTTGGCTCAAGGAAGCTACTGGGAGGAACAACATCCTCACCCAGCGGCTATTGGCCGTACAGGTTGCCGTTCACGGCCTCTCCGAATCTCCCCCGCAAGGAAGGTTTGAAAGTTGGGCAGGTGGCAACCCTCGGTGAGCTGCGGGTGAGCGGGAGCAACTTCGCAGGGGCAGGAACTAAGCGGCTGTGGAGCCCTTGGGTTGAGATCTCGGTTGAGGCAAAAGCCAAGCTAAATACTATGGAAATAACAAAAGGAGGACAAAAAGGCAACGGCGGTGAACTCTGCTCCTCTGCTTACCAATTCAGAAGGGAGGGGGGTAAAAAACTTTAATGGGGATGAAACGCGCGCATGGGGCTGCGCTTTGCATTTCCTTGAGTTTCGGTAAAAGCTGCTTGGATTATAGCATCCATGCATTTTCTGATTGGTTTGAGTAAATATTGATCGCCCGCAATGTGATTTACATGAGCTCAATTGATTGACGTGTCATGAATCGCTTTCTGCTCCCAGCGACTACATGGGGTTTTTCAGGAGAACTTGAGCAGAATTCCCACCGGTGACCTCATCTACCCCCCGTGGAATCCCGTTGGCAATTCATTCAGACATCTTTTCTCTCTCCCTCTAGAAATTGCATTTCCTTCCCCCCCTCTAGATTTTCCTTCCCGTGACAGTTGTGTTTCTCCTTTCTTACAGGCTGAGGGAGGGGGGACAACTTATTCCACGCAGACTTGTGGTGCAAAGATTTCCACGCCGGTCTGTCCTGCATTCTCCAGGTGCTAGACCTGAGTATCAGAGAGCCTCCGCAAATAAGGAGCCCGTGGAAGGACTCAAGCTTGTGTTCTTTCCCCACTGTGAAGCAGGATGGAAAACTGGGCTTGCATAGGAAGGGGCAGGGGGAAGAGGATAGTTGTGATAGTGCGCTTCCCTTTAAAGGAACAGTGGGAAAACTTTGAGGAAAAAAAGAGTGGCAGATTAACTGCACATTAATGGCTAGGATATATAGGGTGGTTAGTTCAGAGTTCGGGATACCCTCGGACCCAGACAATTGACTTGATTGGATAAATTGGAGGAGCACATTCCGAAGTCAGCCAATGATATTTGAGAAAGACAGCACCCGCCTCTACTTCTAAGCTAGACCAAATTTTTAATCAAGAACCCCCCCCCCCCCACCCCTGGTCAATGGTGTCCTGCTTTATCAATGTTAAAATCTGGTCACCTTAGTTTTAGTCTGTTTGGGCTTGTTGTGGTTTAATAGTTTTTTAAAGTATTTATTGTTTGTATTTTAGTTGTGAGCCGCCACGAGTCCTTCAGGAGAGGGGGCGACATACAAGTCCAAATAATAATAATAATAATAATAATAATAATAATAATAATAATAATATCTGAAAGGATTTTCTTCATCTATGAACTTTATTTGCTCATTTTCTTTTAAACTGTATCACACTTAATAAGTAATAATCTTATTGAATTGAATAAACATTAGATTGTATTGATGACAACAAAACTTTCTTGCAGAGAGATGTAGATCACAATAATAAAAATCAGAGTATCTGTAGAATAAAAACATAACTCTCTGGGAAACATAGCAGACATTTCCTGATCTATTAACTGTAAGGAGAAGTTTCCTTTTCCTGAATTTAATTTGTTCCTAATTTACAATGTTGTAACAATGGATGTCCCCATAGAATTCAGTGCATCTAGTTAGTTAATCAGTGAATCAGCAACCATTGTAAGATATTTTTGAAGCTTGATTGTCTAAATTGCTGTGGGTTATAACCAGTTCCTTGACTTTGCGAGGACAAGTTCAAGTTTATACTCAAGGTGTTCTGCTTTATTAAGTTGACTTGGACTATAGCGCAAATATTTTATGTAGCCCATACAGATGACTGTGTCAGTGCATTCTATATGCTTCATGAGTTACAATAATTTATTACTGAAGTCATCTTTTTTCTGAATAAGTACATCTCAATTTGATAATAACCTTCCTTAATTATTTTTATCCAACATTGCTTCTAACCCACAGCAACATTTTACATTCTAAAAATGTGACAAAACTAACAGATGTTGGATTTATGTTTCTAAAAAAAGTGGACAAAAAATAAATAACCAAATGTTATTTAAATCTTAACATAAGAAGAAGAAAAATCTAATAGTACATTATACTTTATATAGCCCCTAAAATAAATTAAAAGGTGTTGGTTTAATAAAGTGACTTGTCTTAGTACTCCATATTATGTTAAGTCTATTTGGTGAATTCATAAAATTTTAAATTTAGTTTAAAATGTATGGTTTTATTTTTGATTATTTAATTATATTTGAATATTTCAACTCAAAATATTTGGTCATCTTTATTACAAATGCTTTACAGAGAAAATTTCTTTACCTCAGATTCCAGTCTCAAATACAATTGTCATTATGTCACCAGCAATCAGCTGTGAAACAGTGAAACAGCACTCTGCCAGTTTTTGTTTCATGATCCTTGCTTCCAGTTGGAATTCTGGCTTGAAGTTCGCTAGTGTTGAACTTTTTATTCTCTTGGCTGTCCAGGAAATATGAAGCAGCCTTGAGCATGATAGTTCAAAGAAATTAATCTTTTCCACATTATCCTATCCTATCCTATCCTATCCTATGCTACCCTATCCTACCCTACCCCATCCCATCCCAGTCTACCCTTCCTTGAATCCTGATGGAAATTATTCTCTGAACTGAGTAGTTTTCCATTATATATGCAGCAATATATTTTAGAACAAAAATTCCTACTCCATTCTTTCTCTGAGTTTCATTTCTAGAATAGAAAATTTTGAATTTCATCTGGTTTGAAATGTCCCATTCCTAAATATTTTAGTGCACTTACTCATGGAATACCTGTCCTAATCCATTGGGCCCCCAAGAACTAAGGACTATGTATGTCCATTTTAATGAAATAGAGCTTTCCTTAATTCATACTGCAGATATTCTATGATCCCATCCTAGTGTTTCCAAAAAGCTTTGAGCTTTTCTTTCAATTCTGCCTACTGTATATCAGCATTTGGACCTTCCTCATAGTGCTCAACCAACTGAGTTAGACTTTTAAGGTTGCCCATGCTTGCCTTGTCATAGAGCCATCTTTAGATTTCTGTGGCATTTTCTTGCAGGATTCAATATGGGTCAATCACTGGGACCAGAGGTTTAGTCTTCTGAGCTTTCGGACTTATGCTAAAGCCCATCTTCAGGGAACTTCTCTCTTACCAGATATTCTGGTGTTCCAGCATGAGTCCGAAAACTTCTGGACCCGGCGACTGATCCAGATTGGATCCTGCAACATTATCCTGGGGCAGGTATATTAGACTTCATTTGTGTTCCTCTCCCCAACCCTGCACATCCTACTTGTAATGCCTTTCATGATCTGTGACTGCTTATTTGTAGGGCACATGCCATTTATATCTCTGAGGAACTGACAACTAAGGGTGAGGGAAGTGAGTCTGTAGTTGTTCCCATAGTAACTTGTCAGTATCATCTTTGTTGGTGAGAGGGGAGACTGAGTCCAACAAGGGAGATGTTGTGGAGGACTCTGGAGATAAACTTGAAGAAAGACTGCAAGAATCATTATGTAAGCATCAATTTATCTCTGAGAAGGAAGAAGGAATGAAAAGAATCTTAGATAACTGCCTTGATTTGGCTTAGTATAAGAGGTGGTATACCCAGGTATAGGGAAACAGATTTACAAGATTCTGTTACTATACTCTACAAAAATAGTTCTAGTACTCCTTGTACAGTCTATTTACTGAACTGGTCTACCTTGAAGGGCTGACACCAATAGTCACATAAGGCATGTGACGTGTATTAGTAATGGGGACAGGGCTGCATTTTTCCAACCTTTTAAAATCCTTTTTTAAAGTGACTGTTCTAACATTAATAGGTGCATTAAACAAACAAGAGAGTTATTTGCTTGCTGAAAACTGACAAACTCATAATGATGTAATTCACAGCACAGTCTTGGGGAACTTGAAAGCACCAAAAAATGAGACTGCAGGCCAAAATCAGTTGTCCCTAGCAATTAGATTTATATCTGTCCCTTAGGAATGTTTACAGATCTTAATTGGCTCTGAATTGTATAAAAGCAAGGAGCGTTCAAGAACAGAAACAATTCAAACTGTTTAATTTTCCAGTGATTGAATGCAATGAACTAGGATGCAAAATGGAAGGTTATGCTGTAATGCACAATGTGCCCCTTCATTTAAACACTAACTTGGCAGCCAGAGTAGTATTGGCAAAGGGAGTGTTGATGGGTTAGAAATACAGTAGTTGATTGCTGGAAGGAGGGTATGCTACTAAAGTGAAGTTCCCCTTTCCCATCTGTAGTTTGAAATAATACTTGCTAGCCACCTAAGAAAATCAAAGCACCGTCTGAAAGCTTGTGCAGAAGTAAACTTAAAGCCATAATACAAACAAAGGAAAGGAAATCATAGAGATAAAGACAGAGCGAATATCTTGATGAGCTTTAGTGATTAAAAGGTTCAGCTATTAACAGTATTCAAAAATAGCACTAGTTATGATTCATAATATTTAACAGTTGTGGACTGAAAGGTTTTTTTTTAAATTACATTTATATGCCGCCCTTCTCCGAAGACTCAGGGCGGCTTACAATTTTTGGGATACAACCCAATGTGCTCAGCAATAGCCTTCATTCTATTGTATATGCCTGCTTATTACTAAGCAGCATTTTTACAAAGTCAGCTTATTTCCCCCAACAATGGGGGAAATAAGCTGACATCCTTCCAACAGGATGGAAGGCTGAGTCAACCTTGAGCCTGGTGGGATTTGAGCCTACAATAATTGCAGGCAGCTGGAACTTAAGTGCTAGGCATTTAGCAGCCTGCACCACCAAGGCCCATCATTGATCTGCTGTTAGACCCCTTGCAGTTTGCCTACTGAGCAAATAAGTTGGCAGATGATACTGTCAGTATGACATTGCATTACAGCTTACAAATCTTGAATCCCTGCATAGGTCCTTTTTGTGGACTTCGGCTCAATGTTCAGTACTATGATTCCAGAAATTCCTCACTCGTCTAAACTGATCCAGCTCAGTGTGCCTATTCATACTTGTAGGTGGATAATCAGCTTTTGACAGATAGGAAGCAACAGGTGAGGCTAGGGGAAATTAACCAGCAATTAGCACAGGTGCCCCTCAGGGCGGTGTGCTCTCTCTGTTGCTCTTCTCTCTCCATATCAATGAGTGTACCTCAAGGGAACCTGCTGTTAAAGTTCTGAAATCTGCAGATAATACAACATTTAATTGGCCTTATTTGAGAGACAGTGATGAATCTGCTTACAGATGGGAGCTTGAACAACTCGCCCTGTGGTGCAGCTGTAACAATGGAGCTTGGGATTCAAATTTCTTAACAACTGGTTCTGTGGGCATGGCCTAATTTGTGGGTGTGGCTTGGTGGTCATGTGACTGGCTAGGCATGGCTAGGTGGTCATGTGACCGGAATGGGTATGACTAGGCGGCCATGTGACTGGCAAACCAAATATAAGTGGTCCTCGCTTAATGGCCAGTTGCTTAGCAAGTATTCTAATTTATGACTGACCTCCCCAGAGCTACTTGACCTGTTTTTGGAGTTTTGACAGCCATGCACACACTTTCTTCTCTCCCTCCCTCTCCCTCCCTCTCCCTCTCTCTCTCCCAGTTACAACGTCCCACACAGTCATGTGACTGAGGTTTTCTAAGTTTTTTGCCAAACAATTCCTTCTGACCACAGTGACAATTCCTTAATGACCTTGTGGTCATTAAGTGTTTGCTTAATGACCACAAGGTTCACTTAATGACCATGGTGTTTGCCTAACCTGCGGTCTGCAACCTTAAACACTCAAAGAGCCATTTTTCTATTTTCTTTTAAACAGATCTCTCTCTGTCTGTGTCTCTTTCTTTCTCCCCCTCTCTCATCTTTCTCATCTCTCTTTTTCTTTCTCCCTCTTTCTCATCTCTCTGTTTCTCATCTCTTTCTCTCATCTCTCTCTCTCGGTCTCTTGTCTCTCTCTTTCCCTCCCTCCCTCCCTCCCTCTCCCTGTCCCTGGGGGAGAAGGAACATCTGAACTGGTGCTGGGTGGTGGGAATCTGACGAACCAGTACTGAAGACCAGATGGCTGGCAGGGAGTGGGGCAGTCCCGCAGTCTCCCCAAAAATAACGCTTCTGGTGAGGAGAAAGAGAAGCGCATTGGGAGGAGACTTGGTGGGTGTCTGAGGGGCAGCGAGCGCTTCACAGCTCCTGAGGGGGTCGAGCCTCCCTGCTCCCAACATCTTCATATCAGGGCATCCCTGGCAGCTTCTTCCTGCTTCTCTGCAGCCACGCTAATAGCATTCAACCTGGTTGCTTCCCTCCTCCTTCTTGGCCTCATACACACAGAGCAAACACTCACACATCTCACGGTGCTGGTGGGACGTGACTCCTTGCAGAAGATCCTCCTGGCACCGTGTGTGCACGCTCTACCCAAGGAGGAGGAGAAGAGTTGCCAAACTTTTCTTCCTCTCTTCCCTTCACAGCAGAGCTGCTCGGAAGGCAGCTCCTGTGGCCTGGCTGCCCCTTTATGGTCCCCCCTCATCCCCCCTGCATTGAAGTAACTTAAAGGGACGGCTGTGGCGGCTGCTTTCGTGCTGTGAAGGGAGGAAGAAAAGTTCGGCAACGCTTCTCCTCCTTCTCGGGCATACACACAGAGCGCACTGTGCACACATTGTATGTGAACGGCGCTGGAGGGACTTGCCCATGCACAGAAGGTCCCAGCCTCGCGAGTCCATGCTCTGTGTGAATGCCCGGAAGGAGGAGAAGACTTGGCAAGTTTTTCTTCCTCCCTCTCTTCTGACACACACTGGCCAGGCAGGTGAGCAGTGTCACGTGGGGCAAGTGTCCTCCCAGCCAGCGCAGCCATGGGGCTCTGACCTCATACAAATGCAAGTTTGCAGACACCCCAGGATTCCAGGCTTTGGCTTCAAGAACTGCAGACAGCCTTCCCCACCACACACTTCCTCCTCCCGCCACCCCATGCGAAGCAGGAGGCCTGACAGAAAGCGCCTGACCCAAAGACACAGCCCTCCATGACGGAGCCCTTCATGGGAAACAAAGCAAGAACTTACTGATCCATCCCAAAGGGGAGCTTCAGAGTGGTGGCGGTGGTGGTCTGGGAGGACAGCCCACGGGGCCCTGGGAAACTGTCTTGTGCAGCACAGCAAAATTTACTTTAGCGACCGGGAGTTGCTGCTTTGGATTCTGCAAGTTCCCCTCCCTTCGGGAAACAGCTGCAGGTGGCAGAGAGGAACAGTATTCAACCTGGCTGCTTCTCTGCTGCCCGGGGCCGTTTCCTGATGGGGACTTGCAGGACCCAAAGCTAAATTTCACTGTGCCAGGAAAAAGACTCTCACTCTCCCAGCTAGACCAGCAGGGGAGAGAAGCAGCCATTGACCCGGCCAGAGCCGACACAGAGCTGCTCCATGTGTTCTCCAGCGAAGGCAAGTGCGGGCAGGAAGGTGACCAGCAGTGGTGGCAAAAGGCAAGTGGGGGGGCAAAGGTGACTAGCAGCAACAGGCAGGTGACTGGGGCTTGCTTGCAGAGCCTCACTCACCGATCACGAAGGCAGGGAGCAATGGCTGGCATGGTGGGTGGGCAAAAGCAGGCTGCAGGCAGCCATGTTGCGCATGCGCGATAAGGACTGACTGTTTGGGGAGGGAGGGTGGGCAGAGAGGGGCGGGGCCAGCCAGTGGTGCAATTTGCTGCTTCTCCGAACTGCGCAGAATCATAACAACCGGTTCTATAGAACCGGACAGAACCAGTAGAATCCCACCCCTGCTTAAAACTATAGAGATGAGAGTGGATTTTAGGAGGAGCCCTTCTATTTTACTTCCCCTTACTATATTCAACAGCACAGTATCAACAGTAGAGGCCTTCAGGTTTTGGGGTTCTATAATCTCCCAGGACTTGAAATGGATGGTTAATATTTGTTTGTTTTTAAATTTATTGGCTGCCTATCTTACCACAGAGTAATTCTAGGTGGCAGAGAGAGAGGGAGGGAGGGAGAGAACATAAATTATAAACACTATAATGCAATTAAAATAGGAGGAGGTGGGATCAACCACCTCCATTGTGATGCTGCTCCATTGGGGCCCCTGTCAACCAGAATAATTGGGCTGATGGGACCCACAGCATGCCTCCTCTACCGGCATGGGTGGTACGGGTCAATTGTAGTGGGATGATAATATTAGACTCATCATTAAAAAGGCACAACAAAGAATGTTCTCTCTGAGTCAGCTTAGGAAGTTCAGACTCCCCCAGGAATTGCCAATACAGTTTTACAGAGAAATTATTGAGTCTGTTATTTGTACTTCTATATCTATCTGGTTTGGTAGAGCAACCAAATAGGATAGGTGCAGACTCCAATGGATAGTCAAGGCTGCAGAAAAAATAATTGCAACCAGCTTGCTTTCCACAGAAATCCTGTATATTGTGTGGGTCGAAAGGAGGGCTGAGAAGATATCTGCAGACCCCTCACATCCTGGACATAAACTGGTTCAACTCCTTCACTCAGGATGGTGCTATAGGGCAGTGGTCGCCAACCAGTGGGCCGGGGACCACTGGTGGGCCATGAGATAATTTTGGTGGTCCGCAGAGAAATGTCACCCCCAAAGCAATTAATCCAGGCTGCGTGGGAACAGGCAGCTGTGCCACCCACATGGCCTATGGGAACCAAGGCTTACATCGCTTGCATTGTGAACAACAAGAGGTAGTGAGGGGAGGGGGGAAAGGGCGGAGGGGAGGAACTTGCCCCACTCACCCTACGCGCCTGGCCTGGCCACCGGACTGCTTCTTTCTGCTTCTTTCTTCTTCTGCTTTTGGCTGCATGCAAGGAAAGCAGCAGAAGTCTTTCTCTCCCCCAAACTCCACCAGAAATGAATCTTGAGACTCTGCAAGGCATCCTGCTCCAAGAGGCTGCGCCAGCAAAGACTCATTTCTGGCAGAGTTTGGGGGAGAGAAAGAAAGACTGCTGCTGCTTCTGCTGCTTTCCTTGCATGAAGCCAAAAGTCTCTCCTCCCCCCCTGAGAACGGAGCTGGAGACGGTATCCTGCGATCCCAAATAAAGAATTATCGATTGGTAGGAAAACGGGGTGGGGAATTTTCCTAAAGACTTTTTGGGGGATTTTCCCAGGGTCTCTGGCCCACGGGATTTAAAATTATGAGTTTGGTGGTCCCTGAGGTCCAAAAGGTTGGCGACCCCTGCTATAGGGCATTGCATGCCAAGACAACTAGATACAGGGATAGTTTTTTTCCCTTGTGCCATCACTGCTGAATTCTTACAGTTCTGTCTAATGTGTATTTATATTAACCCATACACTATGGCTGTAGTATAATTTATCTGTTCTGTTATCTTTATTTCCCCCTCTTATTGGTATATTTTTATTGTTATTCTCTCTATTGCTTTGCAAGTACACTGAGTACTTTTGTACTGGCTACAAATTCCTTGAGTGTCTAATCACACGGGCAAATAAAGTATCCAACCCAACCCAACCCAATTGTTTTAATTGCTTTAATTTTTAGTAATGAAAAGGTTTAATTGTTTCTAGTACTTTTTTTACTTTTTTACAACTTTTTATTGTAAGGTGTCCAGGGGTCATTGTATCAGTGAGATGGGAAGCATAGAATTTAAATAAATAAATAAAAATAAAGCTGGATTCTAAACAGCAATGAGGAGAATAAACTAAATTTGATTTAATTTATTTTCAGTTCAAAGTGAATTAAATATACTTTAATTTGGTAGAAGCCTGGAAAAATAAATATGTAGCAACTTTGGAGGAAATATGGGGGTTGCATCTAAAGATGGACTATTTATCCTGGTTTAGTTGGGTTCTATATTGTAGATCCTTTAATGAGCAAGTAATTAAACTAGATGATTTCCAATGTATATTCCAAGCATTGGATTATATGATACCAAAAGATCACATCTTATCTTCAGAAAGGAGGGATGAAAACTGAAGGTCTCTTAACTAAATTTCTGTCCACCTGGGAAGGTAGCTTCCCTAAGTAGAGAATATAGGTAGTCCTTGACTTATGACCACAACTGAGCCCAACATTTAAGTTGCTAACTGAGAAATTTGTTAAGTGAGTTTTGCCCCATTTTATAATGTTTCTCGCTGCATTTATTAACTGAATCACTGTGGATGATAAGTTAAGTGAATCTGGCTTCCCCATTGACTTTGCTTGTCAGAAGGCTGCAAACCATCATAAATGTGAGTCATTTGTCAAGCATCTGAATTTTGATCATGTGACCACGGGGTGTCCTGCAACTGTCGTAAGTGTGAAAAACAGTCATAAGTCACTTTTTTCAGTGCTGTTGTAACTTCAGTCACTAAATGAACTGTTCTAATTCGAGGACTACCTGTATCTTTATTGCATTTGCAGGGGAAGTTTGAGAAGATGCAATAGAGAGTATGATGAAATTCAAGGTATCTTTTTTTATCAGTCAACCCATTAGTCATAATTAATTTCAGCAACGATTAATCCTAAAATGTTGCACTTCCATTTTTGAGCACAGTAATGGGCTGGTTCAATCATCTCTTGAGGAAAAATTACACGCAGGAAAATAGAAAAGGTTGTCACCACCCTTTTCTTTATTCTCCCCCCCCCCCAATTTTTGACAGCATGAATTTTATCACAATGTATTACTTCACTGTGAGTTTACTTTGCTCTCTATTTTTCTGCTGGATAATAGTCAGATGTGAGAATCTGGAAAAGTACAGATAGTAGTGGTGATGTCAGTTCTTAAATTGCTATATAAATGCATTAAAAGAGGGAGAAATAAAATGACAGCAGTGAAAGTCTTCTGCATCGAAAAAATACAGTATGTTTCCCAAGTGGCGAAGTACTAGCCCTAATGCATGATAAGATCCAAAGAATTGACAAATTTAAATTGTTGTCTTAGATGCATGAACCACTAGAAGATTATTTCCTCCATGGACCATTAATTTCCTCCATTTCTGCCTCTGTAAGTGTATTTAATACTTCTAGAAGGGCAATATACTTCTCAATGCATCTCACATGGAAGGTACAGCTGAAAGATACAAAAAGAAATTCACAATTTTTCTTGAAAGCATGAACCCATCCTTCACTTAGTGTACAAAGGATGCTGGGAAGCAATTATAACTGAAGTGGCCTGCATTTTCATGAGTGAATACTGTCCATGATTCTGATGAAATACCTAAATCCCCCTCTGCCCCTCTGTATATGTGCGTATGTATGTATCTATGTATGTAAGTACTCTCTTATTTTCGAAGAAACACAGTATGTCTATGTCTATGTATATATCATTGTGTGTGTGTGTGCCTATATATGTATTAGATTAGACTGCACTAAAACTATTAAGCAGACATGCATATTAAACAATATTCCTAGTTGATATTTTCTATATTATTTCACTGGGAAGTTAAGACATATATTGTGCTTTCTTACTGATGCTAGATGACATTAGCTCTGGAATGGAATTTCTAGTTAAAATATAATAGCTGAGTAAAAATATTAAAGTTTCAATCTTTTTATCATTAATTCATCTAATTTGAACTTGGAAATTTTCTAAAGTTATCTAAACCATTTTTGAGGATTCAGTCTGTCTTAGTTGCATAATGAAACATGGAAATTAAATCCCAAAAGGTGCTTTTTCAAGAGGCAACTGGACTTTCTATCTTTGAAGACATTTTGCTTCTCATCCAAGCAGCTTCTTCAAAGGGAAAAAAACCCCAGAAAGTCCAGTTGCCTCTTGAAAAAGCACGTTTGAGACAACCATGACCTGAATGACTGAGAATCTCCATAGACATGCAAATTATTAGTATTTTCATTCTAAGTGAGGTATATCACTGTGACTTGTTTTTTCAATTTGCACCTGGCTTAGAATCCTGTAAATAGCCATTTCCGGCAACATCTGAAATTGTTCTGCTTTTCTATGATTTTTTCTTATCATCTTGAAAACAGACAAAAACAGTCTTAACAACCACAAGATTGTATTTATATTTGCATCTGCATTACTTCTTCATTTCTCTTCCAACACCTAAAGCAATACCTTCCCCCATAATTTAAATTTCATAATTTCATTTTGGCTTCTAGGTGCTCAGTAAGAAAGGATTTTTTGAAATGACCATCAGAACATTAGTATTTCGTATATTATTATTAACACGTCTGATGCT
Organism: Naja naja; assembly: GCA_009733165.1. Lineage (NCBI taxonomy): Eukaryota > Metazoa > Chordata > Lepidosauria > Squamata > Elapidae > Naja > Naja naja. The sequence continues at coordinate 22,980,242 of CM019154.1, read as the reverse complement.
AAGGAGTCCCCTCCTGAAAAGAAATCTGTTCCAAATGTAAAACACAAGCAGAGGAGAGGAGTTTCAGTTTCATAGCACCAAGCAGTTTTAGTACAGAACAGTTGAGCTAAGCCATGCCCAGGCTCCTTGCTGTTTCCTTCTTGCTCACACAGCAAACACTGCTTCGGTTTCCAAACAGCTATCAACTCTCTCACACACTGACAGGATGCCAGCCAGATGAATACTAATGGATGTTGGTAGGCAGAGGTAGAATTTTTTCCCCTTATTTTCCTCCACACAAACTAAGCCCGACCACATAGTTTCATAGCAAAGCACGAGTATTGAGCTAGTTAAACATATTTGTTCTGTATGAGGGAATCCATACCCCTCCTAATATTGCAAAACTATAGTATATAGAGTCAAAAATGAAAAATGCAGCACTTTACATATGAAAATACCTTGTGGGCCAGGGGCTACTTAACCCTGCTTTAATAACAATGTTAGCAACTAAATAAAAAATCTAACCTATTAATGGGGTTGGGTTAAGATCACTTGTCAGATCCGTATGACTCATAGTGTCCATAAAAGACAATGACTTCCTTGTCATCTCTAAAAAAAAATTCCTTTTGAGAATAAGAAAACTGTGCAGGAAACTTGGTGAGCCCATCATTCTCTCCAACCTTCATCTTATGGTTGCCATTGAGGAGAATAACTGGAGATCCATGTAAGCTAGTTTAGGAAGGAGAGCCAAGTTGTAAAATTTTAGAATTTCAGCTAACATTAATTACTTCAATGAATATTACAATTTTTGCATGATTTAATATATAAGTATTTTTAAATAGTTATGTCAAAATTTAGCAGAGCTTCCTCTATGTGTAATTTAACTGCTTTGTTCATTTTGTTTAGTCCTTTTACAGACCATCATTCAGAGCAAAACTCCTAAGGCAACTGACATTTAAAAAATAAATTACATGAAAATCAGAATTAATACAAAGTTCGATACAAGAGTAGTAAGATTTGAGAAGACCTACTAATCAATCTGCAACCACAGCTTTGTTTAGGACACCAAGGGTCAGTGACTGAGGTAGTCTTAATAGCATGGCAGAATTATTTTTGCATTGGTTTTATCCTATTGTGTACATTTCCTATATTAACATTGGTCTTCTCCAAATAGCTTATTATACCTCTATCCTATATGAAAGTCATTTTTATATACATAGCACTGGTTTTATTTTCCTCTATTACTTATGTGATATTTCTAAAGCACTGTTGCTACCGTCCTATATCAATGATTGATTGTAGTGGGAAAAGAGAAATTTGAAAGTGTTTAAGCATTCTTGCAAGCTAGTGAAAAAAAATGACGAAATGCTCCCTCTCTTCTCTTTCTCTCCATCACAGGATGAAGATGAGACGCCACAAGCTCTTTTTGACTCTGTGCATGGCTGGTCTTTGCCTCATCTCCTTCCTTCATTTCTTGAAGGCCCTGTCCTATGTCACATTCCCCAGGGAGCTGGCATCGCTTAGCCCCAACCTTGTGTCTAACTTATTCTGGAACAATGTACCGGTCACACCTCAGGCTAGCCCTGACTCTGGGGGTCCAGAAATTCTGCGTACCCCACTGTATTCCCACTCACCACTGCTTCAGCCTCTTTCCCCAAGCAAAGCTGGTGAGGAGCTACACAAAGCTGAGTTTGTGCTGCCTGAAGACACCACAGAATACTTTGTACGCACCAAAGCTGGTGGTGTCTGCTTCAAGCCAGGGACTAAGATATTGGAAAAGCCACTAGCAGGACGCCTAGAGGAGAAGATAGAGGGAGTTATATCTGGGCGCACAGGCCGTAAACCTCTGAGTGCCACTGGGACAAAACGACGTAAATGGGTGGAGTGCATGTGCCTGACAGGTTGGCATGGACCCAGCTGTGGTGTTCCCACTGTGGTTCAGTATTCAAATCTCCCCACAAAAGACCGTCTAGCACCACGGGAGGTGCCCAGGAGAGTCATTAATGCCATCAATGTGAATCATGAATTTGACCTCTTGGATGTGCGTTTTCATGAGCTAGGTGATGTGGTGGATGCCTTTGTGGTTTGTGAATCAAACTTCACAGCATATGGTGAACCACGTCCTCTCAAGTTCCGTGAGATGCTACTCAATGGCTCCTTCGATTACATCCGGCACAAGGTGCTCTACGTCTTCCTGGATCACTTCCCCCCTGGTGGCCGCCAGGATGGCTGGATTGCTGATGATTACCTGCGTACTTTCCTAACTCGGGATGGCACCTCTCGCCTCCGCAATTTGCGGCCAGATGATGTTTTCATAATTGATGATGCAGATGAAATCCCAGCCCGTGATGGTGTCCTTTTCCTCAAACTCTATGATGGTTGGACAGAGCCTTTCGCCTTCCACATGCGGAAATCTCTCTATGGATTTTTCTGGAAGCAGCCTGGCACTCTAGAAGTGGTTTCTGGTTGTACAGTTGGAATGCTCCAGGCTGTTTATGCCACTGATGGAATTCGCCTACGCCGGAGAGAATATTATACCATGCCAGGCTTTCGGCAATATGAAAACAGCACAGGTCATATCCTAGTACAGTGGTCATTGGGCAGTCCACTCCACTTTGCTGGCTGGCATTGTTCTTGGTGTTTTACACCTGAAGGAATTTATTTTAAACTGGTTTCGGCTCAGAATGGGGACTTTCCCCGTTGGGGTGACTATGAGGACAAGCGAGACCTTAACTATATTCGGGAGTTAATTCGGACTGGTGGGTGGTTTGATGGTACCACCCAGGAGTATCCACCTGCAGACCCCAAAGAACAAATGTATGCCCCCAAATACCTTTTGAAGAATTATCAACGGTTTTGTTACTTGTTGGAAAATCCATATCAGAAGGCAAAGGGAACAGGGTGAGGGGAGTGGGCTTGCATGAGAAAACACGATCTTTTGGGGGGGAAAGGGAAAGTCAGACTGAGTCTTTTGTGTTTCCCCCCTGCCCCATTCTGCTGGGATTTGTACATTCTCTCTAATCAGTCAGTCCCACTGCAGACAAGAGATTTAGGATATGTGTGTGTGGAAAGGGACTCCTAGGAACATGCCTGTCCCCAGGAACTAGCTTTTTGTAGGACTGAAGAAAAATCTGATGCAGGAAGCATCCATAAGTCATGGGATCTGGGGAGCATGCAGTGGATGTGTGGAGGTATGAATGTGCCAAAGCCTCTACAGCCTTTGTAGTATAGCTAAGGATAACATTCAACTCCATTTTTAAAACCCAGTTTCTCCTAAGTACTTTGGCATCAATGGCTGTTCTGCTTTCCTAATATATGGCCACCACGAGAGATTTTGTCAGTGAAAATGGACATTGAACTCATCTAGGATCTGTATATTTTGCCATGTGCATCTGTTATATGAGGATATAAAGATGGAAGCACACACAAACTGGAAGCATAGTAGCACCAAAGAATTCTGCTTTCCATCTCATGATTATGGACATTCAGGGAAACTTTACAAACTGGCAGGGTATGAAGGTTGAAAAGCTGTCTGATTTTGGATATATTTTGGATAGCTAGCCTTTAATATAAGAATAATATGACAGCACAGCCTGTAGCCCACAGATTTGAAAAGAGTATAGCTATCACAGATACACTTCCCTCTTCTTCAGCAACACAATGTGATGTTTACATTTTCAGCTAAAACAGGGTGTGTCTAATGCTTCAGAGGAAAGGAGAGGTCAGCTCCAGTGCCCGTCTTTCTACTTCTGAAACAGAAGAAGTGCAAAGGTACTTGGCTCTATGATGCCATCGTTTCGAGGATAAGATAATATTGTTGCTATACCAATACCAATCATTTGGTTTGCAAAGGCAGAGACAGGAATGGAGTGTGTTTATCTGATGGAAATGAAATGAGAAGCCAACAATTAGAATCTGGATGCCAAGCATTTCTATATTCCATTTTTTTGCAGCTTTCAATGAAGTATATCAGTATCCACCCCCCCCCCCAATCACTTATGCATCTATGGCCCTAAATCAGGATGAGAAACAGGTCAAGGTTTACATTCTGCTAGCTGCTAGGAAAATATATGGAGCAATGAGGAGGAGTTCAAAAAGAGTTTCTTTGTCATAATGTGTTATTCTGGCGTGTACCACTTTCCTTGTTTGATCCACCCAGCATTTCACACTCTTCTGCCTTTACAACATTGAAGTCTTACCATTCTAGAGACTGCAAGCTAACTTGTATGTGATTTGTCTTTTGCACATTTTGCCTGTGCAGTATACTCTGCCAGTTCATCCTCTAACTTTTTTTTAATGTGGTGAATATCTAAATACAGACTCTTTTCCAATAGCAAAGTTTCAGGAAAGAGGATTTGAGCAGGGAGAAGATGAGTAGGATTTTTTGGTTTGTGCTTCAAGGGTGGCTCCCTTACCAGCAAAGTAATATTCTGTTGCTTGAGTGAATTCATCAAGAGTTTTAAAAGAAATCATTTTATGATAAGTACAAAAGAGCCCTGAGTTTGCTTAAAATCTGTCTTATTACCAAGAAGAGATCTGTACTACTTTTTATCTTGTGATCAGCATAAGAATGAAGTCAATATTAAATTATGTTAAACTTTCCCTCTATAGATGTTGTTACTTGGTCTGTCATAAAATTAAACTGAGCAGAGTAGATACATATGCCTTATATTGTGAGAAAGATTTATCATGTCAAAGGAGAACAGAAAAGAGTATTTCAAGGGACATGTGGCTATGCTAAAGCAAATGTGTAGCAATAGCAAAAGAACTGTTAGTGAGGAACTGAAGGTAGCAAAACACCATGTTTTCTTATGTTTCTTCACTGCAGATACAGGAAGTGTTTTGTCTTCACCCTTCTGATGAAAGGAGAATCTAGGCCACAACTCCATTGCTCTCTAGTTCTAATTAAACTTCAACCACCAGGAGGTCTATCCACACACTCAGTTATTAGAAGTGACAGGAGTTGATATCCAATATCAGAAAGATTGCAAGTTGTCCACTTTAGTTTAAGGCCAACTCTTTCCACTGCATTTTCTCTAAATATTTTGGGCTTCACATTTGGAAAGCTGAGGAAGCCTGTTCTAGAGGGTATAGTTTTCAGTGCTTATAATTCCATTAAAAGTAGTAATTGGGAGATGCTTCTTCAGTATTGATAGGGACAAAGCAAATTGGGAGGTGCTTCCAAACTACTATAATGGAAAAAACTGCACTTTTATACTCCGTGAAACATGAACTGGGAGGTTGAAGCATATCTGGCCATTGGGTTCAAGTCAATCAACTCTACATAAAAAGAGATGTTTTTCTGTAATATTACTGTGGAGTTTCCGACAAGAATGTACCCTTCCGTTCAGCTCAGTCAACATTGATTGTGATACACATATAATTTACCATCTACATTTTGAATGCGTGACTGTGAATGACTTTTACAATGAATGCCCATGAATTCTTAATTCACCGATTAGCAAATTTTTGGCTCCACCTATCATCAAAATGTAGACAAAATGTTTCTGAGTTCTTCTTTTATCCTTCTACAAGTTTTTTTTACCAACTTTTTCTTTCCCACATCTCTTTTTCTTTCTTTATTTTCTTTCCCTTCCACTGTTGTTTCCAAGGAACAGATCCTATTCTAAATGGATAAGTTAGCACTAAATTCCTCTGGGATGCTAAAAGGATTCTTTGTTCTGGTCTCCTCCTCTAATTGCACCAAAGTGAAACTTGAAACTGACCTCTAATGGGAGAGAAAAGGAGGCTTTACGGTAAAACGTTTGCTTTAATAATAGTAACAACAAACTTTTGCACAGGGTAGCCTGAAACACTTCTAGTATATGAACCATCTATTTATTTATTATATAGCTACTAGCATTCAGTTTCATAGAACAGACTGTAAGGAACTTTGCACTAATAACAATCGTTTGAGCATCTGTTGTGGGGTTAGGTATAGGAAACTTTAAGTTTTGGGAAATGCCTCTTTTCTTGCTTTTTTCCTTCTCAGCCATCATGAATAACTGGAGCTAATAGGATAATGTGTCCTAACGGTTGTTGATCAAAAATATGTATTTTCTTTACAGCCTTTACCCCCACCTTATTCTACTCTACTGTTCCAAATAAATCTTTGGAAGAGTTTAAGCATAATTGCCACAGTCCATGACAGCCATACTGAGTAGTTGATAAGTGGTGCCTACTTTGCAGTCTGCTTTTGGACCTTAGCTTCTTATTTGTATAGTGTTCAGAGAATGCCTTACTCCTACAATGTTCTACTCCTTTTTCAAACTTACAGCCTGATAAAACCAGGGTGTAATATTCATCCTAGGCTATGCCTCTCTTTAATTGCAAGGGGGGGGAGGTGATTCTGTGACCTTCTTTATAAAATATAAATTTCTCTCAATATAGAGAAGTACATAAGGAGAGAGAAGATTTTTATCTTATTAGCTTCTATGATGTGCTAATTTTGTGACTGCAATTGGAATGTGCTTTTTCTTGTAGTCCATTTTCTGTAGCTTACCATAGCAGAGGCCAGGAATGGTTCTATTATTTACTACTTATATGAACTAGGCTAATCATGGCTTTAATTTATTCTTATCTTATTATCTTTTAATCTCTTATACAATACTGGCAGCAACTTAGGAGACTTCTGGAATTATGCTATCACCTTTGTCCATTTGTTCTAATTCTCATTTTTTTAATGTTCACTACAACTCTGGCACATCTTATTTTAGCTTTCCACAACCTGCTCTTAGAATGGCAGTCAAATCAGCTTAAAGTCTGTGGTGGCTGAATATTAATGCAATTGCCATCTCAATATCTAGGAAAATACCAGGTTAAGAAAAGCTTTTCTAGTTAAGTAAGATATCTGGCATTAACTAAAGGATTGTATATGTTCATCATTTGATTCTCTATGGGGTTCTTTTCTTACTTTTCCTCTTTCTCCTACTATATACCTCCTTATTATCTTCCAATATCTGTATTACAAAAACAGGAAGTTCATTTTATTTTCCTTAATAGGCATACTGTTCAAGGAGATTCTGAATCATTCAAAAGTGTTTTTTTTTTTTAAAAAAACTGCAGCTGAACAGACCTTGAAACTGAATTGATATTTCTATTGATTCATTGCTTGCTCCTGGCCAACCCCTAAGTTTTTCTCTTTTTTTACCCCTGGTTTCAGAAGTGATGGCTGTCTGACCTATACTCACATTCTGGCATAGATTGTAAGGGACAAGATATTATGTCTGGTAAGTCCATTAAAAGCTAGCTGCTTTAATAAAAGAAGGGACTGCTCTTGCCTTCATTTATGTCTACTTCCAAGGTACTTTTCGATCTTTGGAGAAACTTTAAAAGGGAAAATATGTTGCTGGTAAGTCTAGTTGTGTGGGTATAGGAGGAAATAGAGGCCTTAATAGCAGTACAGTATTAGGACATAGAGGTCATTGTGTTATACCATCATTGAAGTTACTAGGCTTGGTACATCAGCTTAAAAAGAAAGTTTGGCAACAAGGATGCACCACTGTCCTGTATAATTATCACAGAGAGAAATCCTGAAAATAGGACTTCTGTTTCTCAAGGAAAGGATGTGGAATATCTTATACTAGCAAACTGAAATAGCTTTTGTGGCCCATGTTGGCTAAGGTTTATGTGGGACTTGTCAAATACGTAGAAGTCCTCTAAAGTCTAATTTATAATACCTATATTAATAATTTTGTAAGGGTAAATCAGTGTGTACATACTGAAATCATTTTCTCTGTAAATGGTTGGATTTCATTTCACCCTTAAAGGGATGTTTAAAGGAAAAAAATAAAACAAATTACACAATGAAAGGGAACCTGGGATGTGTGCTTGTTTTTATTTCGAACTGGAACAGGAAGACGCTCAAGGAAGAGGGCAGGAGAGTCTGTTTCTTTCAGCTCTGAATAAACACACATACATACATGGAAAAGTATGCAGTGTTAAAATATTTGTGTTCTTTTTAATGGGGTATAGAGTATGTAACCACTTTTTCTCAGTTGCGACAGCTTAATTCAGCCATCTATCCTGGTTGTTTAAACAAACTGCATGACAACGTAAGAATATGAATTAACTTTGTGCCCACTGGATTCTGAAAAAGACTCCAGTTAATGTTAGAGCTTATAATCCAGACAGAGAAGAATGCAGAAATATTATATTAAATATTATATATTACAATTAAATTGCTTAATATTGCTATTCATAATTATCAAGATAATTTAGAAAGGATATGAGCTGGATATTGATGTAAATTGATAAAGTGTTTTTTTCTATTACAAATAAAGTTATGGACCTAGTGGAAAAAGTCAGGGAGGTCATTTTGCAGTAAATATTTTCTGCTTCAAAGGTGGGAAGAAGCACTGCTACTTTACCTAGAGCAGGGGTGTCAAATATGTGTCATCATGGTGTCATCACATGACATATCGTGACTTTTGCCCTTCTCTAAACCAGGGGTGGGTGTGGCCAGATGTTGACACATCTGGCCTGTGGGCCGTGAGTTTGACACCCCTGACCTAGAGTGTCCCATTGGAACATTTTATGTCAATTGTTTTCCAAGGAATAAAAATCTGGATCCTCTCTATGTTCCATGTCCTACTCTAGGGAACACAGGGACTGCAAAAATAAGCTTGTTTCCACTTTATTTTTCCACTTTATTTTTCACCCTATTGCCCGCTTTAAGTAAAAAATGCCCAAGAGAATGATTTTTCAGAACAAAAGTTTGTGGAAACTTTTAAAAATGTCTATAAGATTGTTTAAGTACATTTTCCCACCTTGACCACATCAACAGCTATAGAAGCCTAGCAAGGAATGATCTATATACTATGATTCATTCAACTGAACAAGAAAAGGAACAAAAAAATGTAAACATCTCTGTTTATTGGCTTGAGAGTTGTTTAACATACACACAAATTAGTGGCTGGGCCCTAACAGCAGCATCTACTTCGAGCATGTGTTTATGTAAATTGTATTTTTCCCTTGCTCCATTTCCTTACCTATTTTTGTCCAAACAGTAGTGCAGTGCAGTGTCCTTGTAAAAACAAAGAGACTCTTAGAATACTTGAAACAATACTGTTCAAAATGGCTGTTTGATTCAAAGATAAGGACAAAGCTGTTTGAACATGACTCCATTCCAACCTCAACATGCTCATATCTGTTTCAAGCCCAAAATCTTTTATATGTCCATTGTAAAATGCATATTCAATGTATTAAAATGGAATTCTTCATAATTTAACCGGTGGGTAGTTATTCAGTAGAAGCTTAAGCATTATAAATCATGGATCCACTTCATATATTTTGTTTGCAATTTGAGATTAGAACAGAGATTAACCAGTGATAGTTGGCATTATCATTTATAAACATATCTCCATCCCTTCAATCATTAGAGCAGTTAATATAGATTTTGGCTTTCTATTTTATAAAGTGAAGATGAACAAACACAGCCACAAAAGGTCTTTCTGATACATATAATGATCTCAGACTGTACAGAAAATTCAATTTGTCAACAAAGATCAGCTTTATCATTCACTCATTTGTCCTCACACTGAATCACATTTTCCAAATGTTGGAAGGGGAAGATTATTGGATCATTTAAAATAGCAATAATTGATTTAATAACATTAATAATTAGTGCCTCACTAATTAAATAAACTGTATAAAAACACCTTCAAAATTTAAGGTCTTCAATTAATGGAGAATAAACAAATAAACAAAGTAAGTTTTGGTCCACATTCCATATTATAAGATGCTCAGGACTTGTCACAGAAAAAAAAGTCATATTCTTCCAAATCACTATCTTTCTCATTTAAAACAAATAACTAGCCAAATTTTATCTGTGAAACTTGGACCCAGAGGAGACCCCCTACCTGAGGTTGTATTCTGGTCTCAGTGTCCAGCTTGATGTGATCTGCTCCCAATTTCGTCTGATGGTTGAGCAAAATGTATGGTCTCATCTGGCCCGAGTTTATGAAAGACTGAGATAAAGCAAGATGGCAGTACCAACCAACATCGGGAGAAGGAGTTGGCTTGGGTCTTTGTGAAAGCTCATCCATTGCCTGGTTGACCTAGTACAGTTGTCTAGAAGTTGGAAGAAGGATGGTGAGTGGGTGGAGGCAAGTTATGAAATAGCATGATTGAGGAATGGCTGGGGCTTGAACCATCTATCCCCCCACCCAACATACCTCAGGTAGGAGTCAGAAAAGGGAATAGGGCCCTGCATTATAAGAGTGTGTGTTTTGCCCTCCATCTCTGGTGAGAATGGGTTGGATTTTTTTAGAGAGAGTATGCAGAGGGATTGGCTCACAGGTGCTATGTGCCTCATCTGATGCTACTTATCAACTTAGAGTAAGGTGACCAGATTTTAACATTGGTAAAGCGGGACACCATTGACTGGGGGGTTGTTTCTTGATTAAAAATTTGCATGTAAAAATTTGCATTAATTTGCATTAATTATAAAATTAACAAAAATAATATAAAACTCATATCCTGGCGAAATAGCCACATGGCCGCCGAAAACCGTATATTCCCTTCCCGTTCTCCCGCCGTTCCCTAGCTTGTCGTGCATTCTTTCCAAAAATCGGGACTTTTAAAATGCCGCGGGACGTGGGACAAATTGTTAAAAATCGGGACTGTCCCGCTAAAAATGGTATGTCTGGTCACCTTGACTTAGAGGAAGGGGGTTTAAGACTGAAGTGTGAATGGCTGGGCAAAGGGAGTAGGAGGTGGTGGTGAGAGATTGGTCAGCTGTCAGATTCAGGGGAGAATATTGTGATGACGACAGGCAATGGAATATATGGCAGAAGCCAGGATGGGATGCACACAGAACATGGGAGCAATGTCTTGTATCAATCTCACATCCCAACCCTCTACCTCGAACTTCAGTTACCGGTTACTGAACATTACACAACCAAGGCGTTTTGATGTCAGGTTGGCCTCTAATAATGCTCCTTATGAGATCTGGAATCAGGAGATCAAGAGCCCTGTGGTTAGAATGCAGTATTGTAACCTAACTCTGCCCATAGCCAGGAATTTGATCCAGACCGGCTCAAAGTTGACTCAGGCTTCCATCCTTCTGAGTTTAGTAAAATAAGGACCTAGACTGTTGGGGCAGTATGCTGACATTTGTAAACTGCTCAGAGACAGCTATTGTTTATCTGACCCTGCATAAGATGGCTGACCTAGCATATATTATCAAGACCTGGCTGAGGAAAGTGTGTGGGGGTGGGGTGGGGGGGTGGCTTACTCTGAAACATGCCCAGGGAGTACCAAACTGCAACTCTGAGCCAGAGTGGGGAATTCCTATTGTTTTCTTAAGATCTGCAGAAACTGATCTGCAAACAACTGTGTTTGAGTCACAATTGTGAGACTGGGTCTTAAAAATCAATAGAGAGTTCTGCTACTTTATTCACCTCCCTGCTACTTGGCAGCCTTCCTGCCTGTTCTGCTCAGTGCCATCTCTGGGTTTGTAATGAAGTGCTTCGGACCGGGGTGAAATTCAAAAATTTTCCCTACCGGCTCTGTAGGCGTGGCTATGGGCGAAGCGTGGTATAATAGTAATAGCAACCAAGGTCAATTTTTTACCAATTCAAATCATCCCTACCACCTCTCCTGAGCCGGGCCGAGGTGGTTGAATTTCACCCCTGCCTCAGATCTATGATTTGGGGGACTTTAATCTGCCATCCTTGGGGACAGACTTAGAGGCAGTGTAGGAGTTCGTGACCACCTGGGATTTGACTCACTTTATTGCAGGGCCAATCCCCAGGGCAGGCCATAGGTTAGACTCCTTTGTTATTTTGTGGTAATGGTGATGTGATTTTGTGGTAGACAGATCACTCCTTGGTGATCCTGGACTTTATTTTTTAATGATGTGTGATTATTTCTTTTTTGTAAATGCTTATTTTTGTTGTATGTTGCCCAGTCATATTGTTTGAGTAAGGCTTAAAATGAACGGATAAACTTCCTGTGAGGAATACTGTGCGTTGTACAGGAAGAACATCAGCTCATAAGAAATGCCTCAACTTTTCATATAAGGCCTTAGATTTGGAAATATCATGCCACAAGTTTCCAATATCATGTACAAATAGAAAACTAGTGAGACAGAGGCATACTCCCTCGTTTTTAGTTTCAAATAATTAAGTGGAAACTAGCCCATATTTGATAACTTACTGAAAACAATCTAGACAAATTAAAATAAATAAAATGTATTTATCAAGAGGTCTATAAGATGTTCAAAGCTGTCTTTAGATTTACTCAAGTAGTTAATAAAGTGCAAACTGAAAATAGGCTTGCACATTGGTACCTGCACTTAAGGATTTGAAACCCAGTAATAGGATTATTCAAGCTCCTACCCAAATGCTTTGCTTAATAGGAGTGAAACACTGTCTGGAATATTATGTTCTGTGAATCTAAATATAGAAATCTAAAGAGGTTAAAAGTTTGTGCCAGTAAAGTTTATGGAGTTTCCATGTCTCTCCACTCAGTACAATGGATTGACAAATTGTATTTGAAAAAACTGCCTCACCTACCAACTTTCTTTCAAGAACTGAAAACTATTTATACATTTGGAATTCAACTGTATAGCTCCAGCTATATGTATTTCTTGACAGAAGTGATTTTCTGGCTGCTAATTTTACTAGAGTATTTTTCCCTACACATATTTTGCTTCTGAAAATGAAACCAGAATGTGTCAGTCACAAGTGATCCTTATACAAGTCCAGGCTGGCTTCAAGAGGGTGAATAGAAATTCAAGCACAGCTGCAATCCTATGCAACCTGGCCTTCTGAATAAACTGGTACAGTAAAAGACTGGTATGTGTGTGCTACATTTTCAATGGGCATATACTGTATATAATCACAATTTTCAATAATTCTTTCATCTCTGTCATATCCTCTCCTAGTTCTGTGAGGAAATTGATGATACTTTTGACCAGCCAGTGAACTGTGCTTTACTTATCAGAAGATGATGCAAGATTTTAAAGAGAAAAACAGGGCCTGCAGGACTTTTTGAAGAAACTACTATTCCTGGTGAAAACATAGAGTCTACTGTAGTGGGAAGAAAGAGAAAATATCTGAAATTATGACTCATTAATTCAGGGCCAAACTATGGTTGTACCCCCACCCCATCTGATGTTGCTCTCCTGATGAGTTTGCATCTATCAGCTTAAGAAATATTTAGATAATGGTACATACCGTAATGTAATGCTAAAGTTTGCTTGGCTTACTATTTATTCTTGCTCTTTGTTACAGAAAACCTCAATGCAATATATATTTGCTGGAGGTATATTGCATTCATAGCCCATTCATCAAGATACAAAGAACACAACACAGTGAAGGACTAAGTAGAACCAACATATGAAATAAACTTTTTTCCTTGTAATGCAGATGAGTCCAGAATATTCTCTGAATATCTCAACTGAATGGAATGGAAGCAGGCTTGCCCCCATAACAACACTGCAGTTTGGAATCAGATCTGAAGCACCTGATATGGTAGCATGCTTTTAGGGCATGTCATTTAATGGGGTGAAAATTAATATTTGCAATTTTTTTCAGTGAGGGATTCTCAAAATATGTGTTTTTTACACAAAGAATTCAAATCTGCTGTTATTTTTGCAATTGCACAATGTTTAGTTTGGTATGGTAAATCCACGTCTGATCATATACCCAACAAAAGTCTCTTGTAATGCAAATCCCATTAACTTTATCCTCTCAAAATTATACTTGTGCTAGAAAAATTAAAGTTACTTTCTGCATGAATCTTATCTAAGCAAAAAATAATCCATGCAATCATAAACTAACATGAGAAAGCAATTATCTGAGTTATAAAAATGTTTAAGCAAGTTTCATAAAGTCTTGTTTTGATTTGTTCTTCAACATCAGCAGCTGACTTGCTTCTTGGTCTCTGATATAACTCTTACATTTCTCATGAGTATATACTCTGCTTACTGCCTCTGTGATCTGTTTCACACACCTCTCTATTAATTGGGAATGACAGGGTCACTGTGGTACTTGCACTGGTTCATCAATGAACTTTATTTTTGCTGTAGTCAGTTTGCATTTCAAAAGTGGCTCATATACACGTTCAGACCAATCACCTCCAGCAGAGTGGATGTTCTGGTGTTGATTTAAGGCTTTTCTCTTGCACATACAGAAAAATCTCCCAGAGCGTCATCTGCACCCCTCAAATCAATGATCTTTTGCACACAGCTCTCCTCTCTTGAATGTAATCTGAACACAAGAGTGTCTTGATTATCATTTCATTGAAAGCATACCATACTGAATGATTGCCAAACAGCATCTACTACAGCCTTCTTTTGCAGTCTGACTTACTGCAACTGGAACAACACATGACGTGGGACTTCAGTCCAGTAATATTTTACTTTGATGTTGAACCAGCAAGGGTAGTACACACCAATGATGTATTCCACTATCATTCTTAGGTTTTGGAGAGTTTTACCTTTAAAGCCATGTTTTGAAACCTATATTTAACAAAGCCTATTTGTAGTTATCAATCAGCATGAATGGCTTATGGGGCCAATTTCCAGAAGAGCTAGTTCTGTGGCAAGTTTTCCTCTCCTTATTGCCTATGTGATCCTGTATCTATATGCTTGATCAGTAGAGAGATCCTTTATAACACGGTCACTCAGTGAAATGAGAGGCTCACCATTTGAAACTCTGGTGAATGAGGGATCAATGTCAAGTTCTGTTGCAGTGTCTAGCATGTTGCCAATTTTACCCTCTCAATTGTTGTTAAACAATTGTTGTTAAACAAGGTCTTCCCATACAATTTTGTGATTAAGTGTCCTGGGGTAACTCATTCGTGTAGAGAGTACACACCAACCAGATCAACTTCTGGTCAAGCTTGACCTCCATCCAGTATATGGCACCACCTTCACAGCCAGTATTAACATTTATAGAATCTCCTCCAATGGCCTCCAAGCTTTTGTCAATGACTTTCTTCTTCCTGAAATACACTAGATTATCTGCAATCACTTTAACAGGTTTTTCTGTTTTTGAGCCTTTCTCTGGAGTGAAATGATAAAGGTATCTTCCACCTGGCTCACTGCACACAGAATAATGTTTTTTGATGGTACTGGAGAATTGCTGGTCTGAAGCGTTTGCTTTCAGCATAACTTTAGTGGCCTCTATATGGCCGTCGAAGAAGATGCGTTCTATTTTGCCCTTCTTACAGAGTCCATAAAATCTTGATCTAGGGACTTCATATTTTTTTCCTGGGCTCTCTTGACTTTATTGTGATCAATTACAAGTCTCTTGTCTTCTTCAGTGATCAAATCAGCACATATACCAACACTGTATCTTATGCTCTGCTCTGCATAGTGACATTTGTTATATCTATTATTCTGTCTTTTGAAGTAGAGGGCACATGTGTTTGGTCTAAGGCAGGGTTGTCAAATTCAAGGCCTGCAAGCTGGATCTGACCCATGGGGTGCTTAAATCTGGCCCATGGGACTGGCCTAAAAATATCAAAGGATGGGGCTGCGGTGCCTCTGCCGGCCAAAACAAGTGTGAGGTTAGGCCCATTTTCATGTGGCCTGTTTTTGGCCTCCCCAGCCTCCTGCAGCACTCTGCTGGCCAAAAATGGAACACGTGGTGGCCTTGTGAGGTCCCCACATGGCCTGTTTTCAGCCTCCCTGGCCTCCATGTGCTGCTGGAGACCAGGGAGTCTGAAAATGAGGCACTGAGAGACTGCGCACAGTGCCCCACACGTCGTTTTGGCTGGGAAAGTGCTGCAGGAGGTCGTCCAGGCTGAAAACACCCTGTACCCTGTTTTGGCTGCAGGAGGTATTCAGCCCCTCCCCCCTTCAGCCCATGGAGAACTACAATGCTGATCTGGCCCTCGAAAAAATCCAGTTTGACACCCCTGGTCTAAGATAAGGCCTCTTTATAACTTCCATCACATTCCTCTTCATCGTCTGTCATCTGTCCTTCATTTTTATCATGAGATAATTACTTCATTTGTTTGTATTGAAATGTCTGGAATACTTCTCTGCTTATATTTAGTGAGTCTTTGCCTCTCATTGTCTTGCCTTTTTGCCTAGTTGTTTCTGCTTGGCAAATCAATCTGGTGTGATACAAAAACACCAATCTTGTCGCTCTGATCCTTAATGAAAGCAAGTTCCTTCAATGGTATCTTTGTCTCCTTAGGGCAGGTACAGTTAATGTGAGCTTCTTTTCTGCAGCCAGCAGGGGAGCTGAATTTGGCACACAGAACAATTTGACACTTGCAGTTGAGGATGTCAGTTTATCAAGTTTCACAGTGAAAATCTCTTTGACATCTAGCTTTCCTCTACCAAGAGATATGTTTTGGCTTGATCCCAATTCTCTTGGATCTTGTTCAAGATGGTCACTTGTGAATTTACAACAGGGGTCACAAAAGAACTGTTCGCTCATTTCCATTTTTCAAGCACTTTTAGATATATGTCTCTTGCTAGACTGATTGCTGGGTAGTTTCTAGCATTATCATTACTTTGTTCTTTTAACAGTAGGCCATATCTGAGAATGTCTCGCAATGTTGGGAGTTCAGACAGCAACAAGTCTCTGCCAGCCCCAATTAGGTTGCTGATATGAATGAATGTTCCCAGTCTTGTTCTTTTTAGAATCCATTACAGATCAGTTATCACTCTCATAGGAAACGAGGCCAGCAGTATTAACACTCTCAGACAAAATAACGTTTAACAAAAAGAGAAAGACAGCTGAACCAGTGAAATGAAATAAACAAAATGTTAAAAAGTTATGATATTTATGTAGTTATTTACCAAGCACATTTAAATTATATTAAAGTAACCAAAATATATTTACAATCTCCAAGGCATGTCACAATTTTTGAGCACCCCTAATGTTTGGAAGTTGAAAGTTGAAAAATTTGACACACCCTATAAAATTGCAACAAGCTCTGCCAGAGCCAGAATAAATTAAGCAAGCTAAAGGAATAATAATGGTTTCTGAATGTAATTTCTGTAGTGTTGGTTTGACGAGGGTTTTGTATTTTAGCTCCTTCAAGAGTCTGGAATGCCTTAATCAGGGACTAGAGGGAAGATGGCACTGTCTCTGTGGCAGGAGGAAAAGAATGAACAATAGAATGACAGCAGGCACCAAAGGTTCACTTAATCATAGTGCAAAGATTTGGGCGGAGTTCAAGACCATAGTCCATTACTATGGAAAAAACAACTGAGACTAAATTACTTCTTATGCTTGATGGGCTTTCTAGAAGATTCTTAATATCTATTTGAGTACTGCCTGGATCTTGTAGATTTGCATTATCCAAACAAAAGCAGCATTAGAGGAAAACAACATTCAGTTCCGTATGTAGCTGGTGCAGATCCTTCTTTAGCACAAAAAATGTGTGTTTACAGAGGTAAAATCAAGATTTAAATCATTTAACTAGACTGAATTTCTTATGAATAACTAAGTGGAATGGACATCAATCCCAGTGACCCTAGGAACCTTGCTGCTGGAAGAAAGTCTGAACTATATCTGCACAAATATCTTTTTAACAAACAAACACACTCCTAGGGCCTCTGTGTGACCCATTTTTGGCCAGCAGAGTGGTACTGGAGGCCGTGGAGGCCAACAACAGGATGCACGGAGGCCCTGGGAGACCAAAAATGGGCCTGTTTTTGGCCAGCAGAATGGTTCTAGAGGATGGGGAGGCCAAAAATGGGATGCGATGAGGCCTTGGGAAGCCAAATACTGGCTCATTTTTGGCTGGCAGACTGTTACTAGAAGTGTGAGAGGACTGGATTGGAGGAGGACCATCTGCTTGCTCACACTGCTGGGGAGCAGTGGGGAGACCGTGGGATTTTCCCGCAGGCCAGCTGGTCTTTGGTGTGCCACTCGTCGGCCTCCTGACTTCAAATTCCCACCACCCAGCACCAGTTCAGGGGTTCCTTCCTGCCCCCCCCGAGAGAGAGAACAAGCGGGAGAGAGGGACACATATACCACACACACATGTACACACACACACACACACACACACAAAACAGAAGTCCCTCACACACAAACCAAGACAGCCACATCCCTTCACTAACCTGCTTTCCAGCCCCAGGAGCATAACAAATTAAAATTTAATTTGTGTGTATTGTTTAATGGACTGCTGAATTGGCCATGCCCACACAGTCACACGCCCACCTAGTCATGCCCACCCAACCACATGACCACCTAGCCACTCCCACCCAGCTGGTCCAGTCCCCCAACAATCTGAGGGACTGTGAATTGGTCCCCTGTTTAAAAGTTTGAGGACCCCTGAGCTAGGGAGACCCTCCAAAAATGACAACAAAATACGTCACAAAGTGATGCTTGTAAATTATCAAATGCACAAAAGTTAATATTAACTGTATTTAATACTTTTAGGTAAACTTTCACAAATTAAATAAAATGCAATTTTGTTTTAGTCCCAACTATTTCTTTCAGTAAGACTTCTGGCATACCACTCAATGGGAAAATGACTATTCCTGCTTTAAGACCAGCTAAAACAGCGCAAGAGCATTCATCTTCCATATTTTTGAGTACTCTTAACCCAGCAGACATTTATAAGACACTGTCTTATTCTTTATCTTTTACTAATGAATTCATTTTAGAGTTTTGAAACTGTTTCTGCACCAAAAAGCAAGAGGTGTACATGCCTCCTTCCATTGCATGTTTATGTTCTCTGTCTATAAAACAGCCAAAAGGTGGCACTGTTGATTTGATTCAAGCCTTGTGCCTTGTGTGTACCTCAAAAATCCTCCTGTTGACTTTGTGTCAGGTTGTTTTGTCTCCATGATCTCAAGTTGGTTGCCCAAAGCAACCTTAAATTTCATTCCAACACAAATTTTTGATCTAGAAACATTATTTCTTCTAATTCTTATGCATATACTCTATCAATATGCAACTTATTATTGATGATTATTATAAAAAGAAATAAGACTTCCTTGTTGACTTCTTATGCTAACTAGTTTTCTCAAAGGTTGAATATGTATTACTAATACTGGACATCCTAATGAATTTCCGGTTAACATTTACACTTCATAGTGTGGGTATAGTTATGTCAAATTGCAGGTATTAGGTATGTGGCTGACAATTCAGTCCTATAGCCAGTGAATTCAAAGGAGTTACTCCCACACAAGCTGTATTCAGAATATATTTGAATACTGCTTAAATTATGAAGAAAAAGAAAGCTTTGGCCAATTTCAATGTTTCTCAGTTTAACTTAAATTCAGTCAACATCACATTTCTGAAATCAGTAGTAAAAAGTTCTAAACAGAAAAAGATACCCTG
This sequence comes from Naja naja, assembly GCA_009733165.1. NCBI lineage: Eukaryota > Metazoa > Chordata > Lepidosauria > Squamata > Elapidae > Naja > Naja naja. Next base: position 22,960,998 of record CM019154.1, on the reverse strand, counting down.
GCTGAATTTTAAACCCTATTTGGATTCACGGGACATTCTGACCCATAAGAATGACAGAGGTTGAACGTACATAGCTAAAGTGCAACTGACAAGAGTTTCTTTCAAATCAAGCCTCAGAATTAGAAAAGAATCCCATAAACCAGTGGTTCTCAAAATGTACCAGTAGGCTAGGGACCCGAGACCCTTTCAAGAGGTCAGTGAAGACTAATAATGTTCCAAAATGTCTCCGTTTTGAATTATTAAATAAAATATCGACAGCTATATCCCACAGAAGCCAAAATCCTCAAATGTTTTTAACAATGTAAAGGTCACTGGAGTCCAAAATATTTGAGAACCGGCTATTGAATCCACTTTTAGCTGATACAATAAACCCAGACCTACAGTATTTTTATATATGGAGCTTACTAAAGCAGATAATTGGCTCCAATTATAAATCAATAGAATTGTTCCTAAGAAATTCCTCGTAATGTTCAACTTGTTTTTATTCCCCTGCAGCTGAAGTCAATCCGATATATATTTGTCCTCTGTGACAACAAACATTAAACCGGATGAATCAACAGTAAACCTCGGAAAGTCATTTGACTTGGAAAACTGTTGCCGACCCAAGCCATGGCAGCAAAGAGGAAAATCCTTGCTATTATTTGAGTAATGTCCTTGTTTGGGGCGTTCAGAAATGGGAATTCTAAAAAGGCGATGGAAAGACAACTCTGTAAGGGTGAAAACCCTGATCGGGCAGCTGGGAATGCGGGCGGCTGTACTTTTGATGCATCTCCAGGGCATCAGCGTGGGAGAAGTTGAGTGAAATTCAAACTATCCGGACGGCCGCCAGACGGCAGCAAAGACAGAAAAACGCAATCCTTCGCCCCCAGTTTCTTGCCTCCTTGACCCGGTCATCTGAAACTGACATTTCCCCTGAAGTCTGCGGCATTCCCCCCCCCGCTTTCCCCCATTGCGCACCACCCACATACCGCCTCCGCTTCTCGCACATTGATGGAGTAGCCGCTGAGACTTTTTGCGGAACCGTTCTCTACCTTCGGAAAGGAAGATTTCCATGGTAAAAGACCCATGCCCCGGAAGCAAAGTGGCCATATTGTTGTTTGACCCTGGGATCGCTGCCGGTTACAGGAAGAGGCGGGGTTGAGAGCTCTGAACCGCGGCGGATTTGCTCCAAGGCATCGGAAGCCGAGTCCGTTTCTTTTATTGCCGCCGCCGATTTGACGGATTTCCCGCCCGCTCACGGGTGAGTCCCAGCGCCTCCAAAATCCGTCCACTCGCCCGTCCGCGGCCCTCCCTAGGTTTCCCCGTGCGTGAGACTCAGCTCGGAGTAGTAGGAGGGTATTGATGAAGGAGGAAATGTTTCCTCTCTTTCTAGATTCCCCTGATGGCCTTTCAGCTTCGTTAGAGGCACCTGTCCCTCTTTCCCCCCACAGTGCCCTCCCTCCTTCTCCTATGGAAGGAGATACAGATATCTACTACAGGCTGCTTAGTCATATTACTCATGTTTGGGGTCTCGCTTGAGGAGTTCATAACCAACTTGGTGGAAAACGTGTCCGTGTATTTTTACAAAGAGGCATCTATTTCCTTACCGTTGTGGGAGGTTTAAGCCGAGCCTAGATACTCCTCTAATTGAAGATGGCCCTTCCTCTATGATTGCTAAATTACTCCGCATAACCTTTGGGGAGCAAGTCAATTAAACAAAATTAGATTCTGCCCAGATTCCAAACCGTTGAGTAATAAAATAAAACATCACAAGCTTGAGACGTTGTGATATCTGAGGAAGGAATTGAGAGGTGTATAAAGACTTGAAATACCTCACTTGGTGAAGTGGTATACTATTAAATACAGTAGGTAAAAGATAAACTGGTGAACCAAAGATCCTTGTGGGTTTGAAATGAAAACATTGCAGATTGTTCTGTTGATCATGTAGAAAATTAATGCCTGTATTATATACATGAAGTTAATATTTTGTAATGACTACATATTTTCTTAATTAGTTATTACTGTATTAGTGCTATGAATTACTGGATTTATTTTTATGACTAGATTTCTTTTACTCATTCTTTTAGAATTAATGAAATAACTGAAATATAAATTCTCAAAAAAAAGGAATTACTTCATTTTCTCTGTTTTGTGTGTCTTTAGTTCACTGTTCTTCAATTCGTCCTCCATGGCAACGTGGAGCCGTGAAGCTGTGCTAAACCTTTATCGTGCACTGTTGCGCCAGGGACGTGGCTTGCGCTATACTGACCGTGATTTCTATCTCAGCTCGATCCGGAAAGAATTTCGCAAGAACCAGCATCTTATGTCCCCAGAAGATAAAGAACGACATCTTAAAAAGGGCCAGGCTTTTTTGCACAGCAAACTTGGAGGGCTTATTTAGGAAATTCTTTTTTTTTCTTGTCATATATTTCTTTCCTTTTATTTTCTTTAATTTATTTAGTAATTTGAACTGGATGGTCAATATCAGAAGTCTGCTGCAAATCTGTAAAAAACAACCTCTCCAAAGTATCCCACATATATCCCTGGGAGCATTTCTCCCTTTTTGCAGATGTATTAAGCCTCAGGTAAAATATATATAGAGGATGTATTTTGCTGTTTTAATTATTATTTGTACAGATAAAAAGCTAACCTGAGTTATTGGAATACTGAGTAGTAGTCTGAGTAATTAGAAGTTAATTTTTATGTATAGTAATAAAACAATTCTAGCATGTTTGAAATTGGCATTATGAAGAATGTACTATATATGCTAATAATTACTAAATTAATGTTTAAACTATAGAGGATGGATAAATTTATATCCAAATTTTATTCTTGTACTGGCAACTCTTACTTTGACTCCCCTTAAATTCTGGAAATTAGTGTGCCTAAGGGGCATACATTGAAATATTGGTTCATAATTTTACAGTTCTAGTCTACTTGCATGCATTTTTTTGGTGTTTCATCTCTTTAATTCCTAAATGAATTGTTTTTTTTCCTCAGATCTTCACAAACCTTTTTGTGCACGTATAACTTTTCTGTCTACATTTTTTTCCTCCTTGACATTGTTTGCAATTATGTTTAGCCACTTCTTTTTCAGAAGCTCCCTTTCACCATGAAATCCTTTCTTTAAAAAAAAAATTAATGTCTGCTACTCGGGAATTCTATTCATAGTAGCTCTAAGCTTATTAATGTAAAAGAAGGTCTTATTTACATGTCAGATATTAAATAATGTGAATTTTAGTGCTTGGTCTTGAACAAATCTCACTTCAAGTCAACCTTACCTAGCCTACTATTTTCCAAAGGTGGTTATTTTGGCTAAAAGTTATTGGAAGGTCACAGGTTAAAACGGGTTCTTTATATTGAACCAGCTTTGAATATATTAATGACTGCAGTGATCTTATATGCTTCCTTCTTTGATTCCTTCTTTGGAAGAATGACTAACTAAATTAAGGAAATTGCTTTAATGTCTAGAATAATTTCATATTTAAAAAGTAAACTTAATATAGAATTCAGTTCTAATTGGAGACCATTTTTGGACTATAATCTTATACAACATGCATTTGTACCACACACCCCAATTTGGCCTTTTCTACATTTTTCTACATAGAGTGCATTTTAATTTTATGGAAAGTGATATTTTTAGTATTGATTAAAGTTTGGTTTTAGTTAATGATTTATATTGTGTTAACTAATACTGTGATTATAATTGGAATTACAAAACATGTTTAAGGTGATACATTTAAAAATAAACTTAGCTTGAAATATTTAATATTTAGTAAAAGTCCATGGAATTAAAATCAGCTAAGCACTGTATGGCAAACTGAACATTTTGAACAGTATGCTGTTTCCCCCCCACCCTGTGTAGGAGCAATGGCAGGCGCTGGAGAGCGCAAAGGAAAGAAGGATGACAACGGGATTGGCACGGCTATTGATTTTGTGTTGTCCAATGCTCGACTTGTACTGGGAGTGGGAGGTGCGGCTATGCTGGGGATTGCTACCTTGGCTGTCAAACGGGTAAGAAATGTTTATTTGTGTCAGAAGCATCACAATTAAAATAAGGCATACTATATAACATAACATTTAAAATACAAGATTAAAAGAAAGAATATAGTTGGTAAAGGAGTATGAAGATTTATTGAGGTTGGAAAAAATGCAGTAGGGAATAGAGAAATTAAGTCTCATTAGGTCATATAGTCAATATTCTACTTTCACTCTCTGCAGATGTATGACAGAGCAATCAGTGCTCCAGCCAGCCCCACCCATTTAAGCCAGTCAGGAAAGAGAAGCTGGGAGGAACCAAGCTGGCTTGGGTCATCATCACGATTACTGAACCAAGACATGAAGACAAATCTTAGCCGTTCTCTGCAGACCCTGCCCACAGATGCTTCAGATTTTGAACTAGGTGAGAAATAGTCCAAAGAAAGAATATACACATTGAACTGACTTTATGCTATATTGGCTTTGTTGTTTGTCTCATTTGAATTTTTTTTAATAACAAAAGTTGTTCACTTCTGGATTGTCCCATGAATTTTCTTTCTCAGACCTTATGCTAAGGCTATTTTGTTTGTTAAAAAATACACATTCAGAACAGAATAATTTCAGTGCAGGAAATTAATACAAGCAATTTGCAGTGAAATATTTGGCTGTTTTTGAGTTTTTCTCTGTTGAATTACCTGAACAGATTCAGTCAAACCTATGAAGCATAAATCACCTGCTAAGAGAAGCCAGGTGGAATTGAAGAAATCCCGCCTTCGGATGTCCTTGCAGGAAAAACTGTTTACTTATTATCGGAGAAAGGTGGCTATCTCTGTAGAAGAACAGATCAAAGCTAAGCAAGCTGCTGTGGATATCTGTGCTGAATTACGCAGTTTCCTCCGTACCAGATTGCCAGACATGCCTCTGCGTGAGATGTATCTGAGTGGTAGCCTCTGTGATGACTTACAGGTAAATTGAATGGGTGAAAAGCTTTAAATGTTCTTCAGCAAGAATAATGTCGGCAGAGATACTTTATCCCACTGCCATATTCTTAGGGTTATCTCTTGATTTTTGTGTGTGTCTAATCTGACCTTGTGTAAAAAAAAGATTCCTTTTTGGGCCAGTATCCACATTTTTGTATTCTGTATCTTTTCTACATCTGTTTAACAAGATATTTTCAAATTGTTTTAATTCACAGTATAGAATATTATTTTTACCTAGCATATGGTGTCCATGTGTGCTACTTTTCTATTGTCATTCAAAATAATACTTAATTATCTTTTTAAGTTTGCTGTAGCTGCCTCTATGACTTCAGTATAGCTAAAGAGGATACTGTATTGAACACTGATAATGCAACTGAAGTGTTCTTAGTATTCATAGTATTCATTCCTTCTGGCCTAGCTTTTCTCAACTTGGTGGCCACATTAGTTGGATTATATCCTTCAATTATGAGGATTCAAATGCAAACATTTGGAGGGAGGCAAGTAAGCTAGCTGATAATAGGACCAGTCCTTAGATGTTTAATGCTTGGTTTTATTTCTCTTTGCTGCTAGGTTGTGACAGCTGATCACATCCAACTTACTGTTCCTCTTGTGCTAGAACAGAATTTATGGTCATGCATTCCAGGTGAAGAAACCATTATGAACATCCCTGGCTTCTGCCTAGTACGTCGGGAAAACCTGGAATATTTTCCTCGTGGTAGCAGTTATTGGGACCGCTGTGTAGTGGGAGGTTATCTTTCCCCTAAATCTGTATGTTGTACCTTTGAGAAAGTAGTGTCTGGCTCCATCAATTGGCCAGCAATTGGATCCCTTCTAGATTATGTGATCCGTCCAGTCGCACCCTTAGAATCTCTGACTTTGGAGGTCCAGTATGAACGGGATCGGCACCTCCTAATAGACTTTTTACCATCTGTGACACTAGGTGATTCTGTATTGGTAGCCAAGCCACACCGCCTGGCCCAATACGATAATCTATGGCGACTCAGCCTTCGGCCAGCAGAGACAGCTCGCCTACGGGCCTTGGACCAAGATGACTCTGGTTGCCGTTCTTTGTGCCTTAAGATCCTCAAGGCCATATGTAAACTGAACCCAGTTCTGCATCGTCTTTCTGCCAGTCAGCTTACCAATGTAATATTACACCTGACCCAAGAAGAAACTGATTGGTCACAGGATGCAATAGCTGACCGTTTTCTTCAGGCATTGAGAAAACTAATTAGCTATTTGGAAGAAGGAATTCTTCCGAGTGCTTTAAATCCCAAGGTGAACTTGTTTTCAGAGCTTACTACTGAAGAAGTAGATGAATTAGGCTATACTCTATACTGTTCACTTTCAGAACCAGAACTTCTGCTGCAAATGTAACCGCTGCCTTAAGTGTGAGTTAGTGTTAGAACTTACATGCCATGACAATTTGTCTTCTGAGTGACCTATGCACATCTTGCCCTGATTATTTTGCAAGTCTGCCTCTGTATTTTTATTGTTATTAAATAGGAGGGGGGCTTTAGATTTGGTGCTACTGGTCTAGTTCCACTACACTCAAGGAACTGGAGGAAGAAGCAACTTTGAAGATCTGTTCAATTTGCTATAATGTTGTTGATGTACCTGCTGCTGGAGTCCCAACTCTATTTCCTGTAATAACTTTATACTTTGCTGCAGTGAAAATTCTTACCTCCTATTTCAAAAGTGTAGAATTTCCACTAACAATTTTAAGAACCCCCCAAAGTATAATAAGGTTTGTTCCTATTGATTGGTGACTATTTCCCCATTTTTATTCCGAAAATGCTTGACAGAAAAGCTTCAAGAAAAATATTTGTAGCAGGATATATATTTATGAATTATGTACATTGACTGTATTTATATTGTCTAGAGGAGGTTTCTTTTTAAAAATAGCATGCTACTTAAATTCATGTGACACTCAGAGTGATGGTAACCCCATATTTTGAAAACTGAGTGCATCTTGTCTAGGACTTGCTGCTTTGCCAGATTGGAGTCCTTCACTGCACAAGCACATGCATACATACAAGGTCCTCAATAACACTTGTTTGAAAAACTGGTAGATTGCTAACTGATGCAGAAGAATGTAAGATGAGAAATTTTCATATTCACTGCTTTTGAAATTATTTGTCCATGTGTTAATTGTTTGAGAAATTAGGAAATATCACTAAGGCACAGAGCAAATAAAGATTCTTGAATAAGTGCTATGACACTTCTAAAAATGTTGTGCCTTAAAATCATAACAAAGAGTAGTTAAGAGGTGACTGTATGCAAAACTGGAGAGGGCAAATATGCTTTGGTTGACATAACTTCATTTGCTGTATTGATATTGATAGTCAGAGATGCCTATTCTGAATCTGAAGCACCTTTGCCCTCTTCAATTCTGAATACGGCATATGATTAGTGCTTGAGCTTTAAATTATTGGCTAGCTGGCAAACATATGGATACTGACATATGCTTCCTGAAGGTTTTGTCTATAAACTCTTGGGCACAGGGATTTAGAAGAAATGACACTACTGGAAGAAAGCAAAATAGTTTTAAGTGGAAAATATATATTATGCTGTTTATATTTAAAGGAGGTGGCATAATATATATTTAACCAGTTTGATCCAATTGTATTCAAGAAACTTGGTACATTTTATCCTATGTGGTCTTCCATTCATAACTTATATAACCCTCTTCTTAATCTCCACTTATTCTTTGAAACGATACAACATTTAGGGAGGAGCTGCAATAGCTGTATCTCTTGCTTTGCAGATACAAGCATGGCATGGTGAATGTGTAATCTCTTGGGAATATATGGTTTATTAATGCTGCTATCATCTGGTACTTCTTCCATCTTCTCCCAAGGAAAAAAAAGAGGTACTCTAAGAGATGAAACTGTCAAACCTGCATAACAAGTATTACTACAATACATACATAATTCTGAGGGTTACCTTGTTTTGAATATCCACCCTCAACATTAAAGGGCAGAGACTATAATGAGATAATTTGCAGGTTTTGGGAATTGAACATAAATCTTCCATATTCTTTCTGTTGAAAGTGGTGCTTACTAAGGCTACATATGCTTCAGAACTGATTTGAAAGAAGGGGTTTGGTCCTTGTTTGCACAGAATCGCCTGATACTCATTAAAGTAGCCAGTTTTTTTTCAGGGTGCTACTTAAAGAGTTGTTTTAACTTTAATAAATTGAATCCATAAAGCAGTGGCATATTTTGGAAGCCTGAAAAAAATGAATTTAATGAATAGCACAGAGCTAGGTTTGTACAAGGCCCAAAATGCTGCTTTCAAATCACTGTCAAAATATAACCCTAGTGCTTATGTTATTAAGATAACCTTCAGTTTAGTTGTAATGTTTAGGCTCCCAATTCTGTAGCTATGGAGAGTGCAACATATTTCATTTATTTTGAGATCAGATTGTCTTTTACAGATGGCATATATTGTGGCAATGGAATCAGTATTAGCCTAATTTAAATTTCAGTGTTATAGCCAAAGTTATCTGTTGAGTGCCTGGCAATTTGTAACCTGGGAAATATTTGATTTTTGTTTTTTACTGAATAATATACTTTCCAGAATACATTCCTCTCCCGTCTCAACCTTCCTGCTACATGTGTTGATGAACGCCTATTCAGATATTATGCGGTTAGACTTTGCTATGAAGGCCCATTTTTCACCACCTTTGCTCCCGTTTTCCTTTTCTCCCTTAGCCTGCTGTTATTTTAGAGCAGGAAAGGAAATCATATCTGAGGCAAGAATAAGAAGAATCCAGTATCTCTTGCATTCCAACTATCTATTTTAAAAATCACAAAAATATTTTATTTTTGTTATAAGGTTGAATATATATACTGTATGTAACTTTAAGCAACTATCCCTGTGACAGTAAGATGCCATTTTGATTTTTTTCACTTTCATGTCTTTTAACTGTTATTTCCTACAAAGCAATGATGAATTGGGTTTTTTTTTCCTTTGAAAGATGTAAAAAGGATTTAAGTCAATTTCATGATAAGGCTGATAACACAACAAATTGCCACTGCCATCAGTGCAAAATCCAAGCTGAAATAAATGTGTTTATTGTTTCTTTCTGTTGAGGGTTATATACTTTGCATACTTGTGTTTGTGTTAGGCAGCTGTAAGAATTTCCCTGGAAAATTCAATTTGAAAACTTAGTATTTTTAAGCTTACAAGTATTCACTTAAATGGTATGTGACAGCTTCCTACTGGCAGGTTTAGTTTTCAGCTCAAAGTCTGTAAAACAATCAGAACATATTGATTCAGTAGTACAGGGATCCCCAAACTTGCCAACTTTTAAGACTTGTGGACTTCTTCCAGAATTGGAGTTGAAGTCTTAAAGTTGGCAAGTTTGGAGACATCTGCAGTAGTATGAAGTACAACACATGGCCATTGTTCTAAATCATTGGGAAGTGGGAAGCCAATGACAGCAGCTGATGGTCTCAAGCCAAGAACGCAAGTCTTCCTGTCCTGGAATATAGGTGTCAAACCAATCCGTAGGAACTGCAATTATGGCCAGCTAGCTGAATAATAAAATTGTCTTTGCTTGGCACTGTTGATCTCCCAAGTTTGATGACATACTTGGGACATTTGCCCAGACTGAAATGTGTAAGAGTTGGAGGAGATAATTCTAATAGTCTGTAACTGTATAAAAGTTGTGAAATAAAATCCTCCACAACCATGTGGCTCTTTTTAAATGTATGCTGGATATGTTTTTCTAATTATAAAGAGAAAACACAATCAGATAATTGTGTAATTACCTTCATCTGCAACACTTAATGGTACAAAGAATGTTTTCAAAGTGAACTTTAACCTTTATAATGCTGTGTCTAGAACTAAGCATAGAACTGCATCTGTATAGTAGTCCTTGACTTACAACCATTTGTTTAGTGCCCATTTGAAGTTATCAAAAGTGACATAACTATTTTTCACATGGCCATTGCAGCATCCCCATGTGTACATGATCAAAATTCAGACACTTATCAATTGATTCATATTTATGACTGCTGCAGTGAGTGTTCCAGGGTCATGTTACCACTTTTTGTGACCTGACAAAGTCAGTGTGGAAGCCAGATTCACTTAACTCCAATAATTCACGTAACATCTGTGGCAAGGAAGTTTGTAAAAGAGGGGAAAACTCACTTAAATGTCTCAGCAACAGAAATTTTGGGTTCAAATCGTCATTAGTCAAGAACTATGTGTAATTAGAATATTTTGCATTTTAAAAAGTAGTTCTAATAAAAACATTTATTGCACAAAAGTATGATACCCCATCTATCAAATTGCAACACAAAATTTTCTTTTAGCTTCCCAAATCATCTATCCATGAGTCTACTGTAGGAAATAATCCTTGACATGACAGAATTGTATGCAAGTAGCAGTGTTAGCACATAAAATCATCTTACCCAAAATAGAAATAAGGAACTAAATAAGTACCTCCCACAAGCAGCAATTTGTGTATAACATGCTTTCTGTACTATAGTAGAATTAAACAAGTAAAAGTATAGGTAGATATATATACTATAAATCAAATAATTATTCTGGAAATTGCTTGAGTTTTCCCAGATGTACTATATGAGATAGGTTATAGAAAACAAGATAGTTCTGTTTTGCTACCCATTATTAGAATGATAGGTATGGCAGAGAAAAAGACTTGATAAAACTCCTGCAGTATGCTGTTAAAATTCAATTACTGTACTTTCTGTCCTCCATTTCTGATTTTTATTCCCAAGGCTTTTCATATCAGTTCAAATTGTTCATCCAGCATTGCTCTTTTTTCAATGGTAATATTTTTACAAACTTGCTCTGTATTCATTTTTGACACTCAGTGTTAGCTATGTATGCCTGTTATTAGCTGCTACATAAAAGGAACTCCTTGCACCATGTGTTAAGCAAAAGAACAGTGGCTGGGTCTGAGTTTCTACTTCCCCATAACAGTGAGAATGCAATTACTTCACAAACTAATATGAATTATGCATTATTCTAGAGATGGATCAGTGTTTGTAGAAATAAAGTCAAATAAAAATATTTTATTCAAACATGAGATCTGAATACTTCCCCTCTTGGAGTGGAAAAATTACCTGCATAACAAAAATGCCAGTGAATTTGTCTAGTTTGAAAAACTGAAGGGAGTAAAGGGAGGGCTTGATGTCACATTGGGCCTGACATGCAGATTTGCAATTTTCTAACTACCAGAGGATTCTTATCCTATTATCCTAATAGGTAATCTTTGGCCTGGAACAACTTGCTTAATCAAGCTTTAGTGATTTCACATTATGAGGCTAATGCATAATTTTGGTGACACTTTAATTTCCTTATGTCTATGTATATGTCAGGTGCAAAGAATCAGGACCATCTTATATTGCAGAATAGAATAATTATTCAAGCCTACACAAAAGAATCCAGTCAATTAAACTTTAACACTAAATTTGCACCAGATAAGGGTCAATGGAATTCAGGAGGGGCTGGACCTGGACCGCTTATAGGAACACACTTAACTGCACCCCAGCTCTTTTACAGTATATGATAACAGAAGTAGTTGGAAGCAAAACAGATAATAAAGAGGCTAATGTTGAAATAGACTTTGGAATCCTGTTTCAAATTTATCATGAATATAAACATTATTTACATCATATTATCCTCCTGTAGTACTCAATAGAAGAGAATATACCAGTATGTAGCTGTGGAGTCTTCCCAGCATTGGTGGCAACACTATCAATGTTTTCTAGTTGGTTATTCCTTGATTCAAAGGAAAAATTCAAATCTAGGAACTACCAAAGGAGAAAACCAAACCTTCACTAACATTGGCAGAGTAAGCTACTATATATATATGAACAGGAAGCAAACTTCACACTCGCTAGCAATGATATTACTTTGTCAGATAATGAAGCACCTGCAAGAAAACCAAGTTCAGAAAGCACCAAGAACTCAGCTGCAGTGTAGAAGTACATGGACAGTAACAGCACATACCCAAAATTCAAAGCAGGAAGTTTCAAACTAATATTAAAATAAGTTCTTCCAAGTAGCATACAAGTTAAGGCTATTTAACTTTTCTGTAATACCAAGCTAAATCAGTCCATGTGTCTTTATATCTTTTGCTGAAATCCAAAATGAACTGTTTCATATACATTTACTATCTCTTCAATAAGAGGTAAAAAGAATTTTCAATCATTTTATTTTTATTTAAAAGAAAGGGCAATGAGTGGGTGGGTATTGAGGAATCTTTTATACTGGCTACTCACTAGATATCCCACTCACCCACACATGCAATTGCATAGATGCACTTTCTTACTGTTTTTTTAAAATGTGTTTGTGTTTGTGGTAAAGGTAAATAAATTTCCTTTACATTATTGGTGTACTTTTGTAGATTTTTTTTGGGAGAACAAATGATAAAACAAATAAAATTTGTTAGACTCTTTTAATATTTTATTCTAGCACACATATTGTTCAATTTTTTTAAAAAAATCTGAACACTGCAGACAACTTGTATTAGGATTTGTTTTTTACAAAACCTCCCTAATAAATAGGATATTCAATGCACACCTGTGACTTCTTTAATTCATTTTTTTCTTTTAAGAATCTACTTGATCACAAGTGCCGAAGCTATAGAAATATAATTAAAACCATTCAGCAACATATATAATACAACAAACTGGTAAATACATTTGGTTACATCATCAGTTGAGTTTTTGAGTTTATTACAAAGTAACTAAGGTAACAAGTTGCCCTACTTCAACAAATAAAATTAGGTCTGACCTTTTAAGCAAATAGGGAATTGCTTTTTTCTTAATCAAAAACATAAGACACTGGTTTGTCCACCTACTGAATGTTTTTCCCCTTTCTGGTCTTGAGCAATTTATTTCCACTTTCTATATCTTATGAAAATGTCACTGTATTAAGGGGAACAAAGAATTACCAGATGAGAAATACTGGAAATCTTACAAATTGGTTTAGTATTTTTTTTGCTAGTAATAATAGGTATCAGTATTATACGGATAAGCAAACTTTAACACTTAATTTAGCTATTTTTGTATTTCACTTGAATTCTGGGATTAACTAAACTAAATTTAAAACAGCTCAAGAAAAGCAGATCAAAAACTGAAAAACAAAAGTATTCCGTGGGCATATGCTCAGTTTAGGATTCTATTTCTGGTAACAGAAACAGAAGTTATAAACTTTTTAATGAACAAACATACTTCAGATTTTCCCCTGATCCTGAATGCATTTGTGCAGCCCCATTTTTGGTTCTAGCACAGGGGTGGGCAACTTTTTGACTCGAAGGCCACAATGGGTTCTTAAACTGGACCGGTGGGCCGGAACAAAAGCATGGATGGAGTATTTGTGTGAACTAATATAAATTCAAAGTTAGATTACTTCATGTAGCCTTCTGGGAGAGCAAGAGAACCACTCTTTTGGCTCCGCGGGCCGGATAGAACAGCCGAACGGGCCAGATCCGGCCCCTGGGCCGTAGTTTGCCCATGGCTGTTCTAGCATATAGGGGAGAGGTGTCAAACTCAAGGCCCATTTCCAGATCTGGCCCATGAGGTCCTTAGATCTGGCCTGTTGGCCTCGCCCTGGAAACAGCAAAGGACCAGTCTGAGGTGCCTCTGCCAGCCAAAACAAAGCTTGGTAGGGCCATGTGTAGGCTTCCCAGGCTGGTTTTGGCTGCGATGACCTCCTGCAGCCCTTTGCCAGTGAAAATGGAGCTCGTGGCCGTCCTGGGCTCCATTTTTACTGGCAGAGGGCTGCAGGAGGCCATCATGGCTAAAAACAGAGCCTCAGTGAGTGTTGAGCTGGCCACGCCCCTGCCAAGAGGTCAAACACAACCCTGATGCGGCCCCCAATGAAATCAAGTTTGACATCCCTGATATAGGAAGTAGCCTGTCACGAATATGTTGCAGCAAAGTTGGGGATGGCAATGACACATTTCAAATGATAGTCTTAACACAACACCAGAAATTTCAGAGGAAAAGCCAGTTCCTTATTATCTCTTCACATTTTTTAGTTCTGCCTCAAAAACACATCCCACCTCCTTCCCTACTTACAAGGTTTATTTTTTCATTGTTTTTGAACTTCACTATCACCCTTTTCAGCCATCAGTTCTCCAATCACTCATCAGTTAACTCCATCAAAGAGTTGTGAATTTTATTATGAATTAAATCTATGGAAATGACATTCCAGAGGTCATTAGGAAGTTTATTTTGAAACAGTACCTGGGAAAAATCCAGAAACAAAAGTGGAGGTACATTTGGACATACCTATTTTGAGATTAATATTTTCATTTGGGTGCAATTTTTTTTTTACTGATTTTAGGTACCTGTGTGAGAACACAGTAAAAAAAGACTTTTTCCACAAACATTGCTCTTATTTTAAGAGGAACATCCGATTTGTGATTTTAAGGATTGGAAAAATAACTGATTTGGCATGATTTGCATCAGATACTACCTGGAATACTTCGAAGAACTTCAAAAATATCTCAGTAGTTAATAGCATATGCTTAGTTAATAAACCTTAGGTACCTGCCCTTTACCAATACGCAGGGAACAGGGTGCGGCTACTTCGTCTCCTATCGAGCCGCAATCCACCTCAGGCTCGTAAAGTCCAGCACATCAGGCCCACTTTGTAGGTGACGCTATTGCGCGAAGAACCCCCTCCCCGCCCGGAATAGCCTGTGCCTCCGCCTTTTCCTCAGCAGCAGGAAAGCTGCAGATGCCACCCCGCCCTCAGACAGCCATGAACCATCCGCAAGTCAAAGGGCGGTGGTTGTTCTAATGAGGCGCCTATCTCGGTTTTTTTTTCCCCGTTCAGCAGTCTGGGGGGAGGGGACGGACTTCCCGCGCTTCTCACACCAGCCGAAGAGCGAGAAAGCGGAAGATGTGGTAACTCTTTTCCCGATCAAACCCTCTTGGGCGGTGCGTCACAAACGGTTTCGAGCATAGGATCTCCATGTATGGTGATTCCACCTAGATCAGGCCTGAGGAGTGGTACTACTTCCAGAACAGATGCTTAGCTTTGCTGCCCTTAGACGGCTACCCACAGCTTCCAGCCTCCATCTTGCCCCCATCCCCTTGAGCGCGGTGGTTAGGGATTAGCGAAGGTCGCAACCCCTCTGCAATCCCCCCCCCCAATTTGTGGGCAATTGGCTAACCCCAAATGGCGAAGAGAACACGGAGGAAGGACTAAAAAAGGGAGTCTGGCAAAAAAAACGAAGGCTGATCTCTCATTGACATCTAGACAGAAAATGTGGGTAGGAAGAGTAGCATTTTAGCAGAAAACAACAAGCCCCACCCCGCGACTCTATTTTTAGTGATCCTGGGCGACCCTGCAAGAGCATTCTTCCTTCCCCATCCTCCAACAATTAAGCACAGTCCTTGACGCGGTTTCTTCGCTCAGCCAACACTTCACAGGACACGCGAAGCTAACGATGCCGACCAATTAGGTGCTTCGTGTTCACGTGCTTTCTCAAACTACTGGAATGCAGAATCGAGCACCCCCCCCTTGGGCAGCCAATAGGAAAACTAAGCTAGAATTCCTTTTTTCACCGTCACATGTCTGACCTTAATTGAAGCGGCGGCGGTAACAGACGTAATGATTCAACAACTTAAAATAGTGCCTGTAATCCTTCCGCAATTTGTTGAGTAGGTCTAATAGAATGCAGATACGAAGCTTCGTACTTGCTTCAACCGCGGCGTTACAGAGAGGGCTGTGAGGAAGTCTTTCAAGTGGGACAGATTCAGGGCCGAAGATATTGGGCGGAAGGATTTTCTGGAACCATTGCTTAGTGAAAGGAGGTTCTACCGGATCTCATTTGACGATATAAAGAGAAAACGCGCAAACTCTCGCTCTTATTGTCTCGTTGAAAAGAAGATTTGGGTGCTGTTTTGTCGTTTCCGAAAAAAAAAAATTAGTAGCATCTGTTTCCCCCCCACTTTTTTTCCTGAGTTTGACAGTGGCCAATCGAGCAATCGAGGAGGGGTTTTAATATACGCGGCCGCCACCATGGCATGGTAGGGGCGGCAGCGCAAGCGACGGCATCGGCCATTGCAGAAGCGCAGCAGCGGCGGCCGCGGCCTCGGCACCTCCAAGCATTTGCAACCATGGCGTGAGTATTTTGGGGCGGGAGGTGGAAATCCACTAAAGGTGGAGGCATTGGCTTTTATTAAATAACGTAGAGGATAACACAAATTGTACGATCGGGTTAGGGAATTGAGACTTTAGGGAGCGAAGTTCTATGTATCGACTTAAAACAGCTGGAGTTTGCGAATATATGGGAGTAAAGTGGAAATCTCAGCCAAGGAATAGCATTTGTTCGTGGCCGAAAAAATACGGGGGAGGGGGTGGGATGGTATCAAGAAAATAGCTTAGCGCAAAGAATTCGAGACTAGTGAATTAGGCTATTTATGAAAAAGGGGATGTAGTTTAATGAGCCTTGGGGTTTGCCAGACTAATTAGAAGGCAGAATGATTTCCTTTGTGGTCGGGGAAAATCCCCTGAGATTTAAGCAATTGGTATACTAATAGTTGTTTTCTGGACAAAAATAGAACTTTTAACAATTAAGTTAAAATTGCCGTACTTGAAGAGCAAAAGAGGGTAATCTAAAGAGTTTTTCACAACAAATACGACAAATGAAAACGTTTATCTATAGATACACTGACAGGACTCTCTTTCTAAAAACATTTTTGCTGAAATAACTAGTGGCGTTGGGTGGAATGCAAATTTGAATTGTCTAATGTTAAGATGTAGTGAATTATCTGTAATTTCAAAATAAGCTTTTTTGTGGAACCTGCCAATTTTTAAATAAGTGGGTATAAACAAATGTATTATGTGGGCTGTTACCTCTTAACAATCATTAAGATTCTCCGTGACCTAAATGGAAACGTGGCAGGATACAAAATGGCGGCCTATTTATAGGTTATAGACATGCACAGCAAGCAGATCACGAAATGGCTGCAGCTGTTGTCACTAATGAATTCATGATTCAGACCAAGATGGGTGGAGATTGAATTGAAGCTGTGTAGTTAGGAGGAAATAGAGGACTGACTTGCTGAACAAATACTAGTTGGCGCTGTTGTACTGTAGTTCTAATTGGTGTCAAAGACTGTTCAGATGAAGTCTAGAGGGGAGAAAAACTGGAACTCTAGGAATCATTGCTGCAGTATTACCATGCTCAATTTGTCCTATGTGATTTTATTATTTAAAAAGCTTTTTTTAAATAATGTTACCTTGTTTATTCCAGGTTTTTCAAATCATCACACAGCAGCTTTGCTGTAATCGATAAAGACGCCATCTATTTGTCTAGACAAATTGACAACGAAGTACTAAAACATGACCAAAATGAGCTTCTCAAACACAGAGATGTTGTTGGGGGACTTTCTGTCCCCATTCAGCCAGCAGTGTTTGGTGGCTGATGAAGGTCTGGGGCTCTTAGATGACTACTTGGAGGTGGCCAAGAACTTCAGTTCACATGGGTTCTCCAGCGCTAAGGCTAAAGTGGGCTCCTCCGATTGGCTGGGTGTGGTGAGCAGTTGGAATGCCACAGACAGCAACCAGGGTAAGATAAATTATATTCTGCCAATTGGGTAACCTTTTGAAGTTTTTGATTCATCTGTTTAAATGTATACAGTTGTTTAATGGATCTAAAGCAGAGGGAGAACTTTTTTTGTATTTATTGAGATCATCTTTGGAATAGATTTTCGTTTGTTTTACAGAGGATGCCTTTTCTGGCATGGATTGGATGGTGGAGAAGATGGACCTGAAGGAGTTTGACTTTGATGCGCTGTTAGGTATTGATCTGGAAGCCACCGTCTCCCCAGATGAGCTCATGGCCACGTTGGAAGACACGTGTGACCTCCTTGACCCGCCCATTGAAGAAATTCCCAGCAAAGAAAGTTTATTAATGCCAGAACCAATTAACCAATCCCCCAGGTCTCCTGAAGCAGACCAGGTGGCCCCATTGACTACATTGTTGCCATTTCCAGTACCCCAAGGGCCACTGATTTCTACTGTTGACCATTCATTCAGTTTAGAGCTAGGTAGTGAAGTAGATATTCTTGAAGGAGATAAGAAAACAGAAACCCCCGCTACTTTAGTGTTTCCCAAGAGTGAAAAAGAGGATGAAGCGCATTCTGACAATGATAGTGGAATATGTATGAGCCCAGAGTCTTACCTAGAGTCACCTCAACAAAGTCCTGCCACTTCTACTAGTTCCCTCAGCGATAACCAATCAGTTACAACCGAACTTGATGTTTCTGTGAGGCCCAAGCCTTACGATCGCCCTCCAGGAATCATATTAAAGAGTAAAGAAGAAAGAATAGATAAGAAACTGAAGAAGATGGAGCAGAATAAGACAGCTGCCACACGATATAGACAGAAGAAAAGGGCAGAGCAAGAAGCTATATCGGGAGAGTGTAGAGAACTAGAGCAAAAAAATGAAGCCCTGACAGCAAAAGTTGATTCCCTGAGCAAAGAAATTAAATATTTAAAAGATCTGATTGAAGAAGTCCGTAAAGCTAAAGGTAAAAAGGTTAAAGCCCCAGAATAGAGTAGGAGTTACATGCATGTATATTGCTTACTGCAAACAACTGTATTAACGCTTAATAAATTATTTTCTAATTTGGATATATGTATATTCAGTGAAGTTTTGTCTGAAACTTATTTGGGTCCCTCAATTAAAAAACCCAATTGCTACATTAATAATAAACAGCAAAAAGATAGCAATTGTAGTTTAGATGCCTTTTTAAATTTCATTCCATGTATTACAATTTTGGAACAATACAGTTCATATTTTTCAAATTAAATATTTTACTTTTTTTCAATCTTAAAACCATTCTACTTGAATCTGCCTTCATACTTTTTGTTAACTTTGGACTTGGTTGATCAGCCACTGTACCAAATGTTTAGCTTTCTTGTCAACATTATTCCTTTAAATGAATCTTACACTAATACCATATCCCTCATCTTAATCGCTTCAAAACTTTCAAGACAAGTATAAACAATACGGATAATGTGCATTTTTTGTTAATAAATCATAGGTTCTTTCATGTGCCCATGACCAAAACAGCACTTGAGCTGGAAAGGTTGATTAACATCTATGCTTAAGTAGGAACAGCCTCACAAATCCAAGGTAGAAAGACCCTTAGGAAAAAAAAATATACAGTTCAAACATTTTGCTTGTGACACATGTGTTGGGTAGCATAATTTGAGTCAAGGAGCATGCCCAGCAGCTATGTTCTGTGTAACAATTCATAGCATCCATAATATTAGCACAATCCTGTTAATGACTAATTGAATTTTCAAGAGGTGCATTTTTTACATTAGTGAGTTTCTGAGTTATTAGAGCTCACTTATATATACAATTCTGGCCTGGACCACTTCTCAAGAAAACATTGGACATGAGGAATTGCTTACTTGAAAAATTAGAAACAAATCAGGTATTCCTTATTGAATACACTACTGTAAGAGGTCCCTTTCTTGCTTAGGTTCTCATCAAAATCTAAACTAGAATTTTAAACAAGGGCTAACTTAATATCAAAAACTACATTGAGAAAATGCCTCTTGCTTGTTTTGGGTATTCTATAATATCCAACTCTTCAGTAAGAAATTTACATTGGTTTGGGTAAATTCTTGTAAGACTGTTTTCAGTCTTAGCCAATACTAAATGGTCATCAGGCCTGGGCTCTTAGGAGACTGGAAGAACAATATGCTTATATGGTTCCATTACTGAGATAACCATTCTCATCTAGTTTTTTTTAATAGAATATGGATTTTTATGCTTTTTATCTGTTGCAGTGTCCCAACCAGGGGTGGGATGCTACTGGTTCTGTCTGGCTCTGTAGAACCAGTAGTTCTGAAGAGCAGCAGACATAGAACTGGTTCTATGTCGGCTGCTGTTTTGTCCCACCCACCTGCCCGGGCTCTTACCTGATCTTTATTTCCTGCTTTTTCAAGTTCAGCTGCTATGCAAGGCACAGCTGCGGTAAAAAAAAAGCAGAAACAAACTTGTTTCAAATGCTGCTGACGAAGATTTTCAGGTGCGTGTGCAGCATGCAGAGAAGCACATCGTAAATCACCATGAACTGGTAGTTAACCCTGTTGGATCCCACCCCTGGTCCCAACTATTGTGTGCCACCCAGAGTTGCCTTGATGAGATGGGTGGCTATATACATTTTATAAGTAAAAAATATATGCCAGGAGAAAACCCAAAATTTTTGTAGTTTCAGGTTTTGGCTGCAATAATCGGACTGCACTCCAGAATGATATACAGGACAATTAGAACAAGTACGTACTTAGCCCCATTTTCCCCCAGAGCAATTCCAGCATGGAGTACATGGTGGCCCATTCTTAATCTTCCAGCACCTGTCCCATGTTTGTTACTGTCACTATGAAAAAATTAGCCCAAATGACTTAATAGTATCTTGGCAATATAGAACAAGCCCCCAGTGTAACATTTATTTCCCATTCAGCTTTTAAAACACATGCTTTACTTCACCTTGGTTTCTGCTAAAGTACAATTTGCAAGCTTTAAATGTCTCAACCATAAGGAATATTCTACCTGTTCCCTACCTTGTCTCAATCATGATCACTGTTACTGCTTTTTTTCTGTACTCCCCCAAAACTAGTTTTTCATGCTACAGTATAAGTGGAACAAAATATCTTTTTTTCTGCAAATGGATCAAAATATAAAAACTGCATATTAACAGGATTAGCTTTATATGCTCAGGATGCCTAGAACATTTTGTACAACCTTATCCAATATTCTAACATCAAAGTTAGAAATTCAGTTTGATTTAAGGCACAGGCTGAACTTGTCAGTTATTTTGATCCACAAGCAAATGTGGAACGTCATTCTTTCTAACCACAGTACATTTTAAGTTTATGAGCAACATAAATTGACTACAATTTAAGCAATTGTTTTGTATTTGTTAAATTTTAATGTTAAATGATCAGTACCAATAATTTTGAGATTGTTTTAAGTCTTTCAAACAATTCACCGTTCCTCCTCCAAGTCGTTAACAATTAGCTTCACTACATTGTACACTAAATGCTAAAGCTAACTCTAGATAACAGCTAATTGTGTAATTAAGTAGATATAAAAATTTAAATTAAATAAAGTTTTAACTGTAGATAACATTTGTTAAAATATCCAAAGAAAGTTGTTTCTTTATAGTGTATTAGGCAGCAACTGAGAAACAGCACCTCCTAGCTTGTTTTTCAGATGTTTGAGGTTGGGGCTATTTTGTTCCAAACATGAACTGAATTGAAATTGATTCTGGCAGAGCTGGTTTAGGAGGTAGGTGGGGGGTATGGGAAAGGTATTGGCAGTGGTTGGGGGAAGAAAAGACTTCCTATGAATTACCACTTGTGGCTTTCATGCACATGCTCAGCTACAAACTAATCACCGTAGCCTACCATAACAGAACAATTTACTTATCTGGATAACTTAAGATAGTATTAAAATTTGGTTAATTTTACAACAGAAATGCATGTTCAGCTAGTAAAATGTGAACATGTGCTCCTTCCTGCAAAATGGAATAATTTCAGCCACCCAGAGTCACTATGAATTGGGCAGCTTTATACTTTTTAAAAATAAATAAGGTTAAAACCTTGCTTTATATGATTTGAAAAGCAGAAAGTACAAGTTTATTCCTTACACTCTTTTGAAAAGAATAAATAGAAGACACCATTCTTACAGCTTTTCTCAGGACTATAACTTCAAATATTAGTATGTTTGCTCAACATACTAACGTGGTTAGCAGTAACATTGTCAACTACTGTGGTCTGCTTAATGTATATATTTGTCTAGGTTCATCCAGTACACTGAACTACAAATTGACTAAACTGGTTGGGTTTCGCAAGACACATGCCACTGTAGCCAACTCCATTTAAATCTGAAGTATTGTGCACTTTCAGGCAGAAGTATTTTCAGACATGACTTTATTCTGAGTGATGACTTTGGGCTGGTCACTCTCAGCATGGGCTACATCACAATTATTGTTGTGGGGAAAATAGGAGGAGGAAGGTGTGATGGATATGTTCACCTTCTTGAATTATTTGTAAAAATATTAAAGGTAACAGATAACACATAATCAGAGTTGGAAGGGACCTTGTAGGTCATCTAGTCCAAGTGTGATGCAAATAAATAACTCTTGATAACCACATCCTACTAGTGAAAAAACTACAATGGGCAATACATATTATAAGTAGCTTAATGCTAGTGGGTGAGGGATGAAAAAAAATCATGTTTCAGTGGGTTTGCATGATTTTTATCAAAATGCACAAATTACTGTCCTTACCTGGTAACTGCATAGTTATAATGAAATCATGCATAATTTTACCACTATAAATATTGCATGAATGAATTTTCCAACCACTGTTTAACAACAGAGCACATCCTTTCAGCTCTGATACTGCAGTACAACATCCAATTTCTCTCTTCCATATGTATAGAAATTATTTAAATTTATTCCTAACAAATGTGGCAAAAGACTTTTGTGTGGTTCAAGGTAGATTTTTTTTTTCTAGCAGACTCAAAAAGATAATCTTAAGACAGTCATATGTCAAAACTCAGCATCAAAGATCTGGATTCTCCACTCTAGGCACAAACCGTCTTTCCATGTGAAGTGCAACAATTGAGCAGATCATATGTAGAAATATATAGTCTTATAACAGACGTACTTCCCAACCACAATAATACTGGCAAGCATTTGCTCACTGATGCTGATATTTTTAGCAATGACGGACAACTTATTTTTGTCAGATTGTTCCAGCTCTTCCAAAATACTCTCTCTCAAATCTCTGGAAGTCATCTTCAGTGAAGACCGTTCCTTCTGGCTGCTGCTTCTTCACTTTTTCTATAGGGCGGTCTTTAGCTTTCCTCCCTCTATTTTGGGTTAAAATCTACAGAAATAATGCAAAGGAAAAATAGTACTTCAATACCTTTTTATATAAATATAAAATCTTCCATGTTTAACAAAATTTAATAGAGTATTACACTGATGATAGATACAGGTCCTTGTATGCAGTCCTAAACACCACTCAAGGACTGAATTTGTTGGAGCATTAGAAAACAGCTTTTTATCTGTATTCACAGAGGTATTCTCCAGATATGATGCATGATCCTGGGGGAACTTCACTTTAAGGTACTCCCAACAGATGCTCTATGTATGCCCATATAGGCTATGAATTACAATGTGTGCTTTGAATCACAAAGCGCTAATTTCAAATAATTCAATTTGAAAACTCAAGATCTAAAATATTCGGCAAGGACATTAGAAAAAATTGGAAATAGAGACATGAGAAACATGTTTATACTGAGAAACAAGCTCTCTTCTCAAGCTATCTATTGTGTATAAACAGAATTGTCTTTTTCTTTTATTTCTAATAGCATCTCCTCTCCCCAAATAAACAAGTGACAAGTAAACAAACTGACCTTTTCAGTAATTGTACTGTCTGCCACGAAATGACTACCCATCATATACTGCATGTTCTTCTTAAAGTGATCAGCTGCTTGATGTTTCTGATATTCCTCTGGAAAAAGCAATACAATAAGAAAGCATGTAGATAAAATTCAAGAGGAAATATACTCCTATTTGTCTTTAGGGAGTTAGTACTGCAATTATAAGCCTGATTCATCCTGCTTGCCTCGTGTTTAAATTTGATTTCTTGCAGCCACTATTGGAGGTTTCACATTGCAGAAAGATATGTGAATTTTCACATGCAGTAACTGAGATGATAAAGCAAAAACAAAAGCAAAAACAACCTTTTTCCTAAGGGAGTTTGTTCACATGACAAAATCAGTGGAAGGTTTTATACTCATCAATGCATTTTATTGTCTTTAGTTATTGGAAAAACTTGTGTACTGCATAAGATTTCAAGGAGTTTTGTATGCAGTAGTCTGCAATCTTGTTGTCTCTAAGTAAACTCAAATATAAATCACAAAATATAGCTCTGTTGGCTGAGGAACATGAGAGCTATAATCAAAAAGATTAAGAGCCTTGGTGGTGCAGGCTGTTAAATGCCTAGCACTTAGTTCCAGCTGCCTGCAATTAGTGCAGGCTCGAATCCCACCAGTTGACTCAGCCTTCCATCCTCTCGGGGTAGGTAAATTGAGGACCCAAGATTGTGGGGGCAATAAGCTGACTTTGTAAAAATGCCGCTTAGTAATAAGCAGGCATATACAATGGAATGAAGGCTATTGCTGAGCGCATTGGGTTGCGCTCCAAAAATTGTAAGCCCCCCTGAGTCTCCGGAGAAGGGCGGCATATAAATATGAATTAAAAAAAACCATGACCTCCAAGTTGTGGGTAACTACTCCAAAACATGCTTTCAGCTTATGTCGGAATGTAGGCCAAACTTTGGGGTTTTCTTGTTGCACCAAATGAATAAACAATGCGCTTTGCAGCATGGTCAACCCTATTATGATACATTGGTGGGAGAGCTGGAAATAATTGAATCAGTAAATGGAGTGATGGGATATAAGCATGAGAACATCAGCAAACTGCTCAGGGAATAGCAGGAAGAGAAGGAATTGGAAGTTCAGAGGGCAGGAAGTTTTGTATTATATTGCACACTTGGGCACTGGTACTGCTGAAAGGAAGAAGAAATAAAATGCAAAGATTAGGCATGGGCAGATGTATAGAATATATCACACTGGTGGATACTGAAGAGAGGAAAGCACCTTCACTGTTCCTACCACTTCCTCATTCTCTTCTCCCTTGCTTTTATCTACACCACATTCAATTACTCCTGCCTGGAATAGATCTATTTTGTTCTGTGCCTCAACCAAAACATATAACACAAGTTTCAGTTTGGGCACAGGCCACACCACCTCAATTTTAAGTACATACACATTATAAAAAGATAGGATGAAAATATCATCATCACCATTATCAAGCTATGACATGCAAGGGCTCTTAGAACACTTTTTTTCTTCATAATACATGATGTTATTATTTTTAATAACTTAGGAAGAAGCATATATTGTCAATTTCTTAGCATGTATATTGTTTGAAATTATAAGTTATCTTGAATGGGATATGAAAGGACGTACATAAAGTAGGTAAAATATACTTACACTAATAGGAAAAAATAAAAATGTTATGCTATAACTCTCATGCATGTATACAAAGATTTTAAATTGACATCAGCTGAGTAAAGATGTTTCTGTTTTGCTTAAATATAAAATGGAAACTTCTATGCAATGTTATGCATTTATTGTTTAACTGCAAAAGTACAGCTCAAAATTTTGCACTAGTTAGGCCTAACCGAAGTATGATACCGAATAGCAATAGCACTTACTTATATACCGCTTTACAGCCCTCTCTAAGCGGTTTACAGAGTCAGCATATTGTCCCACAACAATCTGGGCTCTCATTTTTTACCGATCTTGGAAGGCTAGAAGGCTGAGTCAACCAATAAATTAGATGAGGGTCGTCCACTTGGTCGTCATTCTCCATCTTCCCCCTACTCACCTAATGCAGATTTGATGATTCTTCCTTTGATTGTGGCCTTGTCTCTTTTGGACCTTGATCTTTTGTTTTTCTTTTTTTCCAACAGATTATTGGGTCGGGCGGCGGTCCCTGATCTTTGAGAGGAGGAGCCGGACACTATTTATCAGACAGAGAAACAAGAGGGATTTAATTTAGCCTAAAGAATTCTCCCTTTTTCTCCTTTGACCACGCTGCCGCTCTCGGTTACCTCCCGCCGACTCCAGTAGCTCCAATCCCTTTCTTAGCAGGGAAGCGGACATTTTTCCCTCTCTCCAGACACGTGAATTATCTTGAACTTCCCTTCTGTTTCAGCTCTATGGTCTTTTCATGATTATGCTACTTCCGAGTGCAGTTTTTTTTTTGGCCCTCCTTCCTTTGACTCACTTTGCTTTACTTTGCCTGAAGTCGCCATACTTCCGGTGTCTTTCATCCCGGATGGGTGGCGTAGCGTAATCCGTTAGCGCAACAGCGGTTTGGAAAAAGGAATAAGAAAAATGATGTATTTGTAAGAAGGCGAAGGAAGGAGAAATTGCATCTCATTTCGGAAGCTAGCAATGTGTTCTGATCTTTCATTCTGATCTACAAATTTAATAGGTTATTAAAATGTATCGCTTTAAACATATGCACTCTGAAAGCAAAACATATTAGGAGACCAGGACCTGAACTGCAGTATAATCTGAATTTACAGTGTCAGAAACACATGCTATAGAATTAAATGGGGTTTACTAGAATCAAATCAGGGCAGGTACTAGGAATTCAGCTCTATTGAACATAAAGGATTTTGTTCTGAATAGGCACGTGTTACACTTTCAGGGGTAATTTTTAAAAACCCATTAACATGAAGGACTGAGTTTTGCCGTTCATTAAATGTATTCCTGAAATGAAGTTTTATGGATTTAAGATGGGATATAACGATCACTTCATTTTAAGAGAAGGTGAATTATTTGAGAAAGTTACTAAAATTGTTGCTGTGATGAAGAGGAAAGTTATTTTATATCTTTATTATTTTTCTTTTTGACACCTATTTTGTTGTTCTGGCTGTATTAGTTTTTACTGTTGTAATCTTTAATAAAAAATACAACAAAAAAGGCAATTTGGTGCCGATTCTCATTCTGCCCTATTTATTTATTTATTAGATTTATATTGCCGCCTATTCACCATTATATTTCACATTACAGACGAGGTCCTTTTTTCTATTCCTGGTAGACTTCAGTTATCCTCTCATTCTTACTGTCACTCTTCATTCCTCATACAGCATGAAATTAATCAAGATATAAGATAGAAACATTTATGTTCATGGCATATATTTATTCATTTGAATTTATACAGCTGACCAACTTGTATAATTGCAGTTCTGGATAGTATAAAATCTATAACAATGAAATAAACAGCAAAGAAGCCATATGGTTAAAAATAGCAACAGAAATTGGTAAGAAATCTGGAACACCAAATTTACCTTACATCCTTCCAGGTGAGAATGCTCATCAATTTGGTCTCAGTGCCCAAGAAAAAAAGACATTTTTATTGTTTTTCTGAAGGCCACTATATATTGGTTAAAGGGGAGGACATTCTAAAGGCCAGGCAGTATCTAGTGGTTAAGACAACTGGCTAGAATGCAGGAGGCTATTAGTCCTGTCTTAGCTGTGAAAGCCAGCTAGGTGACCAGTCATTGTCAGCCCAACCCACTTCACAGAGTGGTGGTTGTGGGGAAAATAAGAGGAAGATGTGTTGTATACATTTGCCGCCTTCAGTAATTTGTTAAAACAAAGGCAAATAAAAAAGACATACCTCCTGGATCTTGCCAAATGAAGGGAAGGGATCCCTGCAGCATTGCTATACTATTAGAATAAGCAGAGAGACTCCCACAAATAACCCAGTTTCTGTCGTGTAGCTTTATAGGTGATAAACAGCACCTTGAATTGCACCTGGAAAGCCTATTGGAAATAAATGCAGATTGCAGTGTAGTGGTATACGAGGTGTGCCTTTAATTGGCCATACTGCTACATTCTAGATAGTTAACAACTTCTGGATTATCTTCAAAGGCACCCTCATGTACAGTGTGTCACAGTAATCCAACTGGGAAATGATTAAGATGTGATGGCAAGCACATCTTGTCCCAGTCCAGGAGCAGGTGTAACTGATATAAAAGAAAGTTGTGCAAAGACCTTCCTGGCCATAGCTGCCACCTGTTTCTTGAGCAGGACTGTGACCCTCAAATTGCACATTACATCTCCGTGGAAGAGTGCTCCCCCCCCCAGACCAAAGATGGATAGTCTGCTATCTTAAAGTTGGAAATGAATTATTTGGATATATAATAGCTGCCAACTCCATATTCATCCTAATAAAGTCATAATAAAGTATTCTTTTGAAACATACAAGTGAGAAGCAGATTTACACGATTGCTTCAACACAAAAGTTTTAAAATTAGTTTACATTTTTAACCTTTACTATCTTTTTTATAAAAGAACATGTTACATATTGAAAGTAATTTTCTGTAGAGGACAGGTAATGGATATAGCAAATTTCTAATGCAATTTAAATTCATACAAGTTACAACCAGGAGGCTTTCATAGACAGTTAAAGCCACTCTCCTTATTTTAGTGTCTACTTTTTTTTCTCAGGCCATTTGGCACACTTGACATGAAATTTGCACTAAATTGATATTTTCAATAGCCCTTGTCTTTATAATAGGAATGCTGGCATGATTGAGATATTTTTCCAGTTACATTTTCTATTCTTGAAGGAATCAAATTTATCTCAGCCTTGCCAACAGCAGACAGATCCATTTGTGCCAGCTCTTTTATTGACCAATGACTTTAAATTAACTTGTTATAGCAGGCACTACATTTTTAGATATAGTGTAATTTTATCTGAGTCAGCAGTTTTTTAATAACATTCTTGAAATTAAATTCAGTACTTGGAATTACTGGCAAGTTCAGTACTCTACTTATTTAGTTAAAAATCTTCATCTTATATGAAAAGATTCTTGAGTTTGCATTAGATCCTTTTAGGGGCCTTCTTCCTGACATTATTGTTTTCCTCTTATTTCATGAGGTAGAACAAAAATTGCCAGTATACTTTGTGTTACTTCATAACTAAACCCTATTCTGCTTCAGCTGTGGGGCCAGTGATTGGTGCTGCCCTCAGAGACTAAATATGAGACAACTGAGGGAACAAGACTGAGGGATTCCCCAACTAGCAGCTGTTCTACTTATGGGAAGTGGAATATCCTGTAGGGTGGGGGAGATGGAATTGCTTATGATGCTCTATTGCTTACCAGGTAGCATCCCTCTCTGTTCCCCTCTTTTCTTACAAGACTCTGAGCCCTAGCGGTATTCAGGGAGAAGTGACTGTTAATCACTACATGTAGTCTTCAACTTATGATCACAATTGGGATTGGAATTTTGGTTGCAACAATGCAACCAAAGTCATCATATGATCAGACCTGATTGTTTTCCACATCTACCCTCCTATTTCATCTCATGACCCTATTATGACTACATGGTATGGAAAGCCTGCCTGTTTTTCTCAGGCATTTGAGCCAGGTGGGTAAATGAGTTATTGATGGAGAGGGGGGTTATTGTTAATCCATGGTCATTAAGGGGTATGTGTGGTGGGCTTTTGTATTTCAATCTTGCAAGCCACCTAGAGTGACTTTATAGATGGGCATCTATATAAATCAAATAAATGAAATAAAATTGGCATTGTCAGTCTTCCTGTAAATTTATATTCACAAATTAACTCTTGACTGACAGGTTGGTAGGATGGAATAGTGTGGATTGGGAGGTGGGAAACTCACAAGTCCTGATATCAATGAACCCATTCACTGTCAGATCTTTGATCACAAAAATCCACTAGGCACTGTTGCAGATACGACAGGAAAAAAATCCAGCTGTTTGCATTGCCATCTTAACATGGTGAAAAAATTTCCCCTTCGGCTTAATTGCCATCCTAAGTCCAGATTGCCAAGAAAAATGTCAAGTGGCTAAATAGCTGCTGTGCTTCCCTTTTCTCTTGTCATAACTCTGTCTTGGCAGCCTGGCAATTTGTTGCCAGGTATACCATGGAAAGCAGAAGTTGAGGAAGCTTGGTTTCAAAGATTTGGCCATTCTTGCTGCCAGAATGAGTGATCTTGAGGAAAATGTCTAAGGATCAAAAAGATGTGTTTCTGGCTGCCCATATCAGCCTCAAGGGGCCAACTGTAGCTGAGTTGAACCTGGCTATGAGTGGAAGATGACCTCATGAAAATGCAGCTAGTGAGGCATATTCATGCCATGGTTAGCATAATGGGAAGAAGCATTATCTCAGTTTTTCTGTTCAGATTTGGATAAGAGACCACAGAGCTGCCTTTTTTTGTTTGTTTCTCCCAGGTGATTTGTCTCAAACATGGAAGTCAGTCAGTTTCTCATTACCTATGGTGACCAGATAGCCACATTTCACTAACCTTATCTGATACTGAGAAAGCTAAGCAATGTCAGATCTTGTTATTATCTCAATATGAGACTTATGAAATTCCAAATCTGTAGTCTCTAGAGTACTGTATTGTCACAAACACTGCACAGTCCCAGCTATATAATCACTAGCCGCTTTGCTACGGTTGAGAGAAATGTTGTCTTTTTTTCCTCATCCATTAGCCAATTCACTGGGTTTAAGAATAATATAAAACTTTATGTCAGCTCTTTCAAAAGAAATTAAAATACATATCTACAGATTTTGATGTGTTTTAGTGTAATATAAATAATGATGTATGCAATTAGTCTGCTTCAGAAGGATAGACTTACTTTCTTTTAAAATGAAAATGTCCGCAAAGTTACTTTTTCATCACTGTTGTAACTGCAAGTGGTTGCTGAATGAGGCAGTTGGTAAACGAGAACTACCTGTTACCCCTAGGAGGTACTTCTGCTGTAGCCCTATCAAAATGGATGGGAAGTAAGTAAGCATTCAGAGAAACTAGTCACACACGGCACAAAGCTATAATAATTGTTTGGTTTTGGCATGGTATGTTAGAGAAGCCCAGCCACTATACTGTAGTTGGTAAGCCATTGTTTAATGCTTAGTGTGTTGTGTGAATTTGGTTATTTGTGATTTATTCAAAAAATCATATATAACAAAATTATAGCTTAGCATGATGTTTTAATCAGATCATAGGTTTTGTTCTTTTAGATTTTAAGAGTTGAAGTTCTAAACAATCAATTTCCTTTCTTTTGTGTTTGAGTCAAATGTAATACATTTTTTCCTATAATTTACATTAACCATCTTATTTTAAGGGAACCAATTCATTTTCTAGTCCCTCCTGTATGTGTTAGCATGGCTTGAATATGAAAGATTGTTGGGGGCAATAAGCTGACTTTGTAAAAATGCCACTTAGTAATAAGCAGGCATATACAATGGAATGAAGGCTATTGCTGAGCACACTAGGTTGTATCCCAGAAGATTGTAAGCTGCCCTGAGTCTTCGGAGAAGGGCGGCATATAAATGTAATTAATATATATATATATATATTTCTTCTGAAATGTATACAGTATTATATATTTTGACTTGAAATTATATATTATATGCCAACATCCACTCTGTTGTTGTTTGTGTATACCTATATTTGCCAACCTGAGGCAATTTGCGCTACAGTTGCTCTACTCAGACAGAGACATAGGTCACTGCCTTGCTGTTCTGCATTTGCATGATATAGCTGCTTTTAACTGGTGACTTTGCTTTGAAAAACGTTTTCTTCCTGTACATTTATAACTGACTGAATCCAAGCAAATGGGAGGCAGCCTTTTGCTCTTGAAAATATCTTTTTGAATTCTAACATTCTAAGACATACCTCACTGGGATATCTTCCAGTGCTACTTCTTTTTTCAACACTTTAAGAACAAAAGAATAACTCCAATATTTGAGGGGCTGCCACAAAGAAGAGAGGGTCAACCTATTTACCAAAGCACCAGAAGGCAAGATAAGAAACAATGGATGGAAACTAATCAAGGAGAGAAGCAACCTGGAATTAAGGATACATTTCCTAACAGAGAACTGTTTTCAACCTGCTTGTCTCCAGAAGTTGTGGGTGCTCCATCACTGGAGGCATTTAAGAAGATATTGGTCAACCATTTGTCTGAAATGGTATAGGGTCTCCTGCTTGGGCAGGAGGTTAGGCTAGAAGACCTCAAGGTTCCTTCCAAATCTGTTAAGAATTGAGTAGGTCATATATACACTAAAACAATATTCACTTCTCAGCAATTCCTACAAACCAGATATGAGAGCACTATGAGTACATAATTATATTTCATATAAATGAAGTAAATATTTACGGCACAGAGACATAGAATGTTTTCTACAAGTATCATATCTGTCCACTGTGTACTTGGAGAGTAACTGCAGATGCCATCAAATCTTGTTAGATATTTCTTGTTAACATTTATAGAATATAGAATAATAAGATTTGAAAGGGACTTTGGAGGTCTTTTAGTCCAATCTGCTGCTGAAGCCCCTATACAATTCTGGACAGATGACTGTCCAATCTCTTCTTTAAAATCCTCCAGTCATAGAGCCCCACCGCCCCCAAGTTTCTGGAGGCAAACCATTCCACTGATTAATTGTTCTTCTTGACAAAAATTTCTCTTTAATTCTAGGTTGGATCTCTCCTTGGTAAGATCCCATCCATTACTTCTTATCCTGTCCTCAGGTGCTTTGGAGAATTGGACGATTCCCTTTTCTCAGTGACAGCCCCTCAAATATTGGAAGACTACTATCATGTCAACTCTAGTCCTTCTCTTTATTAGACTAGACATATCCAGTTCCATTCATCATATATTTTAGCGACCAGCCCCCTAATTATCTTTGAGGCCCTTCTCTGCACTCTTTCTAGAATCTCAATATCTTTTTGGTATTGTGGTGACCAAAACTGAATTCAGTATTCCAGGTGTGGGCTTACCAATTCAGTATAAAGCGGTGCTACTACTTTATGTGATCTTGATACTATCCCTCTATTGATGCAGTTTAGGATTGTGTTGGCTTTTTTAGCAGCTGCAGAACACTGCTGGCTCTTATTTAAATGGTTGTTCACTAGGACTCCTAGATCCTTCTCACAGTTACTACTGTCCAGCCACATATCACCTATTCTATACCTGTGCATTTGGTTTGTCTTGCATAAGTATAAAACTTTACTTTTCTCACCACTGAATTGCATTTTGTTGAGTAAGGTTCAGGTCTTCATTTTGTATCTTGAACCTATGTTCTAAATTGTTGACTATTGCCCCCAGCTTGATAGCGCTACAAATTTGATGAATTCTCCTTTCATCCCCTCATCTAAATCAGTTATGAAGATGTTGAAGAGTACTGGGCATCAAACAGAATGGAATTTATTGATATATATGAAACTTTTTCATCTAATGCTTTTAGAACATCAGCTGATTGCCATGAAGCCAATTTAATTTCCAAGCCATGTCTAGGTTTATAGTTGTATACAAACATAAATGGTAATAAACCTTCATAAATTAAGAGGAATTATTTTTGAATAATTGTTCAAAGGATACTGCTTTAAATCTTTAACAATAAGAGATCCTGGTTTAATGGAAGACTTTGCAGTATTTTATTCATTTAAAATATTTTTAAACCATTTGTTTAAAGAACAGTATGTTAATTTTTACAAAAGATAATTGCAATCAGGTAAATGTTTGGCAGAATTAAAAACCTGTTAAATTTCCCCCCATTGTTAACTTATGGCAGTGTTATCTAACCTAATGCCCTCCAGAAGTTTGAGATTTATGAAGAAGAAATATGGGTGCAGTACAAGTAAACAATGAACTAGACCCTTTAACAGCAAAAGAGCACAAATTCATATTTAACTATTCAAGAGGGGGCTTGAACTAAGCTTTTACTATTCTCACATTCAGCCGTGGGAAGAAATTGATCATAGCTCTTAATTTTTAACACTATTAGCTGCCTATTCTTTCTTTTATTGTGCTGTAGCTCATACTTTAGTGAGCTGCTTCCTTTGGGAATGAAGCATAACTTAGTATGGAAATAAGTTTCTCATTTGTAGGGGCTTAAAACATTACATATCGGATGTGTCTAGGTGCCATTACTTTTTTTCATCACAAGATGTCACCCTCCCATGCCAAACTACTTTAAATATTTTGTTTCAGAAAACAAGAAAGCATGGATGGGGAGAAAATGCCTAGTATTAATAATCTGTGCTAGATTTTGTGCATATCGCACATTTATCTCTATGTTATCTTTGTATGTGACCTGAGTATATCTTTCTCTGATATATGTGTTATTTTTTTCAACAAGCAGAAAGTTGCACAGTAAATTATTGCTTTCATCTTGTACAACATTAGATAATTGTCAGTAGTATTTCTATTACAGTGGCAAAAACTGCCTGTGGGAGTGTAAATTATCTCTCAGCCAAAGAAAACCACCCCTGGTTGATCAGAGTTCTGAATTTTGACTTCCCTGACCCACATTTAGCACTACACAGTAATACTTTTTGCTGGTGTTTTTATACACCAATGAGACTACTGCATCTTTAGTTATTCAGTTTTATTACTCTTCAACTCCAACTGACCCTGGACAACTCACAGACCAAAGAACATAAAAAATTACAAATAAGTATAACTATAATAAAGTTAATTTCAAAAGATTACAAAATTATTACAAAATGGCAATCCACCAACAGATCAATCTCAAAGAGGGGGATATGCACACGGTCCCAAGGCCTGGGAGAAGAGCCAGGTGTAATAAGGGGTTATCAAAATATGCAGCCCATCTATCATAGATGTAAAAAGTGACACAATTCCCTTGTCTTCCTTTGCCCTTGTCAAGTTTTCCCACTTCTGATGGATTGAATTTGATCCTGACTGGAGATTTTGAAACCTGAAATCCATGATAGTTGGAGAGCCCCATGCAACTGAAGGATATTCTATATATTTCTGATCAACAATACTTTTTATAACGAATGTGTAACACTGGCTGAGAATTGCCTGCATCAATTTCCTGTGCTCCATTCTGAAAGTTATACTATGCAGTTGTTAACTTGTCTAGACTTTTTGATGGCAAGTCTTCCATAGCAGCTATTCAATCAATTCTCGGAATGAGTTAATTTATTGTATTAAGCTTCAGTACAATTTCTTGAATAAATCAGAACAATGGGATTCACACAATGTGCTAAGCCAAAGCCAAATTAAACACATTATACTTAGAACCATGTGTGAACCCAGTCAGAATTATTAGGTGATGTTTCTCCTCACAGTTATATGATTCAGCCTTGCTAATGGTACATTCAGGCTTTCTTCCTTTCTCTGCTGCACTGTTGGTATTCATTGCTTTATCTCTAGTTTCATTTACTTATTTAAGTGAAAGCTTTATTGTCATGACAATATAGTTTCATGGTGATGTGCGCAAAGTGCTGTACGCCCACAATAGCACTCTGTGATCTCAGGACTAGGTTTGTTGTTTCTCTAGATGTGGCATAATTCTATTGTCTTCATACATAAATGATAATTTGAAGTGGCATTGGATGGTAGAAAATGCAATAAGCTTCAGGTCCTATCTTGCCCCCAAAATATGGGATGAGGTCAATATAAAGAAAGGAGAGTTGTTGTAAATGTACAATTGGCACACTTTGGAATACTGTGATTCTTTGGAATTCTGGAAAGATAAAATTTGAGCAGGATTCTAGAAAAATAAATGAGGTCACTCTACAGAGATAAACTGAAGTAATGTTTTGATCAAGAGGATACTAGCAGTTTGGAACTCAACACTTTGCACTTCTTTGTGTCCTCATTTGTGATCTACGGATGCTTCCATCCCATTTCACTTGTCCACTCCAATTACTAGCTGCAAATTTCTGCTTCTGTGTGACATAGCAGAAATGTCATCAGCTCCTTGAGCCACCTAATTCTTTCTCCAGAAATGCTCAAAATTGCAAGTGGTCAGCACTCCATCCTTCCTTGTTCATGCACTGCTGCATTAACTTTTCATATGAGGACAGAAAATGAAACAACTGCTACAGAACAGATCACTATATGGGAACATGATAAATGAGAAGAACATACAGAAAGTGAGATGTTCAGATTGTACCCAGAGGAGGGCTCTCCAAAGGTGAAGATGATAGTAATGAAGGAACAGTGGGAAGGAACATGGCATCTTCTCTTTTGGAGGATATGAAACCCATAGAAGACATGAATACTTGCTAATGGAGAACCATCATCCTACAACTACAAACAAACAAATGCTAAATTTGTCTTCACTGTGGTTCTTTAGAACAGCAGTTACTGTAAGTTGATTGAGGTGATGTACAGGTGCTTGTAGAAGCCCCACAGTATATAGAGACAAGCTTTTGGAAAAGCTATAACTTAGGAGCTGGGAAAAGAGAATAAAGGATCACGAGGCAAAGGAAAGAAAAGATGACTGTACAGTACATATTTTGGCTCCTTGCTGTCCAATCCAGCTGCAGTGCTGAAATGAAACTCCAGGAAGAAATGAGAGACGCTATCTTTACTAGCAAACAAATAGTGTACAATCATAGGGATGCAGCCTGTCAACCCAAACATCTATTTGTACTCCACCTTATACACAAACATAGAAGGGTTGCTATCCAATTAAAAGGACACTCGTGTCTGTTTGGGACTGGCTAAGGGGGGAGGGTAGAATCTATATTGCATACGTGCACAACTGTTTTGTCTAGCACAGCCAGAAATTCAGCAACTGTCCCTTTGCCTTACTTTTATTGTTTCTCCTCTCAGTGTTTTCTTTCATGCTCTGTCCTCATCTTGCTTGGTCTTCTCTGTCCTTTTTCACTCATTCTGCCTCTTTTCTGAAGTCAGTTGCACTAGTAAATATTGTCTAAGACTTTTGTAAAAGAAGCCATTCAATTTGTCTGAAAAGAACTGTAGAACTGTATTTATTTACTGTATTTATCTTCCATATTTTCCTTAGAAGATCAAGGCAGTGTACATGGCAGTTGCTCCCATTTTATCCCCACAGCTACATCCCTTTGAAGAAGATCAGTCTAAGAGACAATGATTGGTTCAAAGTCACTCACTAAGCTCAATGATTACCTGGAGAATTGAACTAGATCCCATCTGGAACTATTGCTTTCAATCTAGAACTTTTATTTATAGCCTTTCATAGTTTTTCCATTTTTGAGGTCCCCAGCTTTCTTCTCTATTAATTTCCACTTATTGTTTCCCTCCATTTCCATTATGGAATCTATTTTGGACAGTTCTTACAGAAGTGAATATGTAGCTATCAATATTTTGGCAAGTACTGTCCTATCCTCACACATAAGCACATTGAAATGATCTGTTAGATTTCTGCTTCTTTCCTGTTCCAGGTCTTGTTCATCCCGTCATATTGCAAGAAGACTGATAGAAGGCACGGTCTCCAAGCAGGCAGTTGAACATCTGGAGCTAAAGGGAACATGGGGAAAATAGTGCTGGGTTTATACAGGAATGGAGAAAGTGCTCACATATATCAGGAGCCTGTTTTTTTTAAAAGAGAGGCAAGTCAGAAATCCTAATGGTTCCGCAAAGCATATTGGACTCTTTTAGCCTCTGTTGTGCTTTTAATACCAGGTTGTGTTTTTAATACCATCCGACTTTCCCTATACTTGCTGTTTTCACCTGATATATGTCTGTCTGTCTGTCTGTCTGTCTGTCTGTCTGTCTGTCTGTCTGTCTAAATATTCTGTTCTTTTTGGAGGTGGGATGGGGGTAGGATAAAGAGGGAATGCAAAAGGTTTTTAAATTCAAGTTCCCAGATCAAAAGCCCATTGCTATGTAATTGTGTGGCTGAGTGCTCTCTCTCTCAAATTTTCCATGCAAATGATATTAGAAGGCAGGGCGGACATACTGAAGGGGCGGTAGATACAGCTTTTCCAAGGTTTCATTTTAAGTTTGCAGATAATCTGTAACTATCACTTGTTCCAAATGGGGGAGTCAAGGAGGTGGAAACATCCCCCCAAACATCTGCTTCTTCCACAGTCCAGAACTGCAGTTGTCATTTTGGCTTTACTGGGCAGGAGGCCTGCATACAACCTACTATATAAAGTGCCAGGATACATTAATTTCTGCTTCATCACATTGCTGTGTAATTAATATTTGATTCCAGCAAATACAGGAGAGCAATGGGGTTAAATGGGGTTAGCTACAAGAAAGAAAGGGAGAAGTTATTTCACAAGAAGCCCCATCAGAACACTTATTCTTCCTGAAGGGAACTTCTAGCTATCTGTCCTCTTTCCTTCTCCCCTCCCCCAGTAATCAGCATCGCCATGGAAACAGCTGTAAATGGTCTGCACAATTATTTCCACTGGTGAAAGCACAGTAAGGAGTGGGCAACTATGGATCATCAGGAGAAATTCTAGATGGCTAAACTATAAGCATTCAACATTTTGGAACCTTCTTATCCACTCATCCATCAAAGTCCCAGGAGACGGTATCAGAGGGAACTATTTCATTTGTTCATGATGCTCTAAAATCTTCCAGCCCTTCTAGTTACAAATGTTGGTCTTCTGCCTGTCTTGGAATAATTTGCCAAATTTCCCAGTGATAAGGAACAGGGCATATCCTGCTTGCATATTTTAGCTTCTTGTCTACAGTGGCAAGATATACATCTGTCAAAAACTGTCAGCCGAGGCAGATGTCAGTGTGTAACTAGGTAGTTAATGGGCAAGCAATTTCAAGAGGAAAGCCATGAATTCAATGAGGAGTGCTTATTGTTGGTGAGACACAAAGCCATCCCTGGAAAAATCTTTATTTGGGATATTTGGCCCAAGACATTTTGCTCCTTGAGGCCAAGAAGATGACAACTATATTAATGCATGTATAAAAAGCCAATTAGATGAGCAGATGAGTCTTATTTCAGCAGATGTATTCAGACACAGTCTTCTACTACATATGATGGCAATTGTTTAGGCTATGCAAGACAGATATATACAATAACATATTGTTACAAGAATGGCATAGCTAGACAGTCTATTTACTAACAAGGTCAATGTGCTGAATTGGCAGCCAGGAAATTACAATCTTAAGCAAGATCAGGAGTCATATCAACCTGACAGTTGTTTAAAGAAGCAAATCATTAACAAAGTGAGAATCCAAAGACAGTTAACCAGAATCAGTTCAATAAATAGAATTTCCAACAGGCAGAGAGGAGACTAGATCAGTACTTAGAATCAAAGGCTAATATAAATGCATTTGCCAGCACTGCCTGCTGGGAACTGAGGATCTACATAGGTGAATTTCCTGAAAATGTATTTTAACTCCAGCTGCCATCCATAAAAAGATTCCCTTCTTGTGAAAACAATGCTATTTCTAAGTAAGTTATTAACCACAAGAAATTGTGTAGAGCATTTTAACCTATGTTTTATTTTGGAGTCTGGATGCTCAGCCACATGAAGTTCCTTGGGTTTGATAGACTGTCAACTTTCCTGCCAATTCAGACCTTGCATTGAATCCAATCAAATAGCTCAAGTTTTTGAGCTTCAGTCTTAGGTTTGCAGTGGTACATTTATAGGGGGATTTCTTATGTTTTCCAGTATACACCAGCAAGTATTGTGAGCCCAATTGGCAAAAGAAAGCTCAGGACTATATTGGTTGGAAACATGTGGAAGAGACCTTCATCCTGCAGTGGATAGACAATGGCTAAAATGATGATGATGAAATCTGACACAGTTCTGTCCTCCAACACCATATTACTTCCTGTTTCTTATCATCTGAAGTAGACCCATCATTTTGTCTAGTTGGACAAACTTCTGGATAGCTTTGTATAGAAAATAGCAATCTTTCAAGTCTGTAGAAATTCTCAGTCATCCAGGTCATGGTTGTCCCAAAGATGCTTTTTCAGGAGGCAACTGGATTTTCTTGTTTTTTCTTTGAAGATGTTTCACTTCTTATCCAAGAAGCTTCTTCAGCTCTTCCATTCCCCACTTGGCTGCATCAACAGAGGGACAGTATCAAGATCATGTGAAGTGTTATTACTGCCTTATACCACACTGGTAAGATTACACTTGGAGTACTGCATTCAGTTTTGGTCAGGATAATATGAAAAATCTTGAGATTCTAGAACAGGGGTGTCAATCTCAAGGCCCGCAGGCTGAATCCAACCTTAAATCCAGCCCCCAGAGCCGGCCTTGAACTATCAAAGGAC
This sequence comes from Naja naja, assembly GCA_009733165.1. Classification (NCBI taxonomy): domain Eukaryota; kingdom Metazoa; phylum Chordata; class Lepidosauria; order Squamata; family Elapidae; genus Naja; species Naja naja. The sequence goes on along the minus strand of CM019154.1, from coordinate 22,921,415 downwards.
CAGCCCACTGACGGTTAAAATGAGCCCGCACCTCATTTTCACCCTCCATGGCCTCCTGCAGCACTCTGCCAGCTGAAACAGGGCCAAAAATAGACTCAAAACAGGCTGAAAAACGGGCCAAAAACAGGCCAAAAATGAGCTACGTGGCCTGTTTTCGGCCATCAGAATGCTGCAGGAGGCCATGGAGGGCAAAAATGAGGTGCAGGGGGGCAGCGCGCAGACCCCCGTGCCTTGTTTTGGCCAGCACTGTGCTGTAGAAGGCATCCATCCTGTTCACCCCACTGCCCCCCACTGCCCCACTGCCCCGCAGAGGAGAACTACAATGCTGATCCAGCCCTTGAAGAAATACAGTTTGACACCTCTGCTCTAGAAAGAGCAGCAGTGATTAGGGGCCTGGAGGACAAATATGATCAGTGGTTGCAGGAACTCGGTATGTCTAATCTAACCAAGAGAAGGCCAAGCAGTCATTTGATAGCAGTCTTCCAATATTTGAGGGGCTGCTACAGAGAAGAGGGGACTGACCTATTCTCCAAAGCACCTGAGGGCAGGAAAGAGAGTTCCAACCTAGAAATAAGGAGACATTTCCTGACAGTGAAAATAATCAGTGGAACAGCTTGCCTCTAGAAGTTATGGGTGATCCATCACTGTAGGGTTTTAAGAAGAGATTGGACAGCCATTTATCTGGAATGGTATGGGGTCTCCTGCTTGAGCAGGTGGTTGGACTAGATGACCTCCAAGGTCCCTACCACTCTGTTATACTGTTACTGTCCCCCCATACATTAGTATGAAGCAGCTGAAATTTCCCAACAACATTCTAAGTCAACTCCCACATAGATCATGCTGCAGTAATCCAATGAACCGAATTTCTCAGTTTTATTAACTGATGACTATATTTTGAGATACTTGTGGCAGACATTTTTCTTGTATTTATTCTGTGAGTTTTAGTTGAGTTCCTTATGTTTACATCTCTCCTTATCAACAACATGCTCAAGGCAGTTTATAGCCACAAAATATTCCATATCAAGTTACTTCAACATGATCAAATAAAATTTAAATAGACAGTACAAAACCAATTATCTTAATAGAAGCATCTTAGCAATCAAGACATGCATTTGTCGTTAAATATTTAAATAATATTTAAAGAAGAAATTATTTAAAATACATATGAATGGATTCTTAAATTTACAAAGGAGATTTAATCACTTTAACAAGATTTGCCTTCTCAGAAAGTATGTCAAAATGTTGGAGCCACAAGCTTTTCTCTATGGCTATACACTAGAGTAAATAATCCATATATTGTACCTAGGACCACATGTAGCTCCAGAAGCCCTTCTTCCCATCTCTTTTTTACCTCTCAAAGTTTCTTTTACTCATGCTAGCAAGTTGCAATACTATGATTTCCCTTCCATTTATGGTAAGTTGGGAAATATGTAACAACTCTAATGAGGGAAAAGCTCCCCACACCCCTGCAAAAATGGGAACGATGTAACTCTGCTCACTTTAATTCGTATCTCCGTCCTCCGGTGCTTTTATCATCTCTGCTAAATGTTTTTCTGACCATCAAAACATTACCTATCTTCTACTGATTTAACCTCTTCAGGTGGTTAGTGATACAGCCTACAAAAAAACCATTCCCATTGATCAAAATATTAAAGATTGGTTTGCAGAGGGACAGGTCATATTCCCCGAATTCCCTGTGCTTCCTGATTAGAAACTTTTTTATTACAACAGGTGTGTTCCTAAGCAAGGACGTGGTGGCTCAGTGGCTAAGATGCTGAGCTTATCGATCAGAAAGGTCATCAGTTTGGCGGTTCGAATCCCTAGCACCATGTAATGGAGTGAGCTCCCGTTACTTGTCCCAGTTTCTGCCAACCTAGCAGTTCGAAAGCATGTAAAAAATGCAAGTAGAAAAAATAGGGACCACTTTGGTGGGAAGGTAACAGCATTTCGTGCACCTTCGGGGTTTAATCATATTGTCCACATGACTACAGAGACATCTTTGGACAGCGCTGGCTCTTTGGCTTTGTAACAGAGGTGAGCACCGCCAGTGGTAGGATTCATTTTTTTTTACTACTGGTTCTGTGGGTGTGGCTTGGTGGGCATGGCATGGGAAGGATAGTGTAAAATCTCCAGTCAGAGGTGGTATTTGCAGGTTCTCTGAACTACTCAAAATTTCTGCTACTGGTTCTCCAGAACTGTCAGAACCTGCTGAATACCACCTGTGAGCATGGCCTCCTAGAGCCAGAAATGACTAGCATGTATGTGCAAGGGAAACCTTTACTTTTTAAAGTATGGGATGATAACTCTAAGAAAGCAGATACCTAGTCAGTCAGAGACACCCATCCTTTTGCACCTTTGTCTGTATGGATCACTTTTTGCAGTGGCTGATTATCAGATCTACAAAAGACTTGGATGGTTACCATTAATTCATTTTTTAAAAGGAATATTTATTTTAAACATTTATGTTTTAAACAAAATCTTTGAATTAATTCTGGGCAGTCTGATATGAAGTGTTAAAATTCAAGAGAATTATGCATACATAGTTCCCTAACCAAATTACTCTTGAGAAAGTCATCTGCCTTTTCCCTCTAGGCTTTCAGACCTTTTGATATTGCATAATCACCCAATCTTATTTATGGAAATGTAGAAGGGACCCTGATGACATGATTCACTGTGTTTAATCAGCCAATATTTTCCATCCTCTTCTGATCAGAGAATACCTATTATAGAGGAAATATGTAGCCATCATTGATGACACATCCCACTGTTCCTGGGATTCAAAGAGCTGAGAACTGCATCACCCAATGCAAGCCTATAGTTCATGTGGATGGTTGGATCTGAGTGTCACAGAACATTGCTGATCTTTAGCGAGAAGCTGGAACATGGTGGGAGACATTGACAGGAGCAAGCTGCTTTTGGTAACACTAAAGCTGCAAAGGTTCTTGGCATGATTTCTGGAGGCAGAAGGGGAGGGTTCAATTCCAGATATTATCTCCATCTGTTGAGACTATCTGTCTGTTGAACAAATTACTGTATGCAATTCTTTTCAGGCTTGGAAGTGCCACTAAGCTCTTTTATTGCAGAAATTCATGGAATATTTGGTTGCAGTATGCCTGTCTCCTACCATGAATGAAATCCATTTTCATACCATTACTTTTTTCCCCTTCTCAGTTTCCCCACAACCATTTGAAATGGATCTACAATTAATTTTTTTTTCTGTTGGCAGGCTCAAAACACAGATTGATCAATGGATTGGTTAGTTGGTTGGTTGGTTTTGCAATATTTTTAAATTGTTTCTGTCACAAGATTTAATTAAGTAATTACCTTTTAAGGCTACCAATTCTAACCTTCCCTGGGGAGCTCACAGGTTTAAAAAAAACTACAATTGTATTTTTTTTAATGAATAAAATTACTATTAAAGGGAATCAAATCAACATTCCACATCCTCCTGCCACTCACATATTCTGTACAGTATGCAACAAAAGTAAGAACAACAAAATGCAACAATCTGTCTAATAAAAACATGCAAAACGTTGCCATTCATTCAGACCCTATGTTCCATGTTGTTGGGATTTTCCTTTCCCCCACCCTCATTTACCTATAGCAAAGCCAGGCCATCTGGAAGTTCTATGTTGCTCACTCCAGAGATTTTTGATATCACATGTTGTGGGATGGGTTAATCCTTTCCCAGTTGTGGCCCTGTCTTGTTTGAGCTGGGAAGGTATTTGCAAGTTCTGCTATTTTTTTTTCTTGAGGGTGGTTGGTGGTTGGGGGGAGAGGGCTTCAAGTAATTGTTAACTTCTTATGATTGCCTGGACTAGACCCTGTAGTTTGCTTGCCAAGATTTTCAGAAGTGATTTGTCATTGCCTGATTTCTAGGATTGAAAAAGAGTGATTGGCCCAAGATCACTCAATGGTCATTGTTTAGAAAAAACTACAATAGTTAGACATTTTTTTCCTTCTCATCCCTCATTTTCTTTTTCCTTTGCTTAACCTAGCAGTCCATTCCATGACCACCAAGGTCATAGAGAGCAGCTGAATATCTTGGAGGATTGCTCCAGTGGCCGGAGCCAGGCAAGAGGACTCAAACCCAGTAGTGGTAGCACAATTCTATCTTATGACTATATTAGTTGCTCAGCCATATGTTGCTCACTAGAGTGGAAAGGTGTGTTGCCATTTCTTATGGGAATCATGATATCTTGGGCACTGAGGATAGACATTGGCAGAGCCAGCTATCTAATCACCCCATCAGCTTTCATTAAAGGAACTGCAGCAGTAGAATATATTTCAAAGGTTCCACCAGATACTACTACTTTTTCAGGGCTCAGATATCTCATAAATGCCCCATGGGAGAGAGATGTAGGACTGCACATGATCCTTTCTTAGGGCCTACAAGCTCAATTCTTATGCCAGCCAAAAAGTTCTTCAGTAGAAGACCTGGAGAATATGAACAATTTGCTAACATTCTGCCTCAGGAATAGTTGTTGTGTGTTATATTTTTGAATGCCCTGATTCTGCTATAGAAAATGGATTTTGATGAGAAGTCCAATATATGAATCATGCACATGCTGCTGTGTAACAAACAATTATGTGAAGCATGAAAGTTTTTTTTAAAAGAAAATAGTTAAGCCACCTTACCACCATCACTACATTGTATTAAAACCATCTACCATAATGGCAGTTTTGCAATTAGATGTTTTTCCCAGGAATTTTAGCTATGGCTGCATGCTTCTATAACAGGTGGAGAAGAGGAGATAAGTGTCAAACAATGCAGACAGGCTCCAGGAATTCACTATGAAATGCAGTTGGGGCTAATCTGTGCTGTTTAGACTGTGTGTAGCTCCTTGCATCTGTTTCTGTACACACAATAGCATAGGCAAAATGAAAAAAAAAATCATGGGTGAAGTTGATCAGAAATCTGTCTCATTGCCTCCTACCTCCTGCAGAGAAGGCCCACAAATTTTTTTTTTAAAAAAAGCAACTGCCTTAAAACAGAGCAGCACATTTCAGCCAAGAGCTGGGAAATAGGGTGAGCAAGAGTTCCTCATAATCAGCAAATGGGACATTTGGAAGTGCCAATGTTTAAGAAAGCTCTAATATCAAATAAACAAACATAGTTTAGATTTATGATAGTGATATTGTTGATTGATCAGTTATTGACTTTCCACTAAAAGTAGCGCCCAGGGCTCTCAATGATGAAATAACTTTGTAACTCAACCTTAATGTGCAGATTGTATGGTGATTACCCCACCCTGTGTCAAGGATACAGATGTCACACATCATCCAGATGAGCTGCCAGAAAGTACTAGAGAAGAGGCAGTGGTTGTGGTTCACACTGACACCAAAAAATGTAGACAGATACGGACGTCAAATATAAGTTGCTTGGTGATGGCTTGAAATCCAAGAGTGTTCCACCCAAACTGGCAGAAGAAACATGAATGGAAATTAAACCAATTTCAGTTGGCTCATCACACTTGAAAGTTGTCATCAAGTTTTTAAAATCAAATTCTGGAGAAAAATTGAGAGGTGTTATACAGCATTCAGGAGATTTTTCAGAAAATATTAGGGAGAAGGCCAACTTTGGAAATAGTTGAATGGTGGACATGAGAAGAAATAAAAAGGAAAAGTTCAGATCCTTGAAGAAAAAACTATATAATAACATAGAACTTTGCTGCACTGCTTTTGTTGTTATTATTAATTGAAGAGCATATGGCATTTCTTTAAAAATTTGAAAGAAAAACTGGCCCAGGGAGGAGCTAAGCTATTAATTATCAAAAGAGTGAATAGTTCAAGTAAGATGTGGAGAATGCGGCTACTGGAATCTATACTGATTTTCTTAGGGAGGGAATAAAAACAGATGAAGCAAGTTAAGGTAATGAGAAAATTTGAGAACCTTGTGAGACACTACACATTAGCCCATTATCAGGTCTTGATGACAGCCTTCCAAAAGGTTTTAAAGATTTCAAACATGAAACTGCTGACAGCCAATGACATACCAGATGTTCAAGAAGTGACCTAAAACAGATCAGAGACACGATAGACTAGTCAGTTTAACATCTGTTCTGGGCTACTGGACAGAAATTGTAGTTAAATTATAAAACAGTTAAGCAAATAGAGTAACAAGCCTTGCAGCAAAAATATCAGCCTACATCTGAAATGATACATCCTGCCTCTGCTATCTTTTAATGGTTTTGAGAGTGTCAACAAGAAGTTAACTGTATAGTTGGATTTTCAAAGAGTCTTCAAGTAATTTTCTTATAAAAGGCTACTTTATGGGCGACAGGACCTATTTTTATGGATTGCTAACTAGTTAAAAAGCAGTAAGCAAATATAGGAATAAACGGACAAGTTTCTCATCAGAATTAACAAGTGGAGTCTTTTGTGGATCTGTTCTGAGATTTAAATGTAGGTGTAAACTTAGCTGAAAAAAAAAGACATCTGTTTAGTGGGGTAAAACCAGAAGTGATTGTGAAAATCTCTAGCAGAATTTTTTTTGTCAGATTGTGACAAAAAAATTCAATTCGGGTATATAGTGATGTAGTGTGAGCTGTCTGTAACTGAGATTGAATGGACAGAGCGATGATTGCAATTAGTGTGCAGCTGCTGTCAAAAAAAGGCAAAATATATGCTAGGGAACATTAGGAACAGGGCTGAATATAAAACTGCCAACATTGTAATCTCCTTAAAAAGTCTATGCTATGTCCAAATCTGAAATACTATACTATGTATATTTCCAAGTGCCACATTTGAAAAAGGACATAAAAATCAATACTGCATCCAATCTGAAATATTATATACATTTCAGAGTGCCACAATTGAAACAGGGCACAATACCACTGGAAAAAGTACATAATAAAGCAACCAAAATGATCAGATTTCAGTACCTTCTTTACAAGAAATGGGACTCGTTTAGTTAGAAAAACTATAGGCAGAGATGACTGAAATGTATCAAAACACACACAGCATAAAGTGTGCAGGGAGACACGCTTCTCCCTCTTTCAAATACTGTAGCACAAGCAAGGGTCATTCAGTGAAGCTTCTTGGAACGAAATGTTTAAAAGAAAAAAACAAAATATTTTGTCTCTATATTTTGCTTGCAAGCACCCCAGAAACATTTGGTTGGCCACAAGATGCTGGATTAAGATGAGTCTTGATCTCATCTAGCAGGGCTGTTGTTCCTATGTTCTTATTCTGTCAATAGAAATTGAAAAAGCACATCAGTAAGAAAAAAAATAACATTCATTAGATTTACTTCATCATTAGATAACATTCATTAGATTTACTTCATCAGTAGAAGTCTCCTTGAATAAAACACTACACAACCTTTATCCCATTGGTCATCATTTCAGAGATATTTCCTTGTAGATTTAATTTAATTTAATTTAATTTAATTTAATTTAATTTAATTTAATTTAATTTAATTTAATTTAATTTAATATTGGGATTTCTATGCCACCCATCTCCTGAAGGACTCAGGGCGGCTCACAAAAATAAAACAGAAATACAAAATTTAAAAAGCAATTAAACAAGAAACCCCAATCACACATTAAAACCAACCAACAAATCTAAAAACAGTTAAAAAACTCCTTCAGTCCAGGTTGGCCGATCAAAAAAGCCATCTCTTCAGGTCGCGACGGAAGGAACGAAGGTCAGGAGCCACCCAAAGCTCCATGGGTAGTTGGTTCCAAAGGGCAGGCGCACCCACAGGGAAGGCCCTCCCCCTGGGAGTCACCAACCGACATTGTCTGGCCGATGGCACCCTGAGGAGACCCTGCGTGTGGGAGCGCACAGGGTGATGGAAAACCATTGCTGGCAGCAGGTGCTCCCGCAAATACCCCAGACCTAAGCCATGAAGGGCTTTACAGATGATTACCAGAACCTTGAATCTCACCTGGAGGGCAACCGGCAACCAATGCAGCTCACGCAGGAGGGGTGTAATATGGGAGTATCGGGATACTCCCATCACAACCCGCACGGCCGCATTCTGCACCAGTTGAAGCCTCTGAGTGGTCCTCAAGGGTAGCCCCATGTAGAGAGCATTGCAGTCGTCTACACGGGAGGTAATGAGTGCATGAGTAACCATACGCAAGGCATCTTGGTCCAGATAGGGGCTCAACTGGCGCATAAGGCGAACCTGCGCAAATGCCCCCCTGGTAAATGCAGAAACAGAATGAGCCTGGGTGCGCAAAAAAACAATGGGAGTGGGAGCGACTTCCTGCCAGGTTCCCCACAGAGTTTTCTTGTGGGGAAACTGGCAAAGAAAGCCTCAGAAATCCTTCCTTCCTGTTCCACCCTCCCTCCCTCCTTCCCATGGTATGGAACAGAAGGAAGATTCTCCATGGAGGATCATAATTCAGACAGACTCATAGAGGAGAATTTCATATAATGTATCCCCATTTATGTAGCGCAGGGGTCTTCAAACTTGACAGCTTTAAGACTTGTGGACTTCAACTCCCAGAATTCTTCCTCCAGTCATGTTAGCTCAGGAATTCTGGGAGTTGAAGTCCACAAGTCTTAAACTTGCCAAGTTTGAAGACCCTTGATGTAGAGCTTTATGGTTCACAATTAGCATTTTGAATGTTCCCTTGAAATGACTAGTAGCCAACAAAATAATGATACCACATGCGATAATAATAGCTAAGCTGCAGCATTTGGGGCCAGCTAAAGTTTCCAAACACTTTAAAAATCAGTCTCAAATAGCGCATACATGAATTGTGACTAAGGTTTCAAGATTAGAGACACCAGGTTGTATCACACTGCATTAACTGTACTTTAGTAACTTTTCTCCAAGGAGTACGGATTTGCTTCAGAACTAAAAGGCTAATATTGTTTGAAGCTTTGATCATACTTTTTGAATAACTATATTCTGAGAGAAGCTACTAAAGTGGATAAGAATGGTCTGGAGTCTGATAGGTGTCATCATATCCAGATACATTTGTATCTGCTCTTTTTCCATCAGCATACCCTATCCCTGTCCCTATGCCATCCCAGCATCCTTTCTTGCCTGCAATTTCTGTTTTATGAGCTTTAGTTTTAGGAATTCTCCCTCTGTTCCTCCCTTTCCTCTCTTCTTTTTGGCTGTTAATCTCTCTGTCCCCATTACACTCTGCTTGTTCCTTTTCAAACACTTGCCAGCTTGCCTGTAGCTCTTCTTTCTCAAGGGACTGGTTAAGCAGTTCATTACCACTCCCCTATTAATATGAGATTTTCAAAGGCTTTCCAAGGCTCATTTAATCACCTGCATTCTGCCACTGTCCTTTTGCTTCTCAGAGCTACTAACTGGTATGATAAGGGATTGGGAGACCAATGTAGACTGGGGTTAATTTTAGTCTACTCAGTTCTTTGGATGGGCTCCAGAATGATTGCTTGCTGATTCTACTTTTAGATTGATAAGAGATCCCCCCGCAATTCTTCCTGTCTTCTCTGACTCCCACCTCTCTGCTCAGGCCTCCTGTCACTTTTTAAAATCCAAATGAAATTTCCAGGCAGTCTATAGTTCTTATGATTCACTTGTTTGCTCCTCCCTTTCTTTCTCATATTTATTTATTTATTTATTTATTTCCCTCTCTTTCTTTACTCTCTCTTTCTTTACTGTAGTAGTTGCCAACATCTACTAGAGAGGGTAGGAGAAATATATGTTCTGTGTTTAATTTATTTTTAAAGAAAGAGCTGGGTTTTGTGTGGGAAAAGTAGATGCTGCATTAAACTAAATCTGGGGGTGTGTTTTTTATAAAAATAAACTCGTACTCTTTCAAAACATCTGCCCATCTTTCAAAATGATAATTATTTAACAATAATTCTTCTCTGAATTAGAAAAAAAGCTGCAAAAGAAATAATATTTAGTCCTTTGTTTTGAGTTAGAGCAGGGGTCGCCAACCTTTTGGACCTCAGGGACCACCAAACTCATGATTTTAAATCCTGTGGACCAGAGACCTTGGGAAAATCCCCCCAAAAAAGTCTGCAGGAAAATTCCCCACCCCGTTTTCCTACTGATGGATCATTCTTTACTTGGGATCGCAGGATACTGTCTCCAGTTCCATTCTCAGGGAGAGAGAGAGAGAGAGAGAGGAGAGAGAGGGAGGGAGAGGGAGGGAGGGAGGGAGAGAGAGGCACACTTTTGGCTTCATGCAAGGAAAGCAGCAGAAGCAGCATAAGTCTTTCTTTCTCTCCCCCAAACTCGCCAGAAATGAGTCTTTGTGAGACTTCTCACACCGGCACAGCCTCTTGGAGCAGGATGCCTTGCAGGGCCCCAAAGAATCATTTCTGGTGGAGTTTGGGGGAGGGAAAGAAAGACTTTTGCTGCTTTCCTTGCGTGTAGCCAAAAGCAGAAGAAGAAAGAAGCGGAAAGAAGCAGCCCGGTGGCCAGGCGAGGCGTTGTGCATGTGGAGCAAGTTCCCCCCCTGCCCTTTCCCCCCTCCCCTCACTACCTTGTGCTGTTCACAACGCAAGTGATGCAAGCCTTTTGTTTCCACAGGCCATGTGGGTGGCACAGCCTTGTGTTCCTGCACAGCCTGGATTTATTGCTTTGGGGATGACATTTCTCTGCGGACCACCAAAATTTTCTCATGGACCCCGGCCCACTGGTTGGTGACCACTGAGTTAGAGAGCAGACAATTCATGGGACTTTATTCAGCCCATCCATTCCTGAATGTAACCCCACCCACAACCCAGATGTAATTTTGGAAAGAATGCTTTTGACTGAAATTATTGATTAAAAAACCCTTTACCCCATACTTCTTGCCCAAGAAGGCTCCCAACAATAAATAAACAAAACAATACTTTAAATCTGGTTTCATTAGACCACAATGTCCATCATCCCTAGACCTACATGACCACAAGGTGGATAAAATTATTTTCCAACGTAACTGTAGAGGAAGATTGCCTTAAGAGAAGATTAGTAATAAGATTAATAATCACAATCTATTGTTTTTCAGAAATGAAGATGCATACACACCCATACAAAGAATGAGGACTGGAAACTCAGTTTGGAAGTCACTGATTAAGTATATCCAGTCCCACCCAAGTTGTATGTCCTACACCCCTCTGCCAAAGCTGGCCTCCTCTTGTCTAAGATTGAATTGGTATAGATAGTCCAGAGTACAGGCCTTGACTTTTGTTCTACTAAAATCCACATTCTCATGTATGTTATTTCCCAGCATATATGTGTTTTGTGATATAGGACATGTTTTTTTTAACTTGGGGGAAAAAAGGAACCATTGGTCTCGATTTTCTGAATGAATCCCATGAAAGTATAAAAGAAAATATATGGGTCAATAACATCAAAGCTTGTTTGAAGGTTTGAGAATTGGAGCTGGTATGCCTGACCCACATTTTCAATGAATTTCTGTTGAGTAAATTAAAGTAACAGGGATCTCTTAACTTTTCTCTACTTTACTTGGTTTGTTAAAAAAAAGGTTCAAGAACAAACTATTTTCTGCTAACAAATTCTTGATAAAGATCTAGAGTTCTTGAAGTTCCAACAGCAACAGACTATTCTATTTATTTGTCAATATTCATCAACGGTTGGAGGTGTATATTTCAGGATGAAACTCATTATGATTTTTCCTCTTAACTGTGCAGTGAATTTTAAACACTGGCATTGGATCTTTGTACTTCAAAACTTTAACAAATTATTCCTAATGAAAATACAAAAATAGTGTAGGTAAGAACTGAATTATTCATATGTGCTTATTATCAGATTCATTATTCTGTGACTTCCAGTTTCAGAGAGTTCCACAGATAAACGTTTTTCTTCTTTTTCTCTTTATAAAAAGGAAGTCTAGATGCTAAATCCTTGCACTGAGATAAGGCTTGGACACCTGGTGTTATTCCCCCACTCCTTTCTCCATCTCATTTCAGGTTAGTTTTTGAACTTTCGCTTTTGTTTGCTGAGAGTTTTGTTTACTGAGACCTAGAAAAGGAGTGCAGAGTGCAATGAGAGAGAATTAAATTGTTTCACCTTCTAGAAGAAGTTTGCTCCTCTGGTGTGATTGTTGACTGAAAATCTAATAACTGTGCTGGACAATAAGGAATAAAGATTGTCTATGAGTATCACAGTTGCTGATGCTGTGTCTTTTAACCAGCTCACATTCTTTCCCTCTCAAAGGCTTAGAGGTCTCTTTTGCCCATCCTTTCTAATGCCAAGATTAAGTAACTATTTCCATCCATGGTCTAGAAATCAGCTTTGTTGTGTGGCTGTATGGAAACATGAATCAGTCTCATGATTCTTAAGCTGTAATGTAGCTGGTGCTTTTTGTCTGTAGAATTTATAAAGGGGGGAGGAATGTATGGAGCAAGAGCAGAAAAGTAAAATTTGCCTGAATTAAAACCTTGTTGGAATATTGCTGAGCGCATTGGGTTGTGTTCCAAAAAATTGTAAGCCTCCCTGAGTCTCTAGAGAAGGGCGGCATATAAATATGAAAAAAAGGGTCATTCTTGCCCCAAAGAGAGAAAAAGAAGAAATAGATTTTTATCCTTACCAAGGTGCTAGTATAAGTTCCCATGCAGCAATGAATCTTCATCATTTAAGACAAGGGACAGCTTACTATGGTTGCAGAATAGTACCGGTAATCTTTGACCATTCGAAATTACAAAGGACCCCTCAAAAGTTACTTATGATCTGGTTCCAAAATTCTGACAGCTGCCTCACCCGTGGTCATATAACTATATTTTGGGAACTTAGCAACTGGCTCACATTTATGATTATGTGCAACGTTTGCAGTCACATAACTGTGATTTATGACATTCTTGCTGAAAACTGGCATTTACTTCTGTTTTTTTGACAAAAACATCTCACACAGCAATCAATGGGTTCATTTAACCACCTCAGTGATTACTGTATAATTGTAGATTCACTTAATGAACACGGTGATTTGCTTAATGATTGCCACAAAAAAGTAGTAAAATCAGGCCACTCATAGGACCATCTTGACTTATAAGTGTAATGGGCAGGCTCCATTACGGTTGTAAGTTGAGGACTACAAAAAGCTATAGGCCTATCTCTTTGAAAAGGATTATGTGGAAACCAGGGTAGCAGAGAAGAAAAGGGATTGGACTTGTACCAGGGAGACCCAATTTCAAAGTCCCACTTCATTATAAAATTCACTCTGTAATTTTGACCTGTTACTATTTGTAAGCTCCACAGAATTACTAGGAGGGCAAAATGATGTTGATATCCCCTGCCCAAACTTGAGGTCTCAGAATAATGGTGGGGTAAAAATAGAGCCAAAAAAAAATTCAAAGCTTTTTTTAAAATGTATTGATAATAAATAACAAATCCTTTACAGCAGGTGATGCAAAATGTGTGTTCTTGTGCTACTGTGTTTCCCTGGAAATAAGACCCAACTGAAAAATAAGCCCTAGCATAATTTTTCAGGATGCTTGTAATATAAGCCCTACCCCCCAAAATAAGCTCCAGTTAAGATCATCAGCCAGATAGCTGCATTTAGTACTGCATTTCCCCCCAAATAAGACCTAAGTGGAAAATAAGCCTTAATGCACCTTTTGGAGCAAAAATTAATATAAGACCTGGTGTTATTTTTGGGGAAACACGGTATATAAGAAACTTGACATAATAGAGTCTTTTGGGTGAGGGAACATATCAGCTTTTCCATCCTCCAACTATTCCCAGCCCATCAGCATATATGTGGGTCTAATAATTTTCTATGTTTTCTGATTTGGAAAGTTGGGATTTCATAATTATTCAAAGACAATTATGGCTGTTCTGAAATGTGTGGAGAAAAAATGGTAATTAAAAAGCAGGAGTGGGAATCCTATAATCTTCCAGATGTTCTTAATGTAAAACTCCCGGTATCTCTCACCATTTTGCAGTGGCAAAAATATAGTATTGCAATACCTGGAAGGCTACAAATTGCCCACTTCCTGTTGAAGAATATGAATCTCCATTAGAAAAATGGAGATTTCGATTGCAGATCTGAAGGAAGCAACAGCAGAGTTTTGATCACAGCCTCTTCCAGCCATTTCAGCATCAATTTCTTGCTGCTTTTAATTCCAGTTGGTAAAACAATAGCAGATGCATTTGCTTGCATTGGGGAGAGGGGACTGGAGCTGAAAGCAAGCCACAGATATAAGGCTAAAATGGAAAGGAGTGATAGAGAAATGTTTATGTAACCTCTTAGTCATATACAGGACTCTAACTAGTGAGAGGCGAAGTTTGGATATTATTCCAGTGACTTTCTTCTTGGTAATGAGCCTGGTGTCTTTTTTCCTACATTGAAACTCAACCTGGCATGATTGCTCATGATTTCTAGTTTGCTTTTTCTCTCCATCCCACTCTAAGTTATATCACTTGTGACATATTATTTTCTCTGCTTTGCACTGCAGAGCTGCAGGGATTCGACTTCTTAGCTTGCAAAGAATTTCAAGGGGCGAAAAAAGGAGAGAGATATACAGTAGTGTGTCTGTATGTTTACCCACCTGTCTACCAGAGAAGGCATTACAATCGAATATATCTGCTGCTACATATTTTAATTGTTCACCTCTGCTTATAAGCCCTGAAGTTTTAACTTCTTTTGGTTATACAGAAGCAGAAGAGAAGAATTGGCAGAGGGATGAGAAACCCTTTCCCTGCAAGACTTTCATATGTTTTCTGATACTGACTCATTACATGACCTTGAACAAACACACTGCTAGGCTTCATTTCCATTCTGCAAAAGAAAAACAGAGAGCTACAAAATACAGTCATTGTGCATGCCTATGCCACCAAAATGTAAACAATTTGCAGAGTTGCATGTAGGACAGAGTTGTCAGACTCGATCCCATTGTGGGCCATATCAGGATTTTGTTTGCCCTTGGGAACTGGGTGGGCATGGCCTGGTCATCATGGCCGACTGGGTGGGCCAGGGCCAGGGTGGGCCAGGGCTGGGGCAGCACGGGCTGATCCCTTGGGGTCTCTGGGACAGCCCTGTGGAACAACTCTGGGTCTATCATCAGCCGGATCTGGCCTGTGGGCTGCGTGTTTGACACATCTGGTGTAGGATAAAATATAAGTAGCAAAACATTTGGAATAGGAATGGTAAAAGAAAGAGCCTTGGTGGTACAGGCTGTTAAACACCTAGCACTTAGCTCCAGCTGCCTGCAATTAGTGCAGGCTCAAATCCCACCAGGCTCAAGGTTGACTCAGCCTTCCACTCAGCCTTGAGGACCCAAGATTGCTGGGGGCAATAACCTGACTTTGTAAAAATGCCACTTGTGGGGGGCAAAAAGCTCTAGTAATAAGCAGGCATATACAATAGAATGAAGGCTATTGCTGAGCACATTGGGTTGTGCTCCAAAGATTGTAAGCCGCCCTGAGTCTCTGGAGAAGGGCGCCATATAAATGTGAATTAAAAAAAAAGGAGCAGTATGGGCTAGCAGTCTGTGAACTTCATCTCTTCTTCTGATCCTTCAGATTTATTATCCACCCCACCCCCACATTATATCATGGTGTAAGTCTGGAGGATGTATACTTTAAACTCTTTATACTTTAAACTCTTTCCATGTTTGTTGGACCAACAAAGCCATGATTCTCACTCAGCATGAAAAGCAGGAGGTGGAAGAAAGCTACTTTAGACAGAAAAGATTTGATGTTTCTTATTTCAGTTGTGATGCCGTCTGACTCCATAAGTGACTATGAGTGGTTTACAAATATAAAATTAAAAGAAAACCAAGTATATTAAGAAAAAATAAAAACAACTGACTGGAAGAAAAGTTCAAGGTTTGAAAAGTATAATTTAGCTAAGATTAATGCTGCAAGGTGACAAATATAGAATTGCAGAAAGATATTTGAGTTGCTTTCAAAACCATTTCTGGAACCTACACAATCATGTATCTCTTTTCACATGCAAATAATCCATTCCTCCCCCATTCCCCTCCACAGCTTTCCTGATTTAAGCAACCTAATTTAGAAAGTGAAACAAAAAGTTTTTTTTTTGCTGTCATTATTAAGTGATTCAGAGTCAGAAACCTTTGCTGGTTTGCTGCAAATCATCTTGGTGTCTGAGAATGCATCCTAGTTTCCCTTCTAGCTACCTGTATTACACTGCATGTGATCTATTGGAACAGAACCTTGACTCCAGAGTTGAGTGGTGTGCTCATTATTAGAATGCTATTTATGTGCTCAAAAAAAGGTAACAGCACTCTGCTTCTAGCATCTCCATCATCAGCAGTTGTACAGTCTTAAGACAGTGGACATTTGTTTGGTACAGCAACCAAACAAGATAGGCACAGGCTCCAATGGATAACTAGGATTGCAGAAAGAAGAATGGCAACCAAGCTTGCTTTCCAAAGAAGACCTGTATATTATGTGGGTCAGAAGGAGGGCTGAGAAGATATCTGCAGACCCCCCTCACATCCTGCACATAAACTGCTTCAACTCCTCCACTTGGGGCAGTGCTATAGAGTATCACAGGCCAAAATAGCTAGACACAGGGCCAGTTTTTTCCTTTGTGTGTTCACTCTACTGAACACTTAATTCTCACAGTGCTATCTAATGTCTGTGTGTAATTACCCATGTAGTATGGCTATGGTATTATTTATCCTTATTATTTTCTTTACTCAGTCCTCTTATTAACATAGTAACATAGTACTATGTTAATCACTATTCTGTTGCTTTGCATGTACACTGAGAGCTTCTGTACCACAGACAAATTCCTTGTGTGTCTAATCACACTTGGCCAAATAAAATATTGAGTTCAAATAAGGCTCTAACCAAGCTTTCCCTAACTTGAAACCTGCTACATGTGTTGGGCTTAAATTCCCACAATCCTGAGCTGACAATATTGAAGGGGGATTCTGTCATTCAGATAGAGGAAAGCTGATTTATGTTTCAGTGCCTATTTGTTAGATCCAATATACAAAACTGCATGTGAGAATATGTGTCTGAGGTGTACATTATCCAGTAGTACAATCCCTTGGGAGATGAAATGCATTAATTGCTCTTACAATGGTGCATCTGTGCCTGGTACTCAGCATTTTCTAAGTCAGCAGCTCCTATGCCTTCACTTCAGGTTGCTAGTAGCCACTATCCTAGAAAGTAAATAATCTGAATTTATGTTTGTTTTTTTAATTGATCAATTGAGCATAACATTTACAACCTCAGTTTCCTTGGCATAATGCTTAGGTATTCCAGCCACATTGCCTTAGCAACCTTTCCAACATATGCATGACATTGTTTATTTTTGCTACCTTGAATTTAGGATGGATTACTCTTATCATTTTCAGTCAGAAACAGACAGACTCAGTTAAATTTGATCGGTCAGCTTTCCTTTTTTTGGAAAGAGTCATAAAGAAACTGAACATTGTATGCTCTGACATGTGGTAGACAAACGTTACATGCCTTTGGGAAAGTTGCAAGCTAGCTTTGTTCCTGAGAATCCAGGTTAAAGAAAAACTTTCTGAGCAATGACTGAGAAACCTCCCTTGCAGAAGATCTATCTTTTTTATCAGAGACATCCAATGAAAATGTGAGACTACAGTATGAAAGGCAAGCTGCCACTCATACTGCAATTGTCACACAAGGAGGAAAAATTCAATTTCCCTCAGCCCTTCCTCATGGTGCCTAATGCTATAAATTAAACTTTTGTGAGTGATTATGGATAAGGCTGCCTCTAACATTCATTAGCCTTAGGTCCTTAGTATGAGATACTGTATTTTTTGGATTATAAGATGCATCAGACCATAAAATGCACCTAGGTTTAGAGGTTGAAAACAAGAAAAAATAGTTCTTTTGCCTCTGCAGGTCCCATTTTTGCCCTCCCCAGCATCCAGAAGCACTCCGCAGGCCAAAAACATGCCTGCTTTTGGCCTGCAAAGTGCTTCTGGATGCTGGGGAGGGCAAACACGGGACCTGCGGAGGCCTCCGGAGGCAAAAAATGGGCCCGTTTTTGGCCTGCAGAGTGCTTCCGGGTGCCAGGGAGACAAAAACAGGATGTGCAGAGGGTTTGGGAGGCCAAAAATGGGCCCATTTTTTGACCTGCAGAGTTCTTTTGGATGCTGGGGAGGACAAAAACAGGACCCATGGAGGCCTCCAGAGGCCAAAAACAGGCCCATTTTTGATGTGCAGAGTGCTTTTGGATGCCGGGGAGGGCAAAAACAGAACCTGCAGAGGATTTTGGAGGCCAAAAACAGGCCTGTAAACACTCTATAAGATGCACAGACAATTCCACCCACTTTTGGGAGGGGTGCATCTTATAGTCCGAAAAATATGGTCAGTGGAAGAGGAAGAGAGTTAATTGCCTCTTATCCCAAGGTGGGATGTAAAGAACTGGTAGCGTTAATGGGACATGTGCCCAAGAATTTTAAAACAGGATAGTGAATGGCAGTAATATGCTAGTGAGAAGGTGAATCTGAGTATGGTCCAGTCTACTCTTTGCTATCTCCCAAGGGTGCACTGTTTGAAATATTTTATGAACCAATATTCTATGGATGCCAGCTTGTTGTCATACAGAGCCTTCAATGTAACTCAATAATTGATCTAAATTAAATGTCAATTATTTTTTTTTTCAAATCAGCACTGTATAATTGGCAGCAATTATTTCAAATGTTACATCCATGCTCAAGTTCATGGATAACATTCAGCAAGCTGGTTAAGTTTTCACTGACCTAAGCTGTCCTAGATGCAATTGGGAATATTCAAGGTAAATAGATAAGCTTGGAAATAGAAGGAGATGCAGATGGCCACTTGAAAATGCCAAAGAGAGGATAGGATCTGGTAAGAATATGGTAATTAGAGAAGCTCTAGGGAATGTGACTGAAAATTGGACTACTTCCCACAGTGAAATAGAAATGTCAACATTTTGGAATGTATAGATGTACTCAG
Source organism: Naja naja (assembly GCA_009733165.1). Lineage (NCBI taxonomy): Eukaryota > Metazoa > Chordata > Lepidosauria > Squamata > Elapidae > Naja > Naja naja. The sequence continues at coordinate 22,902,598 of CM019154.1, read as the reverse complement.
TACTGTATAGATGTACTCAGTGTCTGTCATAGAGCAACATAATGCTGTGATGATGTCAACAGGCATTGAATAATATCATCTCTCACTGATCACTTTGAGGTAAGGATGCTAGAAGTGAGCAAAGGAATGAACACATACACACACACGTGTGTGTGTGTTTTTAACTAAAGCTCTTGCTAATGCTAAAGAGATTGTGTATGCACATACATCTTTGAGCTCCTGGAAACTGTCAGGCAAGTCCCTGTAATTTTTTTTAGAAAGTTTTCAGAAGTGGTTTGCATTGTCTCATAGGATTGAGAAAGAATGAGTGTTATATCCCTTTCTTTAGCTTTTAACAATATTAATATTTAATCCCTTCAAATAATATCCTAGAACTTGTTCCCCCCCTTTTTTTTCTTTGTCCTTTCTCACAAAATCCTTCAAAACTTTAACAAGTCTCTTTTGTAAATCCAGTGTAGGAAAGTTATCAAAATTACTCTGATTTGTTATTTATAAATCCTTTTTAATTACTAAAATATCAGTGGCTTTCATTTGTATATCTAATATATCACCTTTTTAAAGATAATTCTTGTAGCCTGTCATTTTTAAATCCACATTCTAATCAATTTCAGTCTTGTCCAGTAGAATGTATTCCTCTTCCATAACATTATTTACAAACAGTTGATCTATAATGGCAGACTTTCTTAAAATTAACTTATGAGTCAACTGTTCACTAATACATTCAGTGTTATTTTGCTCCATTTTGCATTAGCAACATAATGAAAACAATTGATCAGTGGAACGGCTTGTCTCCATTACTGGAGGTTTTCAAAAAGAGACTGGTCAGCCATTTGTCTGGAATGATATAGGATTTCCTGTCCAGGGGGTTGGCCTATAAGACCTCCCTTCCAGCCCTATTATTCTATGAACATTATTCTATGTTTTAAATAAAATCGAAGTATTCTTCTCCATTAATTGTAATCTTTAGTTCCTTCATGTTCCCTATAGTGTCCAATCTTCAAAGTCCCAACATTTTTTAGAACTGAAAACAGCAGCTGTTTCCCATAGTAAGGATTGTTATAACTAATTTTAAAACCTTATTTTAAATCCATCTGGATTCATAATTTCCATTAATAATTTCCAAAAACATTATTTTGCTATTTATTAGTTTTTTTCATGTCCTTAAACTCATTCTTTTGCTAAGAATTGAAGGAAACTCACCCAGTGAATTTGCCATTCCGAAGACTTTTAATATTTGAAAAGCAATAAAAAGGTAATTCTAAATATGATTAAGAAATGAATCTCTGTCAAACTATTTAGGCTACATTTTGATTATCTCATGGGGATGAGGTCGTGAAGTCTACTTATGAGGAGCAGCTGTCAGGAGTACATGCGAGTGATTTCACAATCTCACCTTTCTCCAGATACATTTTGCTAGCTCTGGCCACCAATCTTTGTCATAATGCCATCCTCATCCCTACAGGGATATCTAGCGCATCATGTCCTTGCTGGAAGTATATATGTATTTACTCACCCCAAATATGTTTTTTTTTAAAAAAAGATTTGAAAACTGTCAACTTTGCTGTTTTAGACATATCTGGTGTTATCAGACATATCTGGTGTAGAATGTGGAGGAGTAAGGTTAGGAAAAAATGTTGTTCAGGTCAAGTCAAGCAATATGCCCATTCTGCCTATACCATTAAGACATCAAGTTTTCCTTATTTCTCATTCGCTTATTTCATTTTCCTCATGTGGCATCTTCTGTAGCTGGTTGCCTTCACTAGGTTTTTGATACTTGAAATGAGGAAAAGGATTGCATTCTGCTTCTGTCTGAGTGTGCAAGACATGAAGTGAGAGATGACCTTTCCCACTTTGCACAAATACAGATATATTGTCCTAATGCACCTATTCCTAAAATTCTTTAATGGGAGAACTATGCAAAACAAATATTTAATAGTGTTAGTTCTGATAGATTTGGTTAAATGCACTAGAATGAACATTTCTTAAGTGTGATTTTTAATGACTAGAGAGAATCAGCCTTGCCATCCATTACTCAGTGAGAAGTAACTATTTCAAATGATGCTGTTTCTTTCCCTCCAATCTTACCTTTTTTGCATCTTTTTTAAAAGTTCAAATCCAGGAAAGAAGAAATGACAGTAAGTGTTAAAACTTAGTTTCTATTTGTGTCAATGTTTTAATGTTTTGCTTTGAATTCAGCCACACAAATAACAGGATTATGCTGTAGACTAGAATTTTGGTCTATTTTCAGCACTATAGATATGGACAGATCCTCAGGAATCACATTCATTGCTGCCTGCCCTGGATCTTGGAGGAGTATATATTTATACTGTCCCAAGCAAGTTAACATCTGTAAAGTTTTTTCTTCAGTTCTCACTTTACAATTGTGAAAGTTTTCTGATGTGAAGCAATCTCTGTTCCAGATAGTATGAAAAAAAGGACTGAATCAAGTTATGGTGTCCAAAAGCAGGAGAAAAGGACTTGGGAAAATTTAAAGGTTCATTCATTCTACTAAGACACAAGGTATTTAATAAGCCACTACTCACTGGACTCACACATACTAAGCTATCAATTGTGGTTTCTAAAATATGATTTCTGTTTTACAAACTCATTAAGCCAAAGTGAAAAAAAAAGCAGAATCCAGTTTAAAGCGATGCCTAACATAGATCTTTGAGTGGCAGATATTTAGATTATTCATGAGAAAAGTTTGCCACCTTTATGCCATTTTTTAAATACTTCTATTTCATTGCATATAGCCTTCTGATCTGATCTGATAAAGCTTATCTTTAACATGTTTTAAATAATAAGCCAAAAGTTAACATGAGGGAAACAAAAACAAGATAAAAAGCAAAGGTTTGTGGTCAAGTCTTTATATAAAACTTCCAGGTCAGGCCTCTTTTCAACCTTTATATAAAAGAGCTTTTTCTATAGCATTCTCATATTTCTGGATTGGGTTGCCATTTGGACTCTACAAATCTTTACCACTAGAATTTGCAATAAATTGCTGGCAATCAGCATTTCAAAGATTCTGTCTTCCATAACTTCTTTTGTTGAATTATAATATTGAATTATATTATCACTGTACTCACTCTTTGTTCTTTTGACATTTATTGATTTTTATTAATTTTTATAATGATATTTACTAGATAGGATGGTTTTACTACAATCACTCTGAGAAAGCTTTTGACTTATGTGTAACCAAAAACATTAGCATATTGATAAATTATTTGGATCAATGGAATTTTGAGAGTATATTCTGGTACTTTCATAAAATGGATGTCACAAGTGTGTCTCTTCATTTACAACATGGTTGCCATGGTGGATGTGGAAATCAGAAAACCTCTTTTCATTGGAAAACAAACTAGCTTCCTTTCCTGGTCCCCCAGGGTACTGTTATCTCCTTTTATCCCTAGGCAGGCAGACAAATTTGGGCTTTTGCCAATTTTGCTCCCCAAATTATAATCCATTCTTATTGGCAGTCATGGAGTTGAACAAAGTTATTTAATAGGCAGAGCACTTGTCTCCTAATCATGGCAAAGAATAAATGGCTTTTGGTAAAACAAGTACTCTGTTTTGAGGGCAAGAATAATATAATGAGTTGGCTGTGAAAATAGGAGGAGTACCAGAGCTGCCTAATTTGTCTTCACCTGCACTCCAGCCTATAACTGCCTTGAATGTAATCATATTGCTCTTGCATTATATTGCCTGTTCTGTTTAAGCCTCCTTGTGTCATGCAGGTTTTCTTTTCACCGGATTTGTTTGAGTTAGTGTATAAATATTGGATGCACCTGGATAAATAGTTGTGGTTTGCTGGTCTGTCACTTTTCTAGACAGTCACGAAAAGCAACAGGAAAAAAACCCTGTACATGTGAAAGTCAAAAAATTAGAATATCGTGCAAAAGTTCATTTATTTCACTAATGCAACTTAAAAGATGAAACTAATATATGAGATAGGCTCATTACATGCAAAGCCATGATTTGTCATAATTGTGATGATTATGGCTTACAACTCATGAAAACCCCAAATCCACAATCTCAGAAAATTAGAATATTGTGAAAAGGTGCAATATTCTAGGCTCAAAGTATCCCACTCTAATCAGATAATTAAGCTGTAACACCTGCAAAGGGTTCCTGAGCCTTTAAATGGTCTCACAGTCTGGTTCAGTAAGAATCACAATCATGGGAAAGACTGCTGACCTGAAAGTTGTGCAGAAAACCATCATTGACACCCTCCATAAGGAGGGAAAGCCTCAAAAGGTAATTGCAAAAGAAGTTGGATGTTCCCAAAGTGCCATATCAAAGCACATTAATAGAAAGTTATGTGGAAGGGAAAAGTGTGGAAGAAAAAGGTGCACAAGCAGCAGGGATGACCACAGCCTGGAGAGGATTGTCAGGAAAAGGCCATTCAAAAGTGTTGGGGATTTTCACAAGGAGTGGACTGAGGCTGGGGTCAGTGCATCAAGAGTCACCACACACAGACGGATCCTGGACATGGGCTTCAAATGTCGTATTCCTCTTGTCGAGCCGCTCCTGAATAACAAACAACGTCAGAAGCGTCTTACCTGGGCTAAAGAAAAACAGACCTGGTCTGTTGCTCAGTGGTCCAAAGTCCTCTTTTCTGATGAGAGCAACTTTTGCATCTCATTTGGAAACCAAGGACCCAGAGTCTGGAGGAAGAATGGAGAGGCACACACTGCAAGATGCTTGAAGTCCAGTGTGAAGTTTCCACAGTCTGTGTTGATTTGGGGAGCCATGTCATCTGCTAGTGTTGGTCCACTGTGCTTCATTAAGTCCAGGGTCAATGCAGCCGTCTACCAGGAGATTTTGGAGCACCTCATGCTTCCTTCTGCAGATGAGCTTTATGGGGATGCTGACTTCATTTTCCAGCAGGACTTGGCACCTCCCCACACTGCCAAAAGCACCAAAACCTGGTTCAATGACTGTGGGATTACTGTGCTTGATTGGCCAGCAAATTCGCCTGACCTGAACCCCATAGAGAATCTGCCAAGAGAAAGATGAGAGACATGAGACTGAACAATGCAGAAGAGCTGAAGGCCACTATTGAAGCATCCTGGTCTTCCATAACACCTCGGCAGTGCCACAGGCTGATAGCTTCTATGCCACACCGCATTGAGGTGATAATTGTTGCAAAAGGGGCCTAAACCAAGTACTGAGTACATATGCATGCCTATACTTTTCAGAGGTCTGATATTGTTCTATGTACAATCCTTGTTTTATTGCTTGCATGTAATATTCTAATTTTCTGAGATTGTGGATTTGGGGTTTTCATGAGTTGTAAGCCATAATCATCACAATTATGACAAATCACGGCTTTGCATGTAATGAGTCTATCTCATATATTAGTTTCACCTTTTAAGTTGCATTACTGAAATAAATGAACTTGTGCACGATATTCTAATTTTTTGAGTTTCACCTGTATATAGCCAAGCTATTAGGCAATCAAGAGTAAGACCTGGATAGTTCAACTCAGAGGTGGCTCAGTATAAGAGTTTGTTTAATTCTTGGGCATAAGAATTCATTTGACTTTGGGAATTAATTTTATCTTAGGGAGAAAGCTAATCACTCTCATTAATAACTGTGAAGATAAATGACAACAATGATAATGGAAGTGCTTCCCTGACAGTTGTGATAGAGTGACTGCACTGGCTTTCCCATTTCAACTCCTCAATCCAGAGAACCTCCAGCTTTCTTTTGGCTTTCATTATTTCCACTCATGGCAATAGAGAGCCAACTCATCACTAAAAGAAAGTCAGTACAGAATTTATGGAGGGCAAAATGATGGGTTAATATTTCTTGGATTATATTGTATGGTATTTCAGAATATTAGGTTGTCAGTGCAATGTGTTGTCCTCTACCAGAATGCTGTATTTGGATCTTTATGGAAACCCAGAGTTATTTCTGTGAATACATGTAATGCTAAATTGTGTTGTTTTGCTTTGCAGCATGACAGCTTCCTATATCTATTCCAGGGGTGGGATTCTACCAGTTCACACCTATTCTCTAGAACCGGTTGTTAACATTCTAAGCAGTTCGGAGAACCGGTTGTTAGAAGAAATTGCTGGCCTAATCCTGTAAGGAAGGCAGGAAGGAAACATTCTGCTGTTGCTTACAGAAACTGCCTCTCCGTTGACCCTTACTACATTCTTGGCAGGACTAGACTTCCTGTCTCAGGAACGTCTCTGGATTTCCCCCCCCCCCTTTTGCTGGTACTTTGCTTGTGTGAAGTGACCTTTCAAAGTTACAATGGCACTGAAAAAAGTGACTTATGACCATTTTTCACACTTAGGACTGTTGCAGCATCCCCACAGTCATGAGAGGTCAGACGAGGAGCTGCGTGCCTCGATGTGAGTGATGTTGAGTTGGCCACACCCAGCCAATAACATGACACCAAGCCATGTCCACCCAGTCACATGACCACCAAGCCACGACTACCACCTAAGCCACACCCACAGAACTGGTTGTTAAAAATGTTGAATCCCACCCCTGATCTATTCCTATCTATGTGGGTATATATACTCAAGCTGGGAACTTATAGGAGTATTATAGAATCATAAGGCTGGAAGGGACTTTGGAGGTCTTCTAGTACCTCCCCCACCATGTTCAAGCAGGAGTCTTTATACCATCCAGACAAATGGTTGTCCAATCTTTTCTGAAAACCTCCAGTGATGGAGCACCAACAACTCCAGAGGCAACCTGATTAATTGTTCATACTGTCAGGAAATGCCCTGTGATAACCCTTCAAGTATTGGAAAATGGCTATCATCTAACCCCTAGCCTTCTCTTAGTCCCCATATAATCATTGTTGCTTTTCTCTGTGCTTGTTTTAGTATCTTAGTGTCTATTTTTTATCATGATGACCAGAACTGGATACAATATTCCAAGTGTGGCTATACTAGTCCTGTATAAAGCAGTACTATCACTTCTTGTGATCTTGATGCTATCCTTCTATTGATGCAGCCTAGGATTGCATTAGTTTTTTTTGGTAGCTGCGGTACACTGCTGGCTCATACTTAAGCAATGGTCCACCAGGACACCTAGATCCCTCTTACAGGTGCTACTGTTGAGCCAGGTACTGCCTATTTTGTACCTCTGCATTTGGTGTTTCTACTTAAATGCTGGACCTTACTTTTCTCACCACCGAACTGCATCTTGTTGGATGAGGCACAATGCTCAAGTCTGTCAAGATACTTCAGATTCTTGAATCTGTCTTCCAAAGTGTTAGCAATTCCTCCAGCCTGGTGTCATATACAAATTTGTTGAGCATCCCTTCAATCCCCTCATCTAAGTCATTTATGAAGATGTTGAGAGCACTGGGCACAAGACAGATACCCCCTGCAAGCTTCCCTCCACGTAGAGGGAACTAGCTACATTTCCTCAAAAGGCATATAATATACACCTAATAGTTTAAAATAATGATTTTGTCTATCATGTTCCAGCTTTTTTGGGGAACAAAGGATTTATTTTATTGAATCTAGTTTTGTTCTGAAGTAGTTTATTGTGTATTTTGTCCACTGTGGTTTATGTGTTCTTATAAAAGAAAAGCTTATGGCTTTTCTTCCCTGCAGCCTGAATCTGCCTGATTTACAAACATAAACTGGCAAGAAATGAAGGCAGTTTAACAAATCCCTTTCTGGATTTTGAGTCCTTCCTCTGCTTTTAGCCAGGTGTCTTTTCTGGATGATGTTCACCATGGCGGTCAATTGTGGGTTCACTGTTTTTTTACCCCTCTGAAGTAGGAAGCCAAGCACCAATTGCTTTTCATTTCATAGAGAGGTCTTTGAAGACATGTGGTTTCCATTGATAAACTTTTTGAATAAACTTTCCATCTACTGATTCCTGCAACATTCTGCTACTATAACCTTACAATAAAGTTAGAGCTAGTATTTCTAGATGTGCTTCTTGGCTACACTAACTTGCAGCAACTCTCCTCATACTAGATTCTTTTATATCTATCAGGTTGTGGTTTATATCTAAACCACAACCAGTTTTACTATTACTCTTGTCATTTGGGATAAAAGAGGAAGTTGACAGAACTTTTGCCAATTTTTTTTTCTAGTTGAAAAAGAAAAGGGTTACAGTTTCATCTTTCTATCAGTGAACCAAGACAAATAGAATACTTTCTTCACTAGTTAAACCTAACACTTCATCACTCCAGTGACCCACAATAAAATAGCCATAAAGGGCAGTGACCAATGATCAGATACAAGGTGGTTTTCCTGCCAAAGTGCACATTAGCCAACTGGAGAGGAGGATATTCCAATGCCCACAGTGAAATGAAGTACAACATGTGTCCTGAGACAGCAGAAGTCCCCTTTTTGATGGGTAGTGTGAAAAGATTGGCAGAAATTTACTTTGTGGTTGGCTGGGGGTAGGTAGAGGACAACACTGTGTGCTCCTGCCTTCAAAAAATGGTAACAGACCCATAGTTGTGGTGGGGCAACTTGGCCACATGAATTAGTCTTTAAGTATTTATTTATCTTTTTTTTAAACTAGAAGGATGCAGCTTTAATAATCTGTGGATAGATTTGCCTCCCCCCACTTTAGGGCAAGAAGCAGGGAACAATTATTCAAATGCTAGGATCCATCCCAGAATAGGTCATTTTAATGCAGTTTAACAAGAGGAGACTTTGCCCGCACTTTGAGGATCAGTATTGCTTTGCTGGCATCTGATGGCTGATAGACTTTAAGAAGGAATCAAGCTTCATGAGACTGAAAAGATTACAAAATTCTGTCTATAGGACTGCTGCTTTACCATGAAGTTGCTAATTTACAACACTCAGAATCCTCCAAAAATCCTTGGCCAGTCTTTAGTTTCTGATCAGTTGAATTTCAGCAACAACTGAACTTTAGAGAGCTAACAAGGCACAGGTTTTTCCCTAGGTAGAATGTTTTGTGAGTGTTGAATTGACATATAGCATTCAATGAACTTTAAAAAAAAGTATTTCAGTTAGTTTTGCTTTAAATGACACAGTGAGATGTATGCCCAGATAAGCTCTGTTTTATTAATTGATAAGTTTATTGTGATGAGCCAAAATTGAAATAAAGTCAGATGGGCCTTTGAAAAAGACATCTTTGCAACAATTTCACGAGAAGCAGACATGTTAATGTAAACAGTTAAGAATCTTGTGGTACCTTGAAGATCATCACAGTTACAACATGCCAGAAAAAAAGAGCATAGTAGATATGTGCAAATATAGATTACACAAACAATAATAGAACAATTTTTATGACAGTACCAGAAATTATAAGAATTAAATAACACATGAAAGATAATGCCACTGCCAATGTTTGTATTGTTTGTTGCATTTATATGGATACTTTAGTAATATATTTCTATTCTTTTCAAATTATATGCATTTGTGTTGTTATTTACGTAAAGGCAAAATGATATGGATAAAATATGAAGGGCTTGAATGTATGAATTGGCATTAAGAGACATCATAGGATGGTTGATACGTTAGTATCTTTTTGTAAAGCAGCTATATGTGATGATTATTATTAAAGATGACAAACTACTGATCTAGAGCTAAAAAAATTGTAAAGAACATCTGTGACACAATCTATATCATAATCTAAACTCAAGCCTGACTGTTTTGGTTCTTTGGGAATCGAACAGATCAATGTTATCAATCCTTATGTGTTCTTTGTAAAAATGAGTTGTTTTCCTCTTTATTAATATTTGCAAACAGCTTTGAAAAATGAAAACTGCTTCATGAATTAAACTGCAGCTGATGTGCATAAAAGATGTTAAAGTTCTACTGTAAATCATGTCTGTCCCAAGCCATAAAAATAAAGATACCGGATCAATAAATTACACTGAAATAATTCACAACCATAAAGACCTTAATTAAACTGCAGTGTGACATTACTGTGCAGTGCAATCTCAAGCAAACTACTCAGAAGTAAGTTTAAGTGAAATGTGTGGGACCATCTCCCAGCCCTAGTATTAGTTTCAGCCAAGCTACAATGATGATTTAGAAACTTACTTGATGCTGTTGATTATGAACAAGTTATATAAGAGAGGCATGTCTATTTTGTTTGCTTGAGAGCTTAGCATTTTTCTTGAGATTTTGCATGTGTGCTTCTTTAGTTTTCTTCCAGGAAGGAACAGCCTTGTTTGTGTTTCTTAATGTGTTGTGTAAGTGACAACTCATGCAGTCCTTTATATCTACTGTCAGTCACACTAAGAGTTACTCCTAAAATAAATCAATCTTCTTTCCCACAGCCATCCAAAGCCATAAACAGGGATAAATAGTAATTATCATGGTTAAGTAGCTTGGCCATGCATATGTGTTCTGGTTACAGTATTGTGGTAATTACTGCTGGCTCCCTGCCTGAGCACTTTTGCTGCCTGATTTCGCACTTCAAGTGGCCTTGCCAGTCTGCTTATTTCTGGGCTCATGTGAACCAGCTGCTTCTTTTCCATTCTCTTTCCCCCTTATTCCCAGGAAGCAAAGCTTCTAGGGAGGAATTGCTCCTGTTTAGGGGAGTGCTTTGTTGGGGTCGCAATATCTTGGCCTCACTCTTGGCTACTGATTATTTAAGGCTATTCTTATATCAGAGTTGTAGTTTCCTTGTGGTGAGATTGGCGTGCCACGAAGTCTAATGAATAATCATGCAGAACCAATGTGGTGTAGTGGTAAAAGTGTTGGACTGTGACCTCCTCACACATACTTCCTGGGTGATTGTAGGCCAGTCACTCTCCCTTACCCCAAAAACATATTTATATATAGTGGTTAAGATGTTGGACTAAGAATGAGGACATGGGGATTTTAGTCTACCTTTAAGCAAGGAGGCTTACTGGATGACTTTGCACCAATCTAGCTCAGAGAGTTGTTATGGGGAGACTCTGAACTTACAGATGGTGCAAGTCCCAAAATGCAGAAGGGCAGATGACAATTTGCCACAGTCAACTCACTGCAGCCAATTCACCATGGCCAACTAGCCATGGCCATCTCACCATGGGACAACTCTCTGTGGGACAAGAATTACACTACTATCAAAGAAGTTGTGAAATAGAGTCATTACAGAAAGGATGCGAAAGGAGAGACAGAATGAAATGTGAATGACAAAAATTAAAATATTTTTTATTTTAAATAATTAAATTGAACTGTTAAATTGCCTTGCGGTGTGTTGGTTGTGATGAGTTGGCCCATTCCATCCCAGACACAGTAACACACATCAAGTCATGATTGAACAACTAGTTACCAGTAGCAACAAATCATGATTGAACAAGTAATTACCAGCAGCAACTTGAGTCCAAGAATGAGAACTACCCTTTCCTACTTGCATGAAATTTCAAGCTTATCTGAATAGTTCCGTAGCTGACTAGGACAATGTCTGTGTTCAAGTTTGCTATTGTATACAGTAAGAATAGGTTTACCAGTGTAGTCTTCTGAAGAAGGATGGAACATGCTGCTATTTATCAAACTGGATATTGAATGTGTTCAGCTACAGCAGTGATAATTAAATAAAGCACAATACTGAAATTAGCTTTAAATAATGGCGCTTTTTTTTCTTTATTAAATTTCTTCTCTGCCCATCTCACCGCATGTAGCATAGTGGTTGGGTTCATACAACACACTAAACTGTAAACAAGCAAATCACTGTTTGGCTTATTGTGCTGCACAAATGTAGCCCGTGCTTTGCTTTGCAGGGCAGAACTAATTTTTTAAAAAACATTTTCTCTACCTAATATATAATTTTGCAAAATTACACTAGTGAAATGTATAAAAGGCCTTAAGTTTCTTTATTCTATGCTGGCTTTGAGTTGCTTCTGTGGTGCTTCTGTCTGTGCCTGAAAGGGACCTTCTGTATCTGTCACACTATCTTCAATTAGCCCCTCAATCTTTTAGCCCTGTCTTCAAGAACAGCTTTTTGACAAATTAGTTCCTGAACTATTTAATGGTTCCTCTCCCATCAGCGTCTCTCCTGAATCATCTCCTCCCTTTGATTATCATTCTTTGAAATATATTTTGGATCCCAGCTTGACTAATATGCAAGCCCATAGGCAAAGATTATATCATTTTTCATGTTTAAGACAGTTTCAGTTCCTACTTACCTTTCTGACATAAATTCAAAGCAGTTCACAATCCATGAACTTACCCTTATGGGCTTAGAAAAAAGAGTTTATTTGATCTCTTGGGATATGCCCCGCTGAGAAAAGGACTTTATATTTGATGGGGACTTGATTAAAGAATATAGGTACGAAAATTCCCTGGTAAATTATGCCCTTTCATATAGGCCACTTCTAATCCCAGGGGTACATAATAAGAAGCAAATGTGCTGCAAGTGAAGTAAAATACAAATAATGAGGCTGCAAAGAAGATATTTTTTTTAAAAAAGAAACCTCAGATTTGGAAAGAACCATGCTGCTATTTAGTTTGGAATTATCATCCTGCTTCCACTCATTTTTGTCAGAGAATCCCGTAGGCTGTAGTGATTAGAATATTGACTGAAGAGTGCAAAATACAAATCCCCATTTGACAATCAAGCTATTGGGCAATCGTGAGTTACTCACTAATCTCACTCTAATTTGTCCAGTTGGATTGTAGTGAGGCTAAACTTTCCTGCTGGTATGCCATGTTCTATTCTGAACCACTTTGGTGATTAGCAAAGAAAAAAAATTATACAACTCCTGACCTGCTGGGTCATCTATTTAAACATATTTCTTTATCTAGCATTTGCACAATGCTATGTACCCTCTCCAATTCCCACTGAGTCTCCCAAGCATCTCTGGACTCTGCGGCATAACCTTCCCAACACATGTTAGGTGATTCTCATGCACTCTTCTGAACCATGAAGTGCACCTTCATGCACCTGTCCTGATCCATTTGGTGCCTTTTGCACACCTCTGCACACAAACCTGGTCTACACAGTGTCTCACATGCACTCAGCGCATCCCCTCCCCCCAGATCTGCACAGGGCATCTTGCAGACTAACCTGTGTGGTGCTTTACCCACAGCCACATGCATGCCCTCACCCCACCTAGAAGAAGCCATTCATCTGCTCACCAGCTTTGGACTTTGACTTCCTGCCAGATGCCCCATTGACTTCTATGTGGGAAACTCAGGGAGCATAGAAAATGATAATCACATTGCTGTTAACTGTGGTAGCACAACAGTATGGCAATTCTGATGTGGCTACAACTTTGATAAATTTCATTCCAATGGGATTTATGAATCCTGGTTATTGGATTCATTCTGTGATTTATTCCATTTGGAATAGCTTTGTTCAAAAATCGATGCATGTTTTGCCCAATTGAATGTTACAAGCCAACAAACAGACACAAGTGTTTTAATAGTATATAAATGTTGTGGGATAAGAGATTGGACTATACTTATGTATCACAAGCATAGGGGTAATACATTCATATTTTCTATCCATAAAGTTTGATTTGTTTCCATTGATTTGTTTCTACCATTCTATTTTTAGAAGGTAAAATATGATTGGCTATTGACTCTTTTGGATTTATAATGGATTCTTTTTACAAGGAAACAATGTGAAAACCAAAAGGCAAGACTGTCTCTCTTGTTCAACTGTTCTCTAGACTTCAAGCAAACATGTTCTTGTTTTAAAAGATCCTCCTTGAAAAAAAATTGGCTGGGACGAAACTCCTAACAATGTGGTTTAGTCACTTTGACTATGCCATTGATTTATTTTTAGTTATCTTTCCATTATTATTATTATCCTTTCCTATATCTCCATTATTTTTGTACAAGTTTCAGAGTGTTGGTGCTCAGCTCAGGCTTGGATCTCTGATTCCCATTTAGGTGTTTCCTGCTTCTTTGTTCTTTCTGCTTTGAAATAACACCACAGCTACTTTTTATTGGAAGCTTCCAGTTGGTCACTCTGTTACTTCCATTACACTGTCACCTCTTTAGGAACGCACAGTGGTTAGAAACAGGATACTCAGTATTGATACTGATGACTTGAAATGGTGGGAAAGATAGCTTCACTTAAAATGGGAGAGAAAGACAAATTATCTATTTCATGTCATTGATCATTGCAAAACATCTGCCAGAAATTACCATGTTGCCTTTTCAAGGATTGGGTCCTCACTACTCTTGTGCAGTGTAAGCTTTGTCACCTGTCAGAGCAACAGCGGCAGGGCTGGTGGCTGCCTTTCATTTACATAACATTTTTTCATTAATGGTGCAGGGTTTTGATACGGGGACAATGCAATTTCATTTGTGGCTTGCTGTTGAGTTGACATTGCAGTTTGCAAGGCACAGAGAAAGATTAAAGGTGCTTTGCAGGGGAAAATATATCATCAGAGGTTCTTGGTGGTTTTATTTTACATTTAAAATGACATGTCCAGTATAAATTTGAATCTAATGACCTGTAGTTTTTGTGCTATGGTAAAATTCCAGGCCAAACCATTATTTAATCCTTGCAACTTTGAAGATGTTGCCATTGTTCATATTAGGGAAGGTGAAAGATTATTTCCCGAACCAATATTCAGATTGAAAACATTGGTATTTATACAACTTTGCCCAATATGCTGTTCTCCTACTAAAGTAATACATACAAAATATGTATATTAGATGTATTAAGAAAGAAAACAAAATCAATACTTCCAAATTTGTTGTAAAACTTTTAACCAAATGAAACAATTAACTTGGTATGGCATGCAAAGAAGGTACCATATATCAATTTATTTACAACCAAAACCCAGAGTTGATTAATGCCTGTTTTGCAATCAACAAAAATTGCACAAAACACAGCAAGTTTTCATGTTGTCTGGATTTTCATATCAGGCAAGATACAAAAAATGAGAAAGAGGAAAGAAGAAACAAGAACATCCAAAATTAGATAATCCAATTTGCAGTTTGGGCTCATGCTGGAATTTGCAGACTAATTGTCGCTTTCTACTTAGTTTTCAAGAACAAACAAGGAATAAATATTTCTGAATTCAGTAAGAGTTACATGCCTGCTTGAGATTCCACTCAGAAACCACCCTTAAGAAAGAAAAAGGCCCTAAAACTTTATTCGAGTCTCGTACAGGCAAAGGATACTATTTTGCAAAAATGTAGACCTGAACCCATGGCTCACATGTAGCCCTAGACAGCCAGGGGTGGGATTCTACCAGTTCAGCCCAGTTCAGGTGAACTGGTAGCTCTGAGAATCAGCTGTTGGGCCCACCCACCTGCCCCAGCTCTAGTCTGTGCTTTATATCCTGGTTTTCAAGCTCAGCTGATTCACGCGGCACAGTGGATTGCTGTGCATCAGCTGCTTAACTCAGTGGTCACCAATCAGTAGGCTGGGGACCACTAGTGATCCATGAGAAAATGTTGGTGGTCCACAGAGAAATGTCACCAAAGCACTCCCCAAAGCAATTAATCCAGGCTGCGTGGGAACACAAGGCTGCACCGCCCACATGGCCCACGGGAACACAAGGCTTACATTGCTTGCATTGCGAACAACACAAGGTAGTGAGGGGGGGAAAGGGTGGAGTGGGGAACTTGTCCCACTCACCCCACATGCCTGGCCTGGCCACCAGGCTGCTTCTTTCCACTTCTTTTTTTCTGCTTTTGGCTGCACGCAAGGAAAGCAGCAAAAGTCTTTCTTTCTCTCCCCCAAACTCCACCAGAAATTAGTCTTCGGGACCCTGCAAGGCATCCTGCTTCTGGCAGAATTTGGGAGAGAGAAAGACTTCTGCTGCTTTTGCTGCTTTCCTTGCATGAAGCCAAAAGTCTCTCTCTCCCCCTCTGACAACAAAGTTAGAGATGGTATCCTGTGATCCCAAATAAAGAATGATCGATCAGTAGGAAAACAGGGTAGGGAATTTTCCTGCATACTTTTTTGGGGATTTTCCCAGGGTCTCTGGTCCACAGGATTTAAAATTATGAGTGCAGTGGTCCAAAAGGTTGGTGACCTCTGGTTTAACTCACAGAGATTGCTGGAGAAGGTCAGTAGCAAATGCTCTGCGCATGCTCAAAGCATGTGCTCATTGAACCAGTTGTTACACTGGTTGAATTGCACCCCTGTAGACAGCTAGTAATGTGGCCTCACAAGATTGTAAACTTTAAACATTATTATGTGTTTTTTAGCAGCAGTTATTATATTACATATTTATATGTGGCTAAAGAAAATTCCTCTTCACCCAATGTGGCTGAGGCAAGCCAAAAAGTTGGACACGCCTGAGATAGATATTATGCTAGATTATCCTCCCAATCAAGTCTCTTTGGTCTACCTGCCTTTCCATTGGATACACACTGGAGTCTAACTGTAGGTAATATTAACTTAATTAATATTAATTAAATATTAACTAATATTAATATTAACTGCAATGTCTGGTGAATGATTATTGTATCCCTTAGGCTTTCACTGCAAGCTTTGAGTAATGATGCAAATGAGAAATAGGTTGTATTAATTGGTTTATTTGTACTAAATGAATAACCCTGGATGTAGAGAGGAAGTGACTTAGACAGGTTTTGTTGATTCAACTGCAGTTTATTTGTCCTTTCCCCAAGAGATGGTATGGATGAATCTCAAACTTCAACTGACTTATTTCTACTTGATTCTTTAATAAAAAACACTGAATAGGGAATTAGAGTTGATTTAATCTATCTGACTAGCCTTCCCATGTGTCAAACTATTGGGTGATTTGTAACAGGAAAAAAAAGAAGCATTCTGGAAAACCAAACTATAGATTCTGGCCTAATTTTAAAAGTGACTTTCACACAATTGATTCTGATCTCTGGAAAAATAACTTGCCCAGGTAATCCTAGCTTGCAAGTTGAGGTTTAAAAAAAAAGTAGAGAGGAAAGAAAGGAGATGCCAGAAAGAAGTTAAATGGGTGATCTGACATACAATTTCTTCAGCCATTTCCTCTATGATCCTGCAACCTCTTGCAACCTTCTCTTGAGATTACTCCTAAACAAGAGATTAGATTAGATCAGTGCTTCTCAAACTTGACAATTTTAAGGTAGGTGAATTTCAACTCCCAGGATTTTCCAGCCAAATTCTGGAAGCTGAAGTTCACCCACCTTAACGTTGCCAAATTTGAGAAACACCAAAGTAGATGAACTTCAAGATACCTCTGAATCCTTTCATTCTATGAAATGCAGTCTACAATAGAAAAGAGATATCATGCCTTTGCAGCAAAGATTTCTCAAAGGAAACTGAAATGAATACCAATATTCTCATTCTGTACTTCTTGTGGAACCTGGCATGAGTTGAACTTCTCAAAGAGAAAATGTCCAGTGTTTTATTGTCAAGGCCGCTGAGAAATTGGCGTACATTGGTATTGTGCCTCAAATATGCTACCTGACACTGGGTGACGGCAGAAAGAATTGAGCAATGGGGAAGAAAAGAGAGGTTAAATTAAGGTGTTTCTGAAGGAACACGAGAATTAAGTTCTAGCCTTGAGAGGAGGGGAAAGTGCAAAATGCCTTTTAATACAAAAGAGTCTCTTTTATAGTATTAAAATTATTCCTCAGGCTGCTGCACCTCAAGCATCATTGCAGATATCTTCCTGTCCTTTTTCATTTCCAGTCTGGCATGAAAATCTCACCCAAGAGGATTGTGGGTCTTGAGATTTAGAAGAAAGGGGCTGTCAGAGTAGATCAGTCAAAGCAAACCATCAACTTCTTTCCCAGTGGAGGAAAGTACTAACAAAAATTAACATTGAATTCTTCTAATAGCTTGTTACTTAGAATGGTTTACATAGCGATCATAATGTCCCGTGTGTAATGTTACATTTTATTGTTTTTAACAATCAAGTTAGGCTGGGTGCTATAAACTAATGAATAAGATTGGGTAGTATTTTTGCAGGAAAATATTTTATGAGGTGAAATTAGAAAGTAGCAAAAACCTGCTACTAGACAGTGCTAGTCACATGGAGTTCTAAACTAAAATGCTCCATGTTATATTTTACATTCTAAATTTTAACCTCACCATACCTTACTTGTCTCTATCTAAAAGTTTATATTCCTGAAAATTGTAATTTGTGCAAAAAATTATTTTTCTGAGTGTTCCAACTAACAGTTATTCTGAGTATCAATACCTGGCAAACCATTAAAAGCCTATCTCAGTTAATGATATCCTTCATCTCTTGAACTGACAGGAAATTCTACTATCCAGGGAATAATGTGAGATTATGCATGGATACTTTTCCAAAAGAATTATACTACCAACCCCATTGGATAAAAGATCTCTGGAACAGGTGGACTGTCTGGTAAAGCAGGAGCATAGATAAGCTTGGAGTTTTGTAAAAGTGCTCACCCTGCAATCAATCTAAGATAGCTTGATGGGCAGGGTGAGAAGAATTGCTTGGTGAATTTGCAAAAATCAGGAGTCTAGCAGCATCTTTTCAGACTAACACATTTTATTAAACAGCATAAGCTTTCATGAGCTGCAGCAAACTTCATAACATTAATCTGGGAAGGCTCTCATGTCTTTTAATAAAATGTGCTAGTTTGAAAAGCTATTGCTTAGCTGGGCTTCCCCAGCCATCAGTCAACTATTCAACAGGCTGTGGGAGCTGCTGGTGCCAAGTTTTTTCTCCTAGAGAGGAAAAAAAGGAGGAACCCCAGGAAAGGGTCTACGTGGCCAATAAGCACTAAGATGTCCACAATCCCTCACCATGAAAAGTCTTCAAGGTGCATCAGATTATATATACACTTTTAGACTGACATGGCTTGCTGGCAGTTTAAATGAAAAAAACAACTTTAAAACTGGAATAGTGAAGGGTACAAGTCTGTCTCATTCAATGAACTAAGAATAAGATGAAGACAATGTCATATGGACATGGCAAACTGAATGGGACAACTTGCTGCAGCCAACTCACCATGGTCAACTCACCATCATCAATTCACCACAGCTAAGTCTTCACAGCCAAGTCTTTATGGGGCAACTCTTTGTGAGACAATTCAACAATACAATTTAATTATTTAAAATAATTTTAAAAATAATTAATTTTTGCGCTTCACATTTCATTTTGTCCCTCCTTTGGCATCCTTTCTTTAATGATTCTATTCCACTATTTCTTTGATATTAGTGTAACTGTTGTCCTGTGGCAAGCTGTCCCACGGTGAGTTGGATGTGGTGAGTTGTTGTAGACCCAATGGCAAAGTACAGACATTGCCATGACATATTGGTTACATGCATTCAGGCTTGGTAAAAGCTGCAAGGACAGGAGCTAATATGATGTTCTATATATTCATAAAACAGTGTATTTTAGTTCAGCATACAATGTGAGCATAAGTGACACATTGAAACAATTTTTCCCTCACAGGGCAAATGGCTTTGGTAGCTAACAAATAAAAAGGAATTTAATGCACTACTTTGTTTTATGGAATATGCCAGGTAAAGGAGTTTGCTTTTATAGCCTATACTGTATGTCATAACTGCAGAATTCATTGTTTTTTGAACTTCTTACAGTTAAATTATTTTCAGGGTTAAAACACTGAGCTATTTTTCCAAGCTTGCATTTCATCCAATCTTTTGTTTTTTTTAATGGTGTTGAATTGCTGAGTGCTGAAGGGATTCTTTCAAGGTTTTACCATGTATTCAGCTCTAATTTAGTTTACTCCTCATTTTAATAGTGCATAAACTTGTAGTACAGCCAGCACTGAGGCATGCAGACAACAGTATTGCTACCTCAACATAAATTAGGATTGCACAAACAAATATCTGAATCAAGTGGCACCAGGAGGAACTGGTTGATGAACAAAAAATGGAAGAGAGCAGATGAAAATGGAGCTATAATTTACATTGATTTAAAACAATGAAACACTTATTTGGTGTTAGTTCCCCCCCACTCAAATTCCAAGTTGATGTAGGGAGCTGTAGAAACAGGATAGAGTATTTTCCATCAAGTATGCAACATAGATTCTAGGGCAATCTTTTATTTCTCCCAGATGCTGACTGGAACACACATATTGACCCATGATTTAGACACCGTTTATTGAATAAGGCATAAATGGCTATCTTCACACAACATCAAAAATAATGGTTCCCAACCTTCAATTGCTGGATCAGAAACAAGAAAGGATAATAAGGCTTAGGATATAGCATCAACTAGGCTGTAGCCCCTTTGGAGAGGTCCTCTGGTCTGGAAGTGGTCATGATGGAAGACAACTCACCCCTTACAAGTTTCTGGCCATTCCAGGGTGGGATGCTACTGGTTCTCCCTGGCTCTGTAGAACCGATAGCTCTGAAGAGCAGTAGACACAGAACCGGTTCTGTGTCTGCTGCTGTTTGGCCCACCTGCCCGCCTGGGCTCTTACCTGACCTTTATTTCCTGCTTTTTCAACCTCAGCTGCTTTGCGTGGCATAGCTGAGGCTGAAAAATCAGTAAAAAGGCTGCGCACCCATGCACATCGCTTATCAGCTGTCCGGGAGGCACAGCTTTTGTTGTATTACACGTGTGTGCAGCATGCAAAACATAAGTACTGAACCGCTAGTAACACTGGTTGAATCCCACCCCTGGGCTGTTCCACACCCTATGTTATTGTTTGCCCAGGAATAACATGTTTATTTGTGCCATTAGCAGCTGTTTCTTCTTTTAGAATCTAAAATTATATTCTAAAAGCTAAAAGTTACTAAAAGTGTCTAGCAAAAGTGAAAAACCTTACTACTTCTAGTGTGTCTCAGTTCTGATGGCTTCCCTTCTAGAATCTCTGTTGGCATCTGCACCATCTCCTTTAAATAAACACTTTCCCCCAAACTACAGGTTTGTTAAGAATGATGATTTGATATAAATTTCCATCCTGTCTTCTTATTCATAGTAGCTGATGTTGTGAACATTACAAAGCTGTGCTCTGTGTAAATTGGATAAAGCTAACATAATCCAGAAATTAAATATTAGTTGGAAGGCTAAATAGAACCTCTGATAATCATACTAGAGCAGCATAAGTATGTGAGTTGGCTTTTCTATGATCTAGCTGTGACATAGTCAATTTCAAAAGGCACTTAATTTCAGCTGGAACTTTTGAAAAATTTGCATATTAGTAAAAAAAAGATGAATACACAGAGAAATTGTGAAAACTAAAAACTAAAAAAATTACAGACATTGAAGGAGTCTGAGTTTCTTTGTTCACCCATCTATAATGGATAGAATCAACATTGCCCTAGAATTTCTCAATGTAACCTTTTAGATAGCAGTTATGTTATTAGCCCAAAACTGAATAAAGTCTCAAACATGGTGAGCTTTGCTGAAGTGTTAAGAATTAGGCACAAAGTGGCTGTTAGAAACAAGAAAAGTCTCTGCATATGAGCATTTCCCTGCTTAAACTAGTTCTGACAACTTGATTTATCTTATAATCATAATTTTTCTAGGAATAGAAGTCTCTGTGTCTGAAGAAAATACATTTCTTTTCATAGGGATAAAGGCAGAATGCAGATACAATAAATAAGACAAAATACAATAAAACTCCCCTGGACATTGGTTGCCTAGCTGATGATCAACTTAGAAACTATGAAAAGTACACCCCCAAAAGACAGTGCCAGAAACCTACAGCACCAGAAATCTCAGAAAACAGTGCCAAGAGACAAACCAGCCCTTCCCCCTTTAAGAAAACCAAGACGCATCAGCTGAAAGGAAAACTCATATCATCCCTGCTTACAAAAGTAACAGAGCTGACAACAGTAGAAGTAGAGCCATTAAGATAAAGGGAATCAGCTTCTCCTTCCCTGTGAAAAGTCACCCACTCAGTTTTGACAAATTTCAAAATGTTAGTATTTTTATCTGCTTTTACTTACTTCTCAAATCTATATTTTTAATCTAATACCTGGGTTACTCACTGTGCTAAGCCTAAATCAAAATGTGGTCTGTGACTTAGCCACTGGTTGAGGATCAGCTTCCTAGAAGTGAAGAAACAAGGAAAGATAATAACAGGAACACTTAATGTAGCAACCATGGAACAACTGAATTGGGGGAATAAGCCAACTCCATTCCAGCCCTACAAAGTTATAACTGAGGTTAACCAGAGGTGGTATTCAGCAGGTTCAGACCAGTTCTGGAGAATCGGTAGCAGAAATTTTGAGTAGTTTGGAGAACCGGTGGTAACCTTCTCCCAGGAGTGGGGAGGGAATGGAGATTTTGCAGTATCCTTCCCCTGCCATACCCACCAAGCCACACCCATCAAGTCATGCCACACCCACCAAGCCACACCCACAGAACCAGTAGTAAAAAATTTGAATCCCACCACTGGGGTTAACTGTATTGGTGACTTTTAGTAATTCCTTTCCTGGCAACATTTTAAAATCTGAGGCTGTTTGTCTCTTTCCTCAACAGAGTGAACTGAGGAACCAAACTGAATTCTACTCTTGGGCAATTCCTAGCCCTGGAACATGAAGATGCTCATTGCTCCTCTCCTTTCCATGCTTTGTCTGTTGCTTCTTGTTTCTGAAGTTTTTGAATTTTAAATTTAAATTTTATCTCTTCAGATGAAATCTATACATCTCTTTTTCTTGCACATTCTCTGGCCAAACCTAATTTCTAACTAATTTGCTTCAAACCTGAGTCACTTGAACTTGGAGGCCTAGTTTACACATAGTTTGTTTGCTTTTGACCTATTTATTGATCTCCACTTAAGATATTTCAATATTATCTCTGACCTTCCCATACATAAAGCCACTCTCTTGTTTTTTCCAGCAAAAACAGCAAGGAAGAAAAGGATGAAACAAAAGGGAAACACAGTGGGAAGTGGGGAGAGGGAGAGAAACTAATCTGGAGAGAGAAACTAATCTGGATGGAGATTAGCAGAGGTGAAGTGGAGGTAACTGGAAACAGAAAGACAAAAAAGAGATAGAAACCCAGAGATCAGCTTGAGCTTCTTCAGCGACGGACCTGAAATCCGTGAGTGTGCATGGTTTTGGTCCGTGCCCGCCGCTGGAGACCCTGAGCCAGCTGGCTCTGGGGTTAAAACCACCCTGTAGAGGTGGTGAAGATGGGGGAGCCACCAGCAGGGCTGAGGACAGCCGCATCTTTCCTCACCAGCTGGTCTTTCTCCCTTTCCCGAAGGCGGTGTAGCGGTGGTCAGAAATGGCCACCTCAAAGAAGAACTTGAGCAGATAAGATCGTGCAGGAGGTGGCTGGCAGGAGAAAGTGTGATGGACCAGGCTTGATATGGAAAATATCTATTTAAGGTACCTGAATTTGAGCAGTGGACATAACAACATTTTAAAAAGAAAGGTCTTTTAAAGCTGCAAAGGAAAGTGAAAAGCTAGTTTTTTTCTCTTTCTTCCTCTTTGATGGTGATAGCTCTGAATGACTAGGAGTATTGAGAAAAGACAGGCACAAGAAAGGGATACTAACTCACTTGGACATTAATAGGCTTTTTATAGCTGTAAACAAAGTGTCAAGTGATGAGGACTTGCTGAGAAGCTTTAAAGAATTATTTTTACAAAGAAAGAGAGAGGAAGTAAACAGAGGAAGAAGAAAAGTGAAAGTAGGGTGGAGTCTGGAGATTGAGGATACCACCCGGACTTAAAAGAATTGAGAGTGGATTTGCAACAGGACTTGGGAAAAAACACACTACAGCTGAAACTTTGTTGCAAGTCTCCCCGGGAAAGTGAAAGTGTGTAAAGAAGCAAGAAACAGCTTTGGATATTTGGAGGGCTCTTGTTCTTTTGGACGGAGGATATTAAGTGGATTAAAGTAAATTGGGGGTTGCTTTAAAAAAGAAAATCCTTTCTTAAAAATGTCATCATCTATGAAAGAATTACAAATGCTACTTAAAGACTGCAAAGAAGTGCTACAATTGATAAAAATGGAGACTTTAAAATAAATAAAACTGCAGGAAGTGTCGGTTGAACAAGAAGGGCGGAACAAAGCAGCGGATGCCATCTTTAATGATCAAATAATTGTTGGTGTGGTTAAGAAAAAGTGAAAGGGGAAAAAAGGGAAGAGAGGGAAAAGAGTTAGGAACTTAAGATTTGAAGCAACAAGCAAAAAAAGCATAATTATAATCCTATATAAGGAACGAAAAGACAGGATTTCAGAAGAGAGAATCTGATAGAAAAGGGTATAGAAAAGGAAGGGAGAAGAAGGGGGGGTGGGGGAAAAAAGGAATTGTAAAAAATGGAAGCAAGACATGCAGAAGCAAAAGAATTATATGAGGTTCAAAGAGTTTTGTTACCTATTTGAATTTCGAGATAATGGTTAAATTAATTTAAAGGGATCTGCAAGGGTACGTGAGATATATGATTATATTAGAAATAGATAGAAGTTAGAAGATTTAGAGGATTAATAGGATGTGTTTTTTATCAATGAGTAAATGAGGCAAATATGATAAGAGGTTTTTAATAATTCAAAAAGATTTTGTTGAAGTGATACGGATGTTAAATAGTAATAAAATGGAAATATTTTAAATAAAAATAAATGAATAAGATGGACATAAATATTAATGGTAGAATTGAATTTGAACAGAAATAAGTACTTTATTGATAACTGTTATATACATGTATAACTTCTTTTAGTGTTGTATTGCTAAGAATTTGAATAGATAAAAAAGAAAGTACCAAGCAGAACCTGATTGATAATAGCTAGATTTTTTTAAAAATAGAGGTCCAATATAGGCAATAACTGTATAGTTGAAATACAAATGTTAAATAATGATTGGCTAAGAGATTGAGGTGCTATCCTCTAGAGAAATAATTACAGGGCAAAATATGCTTTATAAGATAGCATATGATTGTAATAGATAGATAAAAGTGTATTAATACTGATTGGAAAAATATTGGGGGAGAATAAAGGAAATAGTATAAATTGTTATGATAAATGGAATAGAATATTAGAAATGAGTGAAAAATTGAAATTATATCTGTATGGAGAAGTGAGAACTAGGACACACACTGTTCTCAAAAGAAGAACTTTTATGTTTTTGTCTATTGTTTTTGTATTGTATTGGTTTGTTTGTCTGTATTTTTGTTTAAAAATAATAAAACTTTGTCAAAAAAAAGAGAGACAGAAACCCTATTATAGTATTGCAAAGAGGGTTAGATTTGCTTGGCAATAGCCCTTCCAGAGAGCAGCTCATCTTTAGGGTAATTTTAAGGGCATCTATGTTTTGCAGCAGGGATATCTACATCATTTGCATCTCACCTAATTCCTTTGTTTTCAACAGCCTCTTCCATTTTTATCAGGAAATGTTAAAGTGCCCCTTCTACCATGGCTAATTGTTATGGAGGAGAATTGTCTTCCTAACAGGTAACCATGGAAATAATCAACAGATTTTTCTTGTTGCCCTGAAGCAGTCCTTTAACCACTTTCACCAGTTAGGCGAGACCTGCACATTTCCAGGGATTTTAGATATTTTGTGTTCAGTGTCAGCTTGCACCTCTTCTAGATTCATCCTCCTGCATTTTGTTAGAATATAAAGATGATCAACCAGTACTGTTCTTTTCCCTGTCTGTCTGCTGGCTGATAAACATTTATGGATGTCATATATTGATATGTTATATAGGTCTCCCAGATCCTTTCAACAGTTCTAAAAATTGTACTGTACCAAGTTAGCATCCACCCCTCTCCTAGAAAAATGAAATACTCTAGGAAATATTAAAAAGGCAGAATATTATATTTTCTCTAAAGGAGAAACATATTTCTAAAGACGTACACTCAGTGCCTCAGCTCCTTGCCCCCCTCCCGCTCCGGCAGATATTTTGGAGCCAACCTATCTACAGGACAAAAGGCTGGGCCAGCTTATCTACAAAGCAAAAGACCTTCATCCTCAGGACATAATAGGATTAGCCCTTTACCCATCCCACTACATGGCACCTGGGAAGATTGTATCACCCAACAAGGTTCAACCAAGCCAGGGGCTCAAGACAGCCTACAGAAATCCTTTGCATGGCCCATCGGAGTCTGACAACCAATCAGAATACATATCTTTCACAGGAACAGGAAGCAAGTTCAAAGCTCAAGAGAGGGTATATTTTTCTCTCTCTCCCTCCCTCCCTCTCCCTCTCTCCCTCCCCCCCCTCTTTCTCCCATGCACTCGATTGCCCAGGACCTCAACAACTTCCATGTTTCCTGTGTCTTCCTCCCCACTTGGAACTGGACCCAGATGGACATTTGATGGGGAAGAAACATTCAAGTAGGAAAGTTCCCAGGTTTAATTTAGAGGCATTATTTATCAGAATGGAGAAGCAGTCCTGTCATAATCATGACTGCATTAAATAGTATTTTAATCATTTGGACTTGCTCCTTTTCTCCAATTTCAAAAAGAGGCTAGCCCACGTTTTACCGATCTATTTACTCTATCTTTTAAGCTCTTATTTATAAGAGCTTAAAAGATAGAGTGAGACTCTGGTCCAGCCCATGGACCTTATCCAGCTCAGCAGCTATTATATGGTCCACAAAGCCTTGCATGAGATCTGAATGTTCCATCAACATTGTCACATCTCCAGTTCTCCTCCAGTGAACAAAATCTTTTATGCCTTTGCTTTGAAGCATAATTATTCACTGCAGATGATCAAGTAAATAGCAAGTAGCAATGTCATTGTTAAATCCTTTGGCTGCTCATTATGGTATATTGATAAAAGGGAATTCAAAACGTTGTCTTGAAACAATGGGAAATGTAATCTAATACAGTGATGCCCAGGATGGGATTCTGCACCAACTTTTATTTCTTTCTCCATTTTCTATGCTGCTATAATTATATAACGGACTTCTGGTGGTAAAAACATAAGCAGAGAAATATGACAAAAGCAAAATACAGCAATGCAAACAATAGCAGCCCATCAAATCTCTCCAAAATAATATTAAAGGAACATCTTTCCATTTAATGCTTGTCACTTTTCTCAATTCATGCCATTCTGAGCTGTATTCATGGCATCACCCTATTTGCTCACTTTTAAACCAATTTTGTGAACAGATTTGGTGCCCATATGAAAACAAAATCCTGCCCTAATCCTATTAGATGTTGGCTACCATTCTGGGGAGTTTTCTCACACTTTTGCCTAGCTCAGCCTTTGCTCCAAGCTTAAGGCCTCAATCCTATAAACCCAACTGAAATTAATGGATAGTATTTTTGAGTAGATATATAGGATTGTATAAAAAAACCACTTTTACTCTTTGCAGTGATACTACATCTATGCTCTAAGCTGTTCCTCTGATTAAATTGCCCAGCCATGCTCATTTGCTTTGCCATACTGCAGAACAGGGGTCTCCAACCTTGGCAACTTTAAGACTTGTGGACTTCAACTCCTAGAATTCCTCAGCCAGCGAAGCTGAAGTCCGCAAGTCTTAAAGTTGCCAAGGTTGGAGACCCTGCTATAGAAGATGCTCTTGCTTCCACTGACTATGCTCAACCTCCACACAAAGGATGGAAGCAAGGGCAATAAAGAGCATGGAGACTTCAATGTTACTTTCAAGATAAGAGCTAGTGCCTAAATAGCCTCATTTCATAACTCCCACTGGTCAGAAACAGTTTAGATTGGCAGACATTTGTGGTGTGAACATGGATGTATAATAGGGATGAACCATTAGTTCTGTAAATCCTCTGATAGTTTACTCTCTAAATAGAAGAAACCCATGAGAGTTGGCATTTGTTTCTGAGCTTTTCAAAACAAAGGGTATTAGTTTTGGAGAGGAAGATGGTTCCTAAAAGAAATGTGAAGAATTAAGATGGAAAGGAATCTAGTACAGGTGGAAGTTGCCAAACTGGAACAGAACTTCTCCAATCTGTATATTTAGCTCAGTGAGGTACATATGCAGACATCCAGGGCCAACTCAGTTGCTACAACCCTTCCTTGATGGAGTGAGTCATCAGCTCAAAGATCTAAAGTTAGGCTCATGTCACAGCTTTATATTTTTGTTCTCTCCCTTTTATTTTATTGCTATTTTCAAAAGTGTGGGAAAAACCAAGCATTGGTTTTAGAAGGTAAAAAATATACTTTGCTATCAGGCATAATGGTTAGTAGTATCTTTTGCTCAGCTTTGTACAAATTTAGCTAGTGCACATATTATATTATTCCACAATGTAGTTTATTTGGTTTTGATTTAGTTGCCTAAATTCAGCTACTTATTATTTATTCATCATAAAGCAATCTATGGCTTAGGGCAATGCATGAACTTATTTCAATTTTCTTATCAGCTGGCCTCCATCCTGATCTTCAGCAAATAGGCATTTTCTGTTTATGATTATTGTTACAAGTACAGTGATTGCAATTGTGATTTCTAGAAGCTCCTGTTGGTGTAGGTAACCCTGGTATTTATCAGATGATAGGATGGTTTCATTTGCGGAAGGAATGCTTCAACTGCTCAGGATACTTCATCATTGCTTAAGCAAAGGACTTTTATATGTAGATCACATTGAGAAACAGGAATTCAGCAAGATAACAGACCTTGATAATTGCTCTTTTGGCTGTGGCCATTCACTAAACTGTTGCTAAAAGTAATGCAGATATTTTTGCACTGGTAAACTGAGTCCAAGTAGTATGAATGCAATAACAATTTTCCCTGTTTTCTTCTTGTCCCTGTCTGGGATTATCATTCTATGAGATTGCTTGGTTTACAAGTATAATGGATAACAAATATCTCATCTACATAATATCTGTATCTTCCATTTTAAACTATTTGCAGGAGAATTTCAGGGCCCTGAACTTTTTAGCCCTGTACCTCTCAGTTCTATCCCTTAACAATGAATATCTTTACTGAAATAATGAAAAACAATGTACTTTTATTATATCTCTCAGAAGATATGTGTCTAAAAGAAAGGATGGAGGAATCAATCTCTTAAAAAGACTCGGTAGAATTTAAAAACCTTGAGCCCAAAGCTAAATTTGGACATAAACTACTTGAATGAAGCATAGCTCGGGTGTAAGTAATGGTGGAGGGTTTTCTAATTCAATAACTGGTTTCACTCTTGTGGTTCCTGCAGTAAGTATGGACTTTGATCCTATGGATGGTGCAAGTACTGAACATGTTATAATCTCTTTCTCCCTTAGAAACCTGGAGAGAGGGAGTTACATATAGATTTCTGACTAAGATAAGAAGATTTCTAAGGCTTGTTGTAATTCTTTCCAAAACCAGCATCAAAACACTTTCTGTTTCTTCTCTCTTTGACCTTTCATAGATTTTTTTCTCTCCTATTAGTTTGATGCACTTGCAAGTCTGATGTTAAAATAATGCCAACAAGTCCGGATTGTTGAGTAGATAGATCATTATGTCCTACTTTTTGGAGCGTTTACTTTTTTTTCTGGCTCCATTTCTTTTTTCTATCTCTTCCTCTTTTTCTACCACCAGTCCCAGTCTCTTCATTACCTTATTTTTCTGTTTTCACTCTCATTGATATTCATGCTGGAATAAATTCAATTGCATTTTTCTCTCTTCCCCCTGAAGGGTTTTGGTAGTGGTAAATTGCAAACATTTGAAATCATACTGCTCTGATTTATCATTTGGGGAAGGGAATTGAAATGCTCCCCTCTGCCAGCCCCATCAAGTAAAGAAATGACAGCAGAGCTTCAGGTCAGGGGAGAAGCCTTGTTAAGGCAACTTGATAACATGGGACACAGAATGCCACTTGTGCAGTCTCCTTTATAGGGTCTATGCCAATTTGAACTGCAAGTGAAGAGATGACCAATTGTACACAAACCTACATCCATATTGGATTCCACACACTAATTTACTACTGAAAAAGAAAGGCAAGAGCCATGCAAATGTAAACAACGAGAAACATGGAGAAACACTTCAACTATTCATAATGTGATAGGGTAGACTTCAGGCAGAGACAATACCATCCAAAGTTTCATGATGGAAAGCAATCTGGTTTCAGGAGTTACATTATACTTTCAATTATTTAGATTAATAGATATTATTGCTTTAGATACCACCATACAGCATAGAAAACTGTGAATACTTTTCCATTTAAATAAAAAAAACATTTAAGGTAAGGAGACAGTTAATTGTACAGTATGCAATCCTAAGTGAATATTAAAATATATATTTAAAGATTAAATTTTGAAAGAGTAAAATGAGGAATGGGTCACTGGTAAATGAAAAAAAGTGGAATTGCATCCCAAGTAGGCATAAGGAGTAGTTTCCTCCCCCCACCCCCATGAGATAACTGTAACATCTCAGGTTTTACAGCAAATATTTGCATTTGATGGGAATATCTGGATTGGAATTTGGAAGGAGGACACCGGACAGAATCACTTGATCAAGGTGATATGCTTAATAGATTTAAATCACCAAGAAAAACAACATTCCTTTTTTGAACTAAGATATTCCCTGAACTAATTTATTGCTACATATAAAACATAACAGAACTGCCACTAAAAGAAGCTTTCATACAACTAAGGAATATCATGCAAAATTTCTTGGCTCTATAATTTATATACTTTTTGCAATTTCTGGTATGTGATGTGAAACAATACAGGTTTTCATCTGACTTTCTTTTTAGGTCTAGCTATGTTCTAGAATATCTGCACATTGTGTTGATAGTGTAAGATACACACTCATACACACTTTTCTTGCTAAGAACAATATTATATGTCTGCTCTTTATGTGAGGGATGGCTTCTGTTTGATAAGGAGATTGCTACCGTGACTGGCTTGCTTTTTAAATATGTATCTGTATTTACAGAACAGTAACTGCTTAGTCCTGTCCTCCTGCAATCCATTTTATTACTTTTTGCTGCATGTTGTGTTAGTGATTTTTTTTCTAGAATGACTCACCATCAAGTTGCTTCTACTATTTACTTGAATGCAAAGTTGTCTATAGTTAATCCCCTACATGGTAAAGCAGATTAAATTACAAGTTGGCCATTGATTTATAGCATCAGCCACTCTCTTTTCTGGTGATAGTATTTATTCATTCATTCATTTATTACCAACTTTATATGCCATTTACCTCCAAGTGGTTCACAATAATTAAATTTAGGGTAATACAATAAAACCATTTTTTTTAAAAAAAGGAAAATAAAAGTTGGCAAGGACAACACACTGAATGGGAACGAAGCAAGGGGTCTCTTTCTCCTTCACCAAAGGCCTGGATGAAAAGCCAGACCTTCACAGCTCTTCTACACCACAGCAGAATAGGGGCCATCTAGATTTTGGAGATGGGGAACCTCCACTTTTTGGCACTGCTACCAAAAAGATATGCTTTCTGGATCCTGATACATGATGTGATTTAATTGAAGGATCCCAGAGCATCCCAACCCTGCAATATTGAATCAAGCAAGGAAGATACATACTATAGGAGGCAGGCAGTCAAGTGATCAGGGCCTATGCTTGTAGGCCTTTATACGTAACAACCAGTACCTTGAATCACACTCAGAAGCAGACTGGCAATCAGCACAGCTTGTGAATCACAGGTATTACATCGGCATATAGAGGCATGCCCATAAATTCTTGGGTTGCAGCGGGTAATCAGGCATGAGTGATTGTCTGAAGGACTCCTGCTCTGAATAAGGGTTCAACTGGTACACCACATGTGCAAAGGCTTCCTTGGTCATACTTCCCCTTGAATGGGGAAGTGCAGCTTATTTATTTATTTATTTATTTATTTATTTATTTATTTATTTAATTTTATTAGACTTGTATGCCGCCCTCTCTCCCTAAGGACTCAGGGCGGCTAACAATATAAAATCCATACAAATTTACAATAAAAAAGTATTAAACTAATTACAAGCCTAAACAATTAAAAGTCAATTAAAATTTTAACCCCCCTAAAAAACAAACCCACCCCCCTTAGTTAGTCCAGAGTGGCCTGTTCAAAGAGCCAGGTCTTAAGGTCACGGCAGAAGGAGTGGAGATCAGGGGCCAAACGAAGGCCCAAGGGAAATTGGTTCCAAAGGGTGGGCACTCCCACAGAGAAGGCCCTACCCTTGGGGACCACCAACCGACAGTGTCTGGTCGATGGTATCCCAAGGAGGCCCTGTCTGTGGGAGCATACCAGGCGATTGGAACGCTCCTGCAAGTACCCCGGACCCAAGCCATATAGGACGTTATAAGTTGTCACCAACACCTTGAATCTCATCCAAGGGCCTTGGTGGTGCAGGCTGTTAATAGCCTAGCACTTAGCTCCAGCTGTCTACAATTATTGTAGGCTCGAATCCCACCAGGCTCAAGGTTGACTCAGCCTTCCATCCTCTTGGGGTAGGTAAACTGAGGACCCAAGATTGTTGGGGGCAATAAGCTGACTTTGTAAAAATGCCGCTTAGTAATAAGCCGGCATATACAATGGAATGAAGGCTTTTGCTGAGAGCATTGGGTTGTATCCCAAAAACTGTAAGCCACCCTGAGTCTCCGGAGAAGGGCGGCATATAAATATGAATAAAAATAAAAAAATAAAAATAAATCCAAGGTCAAAGATGGAATATCCCCAGATCTGGGCAGTTTGATAGATACCTGATCTTTATAGGATTGAATCTGAGATGGTTCCTCCCCTCCATACTTGCACAATTTCCAAGCACTAGGGCAGAAACTCAGCCTCATTTGACCAGTTCAGGTTTGAAGATATAATTGGGCATTCAGCATATTGATAATACTGAA
This sequence comes from Naja naja, assembly GCA_009733165.1. Lineage (NCBI taxonomy): Eukaryota > Metazoa > Chordata > Lepidosauria > Squamata > Elapidae > Naja > Naja naja. Next base: position 22,870,135 of record CM019154.1, on the reverse strand, counting down.
CCCTAAACCAGTGGATGACCTCACCAGTAGTTTCATATAGATGTTGAAAAGGAGGGGATAGAAAGGACCTAGGAACAATTTCTCTCCTCAACCAATACAGACTGAAACCAGCTCAGAAAAAGAAAGAGAACCATAAACAAGGTCTCTAACCCACAGATCCAGCTCATCAGGATACCATGGTTGAAAATATTGAAAGCTGTGCAGACATCAAGGAGCACAAGAATGGATGCACTATCTCCATATCTAGCCACACATCTTCAGCAAGCACAACCAAGCCTGTCTCAGCACTAAACCCCAGCCTGAAACCAAGACTAAAACACATATTTTGGCATATGATATGCTGCCTTCACTCTCTTTATGTTTAAGACTAAAGGAATTAATATTTTGAGGATACCAATTGGCTGATGAATAGCCTATTGTAGTACAACTGGCACTACTCCCTTATCAGGGACATCTGGGCAACCATCTTTACAATAATTTTTAAGGCTGGTCTTGTCATAAAAACACAACTGCCAAAAAAGGAGAAAAAAGCGCTATGAAATTTGCACAATACAGCACTTAGAAATATAAAGCAGAAAGTCCCAAAGGTGCTTTTTCAAAAGGCAGCTGGACTTTCTGTTTTTCCCTGAAGATGTTTTGCTTCTCATGCAAGAAGCTTCTTAAGTACTGACTGAATGGTGGAGAATGGAAGGATTTATATTCTTTGCAGTCATCTGGTCGTTAGCACCCTCTCCGAGAGTCGTTGAGGTAACTTGGAGTTTTATCTGTGCCTTCAGGGTTCTCCAAGTGGCCACAATAATTCTCAGAGGGAGTGCTAATGACCAGATGACTATATAAATCCTTCCATTCTCCATCATTCAGTCAGACCTGAAGAAGCTTCTTGGACTAGAAGCAAAACGTCTTCAAGGAAAAACAAAAAGTTCAGCTGCCTTTTGAAAAAGCATCTTTGGGACAACCATGACCTGATGGCTGTGAATCTCCATAGACAGATAAGGCAGAAAGGTTGCATATTTGCAGAACATATTTTGAGGATGCCAATTGGCTGATGAATAGCCTGTAGTAGTACAACTGGTTTTCAAGATGGCTGCGCACATGGATGCTGCGGCTGACCACTCCTTCTTTCAGTGTATGATTCTCTTTGTGTTTTGGATTCTTTCCTTGACTGAGGCAAGGGTCATCTATAGTTGGCAAGCCTTGCTACAAATTGGACTGAAATGTGAAAAGGCTATTACAGATGATTTTATACATTCTCATAACAAATTGAAGAAGGCAGCTAGGACCCTGGGGGAGCCATGGATCACTATCCCTGTAGGAAGGAGGAAGAGGCGGAGAAAGAGGAACAGGAAGAGGAAGAGAGGATGCCGTGCTGAGGTTTTCTTTAGGCTGAGTAAGTTTCCACACAAGCCTTCAATTCCAAGTATATTTCTTACCAATGCAAGATCTCTGACTAACAAAATGGATGAATCAAGGCTATAGATTGCAAAGACTAAATTGAGCCTTGGTAGCTCAGGCTGTTAAATGCCTGCTCTTAAGATCCAGCTGCCTAGAATTATTGTAGGCTCGAATCCCACCAGGCTCAAGGTTGACTCAGCCTTCCATCCTCTCAGGGTAGGTAAATTGAGGACCCAAGATTGTTGGGGGCAATTAGCTGACCTTGTAAAAATGCCGCTTAGTAATAAGCAGGAATATACAATGGAATAAGCAGGAATATACAATGGAATGAAGGCTATTGCTGAGCACATTGGGTTGTATCCCAGAAATTGTAAGCCGCCCTGAGTCTTCAGAGAAGGGCGGCATATAAATGTAATTAAAAAAAAAAATTCATCAAGAACTGCTGTGTTTTGTTAATCACAGAAACTTGGCTTCATTCACTCATTCCAGATGCAGCTGTTGAGCTGGAAGGCTACATATCTCACCGGCAGGACAGGAGTAGAAATTCTGGCAAGAGCAAAGGGGGAGGTTTAAGCCTTTATGTGAACAAAACCTGGTGTATCAGTACAAAGACTGTAGACAACCACTGCTCCATGGATCTGGAGTATATGATTCTTAAATGTAGACCCATATATCTTCCACGGGAATTCAGTGTGGTTTTGATTACTGCAGTCTATATCCCACCTGGTGCCAATACTACCATAGCTTCGGGATTCTTGTATAACATTGTTAGTAATCAGCAGAATAAGTATCCTGATGCTGTGCATATCATAGCGGGGGACTTTAATCAAGCTGATTTAAAAGCAGTGCTCCCTAAATTCTATCAGTATGTTAAGTGTGCTACTAGAGGAGCAAACATATTGGACAAAGTATATACCAACATCAAACATGGGTATAAGGTTATACAATTACCACATTTGGGACAATCAGACCATATGTCACTGCTTTTAGCACCAGCATAGATCCCTCTTAGGAGACGGGCTCTGCCTATAATAAAGATAGTGAAATCTTGGCCAGAAGATGCTTCCCAACAACTTCAGGACTGAGAACACAAATTGGGACATCTTTTACCACCCTGACTAGAGGAGCACACTGCAATTGTTGTGTGCTATATCAAACACTGCACAGATACTATCACTGTGGATAATTGTATTAGGATCTATCCCAATCAGAAACCCTGGATGACCAAGGAAGTCCAGCGCCTCTTGAGTGACAGGACCAAGGCCTTTAGGTCCGGTGATGGGGCAAGATACAGTGTTGCCAACGCTAATCTGAAGAAAGGTATTCGGAAGGCCAGGACTGATTATAAGAGAAAGATTGAGGATATTTTTTACAGCAATAACATGAGGCAGGTGTGGCAAGGGATTCAATAAATTACCGACAATCAACCGACCAATGTCATCCCTGCTAAAGGCGATGCTTCATTGACAGAGGAACTGAATCATTTCTTTGCTTGCTTTGAAGTGGAGACATCAGAGACAGATAAAATATAACCACCAGCCAATTGTAGCACCCACCTCATTGTGGAGGAACAGGAGGTGAAGAGCATTCTGAGGGCTGTGGACCCTAGAAAGGCTGCCGGTCCTAACGGTATCTCTGGCCAAGTGCTTAAAGACTGTGCTGATCAGTTGGCTGGAGTCTTTACCAGGATCTTCAATCGGTCTTTATCTCAGACCACTAAATTAATTAAAATATGCTATAAATCACAGATGAAGTAAATATTTGTGTTCCATCCAGTAGCCAAGCTTAGAAAACTATCCCGATGAGGAAGTCCCAATTTTCTGGTCATAGACTTATATAAAAAGCCATAGGATTTGTTCTTTCTTCACTACCACGAGAACTGTTCCTGAGTTATAAGAGGTCAGCTTTGCTTGGCTTTCCAATGGTCTACAATCCTGACCGCAATTCATTTCACAAAGTATTCAAAAATGTTTAATCTCAAAAACGGTTTGATTTTGGGCTGCATCTCTTCAGGCTGCAGTTATGGGCTGGCTCACATGATCAAATGCTCCTCCACAGAGCACATATTCCTAAAAATAGAAAAGGCTAGATCAGAATCGTCTTGCTGATACTTCAGTGACGATTTGTTAGTTTTTCATTTCATATGGAAGAGCATTGTGAGATATGTAATTACATGTAATTTGAAGCACTACAGCCATACCTGAAATATTTATGCAGTTTCTAGTTGTATTCATCCACAACAATTGGGTAAAGCAAATCCACAACATATTACAGTGTTAGTGTCTGGTTTATTCTACAGTTTTATTAGATTACAAGTATCCCTGCATCTTGACTTTGCATGTGTCTGTTGTCATGTTCTCACCTCAGATTTTGCTATTTTAAAGCACAATTTGAAATACATTATAGCCCACCCATCCCTGATCAACATTACAAATACACAGTAGGTATCAGATGTGTGATGGAAGCAGAACTGGTTACAAACCAGTGATAATATTCAAGCCTTATATATTGAAAGTCCTTAAGATACAATAAACTGTTATAGAAAGCTGTGATTAGTGTGTTGGGGGTTGCTTGTATGTAGATCCCCTTCCACATTTTTAAAGCCTGAGTGAGGTAGGCAACTGTGAGGAAAGAACAAAACAAGCATTATCTAATTGAAGATAATTACCTTTTATTTTTACTTATTAAAAAGTATCAAAAATGAGGCACACTTTAGTTGGTACTTAAATAGAAAGCACTTGCTACTGTTCTGTGTTGTACTGTGCCTCATCTGTCTACTTTCAATATCCCCCCAAAATGTAAAGGAACAAAATGACTCTATATAGCAAACTGTTATTTTATGCAGAGGAGAATATAAAAGGAACTGTTGCATTTATTATTTTTATTTACAACAGAATGCATATTCCATCCTCATTTGTAAGAATGGTTCAGATTCCATAAAAAATATACTGACAAAAAACAGTACAATCCTCATAAAATGACCATTCAATGCCATACAATTTTACTTAAAAATGGAAAAAGTAAAATAAAATAAAAATACACAAAGTTTAAGATAGCTCTTTAGTTAATGCTGGGATTTTTTTAGTTGTATCCAGAAAACTAATGGCTGTTAATGCATAGTATATGTAAAACAAGGATATCTTGTGGCTAAAGTAATTCCCACCTACAGATGTGAGCACAGCATGTTGTACCAACTGATGTTTTAAGGTAACTTTTGAAGGCAGACACAAGAACTAATTATTGCAATAGTCTAACCTTAGTATGATGATGGTATGAGTAATTGAGATCTCCTGCTCCAGAAAAACATCTGCTGAACCCAGGGTGGGATTCAAATTTTGTAACAACCAGTTCTGTGGGTGTGGCTTAATTTGTGGGTGTGGCTTGGTGGCCATGTGACTGGCAAACCAAATACAAGTGGTCCTCGCTTAATGGCCGGTTGCTTAGCAAGAGTTCTAATTTATGACTGACCTTCCCAGAGCTCCTTGGCCTGTTTTTGGAGTTTTGACAGCCATGCGAATACACACACACACACACACACCTTTCTAATCCTGCTATTCTATGATTCTGTAAGGATCTCCTGCTGGAGCAGGGGGTTGGACTAGATGACTTCCAATATGCCTTCCAGGCCAGCCCTAGATTGCTGTGCTGCTTCAAAAAGTCTTCTGAAGCCAGGGTTTGTGTCCTTCCTTCCTCTCCCTTTTTTTCTCTCCCTCTCTCCCTCCTTCCATGTATTTATTTATCCATTCATATATCTCATTCACTTTGTCCTCTCTCCCTCTTTCTTTCTCTTTGTCTTTCCATCCCCCTCTTTCTTTGTCCCCCTTTACTTCCTTTCTCTTCCTTTCTCTCTTTCATTCCCTTTTCTCTTTCTTTTCTTTCTTGCCTCTTCCTTCTCTCTCTCTTTCTTTCTCTCTTTCTTTCTCTCTCTTCCTCTTTTTCTTTCCCTCTCTTTCTCTTTTTCCCTCTCTTTCTCTCTCTTCCTCTCTTTCTCTCTCTCTCCCCCTCCCTCCCTCTTTCTCTTTCTCCTTATCTCTCTTTCCCTCTCTCTTTCTCTGTCCCTTCCCTTCCTCCTTCCCTCTTTCCTTCTAAAGCTAGGAGACCCACCTGAAACATACACACACACATACATACACACACATCCAATGTTGCTCATTAACTTACATTCTTTCCAGGCAGTCTGCTAGAGTCCAGGGATTGGGTGCAATTGTCTGTTCAAACCTGGTCCTGCGTTGCCTGGAAAAGCTGGCAGGCTTTCGGGTCCAACAAAAGAACCGGGGGCAGGACTTCCTCCCCTCCCTCAAGCACCCACCCCACCGGCATCCCAACTGCCTGCAAACTTACCTTCCTCCCGTGGCTGGTGGCAGAGGGAAAGGTGAGCCAGCCAGGGCAGAGCCGTCACCACTCGGCTGTCTGCCAGCTCGCATCTTGTCCCCTGCTCGGATTCTCCGCAGCTGCTGGGAGGGGGGGGTGCAGGAGGCAACCAAAAAGCACACATCCACCCACATCGCCCCTCTGCCAGCCACCCTCCCTCGCCCAGCCAAGTGTTTTAGCCGAATGTGGGCTGCAGAGGAAGATCTGCTCTCGCGAGGCTTGACTTGCACCATTCTCACAGAATGTGGCCCACATTCAGCCAAAGTGCACAGGCCAATGGGCAGCAGAAGGAAGGGGTGGCAGGCAAAGGGGTGATGGGAGCCCGGGCAGCATAGCATTGTGCTCCCTGGTCACCCCCCCACACACACACTCCTAGCAGGCAAGGCCAAGCAGCTGTGGAGAATCCAGGTGGGGGGTGAGATGCAGGCTGGTGGGGACCCAAGCGGCGATGGGTCAGCCCTGGCTCACCTTCCTCTCTGCCACCAGCAAGCCAGGTAAGTTGGAGGCTGGGGATGGTTGGGGGAAAGCTTGCTAGGCTGCAAGTGCTGCATGGGCGGTGCTGGTGACTAAGCAAGCCGGGCAGGTGGGGTGGGGTGGGAAACCTTGCTAGGCCGCAAGTGCTGCACATGCAGCACTGGTGGCTAAGCAAGTCAGGCAAGTAAGGGGGGAAACTTGCTAGGCCGTGAGTGCTGCATCGATGGTGCTGGAGGCTAAGCAAGCCAGGCAAGTGGGGTGGGAAGGAAAACCTTTCTTGGCCACAAGTGCCGCATGTGTGGTACTGGTGGCTAAGCAAGCCAGACAGGGATGGGGGGGGCAGCTAGCTAGGCCATGAGCACTGAGGGCGGTGGTGGTGCAGTGGTGGCAGCCTAGGCCAGCCCAGGAGTTGGCACTCAACTGGGGCTGATGGCAGCAGTGGTGGCAAGGGCGAGGGTGGCAGTGATAGCATTGTGGTGGCAGCCTAGGCTGGCCCAGGAGTCGGGACTCAACTGGGGCTGGTGGCAGCAGCAGCATGTAGGCAACTGGGGCTTGAAGAACCTCACTTACCTAGAGAGATCATGGTGGAAGGCAGACAGCGATGGTAGGTGGGCAGGCGAAGGCAGACTGCAGGCAACAATGGCGCATGGCCGAGATAAGGAGGGGTGGGGTGGGTGGGGCTAGAATGTAGTCAGCTTGTCACACATACACGCGATATTGCGCATGCACAATAAGGACCAACTGGGCAGGGAGCAGAGAAGCGGGTGGAGAGAGGTGGGGCCAGCCAGGGGCCCATTTTACCAGTTCTCCGAACTACTGGGAATCATAACAACAGGTTCTACTGAACTGGTCTGAACCGGTGGAATCCCACCCTGGCTGAACCTCAGCAAAGGCTCTCCTGACTTTTACCTGCTGATCAACAAGGAGCTGTAAGCCCCCTGAATCCAGGGGTGGGATTCTGCCAGTTTGTCTGGTTCAACTGAACTGGTAGCTCCGAGGATCAGCTGGGAGTGAACCAGTTTGGTTTGCTCCAACGATCAGCTGTTGGGGCCACCCACCCGCCCGGGCTCTAGGCTGTGCTTTATATCCTGTTTTTCAAGCTCAGCTGATTCATGCAGCACAGCGGATTGCTGCATGTCAGCTATTTAACACACAGGGATTGCTGGAGAAAGTTGAATCGCACCCCTGCCTTGATCTTAGTCTTGAACAGTGCTATTCAAGCTGGCCTAGACCTTCCATAAGATTCTATGATTAGTTACTTTTCAGAGCTCTTCATTGGCTCCCTGTTTGAGCCAGAACACAGTTAAAGTTAGAGGGGAATCAACTGATGTTGTGAGCCCTGTGTCGAAGCAGTTGCCTACAAGATTGTCCCACTCATTCTTGGCCAACTGGTCCCTTTAAGTAGAGCGGTTGGATGAAATTCAGCAGATGTAGTAAAAGTAGAGAAGTACAAATTCTAGCTGCTCTTATTTCCTCAGTATGTCCAAATACAAGCTCATAAATATGTTTCATCAAACTCACTCCTTGTCTTTTACCATCATTGTTGTAGGTGTTGCTTTTCCTTATTCATATACTGGGGCTTTAATAAACCAAAGTGGTCATTTGAGAACAATCTTGTCCAGGACTCAATATGGTGTGTAGTGTAATCATTGCTGTACTCATTGAAAACCACATGGGTCCATTAGACATCTGAGGAAACCCATCCTAGTTGGTCCTCCTTTCTGGCACAGGTGTCCCCATGATGGCCAGGAAGTAACCCAACCATAGTGAAGAATTTATTACAATGTCCTCCATCTTCAGATCACATGTCATCTGTTCCAATGTAAAGACCAGATCTATCTGATCGCTCATATAACTGGACCAAATATCAAGGGACAAACCATGGTTTCTGTGAAGAATGTTAAGTGCTAAAACAATTGAGTTTAGCTTATTTTCTGTCTCAGAGAATCTCAAAATTCTCAGGCAAGATTATGGCCACTCACAATCTTTTCCGATCCAGGTTTGTATGCTCATCCAAAACAAGATGGTACATATATACAGACTTGGCAGCATTAATCAATACAGCCTGAAGGTAACACACTTAGCAATCCAGCCACCCACACCATGGAACAGGCAAATTGTTAATCTCCCTTCTCTTGAAAGGTCAGCCCAGTAACCCTGTTTTTTTAAATCTCTGCCTGTTATTAATGTAAGCAGCCTCTTTCCCATCCTTGTAAATTCCTGTACTTTCCCCCATAATTGGAGCATCATTCCAGCAGGATATTTTCCCTCCTCATTCACCGACTGAATAAATTGATCCACCAGCTAACACTATGCCCTCCTCTTCCTGGACTTGCCTGATCTCCTCAACATCATCTCAAATTTAACATTCCTCTTTACGCTCTATCACAGTGGTCGCCAACTGGTGGGCCGCAGCCCACTGGTGGGCCGCGAGAAAATTTTGGTGGGCCACAGAGAAATGTCACCCCCAGAGCATCCCCCAAGCAATTAATCCAGGCTGCACAGAAACACAAGGCTGTGTGGCACACATGGCCCATAGGAACCCTCCCCACCTACTCTCTCCTTACCACGCAAACTTGCCTGCTAAATTGCTATTTTTCCTTTTTTTTCCTGACCATCAGCTGTTCTGCTGTGCCGGGAGATTTAGATTAGCTAGGAAGCAGGAAATGGTTGGATTTCTTACTTTCTAGCTAGTCTTTAGATCTTTGGCTCTGCTTTTAAGCACAGCTGAACCTCCCTTAGGATTGAAGGTTCTATTATTCAGTGCAGACTCATGGCAAGCAAATTGACAGACTGAGCTAGCTGATGGCAGATAGATAGATGAATGAATGAATGAATCTGTGATTCTGTGACCAACTCAATCTGCCTGCCTGCTTTGCCTGATTTTGGGTAAAAGTTGCTCTTTTTTTAATAAAAAATTCAATATTTATATAAATATTTATAATATTTACACACAAGCCATGCCCAGCCAGTCACATGACTACCAAGCCACACCCACAAATTAGGTCATGCCCACAGAACCAGTTAATGGTCCCTGGGATTTAAAATTGTGAGTTTGGTGGTTCCTGAGGTCCAAAAGGTTGGTGACCCCTGCTCTATCACACACTAGGACCTTGTCAAGCTAGACATAAACTATTTTTAGTACTTCCACTCCATTCTCAACAGTTACTTGAATGATACTTATTAAATGGACAGCAGAGCACACTCCATTACGTAGCCAACAGAAGATGCAGAAGCAATAGTGGGATGGCAAGTAATATTTTTGGTTAGCACAGCATTCTCCAATGGTAAGAAACCAGTTGCTCTTCTCACTCAGCAATTCCACATCTTCATAGCTATAGCCCACCTTTATTTTGTATAATCCAAAGCAGCATACATAATATGCCTGCCTCCCAGTTTCCCTATCATAACACTCCTGTAAGGTGGAATTGGTGAAAGAGAATGACTGGCTCAAAACCACCCAGCCAGCTTTCATGCTTAGAACTCATAGTTTCTCAGTTGGTAGTCCAGCACCTTAGCTTAAACCATGCAAGATATCCATCTCACTGATGCCTCTCTCATCCCACTAATATAAAGTCCAGAAACACTTTGACCTTAAACTCTCCCCAGTTAGGTTTTTACCCTTTCTTCCTACTTTCTCAATCTTATTTCTCATTCCTACTTCTTCACATTCCTCCTTTCCAAATCCTCTTTCTCTTTCTCCATCTTCATGCTTTCTGTTTCTATAGGCTTTTGGTATCTGCATAAAACAACAACAACAACAACAAAGATTCTAACATTCCTTAGAAATGGAGTTATAATAATTCTGACAACTGCACTATTTTTCATCCTGGACCAATACAGCTCAGGGCATATAATTACAGAAACTTTTGTTTTCTTTCAAATTGTCTTCCAATGAGCTGATGAAATGGAGGGACATTTAACTGATAACTGAGAATCTTGCTGCTGATTGTTTACACAATGGTCTCTAAAGGTGTTATTCTATCAGTCTGGGAACCAACATTGCAGTTATCCTTTTTGCCCTTCTCCACACTCTTCTTCTTCACATTCTCTTTTCTCTCAGTCTCCTTATCCTTCCACTTTCTCTGTTTCTTTCATTCTCTACCATTTTCAATTCTCAGCTTCGCAACTTCAGAAATCAATGAAAATTGCAGAGTTATTAAGCTCACATTCAGGAAGACTTCTTTTTTTCCTTGTTATTCTTTCCTCAGTTTAAATTGTAAGTGGAGGGAATTCTGTGGCTGTCTTAATTTATTGAGCTCTAGGGTGGTGCTGTCCTTTGGGCAACATGAAGATAAAAAATAGTAATGAAGATTATTGTCTGTTATTGTCCTGAAGAATCTGTTGACTGCATTAATGCTAAAATGAATGATGGCTATTATGATTCTGTTTCATTTAGTTTAATAAAGTTGTAATTACTCAAACCCAGTAGAAAGTTATTGGCCTGATGACTTTAGACAGAAGTAGTCAAATTCCTATTACAGGTGCTCAAACTTGAGAGGAAACTGTCATTTGCCTAGACCTCTCATTAGAGAGAAGTTGGTTATTTTATAGTCAATACATTTCAGTAGATTGTGTCGTACAGATTTAAGATACAGCATAGCTAATGATTCTGCCAGGTCAAGCAGTAAGAGCAGCTTGGCATGCAAAAAATGTTCTTACTAAGATGCCCATCTAAATGCAGATAAACATTGATAGCATCAGACTGTTAAAACTAGGTCAACAGAGGGACCATAAATACAGATTGAGCTGCAAAATGGGAGCACGATGAAGCACAATCACTTTTTGTTGTACATGATCTACACAAGTCCACTCATCTCATATTCCCAACCTGCCAAACTGGTTGCTAAGCACAGTTAACTCTTTAGAAGCAATTTCTATTATGGTTTTGCTGCAAATCTACCAGAAGTAGGTCAGTGATGTTGTGATAGATCTGGATGGAGCTGTGTTTGTGTCCAATTTGTACCACATTATTCAAAGCCCCTCTCAGAAAATGTCCAAACTGGTGAACAAAATGGCTCAATAGGTACCAAGGTAAATGCACACTGCACACTGGTGGAAATAAATCAGTCAATCCAAATTTCATATCAAGAATGCTGTATGCTAAATTAGGAAAGGTTTTTTTTTTAAAAAAAGAACTGTTTTGTGAAAAATAGGATGTAGCTGACACACACGTACATACCAAAATGTATATGCTGCCTAATTGTCTGATTCAGGTGGCTTACAATATATGAGATAAAACAAGATTATATTAACATACACATATATGGCATGGGTAACTTTCTCTTTCCTCTTCCTCCTTTTCATTACACATAGGTATACATGCATATACTACATTGTTGAGGAAATCATTGAAGCCCTGGCAATAGTAACTCACACCCTTGTCACATTTTGTATACTATGTCATGTGGCTGCCTTAGAAGATTACTTGAAGCTGTAATTCAAACAATAAATAACAGATCACTTGTTGGTGGACTCTGGCTTATACTAGCAGACTTCCAAGTGCATTTCATTGCTGGTTTTCACTTTTACATGATTTTGCATCTGGGAATCTGCTGGATTGTTTATTTTGTATAGAATGTATACATCTACCATACATATCCTGGGTAGAAATGCTGTAGGTTCTTCTCTGGCAAGATACAGGGAAAATGTAGAAATCTTGATAGTTTCATACTTCTCAGTCCCCCAAAGATCTGATGCCCTTTTCCTGATATTTTGAAAGATTGTTAAAACTATGCTATTCAGAAAGGTCTTTGAGTAGAAGAGAATTGACTGTTGGTGTGATTTATAATAACAATGCTTTATTTTTTTTGCCTTTAAACATATTCATTGCTATTGTATGGTTGTTATTAGTTTTAAATTCTACATTCAGGAAGATAGTATATAGGAATGTAGCAAACAAATTGCTTAGACAAGAACTAGACTAAAGAGTTTAATAGGAATCCTGTTTGATGTTGTGCACAAAAAATTCTCTTGAATCTTAGACTTAGTTTGGAGCAAAATCCTCTTTTAATCAACTGAAGGAAGAAAGGGATTTGACCCCTTTTTAATGGGAAAAGGAACAAAGCAGAGAACATGGCTAGGAATTATAAAATTATGCACAATGTGGAGAAAACAAGCTGTTTGCTCTTTCTCTCCCACAGCTTCCAATTCAGAACCCCCTGATTAGCAGGAGGTTATTAGAACTGTGCAGCGCTTTGGATTTAAAGGCACAAGGTGCTTCAGACAATGTGCAGAGCCTGGATGTAGCATCTGCCTTAAAATATTTGGTTTAAGGAATTGCAGCAGGTACTCCATTTGCACCAGTTTATGCTCTGAAACACCTCTGATTTCAGCAAATGGCACAGCTCTATTATTGATTGGAAGCCAGCCTTATAAAGAGTGGTAATGGAATCTAACTTACATGGTTTTGAAAGGTGAAATTGATCTGTGAAGAGGCTGTCAGTGACTATTAGCCATGATGGCTAACTGAAACCTAGATTTTAAAGACAATGATTTATATAATGTACTAGTATAATATGTTTATATAATGTACTAGTATTATAATTTTTTGTTTTGTGTAACTGTGGCATGAGCCCAACTGATTGTGCATTCTTCTAACTATAGTAATGTGGTATTCACTCTGTATGTAATGATATGTGGGAATGACCTTGGGAGACAAGGGAAAAGTCACAGCCAGGGTAACTGCTGGTCACTCAGGAAGCAGCTTAGCCCACAAAAGGCTTGGCAAACATCTCAGAATGGACCCTCCCTAGTTTCTTGGACAGTAAAGGTAATGGGGGAGAAATGTACTTTCAGACTTGCAAGAGCCTATTATTTTAACCTTACAATATAGTAGAATTAGCCCATCTGGTGATACTTCCTGTCTGGTCTAGTTGATTAGGCTCTACATCAGGGGTGTCAAACCTGAGTCATCACAGCGATGTCACATGACATGTTGGGACTTTTTTTCCCTTTGCTAAACTGGGCGTGGGCATAGCCAGCATGTGATGCATCCGGCCCATGGGCCGCGAATTTGACAGTCCTCTACAATGTCATAGGGCATGCAATTCTTTAGAGCTTAAAATGTTAAAAATGGCTGAATTGCAATTGCAATTTTGTCATGTGAGAATTTGATCACCAATTCCAGGAAGTGTCTAGTGTCAGGATTCCGACGATTGCCCTAATTTATTGCAGCTTAAGTGATGCAACCAGTTATTGGCATAGCAATTACTTTTTCATACTTTTTCATATATATACTGGCTGCCACCCTTTGGAATATCATGCCCCTCGAAGTGAGATCCATCCCCACGCTCTGGGACTTCCAAAAGGGCCTGAAAATCTGTCTCTGCCCAATGGGGGCATCCATTTTGGAGGTGGCTAGTAGATTAGGAGAAGATCCTACCTGCACCCTGTCTAAGCATTGGTTCTTTTTTATCTGCCTTATTAATTGTACTGTTTTTTTAACTTTCAATGCCCAAATGTTTTAATATTTTTAACCTTTTAATTGTTTCATACTGTTATTTCTGGCTGCCCAAAGTCATTTAATAGTGAGATGAGTGGCAGATAAGTTTAATAAATAAATACATACATACTAGCTCATATGTTGGTAGACTATTAAATAAATTGAAGTAGTAAATTTTAGTGTTATTGTCCCTCGGATTCCCCTTCATAGTGACAGTTCAGAACATCTGAATGAGAATAAATACCAAAGATTTAAGTGTCCAAGTCTCAAAGAAAACTGACAGGTAGTTCAGATCAGGAAACAGACTCCATAAGGACTTATTGGAACTCTGTTGTTGAGAATGTAACAGAATTTTGAAAGCCTGACACAGATCTTTTTATATTGAAGAGCACAAATGTGAGGCAATCTTCAGTTTATCATTGCCTTCTTTCAGGGCTAAGATATTATTTACATAATAGCTCTTGACTAACTTCTTCAAGGCCATCTCTGTATCTTTACAAAAACTCATGTATTCTGAAAATTCAAAGTTGGAAGAAAGCTTTCTCATTTTGTGTACCTCCTTATGATGTCAATCCCCTTACTATTGTTGCTTATGTTCGGAGTGAGTAAATGTTGCTGGGATGCTAAATGAAAGCTGTGTTTTTTTAAAAGAACATCTTGGGATCCCGAGAGGTGGCATGTTGCGACTAATGGGCTAAATTCCAAATTTAGAAGGAAGGGGAAATTTCTTAAATTTTTAATTTGTTGTCTTAAGGGGTTAGGGAGGGGGGGAAATGGGTCTGTTTGCAGCCCGGTTCGTGGCAGGGAAGGGCGGGGTTGGGGGCGAGGCCTCGGGACTCAGGTGGGGGCCCGATTCCTAGGGTGGTTGGAGTCGGTGGCAGACGCCGAGGCATAGGGCAGTATTACATGTTGGGAGCGCACCGCCAGCCGCGGTTGCTCGCCCGACCCTATGGCCTCCTCCCTGGGGAGTTCGGGAACAGGGACCCCTGGGCTTAGGCTGGTGTACTTTAATGCCAGGTCCGTGGCTAATAAAGCCACCCTCCTCCGTGAGATTATTGAGGAGGAGGCTGCGGACCTGGCTTGTATCACCGAGACCTGGTTGGGCCCGGAGGGTGGTGTCCCTCTGGTTGAATTATGCCCTCCAGGTTTTGGGTTGTGCACGCCACGGGCCCAGGGAAGGGGTGGTGGGGTGGCTGTGGTTATTAGGGAGACCTTGCTTCCAAGGGAGGTCACTATCCCAGAGATAGGCGGAAGTGAGACCCTTCTCCTGAAGTGGGGCCTAACGGTCAAGTGGGCTTGCTGCTCACATACCTTTCTCCCAGCTGTGTGACAGCGGCCTTACCGGGACTTCTTGACGTCCTCTCGGGGTGGCGGTGGAGCTCCCAGGCCTTATAGTCCTGGGGGACTTTAACCTGCCGTCCCTGGGGATGCGCCGGGATTGGCCGGGAATTCATGTCTTCTATGGAAGCCATGGGCCTGACCCAATTAATTCATGGCCCCACTCACAGGGGGAACACTCTGGACCTAGTTTTTGTCTCTGAGTGGTGGCGTAGTGACAGAGGGCATCCTGTTTATACTGGCTCTGCCCGTTCCATGGTCTGATCACTATCTCCTGCGGCTGGTTTTCCAAAAGGCCACCCCCACTGCTGGGACAAGGAGCCTCTTGGATGGTTCGCCCCAGGCCTTATGGACCCTGAGCGGTTCCAGGCGAACTGGGGCCTTTTCCTCTTCCCTTACTCACAGCTCTGTTGAGGATCTGACGGCAGCTTGGCAGCGGGCAGCTTCAGAGGCCCTTGACAGGGTTGTCCCCATGTCCCCTCACACGCCCGGATCTCGGATGGCTCCCTGGTATACAGAGGAGCTCCGGGAGATGAAGCCGTCGGAGGGGCTTAGAGAGCAGGTGGAGGGCCACCCGCCTCAATTCGACCAACCCAGTTAAGAGCCCATATTAGGACTTACCTGGGAGCTATGAGGATGGCGAGAAGGTCTTATCTCTCCGCCCTCATAGCGTCCGAGATAATCGCCCAGCCGCCCTGTTCGGGTTCGCGCTCTCTCCTTTGTCCTGGGGAGGGGCGGATCCGCGGGAAGGGCTGAGGAATTTGGACAATATCTGTCGGATAAGATCACTCGAATTGAAGTGGGTTGTCCACTGATTTGCAGTGGTCTGAGGAGCGGGATACAGGTAGTCTGGCAAGTGTGTTCTGGGATGAGTTCGATCCTGTTTCCGAGGATGAAGTGGACGGGATTATGCGGCGCCTGAGTTCCACCACATGTTTGTTGGACCCGTGCCCTTCCTGGCTGTCTTATGCCGCCAGGGAGGTCACCTGCGGTTGGATCCGGCAGTGGTCAACGCCGCTAAGGGAGGGTGTTTTCCTCCGCCCTGAAAGAGGCGGTGGTGAGGCCCCTCCTGAAGAAGCCTGCCCTGGATCCGACTGTGTTAGATAACTTTCGTCCAGTCTCCAACCTTCGCTTTTAGCGAAGGTTGTTGAGAGTGTGGTGGCCAGACAATTTCCGCTTTTCCTGGATGAAACGGACTACCTAGATCCGTGCCAATCGGGCTTCCGGTCTGGTTTCAGCACGGAGACGGCATTGGTCGCACTGATGGATGATCTCTGGAGGAGCGGGACAGGGGTTCTTCCTCTGTCCTGGTCCTGTTAGACCTCTCAGCGGCTTTCGATACCATCGACCATGGTATCCTTTTGCGCCCGGGGTTGGGGTGGGGGCACTGTTTTTCGGCTCTCTCCTACCTCCTGGGCGTCGCAATCGGTGTTAGCAGGGGGCAGAGATCGGCCCGAGGGCACTCACTTGTGGGGTCCCTCAGGGGTCGGTCCTCTCCCCTTTATTTAATATCTACATGAAACCGCTGGGTGAGATCATTCGTGGTTTTGGGGTGAGGTATCATCAATATGCTGATGATACACAGTTATATATCTCCACCCCTGGCCAGATCAGTGATGCCCTCTCCGTGATGACTCGCTGTCTGGATGCGGTACGGATCTGGATGGACGGAAATATGCTTCGACTCAACCCGGCCAAGACTGAGTGGCTGTACATACCGGCATCGCGGTCCAGTTTGGAATGTCCATCGTTGACCATAGGGGAGTGGTGCTGCCCCCTGTGGATAGGGCTAGGAATCTGGGGGTCCTCCTGGATGCACGGCTCGGTTGGAGGAGCAGGTGGGAGCCGTCACCAGGGGGCTTTTGCCCAGATCCGGCTGGTTCGCCAGCCCGTTTCTGGACCGCGATGCCCTGCGACGGTCACTCATGCCCTTGTTACCTCGCGACTCGACTACTGCAACGCTCTCTATTTAGGACTGCCCTTGCACACCATCCGAGATTGCAACTGGTGCAGAATGCAGCGGCGCTGGTGGTGATGGGAGTTCCCGGTTCTCCCATGTTGCCCCCCTCCTGCGTGGCTTGCATTGGTTGCGGTTGCGCCGGGTGAGGTTCAAGGTTCTATCCTTAACATACAAAGTCCTTCACGACATGGGTCCCTATTATTTAAGGGAGCGACTGCTGCCGACATCGAACACCAACCGCCCTGTACGATCCCACAGACAGGGGCTCCTTGGGGTCCCGTCAGCGGACAGTGCCGGCTGGCGGTCCCCGACACGGCCTACTCTGTTGCGGCCCCTGACCTGTGGAATCAACTTCCCCTGGAGCCTGGCCCCTGACCTCCGACTTTCCGTCGACCTGAAGACCTGGTTGTTTAACCAATCCGGGCTGTGACCCTGGGGTGGGGTGGTCTTTTTAGAGTTTTATCTCTGCAATTTTAGTGTTAATTCGGCTTGATTGTTTAATCTGGTTTTAACTAATTTATTGTTGTGTGTTTTTATTTTGTAAGCCCAGTCCTTTTGGAGAGGGGCTGCATATAAGTCGAATAAATAAATAAATAAATAAATAAATAAAAGGAGAGGCATCAATGATGATTTAAAAGGTTTCAGTGATACCAATTTCATGGGTAGTACTGTATGTGTATCTTAAGGGGAAGAAGACTGACTCCACAGCATTAATTAATATTTCCACATATTTCTGTTCTTTGTCAAAATTCTAAGGATAACCTTAATGCCATAGATTTCCCTGTAGAGAGTGAAGACACCTCTTTCTTTTTTCTTTCTTTCCAGTCCCAGCATAGGTTTGATCTTTGGTGTTATACATACAAGCAGCCTTGTCAAATCAGGCCAAGGGACCCTCTGAATCACAGTGTTTCTCAAACTTGGCCCTTTAAAGAGGTATGGACTTCAGCTTCAAAAGTCTACCTCTATTAAAAGGGCCAAGGCTGAGAAATGCTGCTCTAACATTCTTTGTAGGTATTCTTCATTCAATCAGTTTTGAATTTCAAAAATAGTTTTGAACTATTTTTAGTTCAAAATTATGACCAGGATTTATTGTTGGTTGGGCTTAAATTCTAGTTTAATCTTTATTTTAATTTTTTGTACTGCATGTTTTTATTGCCCTGTAAACCGCTCTGAGTCCCTTGGGAGATGGGATATAAAACTAATAATAAATAAATAAATAAATAAATAAATAAATTTGAAGTTCTGATGTCTAACTCTTCAGTCACATGACCATATTTTTGGCATTCAGCAACATGCTTGCATTTAGGATCATTGGCAACACCCTGTAGTTATGTGACCATGCTTTATGTTTTTTGCCAGTATTTCTCAGGATTCTGGCAAAAACTGCCCTATATTGAACAATGCTTTGCTTAATGAGCTTTGCATTGGCTTAACAATCACTGCAAGAATGTTGTAAAATTGGATCTGGTCATGTGGTTTCTGATTGTCATGACTTGCAACCAAAATTGTGGGCTCGATTACAGTAATAAATCCAGGATTACCTGTCACTTATGGTGGACAGTTTGAAAACAAAGGCTGGTGGGAGATAGCTTTTTTCACATTGTTGCTCCTCACCATCTGATATTTAAAGCAGGTTGTAATTTAGAAGACAATAAATGACCATAAATGATCTGGTCCTTCATGATTTTGTCTAGATCTCTTTTAAAGTTACAGCTAGTCCTCAACTTACAATGACCACAATTGAGCCCAAAATTCATGTTGCTAAATGAAAAATTTGTTAAGTGAGTTTTACAATTTTTCTTGCCACATTTGTTAAGTGAATCATTGCAGTTATTAAGTTAGGAACATGGTTATTAAGTGAATCTGGCTTCCCCATTGACTTTGCTTGTCAGAAGGTCATAAAAGGTGATCACAGGACTCCTGGACACTGCAATCCTCATAAATGCGAGTCAGTTGTCAAGCATCTGAATGTAAATCACATAACATGGGGATGCTGCAAAGGTCATACATGTGAAAAATGATCATGTCACTTTTTTCAGTGCTGTTGTAACCTCAAATGGTCACTAAGCAAAATGTTGTAAGTCAAGGACTACCTGTAGTCAAATAACCAACCATCATATCTAATAGTAGTGAATTCCATGATGCATCGTGTAAGAAACAATTCCTTTTATCTGTTCTGAATTGCCTGGCATTTCATTTCAAATGATGCAGGAGATGTGAGTTGATTCAAAGATATGAATTGACTGAATCAATAGAGCATCCAGGCAGCTTGCCCTCAAATGCTTCTTAATATCTACCCTTTACCTATCATTTTAATTCCTGTTCCAACTGTATTTCTAGGGTCTTTCTAACCATCAACTATTTCCTTGGGCTACTGAAACACAATCATAGCTATTGTGTTTTTATTAGAACTTAAAAAAACCAATACTGCCTCAGGTTATATACAATAATCTTTCTATACTTATAGAAATCTTTGTTCTCCAGAATTACAAAGCAGGAAGCAATCCTTGACAGATTGCTTCCTCCAAATCTCAGTACATTATTTTATTTATTTGGACATTTTATAGTCTATATTTTATAAGATCAAAATAATAATAAAACAGCATTGTTAAAAGAAAATGATAATAATAAAAAAACAGTGAAGGAGCACCATAAAAATATCAAGTAAAAAAATACCAAAGCAAAAGCTTTTATTAATCCTATCAGGAACAGACTGAGAAGTCTAGACATCTTGCTCTGCAAGGTTATTCCATGGCTTTGGTAACACCTGATAGCCAAAACACTATTATCTTGTGATCCTGATGTCAATTTTTTGGGTGTGTGTGTGTGTGTGAAAGGACAATGGGGAGAACATTCTAAAGCCAAGGAAATAATATTTTTATATTGTAAGCTTTTAGAACTTTAAAGTTGAATTGCACAAACTATTTAAGTGATGAACACTGTGCTTTTCTTTTGCAGAATTCCCATCCCATCTCCAAGCACTATAAGGGCCTTAGGGATGAGATACTCCTGAGATACTCCAAAGTTTCAAATATTAAACTTACACTCCTGATTCTTGGTCCTTAACTGCTGACTTTCAACAGTAGAGTAGAAGTTTATTTATTTATTTAGCAGAGTAAGAGTGGGTTCTAAGGACAGCAGAAAACAGTTGGGGTTTTACATATGAACCCTCTAAAGGCTAACACCAGCATTTTAATTTGAATCTGGAAAAACTGAATGCTAACAAAATTGGCACAAAAATATTCCAAAAATTAATAGATTTTTCTCAATCAGGTGCCCTCCATATATGTTGGATTAGACCTCTTATTTCTGTTGTTTATCCTAATTCAGATCCAAAATACATACCATATTATAAAGATGGGGGCGTATAAATCAAACCAACTAACTAGGGAGTCTGGTACTCCAACACCAGGCTAAGCAGACCCCGCAAGCTTGAAGACAGCCCAACCCTGCCTTGCAAAACATTTGGAGAGGGAGACCGGAAGTCCGTCTTGGCCACCCTGAACACAGAGCAAGCACGCAGGGCTCCCCATCAGTGGCTCCCCAAAGAGGCGCTAACTGGGGCCTGGCGAGAGAGAAGAAGGGGGTGGGGGTTTCTCCTTGCTTGACCTCCTCAAATCGTCGTTAGTAACTGTAGGTTTCCCCTAAGACATTTAGGGTCTCTAATAAGGACCAGCTCTCGTTTTTTTTCTCTCCCTGCGCGTTGCGTTTCTTGCGTTCTGTTGCTGCTTCCACGGAGCGCCCGCGCTATCCGCCTCTCCCAAACAGCGCGCCCGACCCGAGGGAAGGGAGGACGCGGGCGAGAGGAGAGAGAGAGAGAGAGAGAGAGAGAGAGAACCCGCACGCCGACCGCTTCTCCACCTTCCCCGCCAAAGTTCGCCCCTCGGCTCCCGCACCCCGCCCTCTCCGGCTTGCTGGCTCTTCTCGCAGGGGAGGCTGCTTCACGTGCCTTACAGCCCCCCCTGAGCATCACCCGCTGGATTCCAGCCCCCGTCCCCCACCTCCCTCCCCCCGCTCGGAAGAGTGAGAGTTCGCTCAGGCTTTGGATCCTCCGACTCCAACCTGGCCAGGCGCGCCGCTTAACATGCATTTCCCCTTCCAACCAGCTCCCGCTCCGTCTCCGCACTCGCGGCTCGCGGCTATGGATCTACCACCGCTGTCTGCTTCCTGCCTGCCTCTTCTCCACTCCCCGGCGCGCAGCTGATCCTCGTCGTTTTCTTAGGGGGGGGAGGGGGGAGGCACCTTTGCGGTGTGTGTGCGTGCGTGAATGGGTGGCCCTTTTTCACCCGGATCGGGCACTTTCCAAGCCACCTTCTTTGAAAAACTTCTCTGACCTGGACTTCTTCCCCTCCCCCCTCCCGGGAGATTTCTCTTCCATGCAAAGGTAGGTGGAAATAGGACACACACTTAGTTAGCCCGGATGCCCTGCAGGGCTGCTTTAAGGATTTGGGGACCCTGTTTCCACTTCACCATTTCCTTCCAACACCTGTTCCTTCTTGAGGGGAAGGGCGGGGAAGGGAGAGGGAGCTAATATGCTAGTAATACCCGAACGTTTATCGAAAGAAAGTTGTTCTCGTTTGCTTAAGCCTGCCTTTTCTTCTTCTTCTTCTTCTTTTACCTCCCAAGTAAAATTAATTGATGTCGGAATGGGAGTGGAATGGGTAATATATCTCAGGGTAGCTTCAGAAACGTTGTGGGAAAGGGGTAGGAAATTAAACCGCTTCATGTGTGTTGATGTGATGGAAGATGGTATCGCAACTACGAACAATCCAAGGACGCGATTTCTGACATGGGTGCTTTTCTGTTTTGGGAGGGTGGGCAAAAGAGGTTACGAAATCTCTTCCCTAGCAGAGATTCCAGTGCCTTTAACTTTTGGCTTACAGAGCTCCTTGTTAAAAGGGCTTCGTTTAACGATGTTTCTTTACTGCTCGTTCTTTATATCTGTCTTTGATTATTGTTATTATTTTTACATCATGCAGTGGTTATTTTCTAGTCAGTGCCCATAGTTCAAGGTACCCCAGAGATAATAAATGTTGGGCTGCATGATGTAACAAATTATTAATTGATATTATTTGCAGCATTTAGAAAATGTTTCTCTAAGACGGTAAAAAGTTAAGCAGGGGCGAGGAGGAGCAAAGATTGTGTATTTATGGTGGCAAATGGTTGGTTTTTATCTCTTTCTCCAACCTCACTCCCTTTTGGTTGTATATTATTTTGTAACAATCAAGCACCTTCGGTTTTGTTTTGTTTGTCAGGGCTGCAGCAGACAGATGAGAA
Organism: Naja naja; assembly: GCA_009733165.1. Classification (NCBI taxonomy): domain Eukaryota; kingdom Metazoa; phylum Chordata; class Lepidosauria; order Squamata; family Elapidae; genus Naja; species Naja naja. Next base: position 22,847,879 of record CM019154.1, on the reverse strand, counting down.
GTAGCCGGAGCTTTAGGAAAAATAATGATTTCAATAAAAAAAAAGTCATACATGGGAAATGAAAACAACAAGAAGAAACCCACAGCTTGTCTTGTTTTTTCTCCAAGGCAGGAGATGATTGATGAGAGAGGGGATCATTCAGCTTCTGTGCTGGGCTTTAGTTCTCCTCCTATCGTTTTATGTGAGAGTTACCTGTTCCACTTGTGTTAGAGTAAGCTCTCAGGAATTTTGGACAGTAATTATTTGCTTTCTCATAAGCACTATGTGGAGGATGGCAGTGGGGGGGGGGAGTTTACTCTCCTAAATCTCGCTCCCCCACCCCAGTTTATCTCCTTGTTGAGATTTTGCTCTTATTCTGCCAGAGATATTCCTATTGTAACTTTTAAAGTTGCAAACAACAAGGGTAGGAGAAACCTTCTGACTCCCCCTCCCCCAGTTGCTTTGGAGTACCTCACCCATCATCCTAAGGTAGCAAATTTGCCTTTGACTGGTCCAAAAGTATAGGAGCTTCCCCCCTGGATATCTCACCAAGACAAGGAACAGTTTAGAGCAGATTCTAGTTGGCATTATGAGTAGGCAGTTCTTGATTTCCTTGATTTGAAGCAAACAAAAAGGAAACCTGTGTCAGTCTGGCACAAGCCTATCTGAAGGTCATCTTTGGCAAGGAAAGGTGCAGGGACAACTCGTGTTGGTGACACATGTACTCACATCCTTGTGCACATGCTTAGCCTGAGAAGAAATGTCACATTAGCCCACTTTAGAAAGGGTGTAGTAATTATCCAGCCACTGCTGGCACTGTGTGTGTATGTGTATGTATTGCTAGTGTTGGAAAAGTGAAATTTCCATGCTTCTATCGAGCATTTGCCTGAGCATTTGGAAGCCTGAGACACAGAGGAGACAGACACCGGTCATGTCCAGTTGGGTCACATAACCTTCATTTGCAAGAGTGGGAGGCCCCACTGATGACTTCTCCTGAAGGCTCACAATGTGTGGGTATGTCCGAAAGGGCTTTTGGATCTTTCTGCCTTGAGCATTTCCAGTCTTTCTATTCCAATTTTAACTCCTATGCAAGCATATAAATGGTTTTATGGCACTAGCACGGGCGGGGGGTGGGATTTTGTGCTGGTTCATTTCCTGGCAGGTTAGAATCTAATTCAGTTTATATTTTTGATTCAAAGTAGCAGAGACATGAAAGGAAGGAGATCAAGCCTGAGGGATGCTGATGACATTTGTGTTCCCATCCTTCTTGTGGCAAGGGTTCATTTGATTTCCTCCAAGGAGTTGAGCTGGAATAAAAGGACTAGCCCTGTTCTGACCAGGATGCTGGGCCTGGAGGTTGAGCAACGCAAGGTCCCACTTCAGCTTCATAGCTGATTGGGGACTGGAATCGGACTTTCTCAGCCAAGTTCAGCACCATTCCACACTGCTTTATTGCAGCTGCATTATATTCTAGGTTGTTTCTCCCTTAAAATATTGCTCACTGTTGAATTATTTCATTTTTGAAGAGTTTATTTTTCTTGCCTTATTTCTGTGACTTCAACAATGTAACTATGGTTTACAGCCAAAAGAGATGGGAAGAAGATAAACACATTACAAATCTCTCTTTTTCAACTGCCTAAATACCAGGTAAATCACATAGGGCTAGCAACTGCATATGTAGCTATGGGCAAAAAGCTGTGAACAGGAAAATACTATGATACAGCACTAGAGGAACAAAATGCAGAAATACACACATTCTCTTAAATGGGGGATTTTTCGTGTGCTAAGCAGTACACTTTAGCTTCTTCCAATTTGGTGCCTGCCTGCTGTGTTGGGACCACAGCTTCTAGGATTCCCAGCTATCATTAGCATAGAGACCCAGCCCTATGGAGAATATGTTTTTAAAACTTGCTGTCTTTTTTGTTGTTTTCTTTCCACAATAGCATTTAGTGCTGAATTGTATTTGGGGGAAATTTCCACCTAATCCCAGCTCCAAAGCTCTTGTGTGATATGGGCATCAATAAGAATGAGATATAATGAGATAGAAGTAGTGTTGGTGGTTTACCAAACTGCAAGGTATTTACTCAAATGTTGTGTAAAGGGAGTTGGCCAGAAAGATGGGCTTTGGAGATTTGTGAGAGAAGTCCGTAAAGCTGTATGTGTGTGCATTCTGGGCCAATTCCTGCTGCTTATCAGCTATTCTGTATCTTACTTGGTCAATGCACCTAAATACCTGGCTTTCACTTCTACTTGTTCTGACATTCCTGAGCACACTATGGCTTCTAGCTGTAGTGCCACCTTTGCATTTTAATTCTGGCTGCTGCAGCGTGTCTCAGTGAATTCAGACTGGGAAACTCTACCCAGTTCAGTACATCTTACTCTTGTGCTCCAGCTCATGCCTTTGTTCATTGTCCTGTGTGAAAAGAAATAAAATTGGTCCAGCTGTAAGCACTGCAGACATCAGGAATCGTATGGAAGACTAACTTGTCAGCATGGGAAAAGCAGAGCTTGGGATCCTGATCACTAGGCAGAACAATGCAAACGGATCATTTATTTGCTTTTTAAAATCTGAAATGCAGAAATGTGAGTGGTTTCCCTGTTTATTACTTGTTGAAGGAAAGAAACAAAAAGATGAAAGCTCTTTCCAGTGGCCTCATAGTTGTGGTAAAAGAGCAGAATTCATTAACCAGCTTCTGATTTGTCATAAAGTGAATCTTAAGAGTGCTCCAATAGTCTGAAACCTACCGTCAAATATTTTGCCTAGAGCTACGTATAAGCCAGTGTGCTTTTCTATAAATCTTCAAGTTGAATGTTAAGATAAAAGCTGAGGGGTCTCCTTGCTTTCAGGCAGAGAAACAAAATCATATGTACTTTCTTAACTCTTTCTGCTCTTGATGACATATTGCTTGAATCTTACCAGCATTCGTCTTGCATTGAAAAGCATGAAGTCTGCAATGAGCTGAAATCTCAGTTTGTGATTTTCTAAGTGTTTAATTGATGACGGCTTCATACATGTGACCTTCTGATATTTCTTGATTTATAAATTGGTGCAAATAAATTTGCTTTTCCTTATTTTATCGAACTCTGTGGAATAATTCCAATAGCTTGCAGTTTTTGTAGACATAACCTCTGTAAAATACTGGATATTTCTTAGGTCTGGTTACATATATGTTTTTATACAGTATAGTTAAGGAAGGCCATAATAAACATAGCAATCTCAATTGTATTTTAACAGGTTCAATGTTCTTCATTGTCAGAAGAACCTATTTTATGTGGTGTACCCTGCAACTGTTGGAATTCCACTTTGTCACAAGGTTAGAGAGAAATGGCATGGCAGGTATTCTGCCTAGGGATGGACTAAATACAAGCTGCAGGTAACAAGGCCGTGGTGGACTTGTTAGCAACTGAAAATATGAGGGTGTAGAGAGAGAACCTGGTCATTTCTCTCCGCAAAAAACCTCCCAGTGGGAGAGAAGATAATAGATCTTTATATCATAGAGGAACATCAAAGCAGTCCCCTAGAATCAGCTGATTTCTCAGGCTTTGCAAATCATAGGCTGCTATGGAAACTGCTTAGCTGGTTTGAACTGCTGTACTCATCGTCTAGAATGCCTAATACAGAAAGGAGGCTGGTGCCTGATCAGAGTGCCCTTTTGCCCTTTGGAAGTGCCTAACAGATAACAGTTTGCTCCAAACTAGCCAGCAAGTTTGCACCTGAATTAAGATATTATCCGGTTCTTTCAAGATCCCAGGTGTGGGTCAACTGGTACTGTCATCTCCCTTGAAGAGAAATCTGTCTTGATGTTATCTAGCTGTAATCTTAGAGGTTTTGAAAGTGATTGGAATTATATCTTTCTGATAGAGTGTGGACTATCAGGTTCAAAAGGCTTGTTGAGCAGTTTGATTCCAAACAGAGTGAATGGTGAAGAGGAGGCCATCAGTATAAATTCCTAGGATTGAAAATATGTATAATTTGTTTTTGAAAAGAAATATTAATGAATGGATTGTTACCTTATTTACCATAATTTATGCTTGCATGCATGCTGAAAACTATCCAACAAAGTAGAGAAATAGTTTCTTCAAAACTGGGAGAAAATACTTGAAAACAGTGTTTATAAATAAAAAGCACAGGTTTTTATTTTAAGGTATCTTTCTAGCACATGATTGACACAACTCTTCTTGAAACTGAAAAACAGTGATCAGAAAGTACAGATGGGGGAGAATTGAACATTTATTAAATAAGAATGTGAAGAAATTATGAGCAGTTGGGGAGCTCTTTAAAAGGCAAGAAAACCATGTGTCAAAATTGTGTCATAAGCAGGATTATGTGAGTTATAGGGTATTCTAAGAAAAAATGGGAGACAGATTAAGAAATAGAGCCAAACTGGCATATTTATCTTGTTATTGGACAAAGAGAATATAAAGGATCTCAATTATGAGGACCCAAGATTGTTGGGGGCAATAAGCTGACTTTGTAAAAATGCCGCTTAGTAATAAGCAGGCATATACAATGGAATGAAGGCTATTGCTGAGCACACTGGGTTGTATCCCAAAAATTGTAAGCTGCCCTGAGTCTTCGGAGAAGGGCGGCATATACATGTAATTAAAAAAAAATTACAAGTTGGTCATAAATGGAGAATGGGCACAAGTTATCTTCCTGTTCAACAAGATCTTTATTTGGTTGAGAATTAGAATAGAATAGGACTTGGACTGGAGAGATCCAAATTCAAATCCTCCTCACCCTTGGATGCTCACAGAGAGACTTTGGGCCCATATCTTTGGGCCTATCCTATCCCACAGGGCTGTTTTCATAGGGAAGAATCCTTGTGGAGCAATCAAATAAGGTTAGAAAGTTTCACCAGAGCAGGAAACAAATATATCTAGCAAGATAATGCAACAGGAATTATTTGACAATGAAGGTCTGGAAGTCAAGTGAATCCTTGGAAAACACTTGGAACTCTATTCATCACCTCTGAATCCCACAAGGAAAAAATATTGAAAAAACACTGGGTGCCTAATGTCAAGAGATTTTTAGGTCAGGTTTGTACAACATGCTAAATGTTAATATAGTTTCTTTAGTTTTGGCTTAGCATTTCGTGTGAGTCCTAACTATGATTTGTTGAACAGATCATAGTCAACAAAAATATGGATTGAATCTACCATAAGTTCACTCTGGGAAGCAAAGATTAAGTATAGAAAGATTCAGGGTGGTTGGTTAAATTAAATTTAAAAGCTACCAGAAAGGGATGGCAAGCTTGGCTTAGAAGTTAAAAATGGAAATCCTTCCACATTGTTGTCAAGAATACTAGACAAAGTTTTCAGAAATTCAGTTTGAGAGAATTCACCCCGTTATTTTTCCACACATACCTGCCATCATATTCTTCTCCTTCAGCATATAAGCAATATTATGCATAGAGCAATAAAAGAGTAAGAAGTGGTAAGCAAAATAAATGACAGGCAGAAGATAAAAGAAAAACAATTTTAATGTAAGTGTACAAGCAAGACTGATTTGCAAGGATAGAAATATATGAAAAGGGAAAGTGTCAATATCAGTTAAATTGAAAGAACACAATTCATAATACCTCTAACTTTCCATATTTTCAAATCACCCCTAATCTATCACATCCGTATTCCTTCATTCACAAGTTTTTAAACTTTTCATTTCTCTGCACTGAGAATCTCTTCCATTCTTCCAGCCACAATTTTCTCAGTCTTCTTTCTTTCTTTCCACTTATTTTATTTTAACTGTGCATTATAAATGCAACTGGGAGACAGAGAGAAATAGCATAAATGCTTAGATAAGCACCTTGACCAGGTAAATTACCCTGGGGCAGAGATGTTCAGGACTGGGTAGTCTTTCTATGAAAGCTCTGGACTGGTCAATTTAAAAGCACCTTCTGGAGGATAGAATGGTGTACTTTAGTTTAAAAGACATGCCAGAGTTGCAGAGAGGGCACTTTCAATTCATTTGTAGTGTGCACATACACACAACTGAATAATTGTTAATCTATTGGAACATTTCTAAAGTCTTTCTCTAAACAAAATCAGCAAGAAATTAAGCACAAAGTAGAGTATCTGTGTCTGGGAACTTTCTCCTGATTGAATCTCTTTCTCTTTCTCCGTAATAGATTAATCGTGTAAGTTGTTTCAGATCAAAGTGCTCTCTCCTGTGCTTCCTGGAACTCAGGAACATAATTTTCTCCACATTAGTCTGTAGAATGAGAATACTGGTAAATGCAAGAATAATGTTCAGAACTAAAGAGATTTAAAAGACAAGCTCTGTATTGTATATTATAAGTGCTGTAAAATGTTCTGTCATTGGCAAAACAAAGTAGTCAGATGTTTATTTTCCTAATTAGTGGAAAAAGGTAGTCCTCACCTAGCTTGTAGAAAATGCCCTTTCTTTTTAAGCACTGAAAGTTGTGATTAGAGTAAGGGTGATATGTCTCTAAAAGAATAGTGACCTTTCTTTTAGAATGACAAATGGTCGTTCCATTTTTCTTTGAAAACAGCAACTTGCTTATGGTTTTGACCAGAATGGAAAGGCATTGAGTGCAGAAGAAGCATCACCATAAATCAGGAACTCAGTGTTCTTTATCTGAGTGCTTTTATGGAAGCATACATGTGAATCATAAACTTTGCTATCTTGTTTCCAGCTATGCGATGGTGCAGCTTTCTAAAGCTAGCACCACTGAAGCTTTAATAATAGGAGTCTTCACAAAAGAGCTCAGAAATAATGAATGATTTGGCACAAAATAAACCTTTCAAGATTTCTGTGACTTGAGCTACAGTTCTTACACAATCTCAGGAACTCAGTCTAGCGATCTGTTGTAGACTATGTGAGCTCTAGAGTTAAAGCATTGTTTGACTCTGGAAGTAAATGCAACAGCAATATGCAGATGGAGATCTATTGAAAATATTGGAATCTGAATTCATCTAAGTAGACTATAGGAAAGGGCTCCAAGCAAATTCCACCTCTGCACAGAAGCTGAAGAAACAATCAATTGCCTACTAAGCTGCTGCAAGAAGATCCCACAGATTGACTACAAACAACAGCCTGATAAAGTAGCAACAATAGTGGGTTGGGATATGTGCAAGAAAGACCATTTGCTTGCAAACAGGAACCAGTGGATCCCACAAAATAGACAAAATGAAGAAGCTAAAGTGCCCTGGGACTTTAGAATTCAAACAGAATGCTGCACCTGCCATATAACACCTCACACTTAACAATTGTATATATGAAGGCAAAAAAGTATGAATAGTGGATATTGCAGTATTTGGAGACCGCAGAAGAGAAGAGAAAGAACTGGAGAAAATCACAAAATACAAAGACCTGCAAAAGTGTGGTAAAAGAAAACAAAGATAGTTCCAATAGTAATAGGTGTCTTGGGTGCAATCCCAGAACATCTGGAGCACCACTTGAAAACTATCGGCACTGACAAAATAACCATCAGTCAACTGCAAAAGGCAATTACTTGGAATAACTTGCAACTTGTGACAATAGCTTTAACACCATCAAATAGTGGCATCTGCCTGTCCCAGGTCCTTGGGAAAGACTTGATAGGTGAATAAAAATGCCATATCCAGTCTAAACACCTGGCTGACTGTGCAACCAACCATCATCATCATCATCATCATCATAATTTAAATCCCACCTGTCTCTCAGGGACTCTGCGTAGTTTACAAGTTGTTTTTAAAAAGAAAAAAACAAGTAAAGATGACAAGATAACAAAATCAGATGGGAACAGGATAATATAACAATGCCTTTGTGGGATTGCAAATTCCTGTCTAGCAATGTATTACTACCCTAAAGAAAGCCATCCTATTATGTACGGCAGGAAAGGTATGCTCTGGATTCTGACTGCAAGATAGAAGAGGGTGTCACCTGTTGAGACTCAGGAGGAGGCATTTTCTACTCTGGCACCCTCCCCTATCATCACCCCACAGAAATCTGCTGGTTTTTTTTTCTTTTTGCAAGGTGCCATCAAACCTGGGACCCTGGATAGTATGGTGAGCCCATTTGTAGCTGCTTTGAGTGTTTATGAAGGTCCTTAGCTACTATTTTTATGTTATTTCTGTTTTTTAATTTCAGGTTTTTAAAATTGTTTTTCAGTCATGCATATTGAGGTAGATGGCCTATAAGGGTATTAAATAGATTAATACAACAAAAGCCACTTTATTGTAGTAACTCAGATAACTCAAGGTGGGGGGATTCATCTTGTAGGAACTTAGGACAATGTGTGAGATGATGATTGTGAGATAAACAGAAGGGCAAAGAGGAGAGCTAAGTGGTTGGAATACAACATAATTTCTATCCCATCCCATCTCATCCATCTTCAGAAAAGTAGCTTCTTGTTCTTGGTAGAGCTGCTAAATCATAGCAAAGCCTGTATACATTTGTAGAAGAACGCACAGTTACATGTTTTTAGTCAAATTAACTGATTGAGAATGTGTATCTATTTCAGGTTTGGCATTATAATGTAGTGATGGTAAAGAATCTCACTTCATTTGGCATTCCTAAAATTGTTTTCTGAAGTCAATGTACTATAGTATTGCTTATACGATAAAGCCACACTCATCTTTAAAAGAATGTTTATGTTGTTGCAGTCTTATTTTTTTTATCCTGGATTAATTAACTTGAAATATTCTCATGATCCTTAAAAAGAATCAAAACAATTACTCATGTTTTATTTTGAGATACTGAAAATTAACGCTTCTTTCTCCAGTACACATTTAAAATACCATATACTAAAACAGAATCTATGATTCTAGACTAACAATGGAAATGCTTTCCCAAGCTAAATAATCCATGGGTGGAAATAGTTATCTAGAAAATAAAAGTTAGCGGACTATACTGAAATAGATATATCTTGCATTACATCAGAACCCAAGTCAATTGGAAACCTGACAAGTTACATTTTAAAGCCAGTTTTTAAATGGAAGGTAAATTTTCAAATTCATTTTCAAAAGCACATATTATCTCTGTTTGTGTACTTAGGTAGCTTCCTCTTTTCCAAGCCCGTCTTAATCCTGAAATTCTTTGCAGGAAAGCTAGCTGTTCACATCTGGCTAGCTAGGTGATATATCTTCCAAACTTTCTTCCAGTTAGGAGTAAAAATTGTGTTTTGGTTGTTAGTGAGAAATAAGACATTCTGCTTGAAATACTATGGAGTTTGACAGAAACCTGGCCTTGAAACAGATCTAGGGCCTTGGTTTCAAGAGTAGCAGGGAGCGATTAGTACAAATATATTTTAACACTTTATGTTGTGGCAATGGCTACTCTTATTAAATTTATTAAATATATTCTGCCAACTACCCAACATCTTGTAGTGATTTGTAAATGTGGAAAAACCTATTCTTTGACAGTAGAATATAATGAGAGTCTCAAGTCCATTGCAATGCCATCCTTGTGTGAATATTGCTCACCACAATCTGCCTATGACCTCTTTCTGAATATAATATTTAATTGTTGGCATTTCATTGTCTCTTAAGATACTGGCAAATTAGAAGGATTTAACAAAGAAGAACATAGATGACCAGGGGGCTTGGAAGATTAATTTATAACAAACGATTAAAAATTAAATATGTATAGCTTGGAAAAGTGAAAGGACATGCTTGGAATCCACAATAATGTAGCAATTGTGAATTTTATGGTAGAAGTCAAATTATTAAAGGAGGCCCAGGAGACATAGCAGAAGGCAAGGGGTGATTGTGGTCTTGTCAAATTGCTGCAACTAAACTCTTACATCATGGTTCCTATTGTACCCTTTTCATAATCACCAATTAAAAAAACCTATTCAAATCTGGAAAATGCAGGAGACAGAAGTTTTATAGATTTAAGTTGTTAAGTCTGTCATAAAGTTCCAAACTATCTTGTTTTGGCCTACATTATTAAGTTCCATACTTTATGCACATAGGTAAGTATGCCACATGTTCTTGCTGGGATCTTCGACATAATTCTTTGGTAGCACTATCAAAGATCAATCCAAGACTTTACCTCCTGAGTTGCATAAGGTTGCATGACACATATTGTAGTGTTCTTCAGCCATCCTATTGCTGATGTTTACTTTTTGAGCATTAGTCACCTTAGGTGAGTGGTTCACTCTACTGAACAATAGCTCTGGTCAGATAGCAGGGTTTATTACCTGTTAAGGGTAACAGAGTGAGAAATGTACCAATTTGATTCTTGCAATATTATTTCATGGAAAGTTCTCATTACATTTTGTTCAGTCATGAATTGGAGAACTTTGGGGGAGGGGGAACTACATATGCCAGCCAGACTTGGCATCTTTTTTAAAATATAAATTTTATGAAAAGTTTTAAAGAATGGATAAAACCTAACAAAAATAATGTAGAATAAAGAAAACAGAAAGAAAAAGAAGAAAAAAGACAAAAGTGCAGAAAGAAAAGATAAAAAACAAACAGAACCAAGAAGCTTCTGATTTTCTTTGCAGTAAATACAATTACAGTTACTGCTTACTCTATGGTTATAAAAAAACGCTCACTTTTTCTTTTATCTAATTTTTTCTAATCAACAAAACCACAAGTCATAAGTGCATTTCTTATGCTTCATACAAAAAGTCTACAAGGTCAGTCATTAATGTAGATGTTGTCTTTTTTTAAAGGCGTTTAGCCATTTTTGCAAGTTCCATCGTCTTCACCAACTATTCCTCTGTTATGGGTAACGTTGACACATTTTACCTTTGAATATCAAATCTCACTGCATATATAAAATTAAGCTCCATGTCTTTTTTCCAGCTGACTGTAGATTAGACCCAGCAAAAAAACTTCTTGCTTCAATTGTATACTAGTACTTAAAATCTTCTGAATTAGTATACTGTATGTTTGGCTTTTTACACATTCAGCAGACATAATAGAATATCCCATATTGATCACATTTCCAACATCATTGGAGGTGCCCCTCTAAGTTAAACAGTGCTCAACAATATAATTTCAAATCGGATTGACCCAATCCTCCCTTTTCCCTTGTACCTTGTATCTTATATTTAACTTGTGATTTTTCCCCCTTCTGTACAAATTTGGATATATTATTCTGCCATTGTTTAAATGGGATATCAATTGTCAATATAGGTATTATTGAAAATAAAAATATTATTCTAGATAAAATGTTCATCTTAATCACCGAGATTCTGTCAATTATACTTTATCTCATCTTAATATATTTTTAACTTCATTTCATATCTTAACATGACTATTTTGAAATAACATACAATTTATATTTGACATGGTGATATCCAAGTATTTTACCTTTTTCTTAGTCTTGAAAACCATTTTATTAATAAACTCTGACCTTATATTTCTACATTTTTTGTCTTCTGTTTGTTAATCTTGAAACCTGTCCATTGTTTTCCTTGGAGAAGATACGACAGGATGGAAATAATTCCTGATGTAATTGTGGACTCAGCAGGTTACACCAAAAATATTGTGACAGCCAGAAGACCAGTAACATTAAGATCAAGGCAATAGTAATTATATAGTAGTTAGGGCTGTGGCAAGATTTATACATCTTCATCTGCAAGTGCCTCTGCATCTGAAGCAATAAATAAACCTTACCATGCTCTTCCCATTTCATAAACCTAGCTGGATTAATAGCTCAAACTTTCTTAAACATTGATTACTATCACTTGCGACCTGTGGGCTATTTTAATAGGTGCAAAAGAGGCTGTGTGGTTCTCTTCTCCTTCCTTGCTACTACTTCCCAGAATCTGTTTTTGCCTTACCTAGTGGTGGGTCTCCCATTTTCTCCCATTTTCTCCCATTTCTAATTCCTTATAAGTCATTAGACACTAGTTATTTGTAAAAATTACTGAAAATAAAACACTTCATTACTTTCCTGATGTACCAATACTCCTGAATATTTTACTCAGGTTCACATTTGCAGTGACATGTTTTAATGTGCAATTTCTGTGATGCAGCTTGAAAATAAATAGTCTTGCGATAATCACATTAATTACTTTTGGCCATATACAGTATATGATCAGTTAGTTATATCTACATTAAAATATAGTGTGTACTTTTATCTGAAGACTAGTGCAGAAAATGAAGCATTTGTTTTGCAGCATTTCAATAGAAATGGAATGATGCTGTCAGTTTCTTGAAATTTTGGCTTTTTCCTTGCTCTTTATTCAGTTATCACACTGGGCTGGATGATATGTTGTCTTATTAGAGGCTGCAAAAAGAGAGGTGCCTGAAAGGGTGTAAATTTTCTGTATAAACTCTTTGGCACAGAGGCCTCTTTGCCACCAGTTTTGGAGCATCTTCTCTGCTTCTTCAGTCTTTCACTTTCACCAGCCATATTTTTCCTCTTCATCTTAAGAAGTGCATCCTTCTGCTACCATGTGAGACCAGTTCCTCCACCCCGCCCCCAGAAGAATCAGAATCAACCTTCCACGCTTCTCACAGCAGAATTATGTGTGAGAATAAAGAAAGCCAAAGGACTTCAGCTATCTTTGGCTGTCAATCAAACAAGCAAACCTTTTTCATAGTAGGTTGTCTGTAAGGAAACACATGACCCTAGGGAATAATTTTTATTAATGCAATTAGAAATGTACTGGAGAATCAAGATGTCCACTTCTGTGACTATACTTCCCAGCTAAATATAGAGTAACAACAAGAGGGAGAAAAGGAGAAACCTTTGCAGGTTTATAAATTTCTCTAAAACTGTTTCTCAGGCATTTCTTTTCCTGAGAAGAGGCAGTTTTATTAGTATTGTAACTTCAGTAGAGTTAGCAACATTTCCCCCCTTAAATAAGATAAATTGATATAAAAAATCTGCATTTTTTGCTGTCTGCTCTTATCAAAGATATCAGTGAAGTATGGCCGATCTGTTTCTCAACAGGCTTCTCTGAAGTAGTTGGGAATCTAACTCCCTGCTGGTCAGGAATTCTGGAAGTTAGAGTCCAACACATGATGAGATCATTGGTTTGAAAAGGCAGTACTAACGAATGACTTATTTTATCATTAGACAATATTGCTTTTAGTTATGTAAATTGCATTGTAGCAGGATTTATCCGTAAGTTGTAGATGCTCCCATGAAAGTAAGGAGAGATATCCCATTATTTGATCATCCATACTTAAGTTGCTATTAACCATATTCAGTATAACAACTGTGCATATTGGTTGTGAAATCTAGCCATAACTGTTCTTATTATAACGTTAGGGTCTAGGAGAGAATCTTGGTTAGCTTGCATTTTGATAAGAACTTTTTGATTTCCCCTTTTGATTTTCTGGTTAGTAAACCAACTAGAACGTATGTATCATTTATATTTGTACTTCTTGCAATTTTGTGAGATTTTTCTCTAAATTAACCCAAAAATGTGAGAAGTGCCCCCACATGCTAGTGCTTTGACTTTTCTGGTCATTTTCCTTATAGAGGTACTTTGTTAACTTCTCAGAATAAGAAAGACTGGTTGTCTTTCCATGTTTCTCCTTTCTTTTTAGTTTGCAAAGGGGTAGCCATGTTTATCTTCTGTAGCAACAGTAATGGAATCTTACAGCATTATAACAACTGAGTAATTTTTGATGAGGTTTCACCTTTGCCAAGACCCCTGTCCAGAAATGTTTCAAATTTCCATCCTACAACTTTGTCATATCCTAGATCTCTTGGGAGTGAGTTGCACAGTCTGTTGCATGTGGGAGGGTTCTGTCCTCTTCTTTTGTTTCCCATGGCAGTGGGTGAGACAGGAATAAATTTCAGAGTCCCCAGCTAAGTAATTATCTAGGACTAGGATCTTTTTAAAAAATCAATGCAGTTACTGTAGATAGCTTGCTTTCCCTTACTCATAAATTGGGAGTGACTAGGCAGGTAGAGTAAGCTTCTCTTGGGACTGTGAAATGCACTTACAAACCACAACTAACATTGATAGGAGATGTGTATTAAACTTAAAGGATCTAAAAAAGAGGCACCAAGAGAATGAATTTTCTGATTCTATTAAAGTATTGGGAGTAAAATACAATGTGACTACATAAGGATGCAGGAGGTGGAAGAACTTTTTCTCAGTGACTGAGATGATAAAAGTTGCATTTAGGTAACAAATATGCTTGTCCGAGTTGCATTCAGATTGGTGGGAACTTCAGGGATGGATACTAACCTTTCAATTCGACCTCCCTGCTGAGAATTGGCTGACCCAGTCAAATGTATCTGGAGAAAATTTATCCCCATGTTCTAACAGCACATGATCACAGATGCAATGATTATAAGCAGCCATTATAAGAAGCCATTTGCCCTAAAACCAATTCTGGAGCTATCCCAATTGAGCAGTAGATGGGATGCAAGCCAACACTTTTCAAGAAAGGAGACCAGATGTCTCAGGTTAAATGAACCAGACTGCTTTATTCAGAGAGTTCTCAATCCAATCTAATCAGATAGAATTTTTTTACAGTTATGATTTCTGCCCATTCTTATCTTGTTAATCCCATCCTGAAGCTGCTGCAGAAGAGTTTTGCATGAAAACACTCAATGCAATAAGATACACTATTTTCATTCTGCATATTGAGTGAATTATTCCAGTTAATTCCACCTGAGGCTACTGGAGAGAAAGCTGTTCTTTAGTTGAAGGCAGAGTTGTTCTAAGACATTTTGCTGATTGAGTGGCACAGAAACTGACTGGACAATGAACAATTGTTAAAAAAAATCTAAAGCAGCTTGTTTTAGCTAGATTATAAGGCCACCAGCTAGAGAATGAATGTAGAGTCACATTTGCTTGTGGGGACTTGGACAACTGGACTAAACGTTTCTTTGGTCATAGAAAACCACATAGTACTATATCTTTAAACAATTCTTTGAGGCAACAGTGTTTTTATCCCTTTTTCCTAAACCTATTTCAGGTTAAAACAGAGAAAGGTTATTAAGATTGACATCATGTTCACATGAATCACTAACACTTTTACATCAAGGCTTGTAAAGTAATTGCTTACTAGGACTGAAACTCATGAGAAGGGAATTATTTCTGTAGTTTGAAGAATGGAAGTGACTTTGATACAAGTTGCTTTTTCGCTTTTTCTAATCTAATTTGATCATGGATTATTTTTGGTAGATATTTGTGAGCAAATACCCTCAAATAATACAATTTTTCTTAGTTATTTTAATAGTCTTATGTCAGACTATGTATTACTGGGGTTAATTTATGAAGAAGTTATCATAATGCCAAATTCTGTATAACCCTCTGCCACTTTGCCAGAAAGAAACACACAATTCCTTTATCACTTTAAAACCCTGTTTTGTATGGTCATTACTGGCTTTGATTTCCTGATAATAATGTCATTATATAATATCAACCAATGGAATGTAAGATGTTTTATATCAAAATTACCATCAGTTTCTCAGCAGGTGCTACTACCTGGCCAACCTAATCTGGGCTCAATATGGTTGGCATGGTTACTATCTGTATGGGAGACAGCCATGAAAACTCAGTTATAGCTAGATTGGGAATTTAGGGACCATCCTGGAGGAGAGCCATGTCAACCTATTCCTACAATTCTGCCAAGAAAATCTACATATGGTAGATGTGTTGGTGGAAACACCAGGTGCCATACATGACTCAAAGGTATATTTACATTTTCTTTCCCCAAAGAGCCTTTTCTGCATTTTATTCAATTTTCATGTCCAAATGCCATTTCCTTAGAGATTTTCTCTGATTAACTAATATTATCCAATTAAAGTATGCAAGGGTTGCTTTTTTTTGTCTCAGGGCCAACAGTATAAACTTATTGCAGCACTAGAAAAGGCATAGAAGTGTTGGGCAGCACTTCAGGTTTTATTCCAAAAAGATGCTCAGAACATGCAAATGCTGCCCTCTATAAAGCAATAACACATTTTCCTCAGGTTCAAACAATTGCTCTTCCCTGCTGGGTGCTTTAAAAAGTTATAAGCAGGTTCTCAATTTGTGCTCCTGTGAACCCACAGCCTTTTGGAGGGTAGGATGGGGGAATTCAGTCTAAAGTTCTGCATACCTGTATGGGCTTTGCCAGCACCTGAAGGAGTGCAAGAGAAGCTGACCTGTACAAAAGGGAACTCACCAGCCAGTTCTGGAGAAGAGCTGTAGTCCTGATCCTACTATGTCCAAGTATATTCTGTTGAGATACTCTGATTAATGGAGGAGTTCATTCTTGTTTCAGGGATGGCAAAGAAGACTTGGCTGAATATAGAATAGCCAGCAGAAACACAGAAGAAGCTATTTTATCCTTAACCCAGGATTGTCTGTTCTGACTAACATTTGTATCTCACCAAGATTGGAAATGGGTATGTTTCCTATCACCTGCTAAATGAAGATAACTGAGGTTTAAATTTTATACACAAAGCTTGTGTTCGACTGCTGAGTTAGGATTCTCCCACACTAAATAATAGCAATAGCAGTAGTACTTAAACTTATATACTACTTCACAGTGCTTTCCAGCTCTCTCTAAGAGCTGTGGTGGCACAGTGGTTAGAACTGAGTACTGTAGACTACTTCTGCTGACTGCCGGCAGTTTGGCAATTCAGTTCTCACTGGTTCAAGTTGACTCAGCCTTCCATCCTTCCAAAGTGGGGTAAAATGAGAACCCAGATTGTTGGGGGTAATATGATGACTCTTTAAACAGCTTAGAGATGGCTGTAAAGTACTGTAAAGCATATTTAAGTCTCAGTCAGCAAATTGCAGTCAGCCAGCAGTCACCAGAAATAGTCTTCAGTACTCCGTTCTAACCACTGTGCCACCATGGCTCATATAATGCTATAACATGGCCCCCAAACTTGGCAAATAATATTCATTAGTTATAAGATAAGGAGATCAATCTTTCAACTGTCTGCTTCCAAATACCTATGAAATTCTTTATTCTTTGCTACTCTAGGAAACCACAAAGGGTGATTATACTACTAGAACCTAAGATGGGATGATTGAAGGATTTTATTTCAATGGGTCTTTCCCTATCAAGATAATGCTATTATTCCCTCTGTGCCTGCTAAAGTTCATCTGTCTTTGTATACATCCATTTTATTAAATTGTTTTAGGTTACCAAACTCCATTTCATTAAGGGCCACATCACGGTTGTGTTTGACCTTGGGTATGGTGGTAGCCAGGGTGGGCATGACCAGCTCAATGTCACTCATGTCAGGGGCGCTTGTGATGGCTGGAGTGCTCTGCTATTGAAAATGGAGCTTGGGAGGGCTGCATGTGGCCCTCCCACGCTCTGTTTTTGCTGGCAAAGGCACTGCATCGCTGTTTTCAGGGCGGCCCTGCGGGCCAGATCTAAGCATTCCATGGGCCGGATCTGGCCTATGTGCAGTGGTGGGATCCAGCCAGTTCGCACCACTTTGGGAGAACCGGTTGTTATCAGGGGTGGGATCCGACAGGATTAACTACCGGTTCGTGGTGATTTATGATGTTTTACAATGTTTGGTGATTTACGATGTGCCTCTCTGCACGCTGTGCACCCACCTGTAAATCTTTGTCAGCAGCATTTGAAACAACATTTTGTTCCTGCTTTTCCACCACAGCTGTGCCTCACACGGCAGTTGAAGTTGAAAAAGCAGAAAATAAAGATCAGGTAAGAGCCCGGGCGGGCAGGCGGGCCAAAACAGCAGCAGACATAGAACCGGTTCTATGTCTGCTGCTCTTCAGAACTACTGGTTCTACAGAGCTGGACAGAACCGGTAGAAACCCACCCCTGGTTGTTACCTTTCTGAGCAATTTGGTGAACTGGTTGTTGGAAGAAATCATTAGGGCAGAGAACCAGTTGTTAAATTATTTGAATCCCACCACTGCCTATATGCCTTGAGTTTGACACCCCTGTTTTAGGAGGAACAAAAATAATCTGCGAAAGTTATATTCTGTTGTTTATCTTAAAAAAAAAAAGAAGTCCTAGTAGATCAGTTAGGCTAGCTCCCATCCTATGATTTGTGTTTATGTTTGAGTCAGTGTTGACTCCTGGCAACTGTCTGGACAAGTCCCTGCCATTTTCCTGGTAAGAATTTGAAAGTGGTTTGCCATTGTCTACTTCCTATGGCTGAGAGAAAGGGGCTGACCCAAGGTTAGGGTTAAGGTTTGTGTCTAAGGCAGGACTAGAATGAATGGTCTCTTGGTTTCTAGCCTGATACTCTAAATATCTACATCAGACTGATTCTTAATCTCGTCTTACTAGTGAGAATTCAGAAATAATTGCTGTGTTTCAGTGCCAGGAAGGTAGACCATACTTTTCACTAAAGTGCGTGTGTAACAGCAAGACTACAAAAGAAGACCCAAATCTCAAATTGCCAGGGGAAACAGGAATTGCTAATGAGATTGTTTTTAAAGCTTTTACTGCTTTGTCTTGCTAATTATACATTTTTGTGAAACATAGTTTGGAATTGTTTCAGAGATGGCAGAGTAGGACCAGATTTTTGGAGCATGGAGGACAGGTTCATGTAATGAAACAACATTTTCTTCCAATTATTCCAAGTACCCTTCCTCTTCTGTAATGTTAATGGAGTAGAGGTTGGGTTCAAGCATAACATGTTAATAGGATGAAGGGTAAATCTTACCTAGAGGGGAAAAGAAAGAACTCTTCTTGCATGGATGATGTGCCTCAGGACTAATTGCTTGATCATCTGACATTAAATAATTAGCAAAGGGATAACATGCAGTGATTATGAAGAAGATGAGCTGATAATTTGCCTTGGTTGTTGTAGTTGCTATAAAAGCATCCAAATACTGGGGTTCATTGGACATGGTTTTCATAGATTTGGAAGCAGCCTCAATGGTAATTAAATGCAGTCCTCTGTAATGTGAAAAAAATCCACTGCAACAGCATTCCTAAGCTTAAAATCTTTAAAGCCAGCATTAGATCTTTGTGTTTTGAGGCAGTATGTTCCAGTCCTCAACTACTTTTAGCTGATGGGTACCTATGGAATTTAAAATCTTTCTTGTGCACTTTTACAAGCATGACTAGTCACAAAATGCTCTTTTGATCTCTGTCATCCTTATTAGTTTTCCTCTCTTCTGCCCCATCTAATTTCTGTGTTTTTTCCTGCCAGGTAGATAATTTACAAACAAAGCACTGCTGTGGTTGAGGTAGTAGCCCAATGATTTCTACAGAGCTTATGCAAATTTCTTGCTTTATGCTTGAAGCAGGTCCTTTGCATCTTGCTAATATCCCATCTATGTTTTTTAAAGCAAAGCATTCAAAAAACCTATATAAGACTATAAGGCATGGGGTTAACAGGCACCAAACAGGTAATCACCATGTTTGGACACCAGTAGAAATGTATTTCAATACTTACATTATAGTTTAAGTAGCAGGATCAAGGTCAAAAGGTGAGTATTGTGGTGTCCAGTCGAAGAACAGTGTGCATCCAGTGAAAAAAGCAAATATTCTTACATGGAGTGATAAGTCCTTATGTGTTCATCTGGAATGTGGTATAACAAAGGTTACAGTCTTACAAAGCAAAAGTGAAAGTAGTTCAGCTAAACTAATTGTCAATAGGGCTTACTTTTGGAAAAGTAAGCATAGGATTGTAGCTCCAGAAACCTAGGGTAATGGGATTTCCATCAAGACATTTTGTAATTGTAATAAATTTTAATTTCAATTCCAATTCCTCTCAATCCTTTCAGAGTTGGATCTCCTATCCATTTACATAAGAAAATTTGCCTTCTATTAAAAGCAGTTGAATTTGTTGTGATGGAAAATGCATTCATAACACAAAAAAGTAGAGTCTGCAAAATAAAGTTTGTGGTATGGAACACTCCTTTTTTTCAGTATTTCAGATGCTGCACTTATGTTTCCAGGTTTAGCATCCTCTGAAACATTTACTTACTTAGTTGCTTAAAAATTTATATGGCTACCCATCTTTCAAGTCAGCTCATTACAGTAGCATCCTTGGATGCTGAGCATTGTTAGTCTTTATTTATGTGGCTTGGGGAGGCTTTCCCCATAATTAGAATTGCTTGCATATTTGCAATCACATGAGTCTAGGTGACTTCCAATTGTAAAATAATATAATAATATAAACATCAATAGAACCAGTTAAAATACCTATAAGAACTCAAGTTGGCCAAGATTACTGCCCTTACCACAGGGCTCTCTTCTCCACGGTACTGCAAAAAGTGTGATCTTAACTAGTTTTCTGAATGATAATAGGATAATAGCCATCCTGACCTCAGGGGGAAACTGTTTCAGAATGAGGGAGCTATGACTCATATCAACAACTGTGGCCTTGCCCTCTTATTTATGAGGATTGGAGACCCTTTAGCTTACATGTATTGGGTAGGTAGATTCAATCTGGAATAGATGGCCTGAAAGGTAACAAGCACCCAAAGCATAGAGAGTTAAGAATTGCACTTGGAATCTGGCAATCAGTGCAGCCCCTGTAATATTGCTGTCACTCTGCTATACCAGTTTGCTTGAGTCAACAGGTAGGTGCTCATATTTTCTACCAGCTGGAGCTTCTGAGTCATCTTCAAGGACAGCTCATATAGAACAAATCGTAGTAGTCTAACCAGGAGATGGCAAGGAAATGAGTCACTGTTGTCACAGCCTCCAGAAAAGGTCATAGTTAGCAAGTCAGCCAAAGCATAATGTTTTCCCCTCCCAAATATTTTCACTATTTCTGAAAATGTTAGAATTGCCTCTATTCTTATCTGCTTGGGGGCTTTGAAGAGTCTGAACACTCCTAGAGTGCTGAAGAGCCAACAAGGTCTCAATCTTGATAAGATGAAGAACTGTCAGGATTGCGGAGATTGTAATGTGTCCTTTAACAATGTTGTGTGCTCTCCCTAGAAGAAACAGACTGTGGTTTCAGGACTTTTTGCTTATGTTTAAATGCAATGTTGAATTATAGTTTCCCACTCTTTTGAGGCTGGAAATATCAAAAGTGTATGCCTAAAATAGGCTTAACTCACATCATTTTCAGAAAGAAAAAAGAATAAGGCGTCATTTACTGTTTCCAAGACCAGAACAGCATATATTCAGCTTATTGTTTTGAAGAGTGTTAGGAGAACCCTAGAGTCCAGATCACTGGACTCAGCTGTTCCACTCTACTCTGCCAGGGGCTGACCTGTTTGGTATATTCTGGGCACCATCATTCAAAACAATGGAGACAAACTAGATCAAGTTCAGAGGGCAGCTTCAAAATGATAAAGAATTTTGAACCCAAGCCCTATGAGGAATTGTTAAAGGATCTGGGTATGTTTAACCTTCAGAAAAATATCTGAGGTGAGATATGATAGCAGTTTCCAAATAGCTGAAGGATTTTGCACAGAAAGAAGTGTGGATTATTCTCTATTGCTCTAGGAGACAGGACCAGAACTAAAATCCAAGGAAGGAGGATCAGGCTAGATGTCAGGAGAAATTTTGTCATTGTAACAACATGCATGTCTATAAAGTGGTGAATTCTATTTTGTGAAAGGTCTTCAACAAATGCTGGACAGTCTTCAATGCTCCAGAGTGATGTTACTCAACCTTGGCAGCTTGAAGATGTGTGGATTTCAACTTGTAGAATTCCTAGGGCATCTTCAAGTTGCCAAGGCTGAGAAACACTACTTTAGAGGATCATGTACAGAGGAGGATGTTGGGCTATGGTCACTTCCAGATTTAGGATTCTATTAAAAGGTAAGGCACATAGTAGCTTGATGATTCTGTAGCTTGAAGTATTGACTCTTATTTTTAGGAACTATTTCTGAGGTCTCAGATTTTTGGAAGGCTGAAAAATAGAAGATTAATAGAACAGAATTAGAATAGAATAGAATTCTTTATTGGCCAAGGGTGATTGGACACACAAGGAATTTGTCTTTGGTGCATGTGCTCTCAGTGTATATAAAAACAAAAAAAATATTCATCAAGAATCATAAGATACAACACTTAGTGATAGTCATAAGTTACTAATAAGCAATCAAATCATACTAGGAAACAAATAAAAGCAATATAAATCATAAAGGTACTAGCAACATGGTTATAGTCATAAGTGGGAGGAGATAGGTAATAAGAAGGATAAGAGAAATAATAGTAATACAGTCTAAGTAAATAGTTTGGCAGTGTTGTGGGAATTAGTTGTTTAGAGAGTGATGCGTTTGGGAAAAAACTGTTCTTGTGTCTAGTTGTTCTGGTGTACAGTGCCCTATAGCATCATTTTTAAGGTAGAAGTTGAAACAATTTATGTCCAGGATGTGAGCGGTCTGTAGATATTTTCATAGCCCTCTTTTTGACTTGTGCAATATAATGTTAGATGTGCGTCTGTAGGATGAGAAGGAACAGAAAGGCGTAGTAAGTGTTCTGGAATTAAAATTCTGATTCCTTTTAGAGATTTGGGGAGAGCTTCTGATTCTGGAGATGTGGCATTTCCAAATCTGTAGATAAGTCCTTCTTCTGCATATTGATGCTGTTTTAGCTATAGCAACACACCCACAGCCTGAATATCAGAAGTGGTGGGAATGATTTATTTTAAAAATGGAACAACTTGTAACTGTAACTTTTATTTTAAAATATTTAAAATATTTTTTCAAGTTACTCAGATTAACAATGTATTTTGAAAGCAAGCCAATATTTTTCAAAAAAGAAAGAAAACAATAGAACATTCTGTTGATGGACAAATTTCTTTTCCATCATCCAGATTTTCTAGCCAATATTTGTATCTGCATAGAATTAAGAAAAATTCAGTATGATGTAAATTTTCCCCTCACACAGAGAAAGAGAGAAAGAGGGAGGGAGAGAGAGGGAGAGAGAGAGAGAGAGAGAGAGAGAGAGAGAGAGAGAGAGAGAGAGAAGGTCCGTGTTTTGAATCATTGACATTAATAAATCCTGTAGTGTTGAGAACTGGATTTTTCTATGAGCTGATACTTTAAAATAGTTTTGGGTTGCTATCTAGGCCAACTCTGTATGGCTGGCTATTCTATGATGCCCTGTTCATAATGCAGAATGAGAAGGATCTTTTCATTACATAGAGATTTGGAAGGCCATTGTATAAGACAATTTGGAAAGAAATATCCTGCAATTTTCTGTCTTTATTTCTGTTCCATTCTTGCACTTTATTATGAAAAATGTCTGTATGTGTTCTCTCTCCCCTCCCTCCCCCCTCCCCCTCCCTCCCTCTCTTTCTCTATCTGTATCCTAAAGAACTTGCTGTCTGCTGAAGCTTCTCAAATGCAGAAGAAAAGCAGAATAATTACAAATATTTGCATAGCTCCTCCTTTCCCCCCTCAACTCAAACAATTGATGCTTGGAGGCTTTATATAAATGCAAATCCATTAAAACTACATTGAACATCCCTTTGAAAATTATTATTATTAAATTATTAAAAGACAACAGTAAATGAAATAATTAAAGCTAGAGGCATCTTTAAGCCTGCGTAATTTTATTTTATCATTGGATTTTTGTGTATTGAGGCCACTATCAGATGAAGGAAATAAATCTCTTTCAAGGAAATTGCGTAAGTTTATTTTGTTGTAGGAGGTGGAGTAAAGATGAGAAAGGAAAAGAAAAAGAGGTAGTGGTGGAAATAGGAAGGGTATCCCCAAAACCTGCTTATGGTACTTGTCTCTTGGGATAGTTATCCTTTCTGTGACAGCCCAGCAAGTTTTCTTAAATAAAACCCAGGTCAAATCTCAACCTTTTTTGGTCTGTGTTCGGTTACTGATTTAAACACCCTTGGGCTGATCTAAGGTTTTCTGCTGTCTCCCATCCCCCTGCCCACTCTCCAAACCCACTAAATCCAAAGCCAGGCAAATGATTTTAGCAAATGAGACATAGAACTCTTCATGCAGCTCTCCCAATTTCTGGTAGCGGCTGATAATTTGTCATCCCTTTGTGACAAAATGCGTAATAGTTGAGCTGGCCTTGTCATAGACAATTGGTGGCATTTCTTAAAATTCAGTCAACAGTCATTATAAGCTTTTGAATTACTTGAAAGCTATTCAGTGGGGCATTCAATATTAAATCCAGCAATATTTCAGGTCTTTTGTAAAGGGCCCTGTGTCCTATTATTTCTTGTAACCTTTGGTTGTTTTTGTATTCATTATGTTGAAGAAGCCAATATTGTATAGTTCTCCCATTTTATTACAGGATTGTTTTTGAAATAATTAAAGGCAGATGTAATAGTGTACTTGTTTCAGTAGATGTTTTGATTCTAGAATGGGCTGAGTACCTTCTTGTACTGGATTGTATCAGAACCAACTGTACTGAGTTATTTGCTAACTTGAATTTAGGTATTTACTTTCAGGAAAAGGATCAAGACCTCCACCTTTAGAAAGGTTTTATTTTATTTACTGAATTTTTATGACTGCCCATCTCACAAATTTTCAGTTTGAAATCAGTTAATATTGGTTTTGAAATTTTTTTGTCTTATTTTACTTAGTTATATTACTGTTAATTATATTTATTAAGAATTTTTCTTAAAAAAGAAGAAAAAAGAATAAAAGACAAAATCTGCCTGCCTGCTTTGCCTGATTTTGGACAAAAGTTGCTCTTTTTTAAATAAAAAAATCAATATTTACATAAATATTTATAATATTTACCTACAAGCCATGCCCAGGCAGTCACGTGACCACCAAGCCATGCCCAGTCAGCAAACCACGCCCAGCCAGTCACATGACCACCAAACAACACCCACAAATTAGGTCACGCCCACAGAACTGGTTGAACCCACCCCTGCCCACTTGTAATCAAAATCAATCTTCAGACTCCTAAGCCATCATTTCATTTCTTTCTTCCTTTAGTAAGACATCCATATTCCAATCTTTCAGAAAAGTTTTTGTTTTTTCCCTCTCAGTTTTGCCATTTCTGTGATTCTGATATTTTCACAATCCATTCCTCTGCTGTGGCAATATCATCATTCTCCCCTCATTGTGCATACAATTATCCTGCTGAGCTAGAATGCTTTTGAAAAGAAAATGCAGTTTTCATGGCATATGAGGATCCATTAATGTGGTTGATAGTTTGAATTTAGGATTGATAAATAAAGCAGCAATTTCATAGTTTTATAATTAATACTGGAAGTACTGTATTTGGAGATGAAGTGAATAAATAGAGTGATACCTCCATATCTGAGAAGATTAAATGCCAGTCAGATTGGTACATACAAAGAGACTGCTGGGTTAAAAAGGGTCTGTCTGTCTGATCCAGGATTCTGTGCCAGTTAGTAGTGAACTAGAAAGATTCAGGAAGCTGACAAGTATGGAAAGGAAGACCTGCTGTTTCTCAGCAGCTAATATTGAAGATACGTTGTTTGTAGTTCCAGAGTAGTGTAAGCAATTAAGTAGAGATTGATTCCTACTTTTTTTTTAGTTCATCCAGACTCCTTTTAAAACCATATAAATCGGTGGTCATCCTTTTATAGGATGGCTGTGCATTCCACTTGAATGATGCATTGTATAAAAACACATTTGCTTTTATTGGTGCTGAATCATACTGCATTTGGTTTTAATGGAAATAAAGGATATGGTAGGTCCAGGTATCATGTGGTGAAACATTCTGTTGATTACATCATTGCAGGCACAGTTTGCAACATGAGTCATATTTAACATTCTGACACTCATCCCACAATACTAGACAACTTTGAAGGGCATACAGTGGTGATGCAGTGGTTAGAATGCAGTACTGCAGGCAACTTCTGCTGGCTGCTGGCTGCCTGCAATTTAGCAGTTCAAACCTCACTGGATCAGGTTTGACTCAGCCTTCCATCCTTCTGAGGTTGGTAAAATGAGGACCCAGATTGTTGGAGGCAATATACTGACACTGTAAACTGCTTAGAGAGGGCTGTGAAACACTGTGAAGAGGTATATAAGTCTATGTGCTATTGCTACATTGGTTGAGTTTTCAACCTATTTGGCCATGGATCCAGACAGCTCACATCCCCAGTATATTAATGAGGATGGTGCAGACTCCTTTGGTTGTTATTGCTGGATGGTAATAATGGCTTTATTAAAAAAATAAAATAAAACAAAGTGTTTTTCATTTAAATAGCATGAAAAGGAGTTATGAAAAAGCATTTAGTATGAACTGGAGCTTTAGCAAACAATTTCATGGTCCAACATTGTTTCTTGCCAGTGCTGTCAAAGCCAAAAATGAGAGAGAATCATGAGCCATGGTGGCACAGTGGTTAGAATGCAGTATTGCAGGCTAAACCTGTTGATTGATGGCTGCCAGCAGTTCAGCAGTTCGATTCTCACCAGCTCAAAATTGACTCAGCCTTCCATCCTTCCAAAGTCAGTAAAATGAGGACCCAGATTGTTTGGGGCAATATTCTGACTCTGCAAACCACTAAGAGGAGGCTGTAAAGCACTATGAGCAGTATATAAGTGTGATTGCTATTATTATGTTATCCATTGGGAGGAAATGTTCAACTACCTTTTTTATGCATTTCAGGAGTTTCCACTTTGTGCCAGCATGGCAGAGCATGGCTCCCATCAGTCCTCTGCCTGGCATTTGGGGAGCCCATCAATTCACAACAGCCCCACAATATGCTCCCTGGAACATGTGGATCCGGGAATGAATGAGCCACCAACTTCATTGGAGCAGCCACCTCCATCCCCAGACCTAGAGGACAATGAGGATGATGCTGATGTGCCCCCGTTGGACCCAAATGTGCCCTATCCTGATTTGGCTCCCGTGGTTTTCTTCTGCCTAAAACAGACGACCAGCCCTCGTAGCTGGTGCATCAAGATGGTGTGCAATCCATATCCTTTATAAGCTGTGAATTATCCCTTCTAGCCCTTTTTTCTCCTCTCTGTCCTCCCTTTGCTGTCTGGTCCTTGCTGATCACCTGACAGGTAAGCAGTGGCATTCCATATAATGAATCAGTTTGTTGCTTGTGTTATGTTTACACACTACTTTGAGGGCAGCAGATGTGATCAAAAAGGAGTTGCTTGCAAAAGGGAGAGAAAGTGTAACAAGCTTTTAGACATGTATTTTATTTTCATTCCCCTCTTTATTTTTCTGTACTGACAAATATATATGATGGCATGACTTAGAGCAAAGCTGGTTAGTGCTGCTGTTGTTAACTTGGCTACAAAATTGCTATATATTTGTATATTTATTTTAAAAGGTTAATATTGACATAGATTCTAAGACAACTTTCCAAAACCTTGTGCTATTTAAATGTAAATCTTTGGGTACAGATTATGGAAATCAGAATTCTGTAAAGAATTTTGGCCAAAGTTGTTCTAGAAAAGAAAATTTCAAATCATGTAAACTTTATTTTAAGAGTAAGACTAATTTATAATTAAACTTTATAGAGAGCATTCAGTGTAGTCCTATGTTTTTCTGGCCTTCTTCATTGCTAAAGTAGAATATTGGATACTTTGAATGAAATGCTGTTGTAAACAATAATTCTTGGCTAAGACAATCCTTCCTTCTCGTGTAATGGATTTGAGATCCAGATCTTCCAACCTGACTAATCTTCTGGAAGGCATCTGGCTGGGGAAAGGTGACTAAATTATTATTAATTCTAAAACAGATTAACTATTCTAAAAATATCTAATTTATAATTTTGCACCAAAATGCAATATATTAAGCCTCAATGTCCTACAGAAAAAGCATTTTGTAGTGAAGGGGTATGCAATGTCTCTATCACATTTATGCAACAATCTGTCTGTACAGAATTAATTGTTCTGATGTTATATTTACTCCCAGGATTTGTTATACATAAAATAACAGTTTGCCAGTATAAGTCTAACCGAACCTTTATTTTGGAACAGATGGCCTATGATCTGAAAGAGCACATTATTGAGTATTTTAACATAATCTGGTCAGTTTTTGGATAGCTTTGTGAGTCATCACCATTGAACTCTGAAGCATGGTGGACTGACTAGATGGTCCTACCTTAGAGAACTTAGGGATCTAACTGTAGATGCTTGGGGATTTTCTTAGCAGTACTCATGGTGAACAGTTCTGCCATAAGTCATATCAAATTCTGGAATTAGGATATGGCAAGCATTGGATGAAATTGTTCTCAAGCAGCTTCTCAGTATACTCTGATCCTAAGGGAGCCCCTTAGTTTACCAAGAAGCTCTCAGTGATGAAGCAGCAAAAATAATGTCCAGAGCATTGTGATGGAAACAAGAGCTGAGTTTGACCAAATACTGCTGTGAGTCTAACATCAACAGTAATACGGGCGGTAAAGCGTCAATATATCTCTGCTCTTACTGCATTGGCAGAATATCATTCCATGGCACTGTTTATGGTGGCTTGTTCCCTTTTGAGGAAAGAGATGCAAGTCATATCTCCCTGCAGGCTGATGTAACATTTTTGCCAATTGTTTTGCTAAGAAAAATCATTCATATTTACTGCAATGCTACATGTATAGATCCAAAGGACGTGACTTGGAAAGTGTGTTTTGAAATCATCTGGCATTTGCTTGAGTTTGTAAGGTCTCTCTTACACTTGAATTTTGTGATCTATGGGCTTCATCTTTGGAAGGCCACTAGGGATTTGTGCACCCGAATACAAGAGGTCATTAATGCTTCTTTGAGGGAAGAAAACATATCTTTTTTTTCTTTGAGGGAGGCTACAGTACACTTCTTCCTCAAAAAATCATCCTTTACTCAGGCTGTATTAGATAGCTATCATCTGCTTCTAACCTTTCCTGCCTAGGGAAGAACTTAGAGAAAGTAAGGGGGTATCATTTGCAAAGAGTCCTAGATGAAGCTAATTATCTTGATCTCTTTCGAGTCAGAGTTCAGACTTAGGTATGGAATGGAAAATTGCATTGGGCACTCTTGAGGGTGGCCTCATCAAGACATGTATGAATTAAATATGATCCTTCTGGTCCAATCAAATCTTTCAGTAGCATTAATCATAGATATTTTTCTATAGTCATGAGAATTGGCAGTAGAGGGTAATGTTTTGCAGCAGTGTCAATTGTTCATAAGCAGTGGTTCTGGTAGGTCATAGTTAACCAAAGCCTTAGTTGTCCCAGCATAGGATGCTGCAGGTTTCAATCTTATTGCCTATGTTTAATGTCTGAAACTGATAGAGAGAGCACCCATCAATTCTGGGTGAGATACCAAGCAGCATACTAATGCTGATATCCAATTGTATATTTCTGTCCCATAAAGGAGAATTTTGTAGCTCAGGGTTGAAATGAGAGGTCTTCGGTGCTTTCTGAATTTGGTTGTTTTCTTGCAGATGTTTCATTACCCAAACTAGGTAACATCATCAGTGCTAGTAAGGAGTGGAGTTTGCTCTCAAACCAAGTCTCAAAATGCTAGAAAATTCCTGGAAGCCTGGCACTCTGACAAATGGGGCACAAATAGGCACATCAACATAAATAACATCTACATACTGTTCAAAAGAGATAATAAACAAGCCAAAAGGGGAACAAAAGACCAAAAGACCTCCCCACCAGCAATTAAGACCCAGATGAGCATAGATGAACACTAAGATTAATATCAGACCAACAATCAAGAAGTAAACAATACCCGAATCATGGAATTGGCCAGCAAGCTAACAATAAACAGCCAAACCAAAGAACCTCCAACACTATTCCCATGAACATTGACAGGGCAAGCCACTAGAATATAAATTGAGAGCAAATCCCACTCTTTCCTAGCACTGTTGAGGTAACCTAGTTTGGGTAATGAAACATCTGCAAGAAAACAACCAAGCTCAGAGAGCACCTCATTTCTATCTCAAAGTAGGAGATGTGGTAGCTGCAGTTTAAGAACAAGGATGTAATTCTCATTTCCCAGAGGAAGATTACAAATAAAACTTGATTACCCTTTGGATCATTTATTCCCCCAAACTTTGTAATTCAGCCATCACTTTAAAAAACTACATACAAAAATATTTTTAAAGAGTGCACAGGAATATAGAAATGCCAATTTTGGATAAAAATGCGTACAATATAAATGCTTTTTTAATCCACAGAAAAGGAAATAGAACAGACCCATAATGGAAAATATGCAAAATTTGTAAATCCCTATACACAGTTAAATTAGAAATCAGCTCAAGAGTAATGAAATCTATGCACTTAAAATTCAGACTTTATATGTTATATAATCTGTAAGTGCACTGTCAGTGTGGAGCACAGTGAAAACTGTGCTAGTGCTAGCATTAAACAAGCTTTGTAGTGCAATATGTAGCAAAGGGTATTTTTTTACTTTGTGGGCATTAAGAATTCATGGTGACATTTTTCTTCAGAACAATTGGGAGGGGAGTTGTAATGTTGATTTCTCTCTATAAAATTTCATTTAGTTCATTGTATGAGAATGAGGTATTATAGAACTCGCTTGGTGTTCTAGGACTCTTGAAATGTTGATGTTGTTGGGAAATTGCATTACTCTTTAGCACCCAGCATCACTGGCTAAGCTGGTTGAGGCTGCTGCTACGGTAATATACCATGTGAGGGCTGCACCTTTGCCCCCTTTTCATAATCCCAGTCAGAATAGTATTCCTTTCCCAAAGATGTTGTAGTAAATCATTCTCTCTCTTTCTGTCTCTGTCTCTCTGTCTCTCTCTCTTCTACAGGATAAATTTAGATATAAAACTGATTTGAGAGTGTATGTATGGCTGAGTAGTGTTAGAGTGGCCACAGACCTAATTAGAAACAAAGCCTTATGTTTTTATTTAGCATATTTATATAGCCACACATCTTAGAAACATGTGACTGAGCAGCATACAACACAACAATAGTTAAAAACTCCATAGCAATCTAAAACAAGAAAAAATAAACAAACCAGAGTAAAGATATAAAATAAACAGATAGAATCCAATAAGCAGGAGAACAAAGATCACTTAATCTCATACAGCCCACCTTGCAGGCTGTCCCTGGGGGACCCCCTCACCAGAGATGGGGCTAACCTCACCAACCTTATATAGGGAAATAAAGTTATGTTTGTAGAATGCCTGCTAGATGGCCCAGAGAGTTCCTATTATTATAATATGCACATGATATTATGGATGCCAGATATTTCAGATGTTCCTGCTGCTTTCCAGAATACACTAAACTGTGGCTTTTATCAACATTTTGTTGCATTACAAGGCACAGATACAAGTATTATGCAACACATACCCTGCAGAGCCACATAATGTATTCTGTGAGATTTTACAGAGGAAAATTAATGTTGCATTTTGTAGGTATATTTATTGGACAGTTTGCAGCAGAAGGTTCTGATAAAATATTTGTAACTAAGAAGACAAGCTGAAATCCAACAGAGAGTGCACAAGGGACTGGTCACATATCTATGGACAAGTTATAATGCTTGTTAGCTATCATGTTACTGTCAGTGGAATGCATGTGTATAATATGTGTGTTTGTGTTTACGAGAAAGAGAGAATCAAATGGTATTAGTGCTGCTGAGTTCCCAGAGAAAGGATTGCTGTGCCATCTCTCTTTCAGATCTTTGCTTTGTTGGTTTGTGAACTCTCTGGGAACGTAGTATTAAAATTGCAGATTGTTACTGTGGAAACAAATTGTAAACACAGATCCCTTTTGGTGCCAGCCACTTCTTTGATGTTGGAGGTAGGGTGGGAGAAGCAAAATTTTTTTCTTTGGGCCTTTTTAAAATTTGAGATTCTGCTAGCACAACTGTGAATTTAACCTTGCCCTCCTGATTGGGTGGGACAATGATAGGTGCTTTTCCAGTGAGAATTTATACTAGTGTCTGTTAGCCCTTTAAAGTGAACTGAACTAGGAAAACATAAATGCTAATCCTATTTTTAATATGCTTAATATAAGGTTACAGTTACAAAATCTTACAACTTCCCCCTTCCTCCTTTATCTTCATAAAAAACAAGGTCATATTTGAGATGCTTTCTTAAATAGCAATTCTGACCCAGACTCAGATTTCTTTTATCTGACTGTTGTCTTGGTTGTAATTCTTCCTTCTATTTCTCAAGGTTATTCCTACTTCCCACTATATATGCTTAGAAAGATATACATATATGTACGTTCTTGTGTTCTGCGATGCGTGCAAAATTTGCCCAGCCACATACATTGGACAAACCAACAGGAGAATAAATGCATGCATCGCAGAACACAAGAACACAGTCAGAAAAGAAGAAAAAACTTCCTCCCTTTTCCAGCACCTTAAAGCCACAGGACATGAAATTGATTTTGAGGGATCCAAACTTATCTCCAATACTGAACACTTCAACAAGAGAATAATTAGGGAAGCCATCAAAATAGAGAAACACCCCCATAACATGAATAAACGGGATGATACTTCCCACCTACCAGACATCTGGAAACTAGCCCTTATCAACAAACGAGTCCCAGCCATGAAAACCAACACCGAACCCAAAATAACACATGATTCCACCACCAATCTCCTTCACCAGACTCAAACCCAAGCCCACGCCACAGATGAAAGGCAACCACCATCCAGAAACCAGACCATGGCTGCAACACCAGCTGCTACACCCCCCTCCAACCCCCAAACTAAGCAAACTGACACACGCTATAAACACATAGCCAGACCTCAAACTCGGAGCCAAACCAAGGCCCAGAATGTCACATCACAGCCTTCCACCCAGGATACTACATCACAGAACTCAGGAGATTACAACATAAAACATCAGGAGGTTGCAACACAGACTACGACCCAGGAGACTACAGCACCACACCCAGGATGTCACAACAATAGAACTCAGAAGGTCATCACACAGCCCATTACCCAGGTCGTTACAACACAAAAGGCTGAGAGACACACAGCCAGCACCTCAGCCACACAGGGTCTCAGGAAAAAGCCATCCAATCTGCATACATCAACTCCATCAACCAATCAAGAAGTAACAACACAGCCAACTCTGGAGTTTAAAAGGGAAAAACAGCCATGATCACGCACTTCTCCCAGAAGAACGAAGCTGAAGACACCAGCCTGAAGATGATGGATGAGATTTCGT
The DNA here is from genome assembly GCA_009733165.1 of Naja naja. Classification (NCBI taxonomy): domain Eukaryota; kingdom Metazoa; phylum Chordata; class Lepidosauria; order Squamata; family Elapidae; genus Naja; species Naja naja. The sequence goes on along the minus strand of CM019154.1, from coordinate 22,815,095 downwards.
CGTAACGTTGCCAAGGTATTCTCAATCTTACACGGGACAAGACCCGATTACACCAAGACCTACATAGATAGATAGATAGATAGATAGATAGATAGATAGATAGATAGATAGATAGATAGATAGATTCTGCAGCCTTGATGATGTACTGTGCCACTGTAGATTTGCTCATAATATCTACCTATCTATCTCTCCTCATTTAATGTTAACAAACTACAATCAGGATCATCCAATAAATTTAGAACACATCCATTCATATAGAGAGACACTTTTTATGTGCATTGCTTTTAAGGATACATGCAGTCCATGCACTATGGATTGCCACCTCTATTGCTAATTTTCCAAGCATTCCAGAATAAGGGGACACCTACAGTGCAAGGTCACCACATCACAAATACAGGCCATCATAGAGGACAAAAATCTCTTCTATTTATCCACAGCCTATCATGAATGTGACCTCCACCTGTGTTTTCCTGCTTTTCATTGAAAGTAATTTTTCTGGTTTGTACTGGCACTAATATTGCTGTCCGGTTCATTTGTGGTACTTTACTTTATTCTAGGTAAACCTCTGTACTTCAATTAGCTACTGTGCATGCCTCTCACCTGGGTTAGTAATAGATCCCGCAGCTGACTAACCACAGCTGTATTTATTGATAAGGGTTATATCATGTAGAAGGCCATTCTTGAAACGTGGCTGAAACTTTTTTAATTATGAATTTTCTTTCCCTGAGCTATCTACTTCTTAAAAATCAGAATCAACAATGTAGCATTTCCCTTCCCTTCCCTTCCGATTTTCAAAATCTAGATGGATAAGAATTGCAGTACTTTGCAATATTAGTATCACAACTTTAGTAATAGGAAAAACAATGAAACTATGAAGCTGTAAGCTGTTCTAAAACAAAAGCATTATCTCAGGTTAGGAAAAATAGTAATTAAAACCAACAAAATTCCACATCTCAAACAAATACTATATTCATACTACTGAAAATCTGCTATTGCAGAAGCTGTAGCAAATGTTCTTGAGCCAAATATGGAAAAATGCAAGAAAGGAGTTTTATACTTAAAAGCAAGCTGTTGGGCTTGCAATTTTTTATGTTGATGTTTTAACTCTCCATATATGCATTTGTATACGTATATTTTTATGTCTATATTGCAAACAAATATGCACACAGAAATGAAAGCTTTTGGTAGTTGCTTTCTAAGCACAGAACCCGGAAGGACACAGTAGCAGAAGAATTTATTAGTGGGGCTGCAGGAGCTGGAAGTGTGGACTGAACACCTGGCAAGTTAACTGCCAAAGTATGGACAGAATTTTGTTTAGCCATCCAAGAGTCCACTTGGGATCAATGTGGGAAAATAGCATCTGAAGAGTACAGTAGAGTGTGGACATGCACTCTACTTCTTTAGTCTTTCTTTCTTCAGAAGATCTACATTTTTGTTGTCTTGTGACAAGTGTGTAAAAAGAGAGGAGGGGGACTATCAAACATTTTTCTGGCATAAATCAGAAGGTGATTCACTAAATCCAAAATCATTATATGAGCATTCATTTTAACATTGGAATGCAACCTCTATTTTGTCAATTCAGGGATCAAAAATAAATAAATATAGAGGTAAGATATTGTGAATAAATGGGAAAAATGGGATAGAGAAAAAGAGAAGATGCTTTTGTTTTCTTTCTTCTTAGACAGCAAGAAGATTGGGAAATAGGTTCCCCATCTATATGAATTTAAAGATTCAACTCTTATCACAAATGAACATTGTACCCCATCCAGTTCTGTGCAGTAACTGGAACATAATTTTGCTTCAAGTGAGAAAGAGACACACTTTATGCAAATAAAGCTGGTTTTGTTTTTAAAAAGGAGACAATTCCTCATTTTTCTTATCTTTTTACAAGATATATCAGCATACATTCTGATAAATAAAAAAGGGCTTTTAGAAAGTCTATGGATATTCAAGTTATTTTAAAGGTCTAAAATAAAAAGTAATATTTCCCAATGAGCAGACCCAACAAGAGAGGAAGAACTGGAATAGAAAGGTGAGAATTAAGCTATGATGCCAAGAAATTGACCTTACTAAAATATTCAAAATGACTTGCATTTTTCTGACTTTTATTTTAAAAATGAAAGAATGTACATAAATTCAGTTAAAGAATGATGACCCCCTTGGAATTTCACAGGAAAGACTCTGACACCTCTTCTAAGATTTTCCACATCGTAAGAACTTCTTTCTGCAAACTCCTTAGTGACTGTAGCTCCAAAAGAGAACTATAATAAGAGTACAACCATCATTAAATGAACTGAAAAAGAGACATTTAAAAGAAAAAGAAACCTTTTGCTTACTGCTTCTGTGTCATTTTCTTTTTCTTCTGTCCTAGTGCAATCCAACATACGTACGTTCTATTGAAATTAGAAATTTTCTTCCACCCATTTTCCTTCAGTTTGACAGAAAAAAATTGTTTCCAAGAATTTTATGCAAGAAAACATTTTGATTAAATTCTTATCACTGGGGTGCAGGGCTCCTGCACTTCAGTTCTGAGATGGCTGAAGGATGTTGTGGGGTCCTTTCATTGAATAAAAATGTCTGGAGTTATTTGCAATGTCTTGTTTTCCCAAGTTTAAATTAAATCCTACAGGAAGAAATATCATAATGGAACTTTTCCTCTGACCAGGAAGATTGGTAAGATCAGGGTGGTGGTGGTGGTTTGCAAAGCAATAGAGTAGGTGTGTAATAAAAAAAAACTACCAATAACAGCACCTTTACAACAATAGAATAAGCTCAAAAAGAAAAGAATTTCTAAAGAATTCTGAGATAAGAAAAAACAGATAATTTGTTGGATATAACTGGGAGAGACAAGCCTCAGCACAGTTTTAATTGAAATAGAAGTTAAATGCCTTAAATAAATATTATTGCTATGTTTTATTTCCATTTCCCCAAACTTCTTGATGTTCCTTCTTATTTTCTACTCTACTCCCATCTTTAACATTTGTTCATGTCAGTTTGCTGTGCAGGAATTTACAAACACTTCGACATCTCTCTCTCTCTCTTGCGCATATATGCATCTGTATGCATAGGCACATGAATCTTATGGGATCAAGCTTTATCGAACAAGAAGGAAAAAAATTATATCCTAGACTGGGACAGTTGATGGCTTAAGGTGGCAGTCTTTTATCTTGCGTGAATAAAGGGTAGGTTGATTGTAATTCTCACAAATCATCAATTAACCCCTTTTCTCCTTCTTGTCACTAGCTTGGCTTTTTGCATGCCACTATTGCAACAGCATAAATTATTAACTTTCAATTGGATTTGGGTTACTTCTCAAACTAGGGGATTTGGCAGGCCAGTCTTGTGCAAACCTCTGTTCCATGGTGGGGCTTCGGTTGAGAGCAGCCTAGGGGTGTGTATTTGTGGCAGTTAGGATAGGAGCTAGAGTTTTTGAGTACAGAAATGTTAGCTATGACAACAGCCAGTAGCTGCTTAGCTCCAAAACTGAGATTAACAAGGCAAAATGTCCATTAATTTTAAACTGCTATGAATATATGAAGGGGCTCCAGCTTTATAGAGGGCAACCAACTGTATAAAGTGGCTTCATCCTAGCATAGAATAAAGATTGTTACCTACCTGTGTCATGTCAAGGGTCTATGTAGTTTCTACTCAACCTCAGCTGGGAAAACTGAGACCATTTTTAGTCCAGATGGGGTTAAAGACTACACTAGATTTGCAAATCAAAAACTTCTAAAACAGGATAGCAGAGTTGGAAGGCATCTTGGAGGACTTCTAGTCCAATCCAATGGCTGTCCAATCTCTTCTTAAAAGCCTTCAGTGATGGAGCACCCACAACTTCTGAAGGCAAGTCATTCCACTGATTAATTGTTCTTACTGTCAGGAAATTTCTTCTTAATTCTATGTTGGATCTTTCTTTGATAATGTGTGTTTTAGACAAAAGAGGCTTGAGGTAGGGAGAGCAGGAAAAGTCAGTGCCATTACTGGTGACACACAGCTAAAGCGAAGTAGTGAAAAGAAACTCCTCGGAAGATTAAGGAAATAAGAAGTCAGCTATTGCACAGCCCTTGCTTGAATGCAAAGGCAGTGGCAATGTGAAAATACTAACAAAAGATGAGCTACGGTAATTCCATCACACCATCATCACCACTCTTAGATTCATATGTAGCATTTTCAACCAGCGCATCCACCTCACCTTTATTTTCCCAGTGTAGCAATAGGCTGATAGGTTGGATATGTCATGCTTGAATTCAAAAGTGTTGGTAACTAAGGGAAATGGAGACATCTCCTTAGCTGCTGTGTGCCATTACTGTGAAGTTTGGCACTAGGAAAATCAGTCTGCTGACCAGGCCATACAGAAAACAACAGAGTAGAGTAAGGTGGAACAGCTTTGCCCCATTCATCCATTTAAACTTCTTTGGATATTTTATTGGCCAAAATCCAGAACAAGCAGAATGCTCCAGGTTTCAGTTTGGCAAAATGGTGACCTCTCCCTGAATGATCTAGCTGAACTTCCAGCTCACAGATACATTCTCCATTTCATGAACACCTCTAGAAACTTGCCACAGTTTTCTCAGTAGGTGAAAATTTGTGAAATTCTTGCTAAAGGAAAGTTTCACATTAAGTCTTTCTTCTTCATATGTCTATCACACTTCAAGATCTGCAATGTAAACTTTTAACAAGGTTGCTTGGGGGAGCTATCAGGTATATTCAGTGAATACTGAAAACCCAGCCTGAAAGTGACATATCAGGCATGCAAGTGGCTTGCTGGAGATGCAAAAATTAAGCTTCAACCAAAGTCCTGCTCCTCTTTTCTGATCTCTGAGGATTCTGGATGACAGTCTGGACTTACTGTACTTCCCTTTAATGTGAAACATGTCTTCCTTAATATATTTCTTGTATTTAAAAAAACATTGTCTTGATTATTTTAATACTATTCCCAAATATATTTATTTGATCATTTGTAATTAAAGAAAGATAATCCCTAAGGGCAATGTTATTGTAGATAACGGGAACTGATATCTGAAATATCTAGGGGGCACTGGAAATACTTGTTTTCATTGAATTACATTTGGTGCTACTCCACAGAATTGATTGTATATGCTCTTGTATTGCAATGTTTGTTTGCTGTCTCCTCCCTCCTCCAGACAGGCTGTTTTCTGTCAAGGATCATACACATTTATAGCACTGTACTGCATTGGTAAATATCACAATTATTGTTTTTTAGAAATAGAGACCTCATTATACTAGTATTATTCTACTTGCAGTTATATTTATGTGTATTTTCTCATATAAGGTTAATTTCCACAATATTTTCTATTAATATATTCTTATATTGATTGCAAGACTGTGGTTCTAAAATCCAACAGTGATATTTCTATTCCTTTCCTTTCGATGCCCTCCAGCTGACGCAAAGAAACCTTATTTGAGTTGATGGCTCACTGCAAGGATGAACGTATTAACCTTCACATATTCAACTTTGCTATAACTCTCTTGTTCAAAAGCAATCATTTCAGAAGCAGCCGCAAGATTAGTGAAAGCTAGAGCAGTGCCTATAGAGCAACATAAAATCTGCCAACAAAAGGTTTTCTTTCCTCTAGTATGACTCCAAAGAGGCAGCATGTTTATTATATGGAAACGGGAAGAAATGATGTTACGAGGGTGCAAACTGGGGCCCAAAGGGGCATCAGAGCAAGAGTAGAAAAGTCAGGTGATTCTACTTTCCTACATTTTAACTGGCATACTTGCTGTTAGCCCTAAATATCATCATAGGGTTGGAAAGAACCTTAGAGGTCTTAAGGAACCTTGACAGTCCTCGACTTATGACCATAATGTCTGTGAGACAGTTATTGAGTTTTACCCCATCACTGCAGTTAGTAACATGGATTGTTAAGTGAATCTGGCTTCCCCATTGACTGTTTTTCAGAAGGTCACAAAAGGTGATCATATGACCCAGGAACACTACAATTGTCATTAATATGAGTCATTTGCCAAGCATCTGAATTTTGATCATCTGATCATGGGGATGATGCAATGGTTCTAAGTGTGAAAAACTGTCATGAGTCATTTTTTTCAGTGCTGTTATAACTTTGAATGGTCACTAAACAAACTGTTGTAAATTGAGGACTACCTGTACTCCAAGTTCCATGTCGGATCTCCCTTTAACTAGCTTCCACCCATTGCTTGTTGTCTTGATGTCAGCTGTTATGGAGAATAAATCAACACCTTCTTCCCTGTGACAGCACTTCAAGTAATGGAAGACTGGTATTGTATCACCACTAAGCTGTCTTTTTGTTAGGCCAAACCTAGCTAGTTGCATTAGCCATTCATCAAACGATTAGCCTCTAGACCCCCATCATCTTCCTTGTTTTTCCCTGCATCTTTGTAGGCCTCAGAGAAAAGATTCCATTGCAAACTAACGCTTTCAGTAAAGCACACAGTGATATCTTGGTATTCAACTGCTTTGAAACTCATTGAATTTGGTACTCAATGTGTTATGTTTGCATTAAGAGTCAGACGCGAAGAGCTTCAGTGAAGAGTTTATTTAGTGACTACAGCTCGAATGGATCCAACTTGGCTGGGCTACGGCTGCTACTTATAGCCAGCAGCCATAGTTGCCAGCCAATCAGAGTGCAGGGTTTTCCCGCACTTTTTAAACCAATCATTTCTGACATTTTACAACAACAATTCAAACTAAACCAATGACATTCAAACCTACATACATAACACAATGCATTTTTTTAAAACAAGTTTTATTCAGTTTTTAACAATTCAAATAAGGCTCTTTTCAGTAGACAGCATATTTCCGGGTCATCACTTTTACATGCAAATATGACAATAGTTATATATTCATTTTTAACATTTAACTTCCTATTTTATCCCATTTTTACTTCAGTTCCATTTTTTTGCAAAGGGCCAAACAAATTAATCCTAGCCTCCAATATTAATCTCAATCTGTATAACCCCCCATTTCATTTCAAATTATTAAAAATAATTCTTAAACATTTATATTTCTTTTAAAAATAACAATGTGTTTGCCCACTATATAAAAAATAAAGTTTATCCATGTCTATCCTTAAACTATCTTCACATTGTTAACGCTCTTTTATCATTTACATACTTCTTTTATCCGTCAGATTTGCCCTTTCATCACATATTCTTTCCATAGTTCTAAATCAATACAAGCTTTAACACAAAAAGGAATTTAAAAAAACCTAGGCTTACCCCCCCATTTACTACTTTGAAAGTGTCACCTCAGTGGTTAACTTAGTAATAATCATTCCCTTTGAAGCAAAAGATAGAATAAAAGAAAGGAAGAGAAGAAAAGCTACATAACATTATATATCTTTTCAATCGGGTTCTGCAACACATATTCCCCCAATTTAAAATTTATTTAAAATTTCAAAATAATAGTAAAAAATAACTAACCTTGGTTACTGACATTAAATCTCATTTTTAAGCATCTTCAAAAATCATTTCAATTAATTCAATTTATCTAATCAACATTCACCTTTCTTTTGTAAGTAAAGAGTAAAAGTGTACCTTCCTCTTATAAAAATTGTCAGTACCATCCCCCCTCTATTATTCTATATCCTTGTTTTTCCCTGCATCTTTGTAGGCCTCAGAGAAAAGATTCCACTGCAAACTAGCACTGTCAGTAAAGTACACAGTGATATCTTGGTATTCAACTGCTTTGAAACTCATTGAATTTGGTACTCAATGCATTTTGATGCAAACACTTTGTGCAAACACTCATTATTTATTTGGAAGCATAGGCTACTTGTCAGTGTTGGCTATTTTATAACTCACTACATTATTCCTTATGGGAAAATTTTGTTTCGTACACATTGTGTTTGGTACTCATCATGCCTTTCAGAACCAATTAACAATGAGTACCAAGGTACCATGGTATTTCAGTAGTCTATTACAACATAATTTTATAAGCCTGATTGTACTTTACTTCCCTTCTCTCTTATATCCCAATGAATCAGGAAAAACCTGCAAGAGTCTCTTCCATATCTTATCTTGTTTCGCAGCATTTAAGGAATGCTTTAGCCCTCTTTGCTTATAGAATGGTTCTTGCTATTTCCTTCAAGGTCATCTCCCTGACTTTCTACCCTTGGACTGATTTTCTCACCTTGGTGTTTCTAGTATAAGGCAAACAAATTCTTTTTTTCCTTAGCCTTTGAAGGGCACTAGAAGGTTTGCATTCCAAAGTGGAAATATGGTCAGCATGAAAAAGTCAATAGGACCAGGGAAAACTAAATGAGATTTTATTCAGTTCAATTTAAAATTATGAAATACAGTTAACATGGTTTTTCTTCATGTATTTCATAATTTTCCCACCCCATCCAATTTGCCACATTCAAAATGCCAAACTGATGGTAACTTTGGGAGAGTCCTGAAGTTGAATGTAGGCCTGAAGCTCTGGTTAAGTTTTTCTGCTCCAGTGAGTGTTTTCCTGCATTGTATATTTCATCATCTTCCCTTAGAATGGATGCTGAAATTTTGGAGAGGAAAAATATTGTAGAATTGAGAAATTGGTCTCAATATCTAATCAAGCAAAACATGTTGGTTATGATACACTAGTGCAGTTTATGGGATATTGATTGTTTTATTTGAGACTCCTGAGAATTAAGTTGTTCAGTATAGACTAAACAAAAAAAATCAGTTATCATAAACATAAGGCAGGGAATGCCATGGAATCCCTCAAAACCTGCAACTAATGGTACTATTTGCATTTTCACAGAATTATTCATTCCAGGAGAAAAATAAACTTTCTATTTTTATTTCTCTTCACACTTCTTTTCTGATTTAGTCTTTTTTTAATCCCATCATGCAACCAACATGGTGCAATACGGATTTGAACTAGCATATAATTACTTAGCCAACCAAACCATTTTTAATTAATTAATTAATTAATTTATATTTGAACTTGTATGGCGCCCCATCTCCGAAGACTCGGGGCGGCTCACAGCTAAAACACAGAACAATAAATACTTAAAAAACCATTAAACTAATAACAAGCTCAAATACTAAAAACAAAACATTAAAAACAATTAAAAACCCATCCCTCCCCCAAGAAGGGGTCACAGCTCGGGTTGGTCAAATAACCAGGTCTTTAACTCTCGGCGGAAGGTGCGGAGGTCAGGGGCCAGACGGAGCTCCAGGGGCAGTTGGTTCCAGAGGTCAGTAGGTTGCAGAGGTTAATAAACCTATACTTACCATATGAATCTAGAATTGCTGAATAAATATTAAATGATACTACTTTTTAGTGTGATGCGGTTACAGCAAGATGTTCTTTCACATCTATCGGATTGGAACTGGCTGTATAGACTATTTTATGTTAAAGTTAGCCATTTATATATATTTTTTTGCCAAAAGTTGATATTGATACCTATGAATATGATGGTGATGAATACATAACTTCCTTTGCTCTAACCCAAATTAAAGCGATCCAAGAAGATTTGGCATTTCTTTATGACCACAATAGGAAAGAATGAACCCCTTCAGGATAAAGCCAACTTAGTTTTACTCAAATCACCTGACCATCATTTTGAACTAATTACATGAGTTGTTCTTCACATGATCCTAGCTCTGGGCAAACTTTAATCTAAACACACTCCTCATCCCCTACAGTGTTTGTGAGTGTGTATGTATATGTGTGCACACATATGCTCACTTGTGTATATGTATGTATATATCTCTATATCTGTGAGAATGCAATCATGTGCACAGGGATATTTTGTATTCCCCCCCCGCCATTGGCATTTACCTTTCATTTTTTATTTCTTTCTTTATCCCTCCACTTTTTCTTCCTGCTGCTTATCTCATTCTCAATGGCATATTTCCTGCAGAGGAAGTTCATTGTCTGATAGCTTTTTTAAAAATGGACTATTCTTTGTGACCTTTATTACAAAAAATATATAAAAATAAAGACCTCAACAGAATTAGACCAAAGTCTGCTACTGTATTTTGGGCCAACTGTGACTTTTGACTACCCACAAACAGAAGAGAAAGCAATGGTATCCTTCCATTCATGTTCCTCAACTTTACCAACAAAACCATACTGCCTCTGTGATATTAGAAATAGCAGTAGCACTTAGACCTATATACCACTTCATAGTGCTTTACAGCACTCTCTGTAAAGTGGTTTGCCAGAGTCAGCATATTGCCCCCGATAACCTGGGTCCTCATTTTACTAATCTTGTTAGGATGGAAGGCTAAGTCAACCTCGAGTCAGGATCGAACTCCTGGCTGTGGGCAGAGTTACCCTACAATACTGCATTCTAACTACTGTGCCACCAATGATATTAATGATGTATAATATTGTGTAATAACCACTGATAAATATATGCTCCACGAATTTGCCTAATCCACTTTGAAAAATAAGAAAGTAGCAGTTGAAAGTGATAGGAAGAACATAAGAAGATTTTAACCTAATATTTAAACAACAGATTCTTTGGCACATAGACAAAAGAAAGCTTCCATAACTATAGTTACAAGCATTTTCTGACTATTATAAACAGAAAGAAAAAGAAAACTTGTGGACTATACTACTGTGGTGATATGGGTAGGTAATTTGAATGTTCTGAATTAGGCAGAGTTTAGAAACCATACCCTTTCCAGTAAACAATATTATGCAAAGTGGAAAATGGTATGAGAAATTGGAAGCAAAAAGTATTTAAGGCAAAAGAAATAGAAAAAGTGAAAGAAAGATAGTTAAGTCTAATTTACATTACACCATCTCCATACCCCTTTCTGTTCTTTGTTGGGACGGACCAGGTGGAGCCAACTCTGACCTCAGTTAATTCGCGCTTTGCCTCTGACCCTGTTTCCCCCTCCTGCCAATATGTGTCATCAGTCACATTCCCCAACGAAGCAATTTCGCGGGTTGTAAAAGTCACTCCCTCCGGCCACTGTGGGTTTCCGTGGAGATGACCTCAACGTATCGTTTGGAATGTGCTTTGTTTTGACTGAGATGCCAGCTCCTTGATGCAGCTGCGAAGTTCACTTTCCATCCCCTTTGCCTATGGCAATTCGAGAGCAGGTCAAGTTCGTGCGTTGATATCCTTAGCTACTATCTTTACTTCCATCATGTAAATGCATCCCTAGAATTGGCAGGAGGGAGTGCATATGAACTCCTCCTTTAAATGCTGAATTCCTGAAAAAAGTGAAAGTTCCACCAAGATATCTCATCAATGCTAGCCTTTTTTAGAATTCCAGCCAGCACAACACTTAGTTAGATTGTCTGGGAATTATTATTCAACCAGTTTGAGAAGCCTGTTCTCTGCTATAATATTCTTACTGTGACAAAAGGATGCAATGTTTTTCCTACATTTTGTGATTTACAATTTTATGTATTTATTAAATTTGTTCATGCCATCCAATTCTAAACATGGACTCTGCATCCACAGCCAAAATATAAATCCAACAAAACTTTGTATGGGTGTGTGTGTCTACATGTAGACTATGTATTTACACAGTGCGTGTGTGTATTTATGAATGTATGTTTATGAATGTGTCTCTGTGTATAAAAGATAACCTTTACTTAGTAATTATACAGAAGCATAAAGCAATATATTACTAAAATGCTATAAATACATCACATTTGCAGAAATTTCTAGAATTCTGGTATATAAGTCATTGGTTTTAAGCTTACTGTAGTTACATAAGAAATGACTGTGCTCACTTGTGCAAAGCACAGAGAGAAAACAGTGCAACTGGAAAATAGTAACCTCCCTATTTAAACAGACTGGCAGCTCATAACAAACAGCAACTGTTTACCTCTAAGATTTGGAACGGACATAGAAATACAGCATGCCAAAGTGGGAAGAAACTGTTTATATAAATGCATCTAAAAACTGAGATAGTATCTTAAGTCTTTTATCTTTCTCATCATTTTTCATGCATATCTTTGAACAAAAGCAGTTACCACAAGCCATGCTCAAAATCAAATATATAGAAGCTCTTGTGCTGTTTGTAACATTTTTAGATAATGTCAGAATAATGATCATAGTAGCACTAGCATCATAATGAAGCCAAAATGCATGTATTAAAGAACAATGCACATTTGGTAGACTATATCTGCCCCATTTTTAAAGATTGACTTTTTAATATTTTCCTGAAATTCATTTATAAAATGAACCTACTTGTGATGAGGCTTGACGGATCTGTAGATATTTGAGAAAGACAGAAAAGGAGAAAGTCAGTGTATACTATTAAAACTGAAATCTTATGGTATCTCTGGACACCTGCATAACTGACAGAAGCATTCCTGTCAAACAGACAACAAATGGTCAAAATTGGAAACGTCCTATCAAATTCTGTACCTGTCAACAGTGGTGTCCCTCAAGGCAGTGTTCTAGGACCAACTCTCTTCATAATCTACATAAATGACCTCTGTGATCATATTAAGAGCAATTGCAATCTCTTCGCTGATGATGTAAAGCTATTCAACACCACAGATAATTCTGCTACCCTTCAAAAAGACCTTGACTATATGTCAGAATGGTCAAACAAATGGCAACTTCAAATCTCAACAAATAAATGATCTGCCTTACATATTGGCAAAAAAAAATCAGAAAATAAAATACAAGCTGAATAGTCAAGACCTTGTTGATGATCCAAACTCTGTCAAGGACCTTGGAGTACTCATCTCAAATGATCTAAGTGCTAGAGCCCACTGTAACTACATAGCCAAAAAGGCATTAAGAGTTTTTAACCTAATGCTACGTAGCTTTTTCTCTGGTAATATCACACTACTAACTAGAGCATACAAAACATTTCCCAGACCAATACTCGAATACAGCTCATCAGTCTGGAACCCATATCACGTATCTGATATTAACACAGTTGAGAAAGTCCAGAAATACTTCACAAGAAGAGTTCTACACTCCTCTACTCGTTGCAGAATACCTTATGCCACTAGACTTGAAATTCTAGACCTAGAAAACCTAGAACTACGTCATCTTCGGTTCGATCTAAGTATTGTATATAAAATCATACATTGTAATGTCCTACCTGTCAATGAATACTTCAGCTTCACCATAACAATACAAGAGCACACAATAGATACAAACTCATGGTTAACCAAACCAAACTTGATTGCAGGAAATACGACTTCAGCAACAGAGTGGTCAATGTCTGGAATACTCTACCTGACTCTGTGGTTTCTTCCCCAAACCCCAAAAACTTTAACCTTAGACTTTCTACTATTGACCTCACCCCTTTCCTAAGAGGTCTGTCGGGGCGCATAAGCACCAACATGCCTACCGTCCCTGTCCTATTGTTTCTTTTTATTTTTCTTATATGTATCCATGTATTTATAACTACATTTATACTTATACTTATTATCTTGTAAGCAATTGACTAATCAAATAAATAAATAAATAAAATATAACAAGAAACAAGATCTTGCACTAATAAGACTTGTAATTATTTATACATATATATATATATTTTACAATCATAGGTTATGGATGATAGTATGATGCCAGATACAGGGAATATTGCAGAACTTTTTGAATTTCAATTTTCATAACTTCCAAAATGATAAAAACAACTTGCTTCCTCCTCAGAAGAGTGGTTTTGCAATAAAAATTATCTTTTTCAAACTTGATTCAGGTTGTTTTAAATTCGGAATGAGACATTTTTCAGACAGAAAAGTAAGATTATATGGTTAGACTATAATATTTCTCAAAGTGTATGATTGTTGATGTTCCCTTATGTCACCAAAACTATAACATCATAAAAAAAGATAAATAGTTGCCTTAACTGAATTTATAATCATGTTTTGGTGTTTGGATTTAACTGAGGAGGCTATTCAACACTCTCTGTAGTCACATTGCAGAATGATTAAGAAAATAGCCAGATGTATAAAAATACATCAAGAGAGCAAGAAGGTGAGTGGCTGGTAAATACCATAAACTAGAATTTGATAGTATCATAAAACTGTTAGAAGTTGAGTATATTACCAGTTTTTCATAATGAAGGATCTTAATTTTCCCTCCTGGCAATTACATTGATTACAGTTGTCTACACAGCCAATTGCTGTTAATGCTATTAAGGGAATAATTTTCTCCCAGTGAACTTTCTCTCTCTCTCTCTCTCTTATTTGTACGTGCTGATTTTCAGTAGAAACCTGCTTTGGAATATGATGTCAAAGTTAGTGGATTTGGAATAACATGAGCAATATCTTTATATTGCTTTTTGCTCCGTTTCTACTTGAGCTCTTTCAGACAACCAGCTTATGCCTTATTTTGTAGGCTGTAGTATTGCAATACAATACACATTTGATTTAGCATGGTACTGTTTGTACTGAAGTCTACAATATTTGTATCTGAAGTAGATGTAGTTGCTACAGATCCAAGATGGCAACCACATTCAACGTTTCAATAGCTCTTTATTAAGGTATTTAAATTTAGTAGTTGGAACAGTGGGGTTGTGCAGTAGGCCAGAACACAGAGTTGTGGTTGATTGGTTGGAGAGTGCTGGCTCTTGCGTGAGGCAATCTGCTCTGTGACTGGTTGCTGTGCATGTGGAGTGGGAGTTTCCCTGTTTTCCTGCCTTTTTTTCTGTCTATGTGCCCTGTGTGCTCTGTGATTTATCTCGTAATGCTCCTGTTTGCCTGACTATCTTGTTTGCTGTAAATTTAAATGTAAAATATATTTATTTATATGAAACTACAAGTTCGTGTCAGCATCTCTGACTTCATTTGGACACCTGTTGCACAATTCCCTGACACTCTTAAACACAGGTATGCCTTTTCCTGGGCCTACAGAAGCCCTGGTGGCACAGTGATTAGAATGTAGTACTGTAGGCCGACTCTGCCCACTGCCAGGAGTTTGATCCAAACCAGCTTAGGATTGATTCAGCCCTCCATCCTTCCGAGGTTAGTACAATGAGGACCCAGATTACTGGGGAAATATACTGACTTGTAAACTGACTGTAAAGCACTAGTGCTTTACTGATTGTAAAGCACTATGAAGCGGTATATAAGTCTAAGTGCTATAGCTATAGCTATTTCATGTTAGCCATATTAGTTCAGAAAAACACATGTTCGAGTTCAGGAGGCACTGATAAGTATATATATCTGATAGTGTAGTGGGGGGGGGGAATTTCCCCTCCCCAAGACTAGAATCCATTTTTAGTTTAATTTCTTCAGGGGGATTACAAATACTGTACTCCACAGAACTATACAGTTCTGAACAAAACAGAATAAAACTGCATCTATTTCCAAGCTGTAGTCATAATGGCTTTGAAGAATGGTTTAGCTTCATCAGTGACTAAAGCAGATTCCTTCAAGAAATTCAGCAAATCATTCTAGATGAAATACTATAATTTTGTCCAAAAATCATGAAAATAGATGATTCACTTCATTGATGATTCAATTCATTCTCAATTGCATTTAGAGTGAAGGAATACTGAACAACCTGAAAGCTCTAACTATGCATTCAGATTTCCCTTAACAAGATCCAAATGAAGTAAAATATTTGTAACTCTCTTTTAAGCAAATTCAGGTTGTAAGCCTTGCTGAGATTCAGTTTGGTAGGAATATATACCTTCTCTATCTCTTTGAAAAGTTCAAAAGTGAAGGAGAGATAGTAGTAACTGCCTAGTAGCTGCACATTGAGGAGCCTGTAATCTTCATTAACATGTAAAACCTTATCTTTCTACTTAACAATAACAATATAAGGTATAGGAGCACCTTGTGAAGGAGAGGAAGATTTTAAACCGTTCTCTGAATTATCATTGACAAATTATTTCAGACAAATATTTGACATTGAATGGTTGTGTTTTGTAGAAATCTGAGCTCTAGGAATGAGATTGATAAAGAATTGGTCAGGGAGAGCAGAGTATACGTTGCTAGTGTTTACACATTTAAGAGGTCTGTAGGGGGCTTGCATAAGTGCACCCACATGCTTACCATCCCTGTCCTTTTGTTTCTTTTGATTGTTCTTATATGTATCCATTTCATGTATTCATAACTGTGTATATACTTATACCTATTATCTTGTAAGTGATTGACAAATCAAATCAAATAAATAAATAAATAAATATCTTTGGCAGGCAAGGTAGGAAAATACTCCTGAGAGTTTGTGAGCAGTGGGAGCTTGAGGCTTAGGCTGTGAATATTGCATCTGACGATTCAAAGATATTATTATCCTCATCCCAATGTATAAGTAGGCTGTGCATTTGAGCCTAGTCCTAGTACCTTCTGAAGACTATTGGAAAATGTAATGAAGTGGCTGAAAAAGGACCACCTAGAAAAGTCACATGAAACCATCAATATCTTCAAAGGAATAACATTCACCAGGGAAGAAGAAAATACATTACCTTTCTGTTGCAGGGTACAACACATTACCCTTCCTGAGTATCTTCATCAGCAGAGGTAGTAATGGCAAATTAGAAACCAAGTCTATCATAAAACTACCTACACCAACCAAGTGCTCCACTATCAAAGTTACAACCCAAACTCCCACAAGAAAAGCTGTGTAAGAGCACTATTTGGACAAACATTAATACACTGCAGCAATCCTGGACATCAGAAAAAGGAAACAGATCACCTATACAATATCTTCCAACCAAATCGGTATCCACGCAACTTCATCAAAAACTACCTGATCACTGAACTCCAACACAAGCTATAAAAAGGGTAACACTACTATACATCCAAACCATCTTAGAAACCAGCAACAGATTATTACAACCACATGGCATCACTATAGTGCACAAATGAACCCCCTAAAACATCCTAAATAAGCCAAAAGATCCAGAAGCCCCAGAATTAAAAACAGGAGTCATTTACAACATACAGTGTAAGGACTGCAAAAGCCACCATTTAGACTAGCAAACACACCCATGAACACCAACTAGCAGTCAGAAGACATGGCAAAAGCTCCTTAATTTCACAATACATTGACAAACATAACCATACTTTCAACTGGGATACTAAGCATCCTAGACCAAACGAAATCTAAAAATGCTAGAGAATTTCTAGAAGACTTGCACTCAACAAACTGCTCATCAACAGGCACATAAAAATAAGAAACATCTACACACAATTGAAAGGGACAATAAAAAAGCCAAAAGGGGGAAAAAAAACCAAAACATCTCCTTGCCAGCAATCAACACCCAGATGAACAGAGATTAACACCAAGATTAACATTACACCAGCAATCAAAGTAAACAATACCTTAATCAAGGAACTACCAACTCAGACAAATTAATAGTAAACAACTGTCCAATCAAGGAACCACCAAGGTCACTTCCACTAACACTGACCGGACAAGCCACTAGTATGTAAAATGAGAGCAAACTTTACTCCTCTACTAGCATTCATTATCCAGTTTGGTAATGAAAAAAACTGCAAAAAAATAACCAAGCTCAGAGAGCAACAAAGACCCCACAGTTCAATCCTGAGCTTGAAATGTTCTCTTGCAGTGGCTATATAAGATTGCAAATACCATAATGATTAGTAATGATGAATTATAGGGATGGTTTGTGCTAAAGGGGGCTTTAGTATAAAAGTTGTCCATCAATAATATCAACCCTAAGGGGATCAATCCTGGATCTATTGTATACCTATTCTCATTATGTCTACAGAGCAATAGTAATAACTAAAATATTCTGTACATTTGGGGTCCAAATAATTTGTGGTTACTGCAGTTTCTGAGCAAATACAAGGTGCTGTTACAGAATTGTTTCCCAGATAGTCAGATCTTTAACAGTTAGGGAATCGAATTGCAAAATGCCTCCCTTTTCCACAAGTATGACACTTCATTGATACTTTGGAAAGAGGGGATCCTATCAGTCAGTGGTGGGATTCAAACATTTTTTACTACTGGTTCCATAGGCGTGGCTTGGTGGGTGTGGCATGGTTTGGTGGGTGTGGCTTGGTGGGCGTAGCAGGGGAAGGATACTGTAAAATCTCCATTCCCTCCCCACTCCTGGGGGAAAGTTGCTGCAAAATCCCATTCCCTCCCCACCCCACTAACCTGCTTTCCAGCTCCATTCTCCTGTGTAGGGCAACAAAAGAAGACCCAGCCCATCAGCTGGGACTCCGATCAGCTGGGACTTGGAAGGCAGAGAATAGATGGGAGCAGGGCCAGTCAGAGGTGGTATTTGCCGGTTCTCCCAACTACTCAAAATTTCCGCTGCCAGTTCTCCAAAACTGGTCAGAACCTGCTGAATACCACCTCTGCGATCAGTGTACTTATCATCAGATCCTCTACAATACTGACATAGGTCTTGTATGCATTGGCATATTTTTTTCTTATGCAGATAGTTGTGCATTGCTAACTCCCAGTTGCATAGGTTTACATTCTGAAGTTTTATGAAATGAGCAGGGCATGATAAAGGAGTGAATAAAAGAGAATAGGATCACTTTCCTTTCCCACTTGTTCTCTGCCATAACCCTTATGTCATTTATTGATACTAAGCAGACTTGGATGTATTCAGATATTAATCCCGAGGAGCCCCGACAAATGACTTTATCTTCTATTTCATCTGCTATTCACTCTTTAAACTACTCTGCTAAGTTGCTTCCATTCCTCCCCACATCCTGAGCTAACAGCTAAAACTCAGCGGTAAATGCCCAGAACAAGCACTTACCTTGTACCAAAGTGACAGATTTCACTTCCTCAACTGGATCATTGATGTTAGCCCTCAGGCATGTCACAATATTAGTGTTCAAGACTAAGCAGTTCTGTAAGAAAAGGGGGGTTGCCCATTCTACAGCTGCTGCTCTCATTAGGCCAATTATAAATACTACTTGAGATCAATGTGAGAAAGTCCTCAGGTTTTAGGGAGGTATATATTTCCTATTAAGTAAGGAATATATTAAATTTGCTAGAATTCCTAGGGATCAGCTAATGAGACAGATATTTCACATATATTTAACCATATAACTTGTTGGGTCATATTTTACCACTGATTTGTAAATAAGGCCCAGAAAATGCTCTGAAATGTTGCGTTGTAAGATTTTCAAATTCAGTCAAGTCTCTTAAGTATTTCTTCCCTCATTTCTGCAGTTCTTTTAGTACCATACTGCTTACAGTATTAGAAGATGTGGAAACTAATTGGATGGTTCTGCCTGTTTCAGAGAAAAATAGTCCTATTATAAATGTGGACACCAGTCTGGAATGCACGTTGTTAAAGTGATTGTGTAACTACTGTATCAAAGATATTGTCCCTGATATAAAATGACATGCAAGAATATTTGTGTTGGCAGAAAATATTTTTTTCTTTCTGATTTAGAAGTCTCCAAATGAATACAGCCCATTTTTAAAATGGGGGTTACACTGTATGCAAATATGAAAGCATGAATCTTCTATGAACTGTGGTTACATAAGGCATTCTTTTCACAGCAAGTTTCATTTTAGAGAGTGCAAATTCAATTCTGCGCTCTGTGCAAAAATTTCAGTGTCATTAGTAAGGTATGGTATCTAGTATAAATAACACATCATGCTTAAGGACCACTTTTAAATTTTACATGTTAAAAAGGGTTAATCTATTTAGTGCAGGTATCTTACCCAAGCAAAGATGGCAAACTAAGTTATTGATTTGACTATGTCATCCGCCTCACCCAATTCTGTGTTGAATCCATTTTTAATCTATATTCAACTGAAATCTCTATTATAGTATTTCCTAATTTGGTGCTAGATACACCCAATTTCTCAGCCAGTAAATCTCAACATTTTTGGAGACTACTAGACTAGAAAAACCTACTACTTACCTTAGCAGATTGCATTAAAAAGTGTCAAATAACCACAGAGTTTCTGAAATTTTGTATCATTTCAAGATCAATTTATAAATGTTTCCTCAGAAGGAAGATTTACACAGGACACAGAACATTGGGATAGGCATGTACTAACACAGCGTCACAAGGATTGCAATATTTAATAAGACAGCGATCTGTTTTCAGTAGTTATAAAATCTCACAAATTTGAATCAAACAGTTGCAAACTGCTTCTGTTTACATTTAGTCAGAAATAGGTTTCAACCAGTATTACTTGTGCTGGGAACTGATGGCATAGGATGCAAAGATTTATTCTTCTTTTGCAGTTAGTTATATGATGTGTGTGTCCATGGAAACAGCACTTCAACAGGTAGCCAAACTGTACCTTGTTAGGAAAATCTTTTTTTAATTAAGAAATGATGCCTTTTGATGTAGAGTATGTCTGCATAATTTGCCAAATGCAGCCTTTGAACGATGTATTAAGGGTTGCCAAGTTTTTAACACCTGCTCCTCAATACTGTCCTAGGTGAGCAGAAAACTGGGATAATATCAGGCTCCTGGTACATGATCTACACAGGACTGGTGAGCTGTGTCTGGCTTCTCTTAACCTCCATACTTGAAAGCATGTGAATTTCGATTTTGAGGGTGCATATGAATAAAAGAGGATGAAAAGCAAGCAGATGCATTCTAAGTGAAAAAGTCGTATCTCAGGCAAATGGTTATAGAAGACTCTAAGAGGAAAGTATAATTTAAGTTGAGGTAGGGAATGGATACAAACTGTTCTGGTATGTATTCCAAAATGGAAGTACTAGCATAGAGACCTAATTTAATACTTTCTGCAGGTACTACTTGAGCAGCTTGGTGCTGACTCATAACCTTTCTTCTTTCCAGTGTCAGCTCCTGATGTATATACCTGATAGCACTAGACTGAGCATAGGCATCTAATTCAGGAGATGATGATGCAAAAGGACAGAGTTGTATGATACTAGATTTATTCTTTGTCCTTATGTTAGCCTGGTAATCTTGCATGTAGCAGAGGATATTGTCCACTTCACTGGATGGAGATAAATTTTCCATCATCATGGAATGCAAGAACACTGTTCTTTTTGCATTTTTTTTGCAAATATTTTTGGTGCTTAGAAGACCAGTAACTTCAAGTATTAATTTTTATAGGCTATAATGTTTCTATTGATATTTGTACTAATTGGGTTTTAATGGTTTGATCGGGGAAAAAATGCAAAGTTACCCTAAGGAAACTACTTGTTTGTTAATGAACATAACAAGTTTTAAAGTTTCAGATAAAAATGGATATAAATACATAGCTTAAAAAAGTTCCATTAATTTAGGAGAAAGATAAACATAGTAAAATGTAGGAAACATTAATTATACTTCATAGGATGTATTTGTTTGCAGGTTTGATTTTTTTCATGCAGATCAGATTTTTTTTTAATATGAAGAAGAAATCTCATGGTGAGGCGAGCTTTTCATTTTTTTTAGGTATACATTTTGATTTTAGTTTTTCTATGGAATGCTTGTAAATGAATGAAGTAAAAATAATAACTGACACTATTAGAAAGTTAGTACATGCTTTCTTTGGTATCATAGCAAGGCTGGCCTCTATTTTTAGCTTTATTGTGGCTAGATTACAAGGCTATAAAGCTGCAAAATTTTAGGATGGAAAGGTAATTTTTACTTTTATTCATATGGCAAGAGTCCCACTCTGAAAATAGCAGCTGATTTTAATTTTTACTTTTTGAATTCATAGTGATTTAAGGGAATTAAATGCTTTACATTAGGTTATGGCTCATCACATTTTAAATAATTTGAACTATTCTAAGAGGAATTTGGATTGCCTAAAATTGTGGTTTTAACTGATTTAGCATTTGATACAGATCCATTAACAGTACTCAGTTTTTAAATTTATGATTCTGGGTGTAAAATATTTTATAAATAAAAAGTATCGCTAAGATGGATATTAATTCTTTGCAAGAATTTGATGTTATCTTAGGATATTATTGTGCCATTTTAGTTTTATATCCCAAGTTTGCTAATAGGATTTTATGAAATTTAATTCAGTTTAAAGATGTAAATATACACTTGGAATTTATCATTATATGAAAAATTACAGATTTAGCAAATATGAGAATGAATAGCAAAAATACCTTTTTGTTCGGTATTGCAAAGATGAAGACACCACAGATTTTTAGAATTAGATATTTGTTTATAACTGGCTTTTTATTGATATAGTAGAAACACTAATGAATATGATTTTGCATTTAATGATTTGTTTAAAAATTAGGCTGAACGATTTTCTCAATATAATGTGGTGTAAGATGTCTTTGGTTCTTTTCTGTCTTTT
The DNA here is from genome assembly GCA_009733165.1 of Naja naja. Classification (NCBI taxonomy): domain Eukaryota; kingdom Metazoa; phylum Chordata; class Lepidosauria; order Squamata; family Elapidae; genus Naja; species Naja naja. The sequence goes on along the minus strand of CM019154.1, from coordinate 22,792,998 downwards.
CTTCCTTTTTTGTATATTAAAGCATTTAAGAAAAAGAGTAAAATTAAGAGTAAAAGAAAAACATTTCCAAACAGCTTACCTTAGTCTAATGTGTGTATTTTCTCAACTCCAAGTATAATTATAAACCTACATTATAACCAAAATGTTTTATTGTTCCTCAATTTTTTCTTAAATATTCTTGCAACCTAAGATAGTGATTTTATATTCATGTATGAACATCCTTCTAGCCTCTGAATTAAAGGTCAGCCAAGTAATTTTATGGAAGCATGGCAATGATTGCGTGTTTACTACTCTTTCATTATGACATGGTGATTAAGAGCAAACAATCAGCTTTTGAGAGCCCAAGGTTGCACAGATTTCTTTCAGACTAGAATTTAAAAAGGAGGAATTAACACCTAACATTCTTACTTCATGCCAAACACCTTTGTTTAAAGCTTATATGTTTTTAAGTGTTCATAGTTTATTTCAATGAAATAAATGTTTATTTTGTCAGTGTACAGTTTTACGTATTACAAACTTAGTCAAAGCACCTGAAGGCCAGACAAGGAATAATGAATGGAAACTGAACAAGGAGAGATTCAACCTGGAAATAAGGATAAATTTTCTGACAGTGAGAGCAATGGAACCAATGGAATAGCTTGCCTTCTGAAGTTGTGGGAGCTTCATCACTGGAAGCTTTCAAGAGGAGATTAGACTGCCATCAGTCAAAAATGGTATAGGGTCTCTTGCTTGGGAAGGGGAAGGGGTTGGACTAGATGACCTACAAGGTCCCTTCCAACTCTGTTAATCTGTTAAACTTTTAATAAGAATGTCTGATTGCTTAAGCCAATGGGAGCATAAGAAAATGGTAAACCATGATAGTTTGGGGCAGTACCATTGCAAGAAGCAAAGCACAGTCATTTATTTTTGCTATCATGGTAAAATAAATTGTGGATCTTTTACCTGGGATACCACTGATTTCATCTCCAGAACCCCTTATGTTTAATGCTATTGCCAGCCTTCATGAACACGGCACCTCCAAGGTTCGTTAACCCCAACAAGCAAAGCTTTTCCTTGCTTTTATTGAGAGTTATACGCACTGGAATAAAACACTAATGGAAAAGGCTGGTAACATTTGTTCAAGCTTAAGAGAAATCAGGTTTGCTTGAGAAATCTATTTTTGAATTTTAAATGCAGGGATGTTGGATCCTTTATACATATATGGGGAAGAGAAAGAGGTAGGTTTACATAATATATAAAAATAAACCAAGCAAACCAACAACACCTTATTGCCAATTATCAAACAAACCAAAGCCTGTGAAAGTGTGAAAAACATGCTTTCTGTATTTCCTAGAAATTGTTTCTGCTGATTCCTGAATTAAGTATTCAAAAAACCTAATCTAATATTCTGTTCCAGCATTTGGCAGTCAGTGTTTATGACTTTGTAGTGAATGTTGATATTGTTTATATATATTCTAATTTTATATGAAAAGCATAAAAACAAAACTAAATGGATAGAAAATATAAAACAAATGACATCAGGTCAGAGGTGAAGATACTTCGAAGTACTAATAGTGTTCATGATGTGGCTAAATTAAAACCTTTGGGTTATCTAGTTGTCCATGTTACCATACAGAAACCCAAAGCTTCAAAGATAGAATTACAGTGGAAACATGGAATGTAAAGAGAATGAACATGGGAAAGCACAACAGTGAAAGATAAAATGCAGTCATTACAAGTTGACATCTTAAGCATCAGTAATCTCAGATGGACTGTAGTTGGACTCTTTTAGTCAGCACCTCATACTATTTATTACTCAGAAAAATAATAAATAAATAGAAAAGAAAGAAAGAAAGAAAGAAAGAAAGAAAGAAAGAAAAGAAAAGAAAGAAAAGAGCTTTTATAGTTGGGAAGCAAATAGCCAGAATAGTTCTTGGATTCAATCAATGACTGAATAATATTAGATAGACTTCATAGATGACCCTTTAATATGACAGTCATTCAAGTTTATGCTACATCTACCAATGCAGAAGAAAAGGAGGTTGATGGGTTTTGTGACTAATTCAATTTGATTGGGTTGATCACGCCAAGCTGTGGAGTCTCAAAATATCTATTGTCCTTATGAGTTACCTCTACACAGGGCAGGAAGCCACAAAAGACAGACCATGGTAAAACTATCAGTCCTTTGAGGTAGTTCAGACAGAAAATCAAAACCATGACTACTAGTACAGGTAGTCCTCAACTTACAACAGTTCGTTTAGTGACCATTCAAAGTTACAATTGCACTGAAAAATGTGATTTCATGATTATTTTCACAGTTATGACTTCTGCAGAATCCCCATGATCATATGAACAAAATTCAGAGGCTTGTAAACTGGTTCATATTTATGACAGTTGCAGTCTCCTGGAGTCATGTGGTCATCTTTTATGATAACCTTCTGACAGGCAAAGTCAATGGGAAAGCCAGATTAACTGAACAACTGGGTTATTAACTTATCAACTACAGTAATTCACTTAACAACTGTTGCAAGAAAGGTCATAAAATGGGGCAACATTCACTTAACAAATGTCTCACTTAACAACAGAAATGTTGGACTCAATTATGATCATAAGTAGAGGACCATCTATACTACCTGTTCTGACCCAGGCTTCATCAAACGGAATTAATATCAAACTTGTTTTAAAACTAAAACCTATTTTATTGTAACACTGGGAATTACTTTCATTGCCAGCCAGAACTAATTATAAACAGTTCCCCAAGATAAGCACACGCCTTTCAGTGCTGTGGAATGTTGACAGAAACAGAAGTATCCAATTAATTATAACAGAAACCAACCAAAGTACCAGAAAAAACCAACCAGAGTACCCAGAGCTTCAAGGAGGACTCGGAATCTATCGAACTACTTTGCTTCCTGCAAAGGTTTTGTCATTGAGGTCTGACTTTTATCCCTTATGGGAGGGGCCATCACCTCCCAGCCTTACTCCCGAGTCATCCCTTCTGCTTCAGCTGCTCTCGCTGAAAAAAAAAACAGGAAACTATAGACCCAGGAAACTATAGACCAATCAGCCTAACATCAATACCCGGGAAGATACTGGAAAAGATAATAAAAAAACAGATCTGTCAACATCTAGAAACAAGTAAAGTAATAACTAGCAGTCAGCATGGGTTTGTTAAAAACAGATCATGCCAAACCAATCTTACCAATCGACATGGGTCCAGAATATTTAAGGGAGTGACTCCTGCCGATATCAAGTGCCAACCGCCCTGTACGAGCACACAGGCAGGGACTTCTTGGGGTTCCGTTGGCAAGCCAGTGTCGGCTGGCGGTCCCCCGGGGACAAGCCTACTCTGTGGCGGTTCCCACCCTGTGGAACCAGCTACCCCTGGGGCTCTGTCTGGCCCCTGACCTCCGCACCTTCCGCCATGACCTGAAGACCTGGTTATTTGACCAAGCTGGGCTGTGATGACCTTCTTGGTGGGGGATGGTTTTAAATCAATTTTAATAATGGACAAATATTGTGATTGTTTTGGTTTAATTCTTTTTTAACTATTTATTGTGGATGTATGATTTTAGTTGTGAGCCGCCCCGAGTCTTCGGAGATGGGGTGGCATACAAGTCCAATAAATAAATAAATAAATAAATAAATTTCATTCTTCAACATAGTGACTAAATTAGTAGACCAGCAAAATACTGTGGACATAATATATTTAGATTTCAGCAAGGCAGTCGACAAAGTAGACCACAACCTACTTCTTAGTAAGCTAGAAAAAAGTGGAATAGTTAGCACCACCACTAGATGGACTCGCAACTGGCTGACAAACTGTACTCAACGAGTGGTCATTAATGGGTCGTCTGCATGGAGGGAAGTAAGCAGTGGGGTGCCACAAGGTTTTGTCTTAGGCCCAGTACTCTTCAATATCTTCATAAACAACTTAGATGAGGGAATAGAAGGGCAATTTACCAAATTCGCAGATGATACGAAGCTGGCAAGCATAGCTAACACCCAAGAAGATAGGCTCAATCTTGACAGACTAGAACACTGGGCCGTATCTAACGAAATGAAATTCAATGTAGAGAAAAGTAAACTCCTACACTTAGGCAAAAAAACCAAAAGTACACATATAGACTGGGTGAAACCAGGCTCAATAGCAGTAACTGTGAGAGGGATCTTGAAGTCTTAGTGGACAACCAGGTAAATATGAGCCAGCAGTGTGCAGCAGCAGTCAAAAAAGCTAATGCAATCTGAAGCTGCATTAACAGAGGGATGCAATTGAGATCAAATGAGGTACTAATACCACTCTATAAAGCCTTAGTAAGACCACACCTAGAGTACTGCATCCAGTTTTGGTCATCACATAAAAAAGATGTTGAGACTCTAGAAAAAGTACAGAGAAGAGCAACCAGGATGATTAGGGGACTGGAGACTAAAACATATGAAGAACGTTTACAAGAACTGGGCTTGGCTAATCTAGTGAACAGAAGGACCAGGGGAGACATGATAGCAGTCTTCCAATGTTTGAGGGGCTGCCACAGAGAGGAAGGGGTCAATCTATCTTCTAAAGCGCCTGTAGGCCAGACAAGGAATAATGGATGGAAACTGAACAAGGAGAGATTCAACCTGGAAATAATGGAAAACTTTCTGACAGTGAGAACAATCAACCAATGGAACAGCTTGCCCTTGGAAGTTGTGGGAGCACCATCAGTTGAGACCTTCAAGAAGAGATTGGACTGCCATTTGTCAGAAATGGTGTAGGGTCTCCTGCTTGGGTGGGGGGTTGGACTAGATGACCTATAAGGTCCCTTCCAACTCTGATTATCTGTTATCTGTTATCTGCCTTCTAGCAGCTCTGTGCACACATGCACTGGGAACAGGCTCCCCTGGGTCCTCTGCTTCGCTGCTGCCAGACTCCAAAGACTCCGAAGGCAGCACCCCACTCCCAGATGGTCCTGGCCCCATCCCTGCATCAGATGCAGGACCCTCCAAGTCCTCTCCAGACTCCCTGACTGGTCCTCTTTCTTCCTCACTGTCCGACTCGGCTGCTGTCTGCACTGGCTGCCGGTGAACCACAACACTACCTTTATTGTACATTTTACAGTAACAGAATCTTGCAAGTCTGAAAGAACTTCCCTCTTCCCCTATCTTTACTTTAAGAGTACTAAAGAGGGTCTCTTCTCCACCCTATACCTCCTTTGGAATCAGATTTCTCTTATCAGAACATTGTTTAGGCTGCAACTCTCTACCAAAGTTATTCTCACAACCCATTAAAGGAAGAGACTGGCTCCAAGTTGACAAAGGAGTGAGACAAGGTTGCATAACACTCCCCTTATTTATTCTATCCATATTATGAATATATATATTAAGGGAAGATGAATTGGAAGATGAGAATGCCTTTAAATCGCAAGAAGCATCAATAACCTGCACAATGGTAATGACATTACTCTAATAGCCAACAATGTAAAGGAGCAGCAAGATCTAGTAATCAGGGCTGTCTTAACACATGGGCCTGATGGGCACTTGCCCGTGGGCCCAACGAGCATAGGGGCCCCATATTAATCTGTTTATGTTAGCCCTTCAATGTACTTTGTACCATATATATATATATATGTTATGCAAATATATATTTAAATTTATCAACCATTTACACTTTTATTCCTGTGAGTAGTTGTCATAGGGGCCCCAGTACACTGCTTTGCTCAGGGCCCATAATGCTGTTAAGATGGCCCTGTTAGTAATAAAAGTCAAGGAATAATGGGACTAAAATTAAATACAAAGAAGACTATACCTGTCTCCTGGCCTTCTGAATAGTAGTCAAAACATGGCTCTGTAGCTTCACTCAAGGCACAAATAGTCAGGCTCAACGTGTCCTTCTTTGGATACATTATGCAAAAACTTAGCTCCCTCCAGAAGGCTGTAATCTTAGGAAATGTGGAAGGAAAAAGAAGAGGATGATCAGCAGCAAAGTCAATAGACTCAGTTACAATGGTGTTGGATGCACCATTGGAAGAACTACTAGAAGGTTAGGGACAGATTGTCATGGAGAAAATATATGTGGTTGCTAAGAGTCAACATGGATTTGATGGCACATCATCATTCAATCAATAAATTATCCTTCATTAATTAGAGTCATCACTTTTTCAATTCACTTTCCGTCGCGACCTGAAGACCTGGTTGTTTAATCAACCCGGGCTGTGACCCTGGGGTGGGGTGGTTCTTTTTAGAGTTTTAATGCTGCGATTTTAGTATTAATTCGGCTTGATTTGTTTAATCTGGTTTTATTTAACTTATTGTTGTATAGTTTTTATTTTGTAAGCCGCCCCGAGTCCTTCGGGAGAGGGGGCGGCATATAAGTCGAATTAATAAATAAATAAATAAATAAATTCTCCAAACTCTCTGCTCTGCTTTTAGTATGTGTGCCTGTATATATTCAATTGATAGTTGATGTTTTAATAATGAATGAAAGCAAATACACATTTCCCAGGATAATGTTGCAAGATCCAATCTGAGCTGGTCACTAAAGACTAAACCTGATTTTAATAATGTTTCATTTTCAGTTCCAAAAGCTTGTAATTTTTTGATATCAATATAAAAAGGAAGATAGGTTTTCTGTAACAAGAAAGTGCAGCTTATTCTATGGCCAAAATGCTTCCTTTGATCCACTGTGAAAAGACCCCATGATTTTTCTTTTGCTTTACTTTAGATCAGGGGTGTCAAACTCAATTTCATTGAGGGCCACATCAGGGTTCTGTTTGACCTCAGTGTGGGGGGCGAATGGGTGTAGCCAGGGTGGGCATGGCCATCTTAACATCCTGCAGCCCTCTGCCAGCAATAAATGGAGCCTGCAAGGGCTGTGCGCAACCCTCCCGAGCTCCATTTTCAGCTGTGACGGCCTCCTGCAGCCCTCTGCCAGTGAAAACAGAGCTTGCAAGGGCTGCATGCAGCTCTCCCAAGCTCCATTTTCTGTGGTAGAGACACCGTGGGCTGGTCCATCACTGTTTCCAGGCTTCCCCGCGGGCCAGATCTAAGCACCCCATGGGCTGAATCCAGCCCGTGGGCCTTGAGTTGACACCCCTGCTTTAGATGATAACACATTCTTTTTTTTTGCCTGATCTGTGGCCATAATTTTGAGTACATAGCACAGAGCTTTGATATGCAAAAAGAAAACCAGGAGGGCCCTTAATTAAGCTGCTGTTAACCTTTCCTCAACTCTTTTACTGTCATAAAGAAATTTCAATAGCAAAAAGAAAACGGAGGACTATATTTGAGCATTGCAAGTTTGACTAATGCATAGACCTATATTGCATTAGCTGTACATTTGCCAACAGTATGGAATTATAGGCTGACAAAATTGTTAACAGATGCAATTAGTGATTGCAAATTAACAACTGAGTATTGGAAGTATAAAATGTTACTGTAAAATGAAGAGATTTTTCTGATGTTGTTTTTAGTCAGTTTACCTGCAGAATGCCCCATCTGCTAACATTTTCTGTGATACAGAAATCTTTCCATATTAAGCCCTACTCCAGAAGTTTCTCTCTCTAAAACAGGTTTTTCACTTTGACACTTGCATTTTACTGGCACTGTTTGAACTATGGAACCTCAGCCATAGTTCTAGAGCAGTGGTGGCTAACCTTTTTGGCACCGAGTGCCAAAATGGGAGTGCATGTGTGTGTGTGCTGGAAACCAGAAGAGTAACTCCCTGACGCACGTGAGTGGGACTGCTGGAAACCAGAAGCTTAGCTTCCTGATGCACATATGCACACTGACTACCTGGTCTTCAGGTTTCTAAGCACATGTATGCACAAAAACTGGCTGGCCAGCGCATGCATGTGCTCCGGGGAGCTGCATGCGTGCATGAAGACCAGCTGGCTGGTCTGTGCACACATGCTGGGGGAGCTGCTCTTCTGGTTTCCAGTTCTCCTGCGCATGCAAAGACCAGCTGGCGGGTGCACATGTGTGCGCCGGAACCCAGAAAAGCAACAGGTGATGGCTGGGTCCCCCGGAGAGATGGCTCTGGGTGCCACTTCTGACACACGTGGCATAAGTTTGCCATCATGGTTCTAGAGCCTATGGAGACAATCATTCTCTCCCCCATTTTTTGCAGTGTTTTTTATTAAAAATTACAATTACAACAGTAAAAACTAATACAAACTAAAACAGTAAAAAAGAAAAAATAGAAGGTGCAGAAAATTAAATAAAATAAACAATAAAAAAGAAAGAAAAATAAGAATATAGTAAAGAAAAAAAAGGAAATATATAAATAAGTGATTGCCCATTTTCATCCCAAGTATAAACAATTGTATTGCTTTCTCTTAAAATACAAAAATACAAATGATCTTTCCATCCCATCTCTTATCTATAAATAAATATTTTAGCCTCATCATTTAAATCCTGATGTTAGTAAAAGTTCATAAGGACTTTTTATCAGAGATAACAACATACAGTATCTGTTGTAACCTTGATCAAATAAATCAACTTATAACCCTTTCTTTTACTTTTAACAATCTTTATTAGTCTCTTCAAATAATGTCCTAACACTTTATTTCTTTTCATCTTTTTCTTTGTCCTTCTCACAAAATTCTTCAAAACTTCTTATGTAAATTCAATATAGGAAAATTATACAGGTCGCTTTCTTGGTTTGTTATATATATGTCCCTTTTATTTATTAAGACATCAGTCAGTTTCTTTTGTAACATCTTTTTCAAATCAGTCTCAATCTTGTCAGGATTTGTTCCTCTTCCATGGCATGTTTTAAAAACAGTCTCTATAAAAGCAGATACTCCTAAAATTAATTTCTGGCTCTGTTCTTCAAAAATATCCTTCAATAAGTCCAATGTAAAAATATTTTGCTTTGTTCTGTGTTAGTAACTCATGATTTTTCTCCTTTAATTGCTAAAATTAAAAGAATTCAAAACAAAATCATTTTGCCATGGGAAGATACTTTGTAATTCTTTGTAATTAATTCCAAAATCTTATTTCAAATTTGTCTGGATCCTTAGTCCATTTAAAACTTTCTAAAATCAAATGTTAATCATTCTTTTGCTGTTTATGAAAAAAAAGGTTTTAAATCTTTAAACTTGTATTTAAGACATCTTTTGCTAAGGATTGAAGGAAACTCAATGGTGTCCAACTCATTGATCCAAAAGTTTCTAGTAGCCTAGCAGTAGCTGCAAAACAATCAGCAAGCAGTTTCCAAAAGTAATTAGGGATAAGACAGGAAGTATGCACTCTTAGTGTTCTTTTAAAGGCATGGATCACAGTTTGAGCAAAATGGTTATTCCCTCATCTCCTAGCATACTAAACCTGTTGGAGACCACTGTCTCCTTACAAAAGAGCACTTAATGTGCAATCTCAAGGCTTCTTCTTGTCTGGACAGGAATTATTGAAGAGCCAGTCTACTTCCCAGTTTTTCATACCACTGTGGTTGTCACTCCACTTTTCATAGAATCATCTTCAGTCAGCCATGTCTTCCCACAAAGTTTGGGACAATCTGTCTTCCATAGGTGAAATGTCTTCTATCTTCTTCCCTGATCCTAAAATTCTTGTGCCAGGCTTCAATATATCATCTCTACATGAAACAGAGATATATATAGCTGCAACCAACCTTTTGAGCTTTAATATCTTATTTGTAGAGGTGCTGTATCCTGACAGCTAATATCCTGACAGTTGATGTTCCTCCCTATCTTATTTCTTTGAAAAATTGATATTTCCAAATTTAGCATATAGTGTCCAAACTTTTGAATGCAAATTCATTGCTATATCACCAGACAGCTACCATGGCCTATGGGGCACTAGTAAATTTTCTTCTGCTTTTTTTTTGAGGGTGGGTTGAATGCATGTTTACACTCATGCAGAGGGGGCACAATCTATGAGCAGGCTAAAAAACAAGTTGCTATTGGCCAGCTTTGGCTCTGCATGTTCTAGGTTCAAAATGATAGATACAGTCATGATTATAGCACAAAGTGTGTCATCATAGATCTGAAAAAAGTGAAGATGAACTGAAAGTAGTCTGATTTCACAAAGTCATAATGTTGAAAAGGGCCATCAAGTGTAACAGAAGGAATCAAAATCAAAGCATCCTTGAGAGATGAATGCCTAATCACTCTTCAAATAGGTTCAGGGTAGGTGAGCTCATCAACTCATGGATAATTTATTCTGCTGTCAAACAGCTGTTATTACTTTTCCCCCCCATGTTCAATTAGAAACTGCCTTCATGTAACTTAAATTCATATCCTGCCATCTGGAATAATGGAGAAACAGGCTCTATCACCTTCTGTTAGGAATGCTAGCATATCAGGAAATGACAGAACATTATTGACTCCTTTTCTCAAAGCTAAATATTCTCTATTTGAGGGAAATATTTGGGAAATTAGGGCTCTGATGTTTGAAAAGTCTTCTAAAGTCCCAAATAAGGCACTCAGTTTTACCTAATCTGATATTCCCCAAATGTGCCAGCCAGCATGGGAATTTTGTACCCATAACATCTAAGTTGTGTACTCAACACATGTAACACATTTTGTACCCAACATACTAAGTTCTTCTGTGATGGAATTTGCCAGATTTGAAGAACTACATTACAGTTTGGGAGGGGGGAGAGGGGGAGAGAGAGGGTGTGTGTGTTTTATTTATTTATTTATTTGATTTGTCAATCGTATAAGGGTAAACTAGTTATGAATACATGAATACATACAAGAAAAATAAAAGAAACAATAAAAGAAACAATAGGACAGGGACGGTAGGCATGTTGGTGCGCTTATGCACGCCCCCTACAGACCTCTTAGGAAAAGGGTGAGGTCAATAGTAGAAAGTCTAAGGTTAAAGTTTTTGGGGTTTGGGGAAGAAACCACAGAGTCAGGTAGAGTATTCCAGACAATGACCACTCTGTTGCTGAAGTCGTATTTCCTGCAATCAAGTTTGGTGCGGTTTACCTTGAGTTTGTATCTATTGTGCGCTCTTGTATTGTTATGGTTGAAACTGAAGTATTCATTGACCGGTAGGACATTGCAATGTATGTCTTTTTATACAATACTTAGATCGAACCGAAGATGATGTAGTTCTAGGTTTTCTAGGTCTAGAATTTCAAGTCTAGTGGCATAAGGTATTCTGCAACAAGTAGAGGAGTGTAAAACTCTTCTTGTGAAGTATTTCTGGACTTTCTCAACTGTGTTAATATCAGATATGTGATATGGGTTCCAGACTGATGAGCTGTATTCAAATATTGGTCTGGCAAATGTTTTGTATGCTCTAGTTAGTAGTGTGATATTACCAGAGAAAAAGCTACATAGCATTAGGTTAAAAACTCTTAATGCCTTTTTGGCTATGTAGTGGGCTCTAGCACTTAGATCATTAGAGATGAGTATTCCAAGGTCCTTGATAGAGTTTGGATCATCAACAAGGTCTTTACTATTCAGCTTTTTTTTGCCAGTATGTAAGACCGAGCATTTATTTGTTGAGATTTGAAGTTGCCATTTGTTTGACCATTCAGATACATAGTCGAGGTCTTTTTGAAGAGTAGCAGTATTGTCTGTGGTGTTGAATAGCTTTACATCATCAGCGAAGAGAACGCAATTGCTCTTAATATGATCACAGAGGTCATTTATGTAGAGTATGAAGACAGTTGGTCCTAGAACACTGCCTTGAGGGACACCACTGTTGACAGGTACAGAATTTGATAGGACGCTCCCAATTTTGACCGTTTGTTGTCTGTTTGACAAAATGCTTCTATCCAGTTGTGCAGTTGTCCAGAGATGCCATAAGATCTTAGTTTTAATAGTAGTTTGTCATGTACCACTGAATCAAAGGCTTTACAGAAGTCAATATAGATTGCATCTATTGCTTTGCCTTGATCGAGTTGTGTAATCCATATGTTTTTGCAGTGTAAAAGTTGCAGATTACAGGATAGTTTTTTCTGAAACCAAATTGTTTATTTGAGAGTAGGTTGTTTGTCTCTAAGTGGAGGATAATGGATTGGTTAATAATCAATTCCATGACTTTACAGGTGACGCAGCATAAAGAGATTGGTCTGTAATTTTCAACTAGACTGGGGTCTCCCTTTTTGAAGACGGGGATGACCTTGGCTTGTGACCATAGGTTTGGCAAGGAGCTGGTCCTGAAAGATTTTTCAAAGATTGTGCTTAAAGGTTCAGCTATGGCAGTGGATAGCCTTTTTAAGAAGTAGGCACATATTCCATCCAGTACAGTAGATAGAGATGGTTTTAGGTTGCATAGTGCTTTTTCAACATTGTCTTCTGTAAAATTGGTATGTATTAGATCATTGTAGATTTAGATCATTGTAGATATAATTAGATCATTTGATCAGGTGTGACACACATATATGTCAGAGATTACTACTTCTTAGAAAGATAAAAACAAATCATTTGAATTAAGCAAGACAAAAACAAATCATTTGAATTAAGCAGGAAATGTCTCCTTAAGTCATCTGAAATGGATAACATTTTTATAACAATCTCAAAGCAAGAGATATCCCAGTAAGGAGAACAGTAAAATCCTAACATTAACTCAATGACTAAATGTTAATTTAATTTACAGCTGGGCTGCATTTGCCTGGTAGTCATGTCTCTTGCAATCTTTAAACTTGTATTCCTTTATTACCTTGAGCCTGGATCATTGTGTCTGCATATGCAACCAAGATCTACAGAAAAAGTAATAATAATAATAATAATAATAATAATAATAATAATAATAATAATAATTTATTCGACTTGTATGCTGCCCTTCTCCCTAAGGACTCAGGGCAGCTAACATTAAAACAGCACAAAATTTACATAAAACCAAATTAAACCTAACAAGTCGGAATAAACAATAAAACATTAAAACATTAAAAGACTAAAACAGCTAAAAAAACCCCACCCAGGTCATTCCAGGCCGGCCTGTTGAAACAACCAGGTCTTCAGGTCCCGGCAGAAGGAGCGGAGATCAGGGTCCAGACGGAGATCCACGGGGAGCTGGTTCCAAAGGGTGGGCACTCCCACGGAGAAGGCCCTAGCCCTGGGAACCACCAGCTGACAATGCCTTGGGTATCCCAAGGAGGCCCCTCCTATGGGAGCGAACAGGGCGATCAGCACATGATGCTGGCAGGAGGCGTTCCCGCAAGTACCTTGGACCCAAGCCATTTAGGGCTTTATAAGTTGTTACTAGCACCTTGAAACTAACCTGGAAGGCAACCGGCAACCAATGCAGGTCACGCAGGAGGACTGTAACATGGGAGTATCGGGACACCCCCATCACAGCCCGCGTGGCCACATTCTGCACCAGCTGTAACCCCCGGGTAGTCCTCAAGGGCAGCCCCATGTAGAGAGCATTACAGTAGTCGATTCTAGAAGTGACAAGCGCATGAGTGACCGTTTGAAGGGCATCTCGGCTCAGATAAGGGCGGAGCTGGTGAACCAGCTGAACCTGGGCAAATGCCTCCCTGGCCACAGCCCCTACCTGCTCCTCCAAACCGAGCTGTGAATCCAGGAGGACACCCAGGTTCCTTGCCCTATCCATGGGGGACAACACCTCTCCCCCCATGACCAAAGATGGAACATCGCCTGAAAACCGAGATCCCGGTAAGAACAGCTACTCCATCTTGGTCGGGTTGAGCCCGAGCCTATTTCAACCCAACCAGACCTGTACCGCCTCCAGGCACTGGGACATCACAGGGAGAGCATCACTGATCTGGTCTGGGGTGGAGATATAAAGCTGGGTATCATCAGCATATTGATGATACCTCACCCGAAAACCCTGGATGATCTCACCCAGCGGTTTCATGTAGATATTAAACAGGAGAGGCGAGAGAACAGACCCCTGTGGCACCCCACAAGTGAGGGGCCTTGGGGCCGATCTCTGCTCTCCTGCCAACACCAACTGCGAGCGGCTCGAGAGGAAGGAGGAGAACCACCGCAAAACGGTGCCCCCCACCCCCAACCCCCAGAGCCGCCGCAGAAGGATACCATGGTCGATGGTATCGAAAGCCGCTGAGAGGTCTAATAGGACTAGGACAGAGGAAAAACCCCTGTCCCGAGCCCTCCAGAGATCATCCATCAGCGCGACCAATGCTGCCTCCGTGCTGTGTCCAGATCTGAAGCCCAATTGATACGGGTCTAGATAATCAGTTTCCTCCAGGAACAAGGGAAGTTGCTGCACCACCACGCTCTCAACAACCTTCGCTAAAAAGCGAAGGTTGGAGACTGGATGATAGTTGTCCAAAATGGCCGGGTCCAGGGCAGCCTTCTTGAGGAGGGGCCTCACCACTGCCTCTTTCAAGGCGGCGGGAAAGACTCATTCACTCAAGGAGGCATTGACAACTGCCTGGAGCCAGCCGTGTGTAATCTCCCTGGAGGCATAAACCAACCAGGAAGGACACGGGTCCAATAAACACATGGTGGAGGACAGCCTCTGCATGATCCTGTCCATAATATGATGCCTGAAGATCACATATAGTCTGTTAAAAATCACATAAAATTATAATTTTAACATGGTAAATACATGGGAATAAATTCCAGTAATTATATTTTAATTAATTAATATGATTAAATTACATTTAGTTCTTGATCAGGTGATTTGGTTTAGCTGTACCCACTTGCTGGAATAGGATCCCTATCCAGGCACTCTTGCTAATCTTGATTTAGGGTGAATTTTGGCAGCAGAAAGTAAGAAAGAATTGTTGGAACATTCTAGCTCCAAAACATTAGGAAATGCAGTGATTGTATTAGTCTTTGCTTCTCATGGTTGCAGGGCATAGTGTGAAAGAGTTTGGCTGACTAATAGATACATGGTGAAACCCAAGCTATAAAGCAATTGTTATTAAGTTTAAAAGATGAAGAGAAATCAATCTGGCTTTACTGAAAAGAAATAAAATCCACTTCTATTAATCTACCTGAGCTATCCTTAAGAGGGTCCAACATTTGGAAGTTGCCATGGTTGCCCATGATGTTTTAAATTGACCAAAAAAAAACCAGAAAAAAAGAGAAGATGTTTAGCTGGCAAACAAATTAGAATCATTTTATGCCAACATGCTCGAAATAAGAATGCAGGAAAGAAGCACCTGGAACAGTGGGGGATTAAGCATGAATGTAAAAATAAGATATGTGATGAAATTGAGGAGAGATTTCCATCTATTCATTTTCCATCACGTGGAACTGTGTGCTTTGAAAATGATATAGAAAAATATTTATGGAGGCATGAATGCAGAATCCCTTTAAAACAGCACATCTTATGCAGGGTAAATGGAATCTGAAAAAAAAAATGACCCAGGTAGTGATGATGATGATTTCAGAAATGGTCGGATTTTTAAGGGTTTCCAGTTGCAGAATAGAAATAATCAAGGAAAGTAGGACAAGTTGTAACTAACAAGCTAACCATGCAACTAAGTAAACCTGAGATAAGTAGTAAATCCTAAATGCCAAATGCTAGTTAGGAGCATTTTCCCTGGAAGTGTTCAAAGTAGTCCCTGGCCTACATTGAAGTAGAACCCCAGAAAATGATACTAATTTGCTATGTATCCCCTAACCTCAAGCTATATACAGTAGCTGTTAGTCAAGTGAAGATGTTTTATATCTTCACCTAGGGATAATTTGTGTTTCTACTCTTCATGTTGTATTATATATATATTTATAAATATAAACTATATGAGAACTTATGGATTTTCATGACCTTGATAATAGAAAGTTGAATTGTTTCTAAGCTAACTGTTCTTCAATGAATGAATGATGTGAGTCCTCCATTTTCTACACAGCACAGAATGTAGAAAATAGAAGGCTATTTGTGATCAACATGATAACATGTATCAGTCAATGTTTTTGGACTTGTATCTCCAATAAAAATTAGCCTTTTCAATAGAAGCTTAATGGAATGTGTGGATGATCTTGGCTGGCTTGTGTCACCGAGACCTGGTTGGGGCCGGAGGGTGGAGTCCCTCTGGTTGACATCTGCCCCGCAGGTTTTCAGGTGCTGCACCAGTCACGACTCCAGGGAAGGGGGGGTGGGGTGGCTATTGTCATTCGGGAGACCCTGTTTCCAAGGGAGGTCCCTGCCCCGGAGATAGGCGGGTGTGAATCCCTCCTCCTGAGGTGTGGGCCTGCAGGTCGGATGGGCGTGCTGCTTACATACCTGTCCCTCAGCTATGTCTCAGCTGCCCTGCCTGGGCTTCTTGATGCCGTCTCGGGGGTGGCGGTGGAGTTTCCAGAGCTTATAGTTCTGGGTGACTTCAACCTGCCTTCCTTGGGACTGGTGTTGGGTTTGGCCCAGGAGTTCATGGCCTCCATGGAGGCCATGGGCCTGACCCAGATAATTGATGGCCCGACTCATGAGGGGGTAACATGCTCGACCTGGTTTTGTCTCGAGCAGTGGCGGAGTGGTCTGGGGGGTGGTGACATAGTTACCCACCCTGTTTCATGGTCAGACCATTATCTCCTGCGGCTGGTCTTCCATCAAGCTGCCCCACACCGCTGGGATGAGGAGCCACTTAGATGGTTCCGCCCCAGGCGCCTGATGGACCCTGAGAGGTTCCAGGCAGAGCTGGGGTTTTTCCTGCATCCCTTACCCACAGCCCTGCTGAGGTCCTTGTGGCTACCTGGCAACAGTCAGCTGCGGGGGCTCTCGACAGGGTTGTCCCCATGCATCACCTTACTCGGCGCAGATCCCGGTCAGCCCCTGGTATACCGAGGGGCTCCGGGAGATGAAGCGTCGCAGGAGGGACTAGAGAGCAGGTGGAGGGCGACTCGTTCTGGATCTGACTGAGCCCAGCTAAGAGCCCATATTAGGACTTACCTGGTGGCAGTGAGGGCGGCGAGAAGATCTTATTTCTCTGCCCTCATAGCATCCACATATAACCGCCCAGCCACCCTGTTTGGGGTCGCTCGCTCCTTCCTCCAGCTGGGGGGGGGGTGGCGGACCCTTTGCGGGGCAGAGCTGAGGAATTTGGCCAGTATCTGCAGGATAAAATCGCTCAGATCCGGGAAGGGTTGCGCTCGGACTTGCAGTGGCCTGAGGATGGGGATGCGAGTGGTTTGGCCAATGTTATCTGGACTGAGTTCGATCCTGTTTCTGAGGATGAAGTGGACAGGATTATGCGGTGGCTGAGCTCCACCACATGTTTATTGCACCCGTGCCCTTCCTGGTTGGTTTATGCCTCCAGGGAGGTCACGTGCGGCTGGCTCCGGGCAGTGGTCAATGCTTCATTAAGGGAGGGGCTGTTCCCTGCCGCTTTGAAAGAGGTGGTGGTGAGGCCCCTTCTGAAAAAGCCTGCCCTTGACCCAGCCACGTTGAACAACTTTCGTCCGGTCTCCAACCTTTGCTTTTTAGCGAAGGTTGTTGAGAGTGTGGTGGCCCAGCAATTGCCACTTTTCCTGGAGGAAGCGGACTACCTGGATCCGTACCAATCAGGCTTCCGGCCCCGGTACAGCATGGAGACAGCATTGGTCATGCTGATTAATGATCTCTCTAGGGCTCAGGACAGGGGTTTTTCCTCTGTCCTGGTCCTGTTAGATCTCTCAGCGGCTTTCGATACCATCGACCATGGTATCCTGTTGCAGCATCTCGGGGGGTTGGGAGTGGGAGGCACTGTTTTACAGTGGTTCTCCTCCTTCCTCTCGGGACGTTCGCAAACAGTGTTGGCAGGGGGGCAGAGGTCAACTCCAAGGTATCTCACTTGTGGGGTGCCCCAGGACTCGGTCCTCTCGCCCCTCCTGTTCAACATTTATGAAGCCGCTGGGTGAGATCATCCGTGGCTTTGGGGTGAGTTATCATCAGTATGCTGATGATACGCAGTTATACATCTCCACCCCAGGCCACATCAGTGATGCTCTCTCCGTGATGTCCTGTTGTCTGGAGGCGGTACGGATCTGGATGGACAGGAACATGCTTCGACTCAATCCAGCCAAGACAGAGCGGCTGTGCATACCGACATCTCGGTCCAGTTTGGATGTTCCATCTTTGGTCATGGGGTAGGAGGTGTTGCCCCCCGTGGACAGGGCACGGAACCTGGGGGTCCTCCTGGACTCATGGCTCAAATTGGAGGAGCAGGTGGGGGCCGTGGCCAGGGGCCTTTGCCCAGATCCGCTGGTTCGCCAGTTACGCCCATTCCTGGACTGAGATGCCCTGCGCACAGTCACTCAGGCGCTTGTTATTTCCCGACTTGACTACTGTAATGCTCTCTACCTAGGACTGCCCTTGTGTACCACTCGGAGGCTTCAGCTGGTACAGAATGCGTGGGTGATGGGAGCTTCCTGATACTCCCATGTTACACCCCTCCTGCGCGACCTGCATTGGCTTCCGGTTGCCCTCCGGGTGAGATTCAAGGTTCTGGTATTAACATTCAAAGTCCAGCATGGTTCGTTACACATGGGATGGATTCTTGCTTGCTGATTGTCCTCCTGCTCCTCCCCTTCCCCCCTAGAATTGATATCAGGTGAGGGAACTAGAGAGGAACAACTGCGATGTTCCTGAGAAAACCTGGATCTAAGTTGATCAATGTGCCTGCTCCAGTGGATTCCATCCTCTGTTTGCACCCTGTAAGAACGAGGGCCTGTGATTTGAGTTATCTCAGCAGGAATCCACAAAGGTTCACCCATAAGGTTCTTTGCATAAACAGAATCACCCACACTGAACGTGCGAACTTTGGAAGTGGAATCTAGTGGTGCGTTGGGTGCGTAAGTGGGATGAAGGCGGTCAAGGGAAGACCTAAGTTTCCTACCCATCAACAACTCTGCTGGGGATAAGTTATTAGATGGATTAGGTGTGATGTGCTGAACACTAAGAAGTTTTTCAACTTTCTCAGTGATGTCCCCAGGACCCAGTTGCTGAAGTTTCTCCTTGGTAAACGTACCATGCGTTCAGCCCGGCCGTTAGCCGAAGGGTGCCCAGGGGCAGTGGGGGCATGTCTGATACCCTGTTGTGCTAAATAGGATTCAAAAGGTTGGATGTAAATTGAGGGCCATTGTCAGAGACAAGAACATCGGGTAACCTGTGGGTTACAAAAAGGTTTTTGAGCTGCTTGATGACAGCATCAGTTGTGGTGGATGCCATAGGGATTACCTCTAGCCATTTGGAATATGCATCTACTATAATAAGAAAGGTGTGCCCTCTGGTAGGGCCTGCGAAATCAATGTGAATCCTAGACCATGGGCCCCTAGGACATTCCCATTCTTGTTTGGGGGCGAGAGGTGGTGCAGGCCTGACTACCTGACAGTTGGGACAAGATGCAACCCAGTTTTCAACCATTTTGTCAATACCTGGCCACCATACATAACTCCTGGCCAATCCCTTCATCCTTACAATACCAGGATGACCCTCATGTAACATTTCCAAAACCTCTCTTTGTAGTTTTGCAGGAATAACCACCCTATTACCCCACAAAATACATCCTCTTAATACAGATAATTCAGTTTGTCTGGACTTAAAAGGTTGGGCCAGGTGAGGTAGATCTTGAAAAGGCCAACTTTTCTTAATCCAGCCTATAACAGGAGCCAATAAAGTGTCTTTGGCAGTCTCTCTGGCAATTTCAGCAGCATGCACTGGAAGCTTGGCAACAGTTTCTAGGAAAAAGGTGTGTGTTTCAGGTTCAAAGTCCTCCTTGTGGCAAGGAAGTGGGCAACGACTCAGTGCATCAGCATGTCCAATGTCCTTGCCAGGCTTGTGGATAAGTTTCTAAGAATAAGCAGCAAGAAATTCATTCCACCTCAGCATTCTTGGTGACAGGATAGTAGGTGTAGGTTTATCTCCTGCCACAATGCCTAACAAAGGTTTGTGATCTGTAACAATGGTAAATGTTCTCCCATACAAATATTCATGAAATTTCTTGACAGCTGCAACAATTGCCAATGCTTCCTTGTCCATTTGGCTGTAATTCCTCTCTGCTTTGGTCAAAGTGCGAGAGTAAAATGCAATAGGGGCTTCCTTCCCTGGGAAGCCTGTGGCTCAAACCCCCCCCCCACTCCAAAGGGGGATGCATCATAAGTCAGTACAACAGGCAAATTCTCAGAGAACTGTATCAGTACAGCATCAGACGTGATTAGTCTTTTAATACTGTTAAATGCTGATTGTTCCTTCCTCCCCAGACCCAAACAGACTTTTGTCAAGTAATCTGTGCAATGGTTCAGCAATGGTTGCCTTCTGAGGTAGGAACATGTGATAAAAGTTAATGAGTCCAAGGAAGGCTTGCAAATCTGTTTTGCTTTTAGGTCTAGGGGCTTCTTTGATTGCTTGAACCTTGGCATCGGTAGGGTGGATGCCATGCTTGTCAATCATGTAGCCCAGGAACTCAACCTTGTCAGTTTTAAGAGTGCATTTTTCTTCCT
Organism: Naja naja; assembly: GCA_009733165.1. Lineage (NCBI taxonomy): Eukaryota > Metazoa > Chordata > Lepidosauria > Squamata > Elapidae > Naja > Naja naja. Next base: position 22,772,719 of record CM019154.1, on the reverse strand, counting down.
TGACTTTTAACCCCGCTTTCCTGAATCTGGTAAGGACTTCTCTGAGTCTTTCTTGAAACTGAGTGTCATTTTCAGCAGAGATTAACACATCATCAAAGTAAGGCACTACCCTGGCAGTCCTTGGAGCATCCTTTCCATAAGGCTTTGAAAGATGCCTGGTGCCACGCTTACTCCAAATTGTAACATTTTACATTTGAAGGCACCTCTATGAGTCACAATGGTTTGGGCTTCTGCAGTGGCATCATCAACTGTTAGTTGTTGATATGCCTGGGCCAGATCCAATTTGGCAAAGACTGTACCCCTGCCAAGTGAATGTAATAGATGATGCACCACTGGAACTGGGTATGCGCTCTGCTGCAGCGCATGGTTCAGTGTCCCCTTATAGTCCCCACAGATTCTTACTGACCCATCAGTCTTGACAGATGTGACTATGGGTGTCTCCCACCTGGAGTGGTCAGTGGGCTCTAAAACTCCTTGAGCTATTAGTTTATCTAATTGTGCATCAATTTTTCCTTTAAGGCAAATGGGACCCTTCTGGGCTTTAAGCGAATTGGGGGCACCTTGGGATCTAGGTTGAAAGTGATAGGGGTCCCCATATACTTGCCCAATCCTTTGCTGAAGACCTCTGGAAACTCAGACTTCAAGGCCTCCTCCCATTCAGAGTTGCTCACGTGATTGATGCCAGTCACCTCGATGCCTAGTGGCTTGAACCACTCAAGTCCCAGCAAGCTTGGGCGATCCTTGTCCACGATGGTCAGGGGCAAACGTTTGGTGTGGCCTTTGAACTTCACGTTGAATTCTCTTGTTCCAACTACTGGAATCTTGTTCCCTTGGTAGCCTTTAAGAGTCAGTGCTTGCTTCTGGAAATGTTTCTTCTGAATGTTGGGAAGTAGCCTGTGAATAGTGTCCCATGACACCATAGATAAATAGGAGCCTGAGTCCACTTCCATTTGGCAAGGGCTTCCTTCAATGAGTACCTTCACATGTACTTTTCTGCTTCTTAAGGTTGAAGAATGACCTATGGTGACTGTTTGATGAGTTTCATTCTTCCCATTTGCTTCTGAGTTGCGCTCCATTTTTTCACTGAAGTTGTTGGACTTGAAATCTTTGTCAGGAAACTTTCTTCTGTGTGGTGGAGTTCTGGATGATTTGCAGACTCTTGCTAAGTGACCTCTTTTTTCACAATGAAGGCAGATGGTATCAAGAAACTTGCATTCAGTGCGGGGGTGCCCTCCCCACAACCTCTGCACTAAAAGTCTTGCCTTTTTCTTCCCAGGTCTTTCTTTTTCTTTTCCATTCTGAGTCTATAAATTCCTTCCTCCACCTCACTGCAGTCTGATTCAGAATCTATTTGCTCGCAATGAGTTGTTGTGGACTTTTCCACATCAGAATGGCTTGTGGCCTTGTTAATTTTCTTCATGGCTGCCGCTGAGGACTTAGTGGCTTCTGCTGAGAAGGCCTCTTCTATGGCTTCCTTCAATGTGATCTTTCGTTTTAATAACAATTTGCTCTGAAGCACTTTGTCTTTGAGGCCTAGAACAAATTGATCGCGCATGGCCTCTTCCAAGTTGTTAAACTTGCATGCACCCCCAATGTTTCTGAAACTTGCCACGAAGTCGTTAACGTTTTCGCTTTCCCCTTGATCCCGACGATAAAACTCGTGTCTCTTAATGAGGCACGATTCTTGTGGGGCGTAATGGGCTCTTAGAAGCTTTTCTAGATCAGGCCATTCCATTACCTTCACGTCTGCAGCTCCCGCCAATGCCTTCGCCATCTTGAAGACTGCCGGACTGCAGTGCGTAAGAAAGACCGCGCTCTTCCGCTTCTCAGAGATGTCGGCGAGGTCGTTTCCTTCCAAATACATTTGAAAGCGATCCGCATACGATTCCCAGTCTTCTGCCGCCAGATCGAATGGGGCTGGGGGGGTTTCAGTGCAGCCATCTCGCTCTTCTGCTTGTCTTCCGCGTTGTCTTCTCTTCAGGGGAATCCCACCTTCGTCGCCAGTGTTATGTTTGCATGAAGAGTCAGACACGAAGAGCTTCAGTGAAGAGTTTATTAGTGACTACAGCTCGAATGGACCCGTCTTGGCTGGGCTACGGCTGATACTTATAGCCAGCAGCCGCAGTTGCCAGCCAACCAAGGGTTTTCCTGCACTTTTCAAACCAATCATATTTGACATTTTACAAGAACAATTCAAACTAAACCAATGACATTCAAACCTACATACATAACATGGATTAACAGAGGAAGAAATTTTGGAATGATCCACTTTAAATTTTCAGGCAGTTAAAAGTGTCAGCAAGAAGTTTGTAGCTTCAGACTTGCAAGATTTGGTTAATGTAGTCTTACAATAAAGCAGACTTAATTCGTCTAGCTGTGTTTCCTAATCTGGTTTATTCTGGAGTATTGACAGGAGTTTGTTATGAATTATACAGATTTTGACTGTTCTGGTCTTTTCTAAATTTTTTAGTTATCACCTCCTCTCCCCTCACAGAATTAAGTATCCTTTGCTCATAATTTTACCTGTGTCATTTGTCTTATTTGCAGCTAATCTTCAGAGTTTCTTTAAGTATATAAGCATCGATTTTTAGGATTCTTCTAAGTATACAATAGATCAGAACTCTATTTTGGGGATGCTGCGATAAGGAACATTTCTGTACTAAGTATTTTGTTATTTAATATAGGTGTCATTGTGACATCAGCATGATCTGTATTTCTCTGACCTAGCCAGTGCCAGCTAAAGATAGAAGGTGATTTAGAAAATTTTTGCCAAGATGTATCTGTGAGCAAGGAATCCTACTTGTTGTAAGGAAGGGAAGAAAAGGAATGAACATTAAATCAGTGATGACTGAGATCTCTTTATCCCTGTTGGATAATAAAAGCCCTGGTATCCAAGAGTGTAGTAATGGAAGATGTCAGATGTTACTAAGATTACTAATTTACTAATCATATTCTTTAGACAAGCATTGACTTTTAGGGAAGAGGCTGCAGCTGGTAATCCCTCCTGATTGATCTGGCTAATTAGTACAACTTTTTCTTGGCAAAATTACTTAGATTCTTTATAGGCAGAACCTATAGAGTCTTGATTCTTTATAGGCAGAACCTGTGTAGTGGACTCGGGTAACATCTATACTGTAAGATCCGAGACTGTTTCTGATCTGTGAATTCTGACAAAATAGATAAGCCACTCTGTCAGATTTCCCCAGCCACTTGTCAGCTTGATCCTTGCCTCTTATGTCTCCTTAGGGGGTTTCCAGGAATGATGACAGATTGGATCTGGGATGCCTCTCTGTGAGAGAACAAGACGTCAACAGCCCTGAAAGAGGCTGAGAAATGCCCCCTCTTAAGAGGTGCTCTCTGGATCCAACTGTATTTGATAATGATTTCCCTTCTGTTTCTGGGAAAATGCATTGATATTATGTTTGGTGTACATCTATAAAAATCTCTAGAGGAAGTAATTTAATTTTAGTTTCTTGAAAGTATGTAGACATAGACCAAATACATAGAAATTAGCAATTATTGTATTACACAGCATTCATTAAAAACTATTTAGACCAGAGGTGGGATTCAGCTGGTTCACACTGGTTTGTACTGGTTCGCACTTTTTGCTCATTCGGAGAACCGGCTAATCTCACCCCTCCCCTCCCAGGAGTCTCCCCCGTATGCCCCATTTTGGCTTCTAGGGTGATGCAGCAGGCCTTCTGCTCCAAGGTGAGTTGGGAATGGGGATTTTGCATGATCATTACTGTGGGGTGAGTTGCAGTGGTGGGATTCAAAATGTTTTAATACCGGTTCTGTGGGCGTGGCTTATTTGGTGGGCATGGCTTGGTGGTCATGTGACTGGGTAGGCGTGGCTTGGTGGTCATGTGACTGGGTGGGCATGGCCAATTTGACATCACTCACGTCAAGTGGTGCCTGGCCTGGCCTCTCCCCGCCTCAGAGATACAATTTCCCTCTCTATTTATTTACTAGCACTGAACATCCAAAATACACTATTTAATCCTATGTATATATGCCATATGTATACATACATATTACATAGTATAGTGTGTGTATAGGCACACAAAAAGATACACTATCTACTATATATACTGGGTGTATGTACACACACACACAACCACACACAGAGCTCTTCTAAAACTATATACATTCAACCTCACTGTGTTTGGAAAAACACACCGCTAGTCCACTTTCTGCCACACATTTAACTTTAACTTCTGTACATCGGAACATTGCACACGCCTTCAGATTTACTTCCCTAGCCTGCACATGGCCATTAGACCCAGGAGATGTCATGGATTGAGTAAAATATGGCGAAACTCACTTAACAATGCTCTTGCTTAGCAACCAAAATTTTGGGCTGAATTGTGGTCATAAGTGAAGGACTATCTGCCTTCCTCTGCATGGCAGCCTTGTCCTAGTAAACTCCTCTGCCAATTTTCCTCTCTGTTAGAGGCACCAAAATAATCTAGATTCCAGATGATATAAAGTCTCCTGCTGGAGCAGGGGGTTGGACTATATGGCCTCCAATGTCCCTTCTAACTCTGCTATTCTATGATTCTGTAAGGATTTCCTGCTGGAGCAGGGGGTTGGACTAGAACAGGGGTCTTCAAACTTGACAGCTTTAAGACTTGTGGACTTCAGTTCCCAGAATTCTTCCTCCAATCATGTTAGCTCAGGAATTCTGGGAGTTGAAGTCCGCAAGTCTTAAACTTGCAAACTTTGAAAACCCTTGGACTAGAAGATGACCTCCGAAATCCCTTCCAGCCCTAGATTCCTGTCTTATTTCAAACAGTCTTCTGAAGCCAGGGTTTGTGTCCTTCCATCCTCTCCTTTTTTCCCTCTCCCTCCCTCCCTCCTTCCATGTATCTATCCATCCATTCATCCATATATCTCATTTACTTTCTCCTTCCTCCCTCCTCTCCTCTTTCTTTCTTTTTCCCTTTCTTTCCATCCCATCTTTCTTTCTTTCTCTTTCTTCTTCTTTCCTTTTCTTTCTTTCTTCTCTTTCCTCTCTCTCCTCTCTCTCCTTCTCTCTCTCTCTCTCTCTCTCTTGGAGGTTTCCGCTCACCCTCACCTCCCTCAGCGATCCAAGTGCCTAGTCCCATTAAGCCACCGTTCTTCTTAAAGCTGAGCAATCCTACTCTTCTGTGAAACACAGGCACCCCTCCTCACCAGCCCACATCTCATCCCCTGCCCAGATTCTCTGGCAGCTGCTGGGTCTTGCTTGCTGGAGGGGGGCAACCAGGAAGCATGAGGCTATTCTGCTTGCATTGCCCCTCAGCCAACCACCCTTCCCTCAAAGGGCTGAGTGTGGGCCACCGCTATAAGAGGTCCATGGGCTGGAAGGTATGGCTGATGGCAGGGAAGGAATATCTGCTCTGGTGAAGCTTGACTGCCTTTCGAGCCCTGCTCTGGGCTGCTGCCTGCTCAACCACCACCCTGCCTCAGGTCCCGCATCAGCCCACGACAAGGGGACATGCCGCTTCCAGGCCAGTGGATGGGCAAACAGATGACCCTTGGGGGAAACATTTTCTTTTCAGGCTTCCCACGTGGAAGGCCCCACAGAAGCCAAAGCTGGGCCCAAAAGGCAGCATCACCTCACCATGCCCCCCCAGTTAGCCCTTTGGAGCAAACCCAGTGTGGATCTTTCTTCCCAGTTCCACCCATCAGCATTAGGGCTCAATCACAGCATTCTCACAGCGGCTGCCTGCACTCACCCAAAGCACGCAGATTGGCGGGTGGGAGAGGAAGAGGCGGCATAGCATCATGCTTCCTGGTCACCCCCCCACCCCCACCCCTAGCAGGGAAGGCCCAGCAGCTGTGGAGAATCCAAGCAGGGGGCAAGTTCCAGGCTGGTGAGGACACAAGCGGCAATGGGTCAGCCCTGGCTCGCCTTCCTCTCTGCCACCAGGCAAGCTGGAGGCCGGGGGCACTGGGGGGAAAACTTGCTAGGCCTCAAGTGCCGCATGGGATGGAGCCACAGCACTGGCAGCTAATCAAGCCAGACAGGGATGGTGCTAGGCCCCCACCCGCTGCCTGGGATGGGGCCACACCGGTGGGGAAGCCAGCCAGCTGAGCCTGGGAATGATAGTCTTCTGAATACTGTTTCATGTGACTTTGATAGCTAACTACACTCTTCTGTGTTTTGTGTTTCCCCCCCCCCACTCAGTGGCCTTTGCTAACATTGACCATGCTATCCTTCTCAATTGCCTGCAAGCCTGGGGTTTGGAGGCAATGGTTTGTGGTGGTTCTAGTCTTTCCTTTAGCAGGAGGTTCCAATTTATGGTTGTTGAGGAGAAGATATCAAACAAGGCAGCCTCAATAATCTCTTCCCTATTTTTAAATATTTACATGAAGTTGTTGGGTAAAGTCATCCATTGGTGCAGGATTCAGCATTGTCAATAAACTTAATTAATTAATATTATTACAATTGTTAATATACAATTGTACATAACTATCCTGCAAAACCAATTTGGTATAGTAGTTAAGGTCTATCAGTCTAGAAACTGGGAGACCATGAGTTCTAGTCCTCCCTTGGGCATGAAGCTAGATGGGTGACCTTACGCTAGTCACTTCTTTCAACTCCAGGAAGGAATCAACAGCAAACCACTTCTGAAAAATCTTGCCAAGGAAACTGCAGAGATTTTGTGCAGGCAGTCTTTGAGAATTGGACATCCTTGAATGGAAGAAGAAGAAGTAATCACAGACTACTTAGGAGATGCTGTCAACATTGAAATCCAATATTTGGCATTTGTAAGGGATGAAATGGGCTGAAATTGAATGCACCAAGATATAGTTAAATTTTGTCCATTGTGGTTTCCTGATATCTTCAGTGTTGTTTCTTAATAGGGTGGCATTGCCCCACAACTTGTACAACCCACCAGTGCTCTGGACTCTGGACTGGCTTCCTAGAATCGGGGGGTAATTCAAAGCTCTGGTTTTGACCTTTAAATATTTACCTTTATGGTATTGGTTCTGAAATAGCTTCATAATTAATGGCTCCACCTGGTATTGACCAGTCATATAGATCCCAATGAGTCCGCTAGTAATTCATCATTTTCAAAAGTTAAGGAAGATTAAGTGTTACAGGTGTTGCCATACTTTCCATTTTGTATATTATTTTCTTTAATATTTGATCAGCTCTCTCACTTTATTAGCTTTTCTGAAATTAGTGAAAATACTTACTTAAGAGAATTTTTGAATTCTGAATGTCATCATCCATTTATTGGTTATATGTATTTAGCCCATTTTTTGATTATAAGCTATTGCTGTGTATGATAATTTTAATTGTTATTTTTGACAATTTGATTTGATTACTGTTTTGTACTATGAATCTTTTAACATAATTTGATGAGTTTGTAACCTGCCGAGTCTTTTGATTGCAGTGGGAAGAAATCAAATAAAATCTTCTCTATTCCTTTCCAGAAGAGAGAAATTTTAAAAAGTTGCAGATTACACTATAAAGCCAAAGGAGTATAGAGAATCTATGAAGTTGAGATAGAAACAAATGCATTTATTTACTTATTTACCTATCTTACATAGATAAGGTGATGTAAGTGGCTCTCAGCAACCAATACAAAACAAGAAAAAAAAGCCATTCCCACCAAGCATATTATTGTCAACTTGCAAAGCATCCCTGAACTGCTCTCGAGTTGCAATGGGCAAGAGGGATGGGAGAGCACAAAACAAGGGACATTCTACCTGATACGCCAAGGTTGTCTCCATGGGAACCCACAGTGGCTGGAGGGAGGGACTTTTACAACCTGTGAAATTGCTTCGTTGGGAATGTGACTGATGACACAGGGAGGGAGGGAGAAACAGGGTCAGAGGCAAAGCACGAATTAACTGAGGTCAGAGTTGGCTCTACCTGGTCCATGCTGGCATGAAGCTCCTAATAAATAACTGGATTTCTTTTGACTTGAAACTCATGATTTAATTAGGGCATCTGTCAGAAGCCTGACAATTACTATATTACCAATCTCCTTACTGAACCCCATCTAAGACTAATGCTTACAGGAAGTGTTATGTATGTAGGTTTGAATGCTATTGGTTTATTTGAACTGTTCTTGTAAAATGTCAAATGGTATTGGTTTAAATAGTGCGGGAAGAAACCCTGCACTCCCATTGGCTGGCAACCACGGCTGCAGGCTATAAGAGGCAGCCGAGCCTGCCAGGATGGGTCCATTCGAGCTGTAGTCACTTAATAAACTCTTTGCTGGAACTCCTCGCGTCTGACTCTTCATGCAAACTTAACACTGGCGACGAGGATGGGATCTCCCTGAAGAGAAGACGACGCGAAGAACAAGCAACAGAGCGAGATGGCTGCGCTGAACACCCCCCCAGCCCTGTTCGATCCGGCGGCGGAAGACTGGGAATCGTATGCGGATCGCTTCCAGATGTATCTGGAAGGAAACGACCTTGCCGACATCCCCGAGAGACGGAAGAGGGCGGTCTTTCTCACGCACTGCGGTCCGGCAGTTTTCAAAATGGCGAAGGCGTTAGTGGGAGCTGCAGAGCTGAAGGTAATGGAATGGCCCGATTTAGAGAAACTTTTAAGAGCCCATTACGCCCCACAAGTATCGTGCCTCATTAAGAGACATGAATTTTACCGTCGGGATCAAGGGGATAGCGAGAATGTTAATGACTTCGTGGCAAGTCTAAGGGACATTGGGGGTGCTTGTGACTTTACCAACTTAGAAGAGGCCATGCGTGATCGGTTTGTTTTAGGTCTCAAAGATAAGGTCTTACAAAGCAAACTGTTAATGAAACCTAAGATCACGTTTAAAGAGGCCATTGAAGAAGCTGTTTCAGCGGAAGCCACCAAGTCCTCAGCAGCGCCATGAAAAGATTAACAAGGCCTCAAGCCAGGCCTCAAGCCATTCTGATGGGGAAAATCCACAACAGCCCATTGCTAACAAATAGACTCTGATTCTGATGGCAGTGAGGCAGAGGAGGGGATTTTTAGACTCAGAATGGAGAAGAAGAGAAAAGACTCTGGGAAAACAGGCAAGGATTCTATTGCAGAGGCTGTGGGGGCACCCCTGCACTGAATGCAAGTTCTTTGACTCCATCTGCCTACGTTGTGAGAAACGGGGTCACATAGCCAGAGTCTGCAAATCATCCAGAACTCCACCTAGTAGGAAAAAAATTTCCTGACAAAGACTTTAAGCCCAACAATTTCCTTGAAAAGATGGGGCGAAATTCAGAAGCAAATGGCAAGAATGAAACTCACCAAACAATCACTATTGGTCATTCTTCACCCTTAAAAAGCAGAAAAGTACACGTGAAGGTGTTTATTGAAGGAAGGCCTTGCCAAATGGAAGTGGACTCAGGCTCTTATTTATCTATGGTGTCATGGGACACTATCCACAGACTCTTTCCTAACATTCAGAAGAAGCATTTCCAGAAGCAAGCACTGACTCTTAAAGACTACCAAGGGAACAAGATTCCAGTAGTTGGAGCAAGAGATTTCAACGTGCAGTTTAAAGGCCACACCAAACGCTTGCCTCTGACCATCGTGGACAAGGATCCCAAGCTTGCTGGGACTTGAGTGGTTCAAGCCACTAGGCATCGAGGTGACTGGCATCAATCACGTGAGCAGCTCTGAATGGGAGGAGTCCTTGAAGTCTGAGTTTCCAGAGGTCTTCAGCGAAGGACTGGGCAAGTATATGGGGACCCCTATTGCTTTCAGCCTAGACCCCAAGGTGCCCCCAATTCGTTTAAAGCCCAGGAGGGTCCCATTTGCTTTAAAGGAAAAAATTGATGCACAATTAGATAAACTCATTGCTCAAGGGGTTTTAGAGCCTACTGACCACTCCAGATGGGAAACACCCATAGTCACACCAGTCAAGGCTGATGGGTCAGTGAGAATCTGTGGGGACTATAAGGGGACACTTAACCATGCACTGCAGCAGAGCGCATACCCAGTACCAGTTGTGCATCATCTGCTCCATTCCCTTGGCAGGGGTACAGTATTTGCCAAACTGGACTTGGCTCAGGCATATCAACAATTAACAGTTGATGATGCCACTGCAGAGGCACAAACAATTGTGACTCATAGAGGTGCCTTCAAATGTAAAAGACTACAATTTGGAGTAAGCGTGGCACCTGGCATTTTTCAAAGCCTGATGGAAAGAATGTTGCAAGGACTGCCAGGGGTAGTGCCTTATTTTGATGATGTGTTAATCTCTGCTGAAAATGACACTCAGCTTCAAGAGAGACTCAGAGAAGTCCTTACCAGATTCAGAAAAGCGGGTTTAAAAGTCAAGGAAGACAAATGTACACTCAAAACAGACAGAATTGAGTTCCTGGGGTACATGATTGACAAGCATGGCATCCACCCTACTGATGCCAAGGTTAAAGCAATCAAGGAAGCCCCTAAACCTAGATGCAAGACAGATTTGCAAGCCTTCCTTGGACTTATTAACTTTTATCACATGTTTCTACCTCACAAAGCATCCATTGCTGAGCCTTTACATCGCCTGCTTGATAAGAAGGCTGTTTGGATCTGGGGGAGGAAGGAACAGTCAGCATTTAACAGTATTAAGAGACTAATCACGTCTGATGCTGTGTTGATACAGTTCTCTGAGAATTTGCCTGTTATTCTGACTTGTGATGCATCCCCTTTTGGAGTGGGGTGGGGTTTGAGTCACAGGCTTCCCAGTGGAAGGGAAGCCCCTATTGCATTTTACTCTCGCACCTTGTCCAAAGCAGAGAGGAATTATAGCCAACTGGACAAGGAGGCATTAGCAGTCGTTGCAGCTGTTAAGAAATTTCATGAATATCTGTATGGCAGGTCATTCACCATTGTTACAGATCACAAACCATTATTAGGCATTGTGGCAGGAGACAAACCTACACCTAATACCCTGTCACCAAGAATGCTGAGATGGACTGAATTTCTTGCAGCCTATTCATACAAACTGATTCACAGGCCTGGCAAGGACATTGGACATGCTGATGCACTGAGTCGTTGCCCACTACCTTGCCACAAGGAGGACTTTGAACTTGAAACTCACACCTTTTTCCTAGAGACTGTTGCTAAGCTTCCAGTCCATGCTGCTGAGATTGCCAGAGAGACTGCCAAAGATGCTGTGTTGGCACCTGTTATAGGCTGGATTAAGAAAGGTTGGCCTCTTCAAGATCTACCTCACCTTGCCCAACCTTTAAGTCCAGGCAAACTGAATTATCTGTATTAAGAGGATGTATTTTGTGGGGTAACAGGGTGGTTATTCCTGCAAAACTGCAAAGGGAGGTTTTGGAAATGTTACATGAGGGTCATCCTGGGATTGTAAGGATGAAAGGTTTGGCCAGGAGTTATGTATGGTGGCCAGGTATTGACAAAATGGTTGAAAACTGGGTAGCATCTTGTCCCAATTGCCAGGTAGTCAGGCCTGCTCCACCTCACGCCCCCACACAGGAATGGGAATGTCCTAGGGGCCCATGGTCTAGAATCCACATTGATTTTGCAGGCACTACGAGAGGGCACACTTTTCTAGTTATAGTAGATGCATATTCCAAATGGCTAGAGGTTATCCCTATGGCATCCACCACAACTGAAGCTGTCATCAAACAGCTTAAAAAGCTTTTTGTAACTCACGGGTTACCTGATGTGCTTGTTTCTGACAATGGCCCTCAATTCGCATCTAACATTTTTGAATCCTTTCTAGCACAACAGGGTATCAGACATGCCCTCACTGCCCCTGGGCACCCTTCGGCTAATGGCCGGGCTGAAAGTATGGTACGCTTTACCAAAGAGAAGCTTCAGCAGCTGGGTCCTGGGGATATCACTGAGAAGCTTGAAAAGCTTCTTCGTGTTCAGCACATCACTCCTAGCCCATCAAATAACTTGTCCCCAGCAGAGTTGTTGATGGGTAGGAAACTTAGGTCTTCCCTTGACCGCCTTCATCCCACTTACGCACCAACGCACCACTGGATTCCACTTCCAAAGTTCGTTCTTTTAGTGTGGGAGATTCTGTATATGCTAGGAACCTTATAGGTGAACCTTTGTGGATTCCTGCTGAAATAACTCACATCACTGGCCTTCGTTCTTACAGGGTACAAACAGAGGATGGCCTCCTCTGGAGCAGGCACATTGACCAACTTAGATCCAGGTTCCCTCAGGAACATCGTCCCTGTCTCTCTCTGGGTCCCTCACCTGATGTTTCTTCTAGGGGGGAAGGGGAGGAACAGGAGGAAAATCAGCAAGCAAGAATCAACCCCATGTGTAACGAGCCATTGCGACAGGAACCATCCCGAACCCTGTCACAATGCCAAGATTCATCCTTAGAAGTGGAAGATTGCACATCACTACCTGACTTGGGTGCTGACATTGGAATGGAGATGGGTTGGGAGGAGAGACCAGATTCTAACAGTCTAACAGGGTCTCCTTTCACAGGAAGTCCCAACAGGGAAATGTCAGCAGACACATTTCCCTCTCACTGGGTGAGAACGTTAAAACTTCTGAACCATGAAGGTCTCAACGTACACGTAAGAGTCCCACCTATTTAAAGGAATACATTAGATAGGTTGGGGTTTGGTATGGACTGAACCTAGTGGGGAGGGGTGTTATGTATGTAGGTTTGAATGTTATTGTTTTATTTGAACTGTTCTTGTAAAATGTCAAATGGTATTGGTTTAAATAGTGCGGGAAGAAACCCTGCACTCCCATTGGCTGGCAACCATGGCTGCAGGCTATAAGAGGCAGCCGTAGCCAAGCCAGGATGGGTCCATTCGAGCTGTAGTCACTTAATAAACTCTTTGCTGGAACTCCTCGCGTCTGACTCTTCATGCAAACTTAACAGGAAGAACCAGATGTTCACAACCTTCTAGAACCTAAAAGGGTTAGGCCCCTCAAATCTCAGGTGTGAGGCTATTCTGAAGAACTGGGGTGGATATAGAAAAGTGCTGAGGTCCCATCAGATGACAGTATTTATGGGAAGAGACATGGAGTATGCCAGTTCTATCTGACTTAGTGGGAATGAATACAAGTATAAAACCACATTGATTTGCTTGGTTATGTAAAATAGAGAATTAGCTATTATACATGGATGAAAGACCAGAGCATTTTTAGTTGTATTAAGAGTAGATTTTGGAGAAAATGAATATGGAAGAAGATGTGTAAAATAATAAAACTAAAAGTGGAATAGAAGTAGAAAAGAATGAGTCCTATCTCAGCAGAATACATGAGAAGTTGATGTAAGCAAAGGGATGTGAAAACTGCTTGGAACAGTGAAAAAATTATGTTAAAGAATACACAGAAGTGTGTGAAGTTATGTTAATAGGAAGCATGAAAAAGAATGCTTGGTAGAAAAGCTTTGATTGAGAAAAATTACGGATAAAAGAATAATTGCTGCAAAAGTGAGGATGAAAAGTACTATATAATGGGTATAGAAAGAAAAAAAATAGTTGCAACAAATGTCAAAGGGAGCATGGAATAGTTAGTAGCAAAGAAAATACAGAGAGATTTTCATGGAGATAATTATTTTGGAAGAGGGTCAAGAGGGCAAAAAAGAAGTCTCCAATTTGAATTGAAATAAAAATAAAATTACTTGGAATAAAGCTGAAGTGGGAGTACTTTAGAGATGTCTATGGGAATGATAGTTTGTATGTTGAAGAATGGGATTTAAATGGATGATATAAATGGCGGTGTCCAAGAAAAACTTATGAAAAGAAACTGAAAAGTGGTAGCCCACAGGTCTAAGTGGTAGTGTACATGGGAATTATCTGGAACAGGGATGTCAAATTCTCATGATCACATGATGTATTGTGACTCCCCCCCTTTGATAAACTGGGTATGGGTGTGACCAGTGCGTGACATATCTGGCCCAATGGCCACAAGTTAGACACCCTTGATCTGGAGAGACAAGAGGGAAAGTTGCAGACTGGAGAACCAGCATGAAAATGATATCACATCCCACAGAAGGAGGGATGATATGGAAGCATTTCAAAAGAGTTCCTCCCTTGTTTTCCAGAGCATAAAAGGAAAAGAAGGGAGAAATACTTTCAGTCCTGGAAGATTCTGTTTATGTAACCTTACAATAATGATAAAGCTAGTAGTCTTGATTGTGCTTGTTTGCTTGCCTCAACCAGGCTAACAGTGTAACAGGATAAATTTAAACTATGGCTGTGCTTTGCTTATGGAGTTGTTTGGTGGTTTGTTTCCGTTGTGTGTGAAGACTGACTTTGTAGGAGTCAATAGGAATCCCTCTTCTATGTTCCCATATAAAGGGGAAAATAGCAAAAGTGAATGCTAGAATGTTTGGGAAAAGTCTGGCAGAATGAAAAGTGTAACAGTGTACACAATTTCTAAACTGGAATGTGGTTAATAATCAAAAGAAAAAAAACAAAAAGAAGTTTGTACACCAGATCTTTTTCTTTTGCAGGTCATTAGGAAATCTATGGATAGAAGAGAGTATTTTAGTCAAAGTATGAACTAAAGTGAATAGGCTTCAATATTTTGTATAAATATGGACTTGAAATTTGCTGCTGAATTCCAAGATTGGTATATGATGAAAACATAGCTTATCGGAATGAGTAAATATTAAACAAAGAATAAGAGAAAGATATGTGACATCAATTTAATTTTTAATGTATCCATGGGTAAAAGTGATAATACTATATGTCTATTAGCCTGGGAGATTAATGTATTTATGTACATCTTGTTCATATTGTTAACAGAACCCAAACAATTTGTTGTTAATATTAGACAGACTAGGATACAACAAGATGTATATACTTCAAAAATAATGTTTGAGAGAGAAAACCAATAGATTAAGAAAAGTGTCTGAGACAAGAAGAGCAAAAGGAAGAAAATCTGGTTGGAAGTAGTTCACGAGATTCTCAGAAAGAGAGGTGAGAAGTCAAAAGAACAAAATACAGTGTATGAATTGGAAGCAAGTAGGATTGCTAGGATAGAAAAGAACAGAAAGATATAGTGAATAGTGTTGCTATAAGTCAGTTTTAGCTATGTTTCCTTTTTATTATTTTGAATATTTAATTTCTTGGGCTTAATATTTCTTATTTCTTTACTTTACTCCATACCACATTGCTTATCCCAAAAGGGAAAAAAAACCTGTGATGGATGTTACTTTATTTTATTAAATTTCTACACTGTCCATCTCACCTAAGTGACAGGTGGTATAGTATAGCATTTTCCAAACTTGGAAAGTTTAAGATACGTGGCCTTCAACTCCCAGAATTCTGCATTCAGTGGAATTCATCTTGAAGTTGCCAAGTTTGAAAAACATTGATACTGTAAAGAATACATATGTTTACTAGCTAGTTCATATTATTTCTCTTGCTATGAAGGGGACAAATGGTAACAGCAAGAAAGCAAAGTACAAATCACTGTCAATCTACAGAGAATAATTATTCTCTTGTCTGTGTATACAATAATAAGGAACAAATAATAAGAAATTATTAGCTTCCATCATTTTTGATACGGGCAAAGTCAGGTTTACTGGACTCTAAATCTGGGGTAAATTGTTGGAATATAATTTTTCCCTTTGAGTTTAAACACTTTGAAGTAGTTCACCCTTATTGTGGGCATTGTTCACATTCCTTGTATGTTTTCTTAAAATATACTGGAAGGGAAATAAGAATTTGCTCTATGTAACATTTGAGATATGAAAAGAAAGATTGTCTTTCCATAAGATTACAGTATGAGGTATGATGAACACAGATAATCAGTATGTTTTAACTTACTGATGAGCACCAGGGGAATAATGGCTATCCAGCTGTGCTTAAGAACTGGAAGCAGATGGGAACATGTTATTTGGATTTTTTTTTCTTCAGATTATATAAATCTATCCCCTGAGTTATGATTGGGTGGAATAGGGTTGGATGGAGGCAACCAAATAAATGTTCAATCTTAATTAATCCAAGTGCATTCTGACAATCATTTAGAAATTTTTAAAATTTCTCAGTTTGAATTATGGCTACTTGGGGAAAAATGACCCAGCCCTCTTGGCAATAATAAAAATATTGAAAAAATATGAAAATAAATTAAATTATAAATTCAATTTGGTAAAGGGTTGCATGTACAGTACTTTCCCGTTAGTTAAAATTAAACATTTTATAGTTTTCAGTGGGACAAAGAAGCAGGTCTAACAGCTGTATGGTGTTGGTACTTCAGAAGTGGCCCCATTTGATACTATCCTATTGCATACATAGAATAAGTTGTACTTAACCTTAAACTTAGCTTTAGAAACAAAAATTAATGTAAATTGAACCAAAACATCATCTCTACCACCTCCGTGAAAATAAAGATATGTGCCGTCATCGGCTTTAAAACTTGTATCTTCTCCTTTACAATTCCAATCCAGACTGAAGTCATTGTATCTGTTCTTTTCATTGAGAAGGAATTGGAAAGATCCCATCTGAGGGAATGATGAAATTCCCCTCCTCCAAATAGGGAATGCAAATGTTGGACTCTTATCTGGATTTGAATTATAAGGAGCTCAGAGTCCCTACTTCTCATATACCAAGGTCTTGAACAGTTTATTTTTGAAAAGCTACACACACAAATACATAAACAGCATGCTCTTGCACACCATGCTCAGCCAGTCTCTCTGCTCCTTTACTGGTATCCTCTGAGAAGTCATTTACTCGGTGAAGAGAAGGCTCTCCAATCCACTGGGAGAATTGGACTGGAACTTGTTGTCACTTTTGTTATTTTGTTCCAAGGTTCCTGAATCTTATCTGTCAGTTTAGAAAAGACTAATTTAGTCAGCGGTCACAATGGGAAGTTAGAATGGCTGGTTTTTACCGACACAATCGTCAGTACTGTCCTTTGCCATCAGCAAGTTGCCCTTGGGGCTGCGGTTGGCCCCTGTCCTCCGTTCCTTCCACCGCAACCTGAAGATGTGGTTTTTCCAACAAGCCGACCTGGACTGAGGGGGGGTGGGATTTTTTATACGTTTTAGGTTGTAGTGTTCTTGTGGGTTTTAGATATTATTTGGCTTTTGGTTTAATAATTTTTTAAATAACTTTTAAATTTTGTATTGTGTGCTTTTATGATGTGAGCTGCCCTGAGTCCTTCGGGAGATAGGGCGGCATATAAATTCAAACAATAAATAAATAAATAAAATAAGCAATGCTCGTTTGTATGAGTTAACAATAAAAGCTGGTTTGCAGGTAGAGTGAGTGCATTCATTCACTATGTATAGTGTGTGTGTTTTGGGAGCATGGCTAGTCAACCTCTGTTCTAGTGTAATGGAAAATTTACTTCTTTCTACATAGCAAATGTTTCACAATGTTAAGGTGAGACTCATTCTATAACTGTAAGTATTAGGTATTGGTCAAAAGAAAGGTTTTTCTGGCCAAAGTCTTGATCTGAGGTTTAATTTATTTATAGCTTATTAAACTGATATTCACCCTTTTCTCTGCTACCTTAAGGTGACATATATGGTACTTTCTTCTAATGTTGTTATTGCAATAGCGTCTTTATAACTATTTATATATGAGAGGATAACTATAGTCATCCAGTTTATTCTACATTTAAGGAGACTTGTATCTGCAGTGTGATCCTTTCTGGCTAAATTTGGAACTTGGGAGGTTAGGCTGCAAGGATTCTGAGAAGGTATTCTCTCCATTGTTATTTTCTATTTATTCTCATAGAAAATAATCTGGGATGTGCTCTAAGCCCCCAGACGCCCACATTTACCTTTCTAATCTTGTAGATGCCTCCCTGCCTACTTTATTTTTCAAAAATAATTTTAATTAAAAATACTTAAATGTGAAAATGAGATGTTGCAAAACAGCAACTTTCAAAATTGCCTTTATTTTAGCTGCATCTAAAGGCCACTTAATCATAATTAAATAAATAAAAATAAAATTAAATAAAAATGCTTGGTAGCAAGGTTTATGGGAAAGTGTGCGACTTTCCTAGAGGGGAAAAAGGATAAAGCGATAGAAAAAACGTTACATTCTGATTAATTGGTGTTTTGTAATAGGTCATGCCCATTACAACAGCTGTTTTAAAACAATATACTTTATATTTATTTATTTTTATTTATTTATTTGTATTCATATTTATATGCCGTCCTTCTCCGAAGACTCAGGGTGGCTTACAATCTTTGGAGCACAATCCAATGTGCTCAGCAATAGCCTTCATTCCATTGTATTTGCCTGCTTATTACTAAGCGGCATTTTTACAAAGTCAGCTTATTGCCCCCAACAATCTTGGGTCCTCAATTTACCTACCTCGAGAGGATGGAAGGCTGAGTCAACCTTGAGCCTGGTGGGATTCGAGCCTGCACTAATTGCAGGCAGCTGGAACTAAGTGCTTGGCGTTTAACAGCCTGCACCACCAAGGCTCTGTATGTTATATGTTGTCAAAATTTCAAATGTGCCCACTGGCAAGAGAACTGCTTAAATCAGGAGTCCCGAAACTCTTCACCTCATCAAACTTCAGGAAGTTTCAGATTGTTCATCATCCCCCAAACATTTATTATATGAAAATAATTTAATAAATATTACTTTAAAGAAATAATACCATGAATAAATGACTGGAATTGTCCAGGTGTTAACTGAACAGAGGAAATATCATTAAGGCAATTAACACCTGGTCAGTTCCAGTCATTAGATACACAAGTGGAATGGTGGACTGGACTGAAGCAAAACTAAAAGCCCTAGATAGGGAGACGATAAAAATAATTACAATAAAACATGCTCTTCATCCTTGCAGTGATGTTAATAGATTGTTTACCAAGGAAAAACGGTGGGCATGGAATGTTGCAAGTACATCAGACAGTTGGAGTAGAAAAAAGGGCATTGGAAGAATATCTGAAGAATAGTGAAGAAGACACACTGAAGCTAATATACCAGGAAGTATATTACCTTATACAAATAAATATAAATACCAGAGAAACCAAACTGGCTACAAAACAGGCCCAGTGAAGAACAGAAAAGAGACATGGCAAGGCAAAGTATTACATGGATAGTATATTAAAAAAATTAGCAGACAAAGTAGATACTAACAAGACCATGCAGTAGCTAAGAGCAGGAAAATTAAAGAGATGGAGGGACTAATTCTGGCTGCACAAGTAGAAGCCTTAAGAACAAATGCATATAAAACCTAAATTAAGAAGAGAGCAATAGACAGCAAGTGCTGCATCTGCAAAGAAATGGAAGAAACAAGGGACCACCTGGTTAACTGCTGCAAAAAGATTACAAGACTAACTGCAAACAACAGCATGACAAAGTAGAAACCATGCTGCTTTGGAAGATCTGCAATAAATACCATTTGCCAGCAGGCAAGAACTGGTGAGACCATAAAATGGAGAAAGCAATACAAAATGAGGACACGAAAGTGCTCTGGGAGTTTAGAATTCAAACAGACAAGCACCTGCCATATAACACCCCGGAATTATTGATAAGAAAGACAAAAAAGTCTGAATAGTGGATGTGGCAATACCAGGAGTCAGCAGAATACAAGAGAAAGAATTCAAGAGAATCACAAAAATCAGAGACCTGCAAATATAAGAAAAATGACTGTGGCAAAGGAAAGCAAAGATAGTACTACTAATAATAGGTGCCTTCTGTGCAAACCCAAAACATTTGGAGCACCATTTGAACACCATTGATATGAACAAAATCATCAGTCAATTGCAAAAGGCAGCTTTATTTGGAACAGCTTGTATCCCGCAAACGATCATCTGCCTATCCCAGGTCCTTGGGAAGGACTTGACAGTGAATAAAAATGCCAAATCCAGTCTAAACATCTGGCTGACTGGGTAACCAGCTATAATAAAGACAATAATAGATAATTTCATCAACCTCTGGGCTGTTAATACTGACTGCTTTGGGGAATTCTGGGCTACATCCTGCTCCAAAAGGTCATATTATTTGCATTAAATTACCTTTCTATTTGAATTTATAAACATCTATTTTCAGGTCCAGATTGTTTTGAGAAAGACATTACAACATTAATGCTCAAATTTACATGATGTTAAATTGATTTGTTAAATTTATGGCTAAAGTGATTGTCCATAAACCAATTTCCTGAGGATGTGTTGGACTTCAATTTCACTTCTAACTCATATTGCCACAATGGATGGGGATTATAGGAGTGAAAATCTAACAGAGAGCCTTGGTGGTGCAGGCTGTTAAATGCCTAGCACTTAAGTTCCAGCTGCCTGCAATTACTGCAGGCTCGAATCCCACCAGGCTCAAGGTTGACTCAGCCTTCCATCCTCTCAGGGTAGGTAAATTGAGGACCCAAGATTGTTGGGGGCAATAAGCTGACTTTGTAAAAATGCGCTGGGGGGCAAAAGCCTAGTAATAAGCAGGCATATACAATAGAATGAAGGCTATTGATGAGCACATTGGATTGTGTTCTAAAAGATTGTAAGCCACCCTGAGTCTCTGGAGAAGGGTGGCATATAAATATGAATTAAAAACAAAAAAAACCACACCTATAAGCCCAGCTGGAAAAGACTTATCTAAAGAGTCATCCTCAAGTCATTTTGATAAGGCAATAGTGACTTCTGGCCTTTAAAATTTAAATAGTGAAGATAAGACTGAGAAGAATAAAAATTCTGCTGTGTAAATCTCCAGGGTTTAGTCTCACTGGGAAGTGAACATACATTAAAAGAGCTGTTTGAAATAATTCAAAAACACAGTAGGTAATTGAAAGATGTATACTGCCACTGATGTAGCATTATACAATTGTGTAGGAAGTAATTGACACATCTAACCAACACAATCTGTCACTCCTTTTTCCCCACAAATACTAAAATAAGAACAGCAGCCAGCTGGCTCCAGAGTGTCCCTTCTCAACCTGTTCACATCATTGGAAGTAAAGGATTATTTAAAAATGATAAAGAAGCAACAAGTCTTATCTGTGGAATTACAATGTGATTTACACAAGAGTATCAATTATCAGAGAAAAACTTCAAAACAAAGAAGAAGAAAGAATGATTCTGAGAATGGATTAGATTTATTCAGGAAGGTATTTTTAAAAACTGGAAAATATTTCAGGTTGGATAAGATATTTTAATTGTGTGTACTCAACCATTTAGACTGCATATCTGCAATGTAAAGTTCATATACATATGCACTGGGGTTAGTGGTGGGATTAAGCTAGAATCAGAAGAATGCAATAGTAAGGATTGGATGTGCAAGGAAATAAGTCTTCTTTTAAATGCAAATGTAGTTATAAGACCAGAGTTATGATAAAAATAATCACATACAGTTTATTACAAACAAAGAAGATATATGCACACAGCCAGCAGGATATATTTATGTGTTTAATTGTGTGGAAAAGAGTTAATATCTAAAATAAAATAGCAGGCAAGGTGATTCAAAAACAGAAGAGGAGGATGTTCCAAATAAGAAGAGGTTTGATAGACCATTAAAAAAAATGCAATCAGGATAAAGAATTAGATGCAGGCAAACCAACCTGAAGAGATATAATCAAATCATTCTAGAATTAGTGAGAGAAGGAAGGAAGAATTTCAGGGGGAAAATGTTAATTTTACCTGAGGTAGAATTTGACTACATGATGATACCAATGGTCATCAGTACGCCACAAACACCTTCCTTGATTTTTTTGGCACCTTGGCCAGAATGGGAGTTGCTGTCCACACATTTTAAAGTAGCCAAGTTTGAAAAACACTGACTGGGAGGGAGGGAGGGAGGGAGAATGTTACAAAGTCAAGTGCCATTTTCAAAATAGCCTCTGTGATCTGAGAAATTTGTCTGCCAGTTTTAAAAAAATGAAAACAAAACTAAAACAGAAACAAAGGTATGCTGGAGTGACAGAGAGAATTCTGGAGAGCTCAGTGAAGTGGCAGGAAGTAACCTTGATAGTTTATCCTCTGGTCATTTTTTAAAAAAATTACATTTATAGGCCGTCCTTCTCCAAAGACTCAGGGCGACTTACAATTTTTGGAACGCAACCCAACAATCTTGGGTCCTCAATTTACCTACCCCGAGAGGATGGAAGGCTGAGTCAACCTTGAGCCTGGTGGGATTCGAGCCTACAGTAATTGTAGGCAGCTGGAACTTAAATGTAGGCATTTAACAGCCTGAGCCACCAAGGCCCTTTTTTAAAATTTATGATAGTCCTTAGCAGCCATTTTAGAAACAGGCCCTTTTGTGAAAATGACCATGATATATTCAAAATGTGTTCAGTGACATATAAATAAACAAAATCAACCAAGCTAAAGAGAATAAAGAAGGAAGGTTTTAGCATATATCAGAAACCCCATAGATGTTGCCAAAATGGAAAATCCTTCTGTTGGGTAAATTATAAGAGCTGCTTTGTATGCTTTATTGACCTCTATGTTGGAAACTTTCCCCCCCACTTAGACAACATGGAATCAAATTAATGGAAAATGACAGCAAGACGAAATCTGAGTAACAAACAACAAGGTGCTAAGCAGGAAGAAAGATCACTTTAGAGTGAATAAAGGGTATATCAAGAAGCAAGAAAACTGACTAACATTTGTGTTCCAAATATTAAAATAGTCATCATTTTGTGTTGTCCTTTCTGGGTAAATCAGACAGGAAACATGGCTAGATGAGCTAAATCTACTTTATTGTAAGGTTAAATTAGCAGAATTTTGCCAGTCTAAAAGTACCAACTTCCTGGCCTCCTTCATTGGAGAGGGATCCTTCCTTAGTTTCCTTCTCTGACTGCAGACTCCTCTTGCCTATTTCCTAAGCAATATCTCTTCTCTCCTTTCCTCAAGGTCACCCATGCATTCAATTATATTTTGGAGTAATATTCTATGATTTGACCATTCAAATCTAGAACGAAATAGAGATGCTAACACTGAGGTACACTGGAACCACAGGAATAGAACAGCCAGAACAGTTTTGAGATTTCCCTTTAAGCAAGAAATATTTGAAAATAGCCATACCATATTTTCATGAAGCTAGTTTTCCTTAAAATAACAATAAATGTTATTAATAAACCAACCATCCAAAATAGCAGGAC
Source organism: Naja naja (assembly GCA_009733165.1). NCBI lineage: Eukaryota > Metazoa > Chordata > Lepidosauria > Squamata > Elapidae > Naja > Naja naja. The sequence goes on along the minus strand of CM019154.1, from coordinate 22,749,771 downwards.
AATTGTATTCATCATGGCTTTGGTTTATCAGCAGCAGATTTAAAAAACATTGATGTGAGCAAGATGTCTCTGGTTTTACAGACAGTATAGCAGAATTTGGTCACATTTATTAGAATCATGGGGTGGGATAAGATGGGCCCTTGCATCCTTATAAAAATGTAACATACAGATAGTCCTCTGCATACAACATTTTTTTAAAGTGACAGTTCAAAGTTACAATGAAAAAAGTGACTTATGACAGTTTTTCACATAACCATTGCAGCATCCCCATGATTACATCGTCAAATATTGGAATTGGAATTGACAACTGGCATGTATTTAGGATGGCTGCAGTGTCCTGGGGTCATGTGATCCACATTCTGACAAACAAAGTCAATGGGAAAATCATATTAACTTAACAACCATGCTATTAACTTAGCAACTACATTGATTCACTTAACAACAGTGGCAAGAAAGGTCATAATATGGGGCAAAACTCAACAATTGTCTTACTTAACAATGGAAATTTTGGGCTCGACTATGGTTGTAAATCAAGGATCGCCTGTAGTAGGATATGGACTATGGTTTCCCCAATGTGATGCCTTCCATATGAGTTGAGGATACATTTCCAGAATTTTTGGCCAAATTATCCTTAAGAATTTGGGGAGTTATAATTAAAATTTATCTGACAATTAGGTTGAGCTGCATAGATAGAAGTATGAGCACAACTATTTGGCTATGTAGACTGAATTTCAGATATTTGCAGCAATTATGATAAAAGAATCAAGAACAACTGTTACCAGAAATTCCTGTTAGGGTGATGCTTGACTTTTCTTTTTATTATATGGAGATCTTCACATTTCTCAAAACCAAGTTACAGTTTTGCATTTTTGCTAAAAATTTAGTGGCTATGAATTGCTAAATTTAATTAGCTTTATCAAGTAGTTTTATGTTAGATTGTAAAATTTTGCTGCATGTTCAAGTTGATGAAAAGACAAAGTCTCTGTTAGATCCCAAGAACCAAGGAAGACATGTGGAATTACTTCTAAATGGTTTCGTTTATTGTTCCTCACCTATAAGCAGAAATCTTGCCAAACTAAAAAAACTATTTGCATCACTAAAGATATACTCTGAGAATTGCTTGAGAGAAGCCTTCTTAACCTCTTTCTCCCAAACAAACTGTCTAAGGTTCGCTGTCTCTGGAATGGAGCCCCTCCCTCCTGGGAATCCAGACTACATTCTACCACAGTTTTACTTTAGTAGGTCTTGACTTTTAGTGATTGTAACTATGCTTTTCCTCCTCAGCAACTGCAACGGTGGCCTGTTACTGCATTCTTCTAGGATGCTAGACTAGCCTGTAGTTCAGGAATTTCTCTATCATATTCCATTAAATTATTGACCAGCTCTGACCCCATTTAGTTTTTTCAAGAACAATCAACATTAGCTAAGAAGTGCCATCTGTGTGGTCCAATGATAAAGCACAAGAATTAAACTAAACTAAACTACAACTATTACCATATAATAGTATTGTAGTAGAAACTGCATGTTTGTAGCACATTTCTTCAGATACTATATAATTATTTGCAACTGAATGTTTTCTGAAAAATAAAGCAATATCACAAAGTCCATACCAAGACAGTCAATTATGCAGGCAACATGCTATAATTTTTAAATAGTACCTAATAAACTTTTTAGATGAGAAAAACATCCCTTTGCTATTTGAAAAATATGGAAAGTTTTCAGACATATAGTTTATTTAGAACTCAGCACACAATTATAGAAATTCTAAAATCTGTCATACATCATTCATTACTGAAGCCATGCCAATAAAAAAAACAAAGATGTGAATAAGATTTACACAGGTTAATCTGGCTTGTCACACACAGCCCACCTCCTGCTTGAGTGTAGTAGCTTAGTAGTTCTTACTGCTATTGTTGGAGTGCTTATCTGGCTTTCTCTCGTTAATTCTTTAAAAAAGAGTAAAATATAAAGGCCCATTTTAACTTTAAATATCCAAAGTACAAACATTCAGAGAGAGAGAAAAAGAGAGAGAGAGGTAGTATATAATGGTTGGCTTTTTTTAAATAAAGAAAATGCAAAATAAAATGGAATGGTCCAAGTAAACCCATAAAATGTTAGAAATTCTTCTTGCTGTCTCTTGGAAGAGATATTACAAAGATTCCAAACTAACATGCAAATACCAAGAAGAACCTAAAGATTTTTTAAAATGTAATTTCATTTGCAGTTTGAAGTATCAATAAAGAAACTGAGATTACATCCTGTTCAGTCAATTATTTCAACTTGTTTTTTGGTTGTGGTGTTTCTTTGATTGTAAATGAGGCTTGGCCAACAGATGCTTGGATAGAAAGACAGGATATATATCATTTTTTAAACAAATAATAAAAATAGAAACTGTTCAAGTAAAGAATACTCAACTGATAATTCCCTAAAATTATATTGGAAGAAAAGTAAGTCTCATAACTGTCTCCAAATGAATATTTATTCTGGATATTGCTACTAGTTTAAATGTTGATTATTCTATGTTCAGCTAACTGCTGAAACAAGGTGAAGTCCATTTAATGAAATCAGAATCCATTTAGTCATATGAGAGATTTTTGCCTACATTTTTGCTTGATTCTAATATAGGCTAGAATTTTACTGATTGACCTTATATTTCTTGAAATGAGCTGCCAGAATTTGAAGTCTTCGAAAGATTGCTGTGTCATATAAGGTTGCTCCTATTTGAACATTTGCTTTTTGTAGCACCCTTCATTACACTTCCCACAATCATCATATAGAAATGCTTAATTGTTGTGCTCTTGAGTCTCAAAATTGTGCTGCATGCTTTTCATAATTACGTTACGGTACATATAACTACAGTGCCTATAACTTAGGAATGTCATCAAAATAATAGGGATTATATTTAAAATAACTAGTATTCTTTCTGACTTGATCAGAAAGATCAAGAAGCTTGACATTTTAACATAACCCAATCCTGATGCAGAAGCTTGACATTTTAACATTACCCAATCCTGTGGGATTTTTGCAATCAAAAAGCTGATATGATCTGAAGTAAGAATTTTTAAAAGCACATGTTCTCACATGGGTTTATGCAAAGACTGAGAGTTGAGATCACTGTGATCTCCTATGATAGGGGCCAATGCTTTCTTTATTTTTTCATTCCTCAAAATTGTTCAGTGGTTCTCAGTGCTGGTATGCCACAATCTTTTTCAACTGGATTGCATAGAAAATATGTCTGATGGACTTTAGTTTGGCATGTAGACATTATGGCATTAGATGAACTAATAATCTAATTAAATAAGGTAGTTTCCTGCATTCCTTTTCTCAGTTGGCATGAACTGAGCTTGCAGCAAAATTGAGCCTATGATTATTAGTGTATGGTAATTTTTAAATTGCCTGATTCTTAATGCTTAAACACTTGGAAAGTGGCCAGATTGCAAACATTTATATCCTGTCCCTGGAAATTCATTTTCCTCAAATGTGGACCTGTTACTCTCTAGAAAGGATTATCAGTGGAGAGAATAGAAGTGTGGAGGCTATAGACGGCTGTTTGCTATCTTTTTCAGGCAAGGGAATAAGAGAGAAGCACTTTCTTTTAATGTTTAATCTGGTTTTTTTATTATCTTGCAGCACTGGGTATGCCAAATAAAACTGTGAAGGAAACTGGAAACATTTCAACATTTTGAATATGTTACAATCTCCCCTAACAATTGAGAAAGCTGGATTCATGGAATCTCTATTACATCAGGTTTTTGTTTCTTATCTTTAATTGGAATCTTTTTTTCCTGGATCCCCTCCCCCCCCGACTATGATTCAAAGAACTGGATTTAAAAGGACTAATGCTGTCAAAATGATAGTTTCATATCATTTTATATTAGCAACCGCCTGATTTTCTGTCTGATGTATTGGCTCTGTTCATACGACATGTTTAATTGGATTATTTGAACACTCAATGTGCCACATGAACTCAGACACTGGAAATGCTGAAGTGAGAATTAGCTCCTAATTGATCCCCAAATGGCATATGTCATGCAAAAATAACCCTCTCTCTAGTTGCCAAAGACAAACTGAAGCGTAGAATGGAAACGAGGTGAAAATGGGCCTTCTCTAGGCAGTCTCTCTCTCTCTCTGTAGTTTTCACTCATTTGGGCATGGAGAGGGAGCAACTGAAAGAGGACAGAAAATGGATTGAGTGATCAAGATTTTCCCTAGCCTTCTACAGTCATTGAACCTTAACCCTAACGTTCCCAAACAATACTAAAATTAAAGATGTGAGCTGGGATAGTGACTGAAATGATTGCTCTTCGGTTGATGGGGATAGTCCAGCACTTTGCCCTATGCCTGCTACTGATTCAGAAAGTACATACCCTATTTCCCCAAAAATAGGACCTATCCCCCAAAATAAGCCCTAGTGAAGAGAGTGGGCATGGCCAGCATAGAAGCGGTGAGCAAGTGTGGGCCAACAGTGATGGGCAGCAGCCACTGCCTGCAGAGCACAAGTGAGTTGAGTATCTGTGTAAGCAGCAGACGGAAGCAGAGGCGGGGGGGAGGCAGGTGATCCAGGTGCACCGTGCATGGCCATGGGAAAGCCAAATGGCAGTGACCTGGAGAAGCAGCCAATTGCAGGAAGCTCATCTTCACTCAGCGACATCAACAGCAGACAGAGACAAAGGCCCGGGGGCAGGGGTGGGATTCAAATGTTTTAACAACTGGTTCTGTGGGTGTGGCTTGGTGAGCATGGCTTGGTGGTCATGTGACTGGGTGGGCATGGCTTGGTGCTAAGAGGTGGCAGGGGGGCAGTTATGTTGGGGGAGGGGGCGATGACAACTTCCTCAATGGCTCAAGGGGGCGATCCTTTCAAAAAGGTTAAGAACCACTGGACTAGATGACCTCTGAGGTCCCTTCCAGCCTTGGATTGCTGTGCTGTTTCAAAGCATCCTCTGAAGCTGTGTTTAGTGCCAGGGTTTGTGGTCCTTCCTTCCTCTCCTTTTTCTTTCTCTCCCTCCCTCCCTCCCTGTAACTCATTCACTTTCCCTTCCCTTTCCTCTTTCCCCCTTCCCTCCCTCCCTCCTTCCTTCCCTCTTTCTTTCTTTCTTTCTTTCTTTCTTTCTTTCTTTCTTTCTCTTTCTTTCTCCCTTCCCTCCCTTTTTTCTCCCTTCCCTCCCTCCTCCCTCTTTCTTTCTTTCTTTCTTTCTTTCTTTCTTTCTTTCTTTCTTTCTTTCTGCCTCCCTTCCCTCCCTTCCTCTTTCTTCTTCTTTCTACCTTTCTTTCTCTTCCTTTCTTCCTTTCTGCTCCCAGGAGGCCTCCCTACACTTACCTGGGAGCTAGACGGGCCTCATGGGGACTCCTGGGATGGGTGGGGCAGGGTGGGTGGGGACAGCTAGTCGTCAGAACTACCAGTTTGCCAAACTGGATATAAAATTAACATCTGGTTGGCCCAACCCAGCTGAATCCCACCCTTGCTCGGTGGGAGGCAGGCAATCTGGATGTGCCACATGTGCTGTGGGAAAGCCAAGCAGTGGTGAGCTGGAGTGGTGGCCAGCCACTGAAGGCTCATCTTAGCATCTCTTGGCTTGCCTGCAGCCCGCGCAGCATGTCGGGATCACTTGCCTTTTGCTCTGGATGTCAGGATTGCCTACCTTCTGTTCTGTGTATCAGAGTGTGCCAAGCAAGGGACCGGTTGCAGCTGCTGCCAGATACCATTAGTACCCCTGTGCTTGCCAGCTCTTGTGTAAGCACTGGGGGGGGGGGGTTTGACCAGCCAGGCTGATCACTGTGAAATCATGTTTTCCTGAAAATAAGCCCTAGTGCTTATTTTGGGGCCCAAAAGAAAATAAGTCCAGGTCTTAGTTTTGGGGAAACATGGTAGTTATCTAGGGGTTATATATTGTATCAATTATATCCCTAAATCAGAATGTCTGACATTTACAATTCATATCAGTTCTATCAGGGTTCAAATAATCTAATGTAATGCAATTCTTAATTTTTCTTATTGCTGGAATCTATTTTATTCTGCTTTGCTTTTCTAGTTATGCCTTTTAAAAATGATCTCCAATTTAAAATTCAGCAGCTGTATTTGTCCATCATGCTCATGACCTGATCATATTCTAGAAGAGAACTACATGACAACTACTAAAGCTGATACAGAGAATGATGGGTTGTTCCTAAAAATCTTTTGTTATTCTTTTTCTCAGAAACATCTACAGTTGCCCCTTATTTAACAATCACTTATTCAATGGCCATTCAAACTTGCAACAGCACTGAACAAGTGGTACTTACAACTGGTCCTCAAAGTCCTGGCTGTTGCAGCACCTTCATGGGTCATGTGATAACAATTCAAGTACTCAGCAACTGACCCAGATTTCTGATCACCCCAATGTCCCATGGTCACATGACTGCAATTTGTGACTTTCCCTGCCAGCTTCTCACAAAGTTGATGGGGATGCCAGCAAGAAGTCAGAAGTTATGATCATATGAGATCCTTGCTTCACAGACACAGACCTTGCTTAACGACAGTACCTGGGGACTGCTAGAACTACTGTTGCTAAGTGACATGGTCACATGATGTTGTGCTTTATGACCACACTGCTTAGCAATGGCAGTTCTGGTCCAATTATTATTGTTAAGCAAGGACTATCTATAGTTATATCAAGGACTGGCAAATCTACACATATTTAAACTTGACATGCCATCAGCTTCAGTAGTAAGGACAATGGTAAGGGATTATGTGAATTGGCATCCAAATATTTGGAGAATACCAGTCTTTTATTCCTAGGATACAGATTGAAAACGGAACCAATTGACCAGGAATAAATAGAAGGGCGAAAATATAAATTCATCAATAGACAGTAAGTTAAATAATGAATTGGGGGAATATTGAGATAGTAAAGGCCTGATATAGAATTGGTCTTTTTGAATGGTCCTTTGTATAAAAGGATACTTGCAAAAAAGTGTGCATATAAGATAAAAGTTCTTTTATTTGTCTTGTTTTCTATATTTTCATAAATATTTTGTTTTAATATAAGGGAGAATCCCTGTTAGATTTGCATGAAGAGTCAGATGCGGAGTGCTTCAGTGAAGAGTTTATTAGTGACTACAGCTCATAACAGACCCGATTTGGCTGGTCTGTGCTGCTACCGTTTTCCCCCGAAAATAAGACCTACCCCGAAAGTAAGACCTAGCACTATTTTCTAAACCTGCCCTAATATAAGACCTACCCCGAAAATAAGACCTAGTGTAAATCTCCAGTTCCAGGAAGACTTTTCAGGGAGCAACCGTGCACCTCAGAAACACCCCCTACACACTCACACCCACTATTTGGCACCATAAATATATAAGACCTACCCCAAAAATAAGACCTAGTGTGTTTTTGGGAACCAAAAAAAATATAAGACAGTGTCTTATTTTCGGGGAAACACGGTACTTATAGCCAGCAGCTGCAGTTGCCAGCCAATCAGAGTGCAGGGTTTTCCCGCACTTTTTAAACCAATCATTTCTGACATTTTACAAGAACAGTTCAAACTTAACCAATGACATTCAAACCTGCATACATAACAATCCCAAAACATAATTCTTTACCTAAAGCTGAATTGTGCAGTCCATATTTATCATTTCTGTGTTTTACTTGCCTCATTTCTATCTCACTTTTCTTTCAGCTATAAACTAGGGCCTAGTTACTAGGCCATAGTTAGGGTTAGTAATTTATTTCTCTTCTTACACTCTTAATGCTAATTTATTTAATGATGACATGAAGTATCTCTATTTTTCTATTCAACTTTCCCTTAAAGACTCAAAGACATTTCTTCTTCTTTTGTAAAATAGGACATTTTCAGCATCTAAGAAAAATGCTGGTTACTTTTTCCATTGGCCTATCCATTCTACAACTCTAGCTGTGTTTGTCAGCTAAACAACTCTTATCAGCTGTCAACTGTAATTGCATTATCTATTAAAGTACTAGGTTTGTTTCAGCCATTGTAAACGTTTTGTCTTCCAGAGGTACTTTTAGGCTTTAGTATTTATTTGTGCTTTGATATGAGAGCCTTGTTATAAGAAAAGTTTGGACGGTTTTGTTAATCTTTTTTGGGGGGGTGGGTAGACAAATTAATCCTGTGCTTGTTTTTTACCAACACTGGTGGATATGGATCAGTATTGAAGATTGAGGATTGTTTTCCTTTTGTTCTAATGTAATAACTCTTTAAATACATACTGTTAACTTTGAATACTTAACAATAAAATAAATGGCCATATTAGTTAGTCTATAGCTGAAAATTGGTCTCTTGCCAGTAATCAGGCTGTTTTTTTGGCTATTACCATTCTTCTGTTCTTCTTCCATAACAAGAACAAAACATATCTCCCTCTTTATTTCTATTTCCTAGCAACATGATGAGTGCTGTATATTTTAATGAGCAATTTTTCCCTGTATATTTCTGAAGGAAAAAAATACATCTCCCTGTGGCATACATATAGAAATGTGTTGGATCAAATATGGAAATGTGCTTCATTTGTAGTGCATGGACCAAAAGGTTTAATCTTCCCAGAAAATTCAGTGCTCCTAGTTGCTTCAGTGAAGAAATTAAAAGCTAGATTGCTTTTTTGTTTGTTAACGTGTGTTTGAATCTTCTACATACTATCTTTTGGGGTGTTTTTATTTAAGTGTTAATGCTAGAGGCAGTGTATTGTTTTAAGGTTTAGAAATGACTGGAAAGGCTTGGGTTCAAATCTCCAAGAGGTGATAAAGATCCATGAATAAAAGAGCCAATGTGCCTTTTCCACGTGCTTTTCACTTTTTGCTTAACCATCAAATCCACTGGCCTCAAGACCAGAAAGTCCTGAAAGTTGTGGTTCCCACCAGCCAGTGCCAAAATAACTTCAAGAAAAACGGTAACTAAAATTGTAGTATGTACAGAAACAAATTTGAATCTCAGTAGATCTTTCTTATTTCTCAGGGTAAAGCATTTCAGATTTGCAAGGCACTGAGGAAAAAAAACAGTGTGCAAGGCAACTAATCTATCGCAATGAGTGGCTCTGGTCCTAGAAATCCAGAATTAGGCACTAGTGAAGGTAGTAAATAAGAGTTACAACTTACAAGTAATAGCTCAGAAGACTACTGTGTCCATACAAGGGCTCTGTGCCAGTTCAAAAGCACTATTGGATCTCTCTCTCTCTCTCCCTCTTAATTTTGATTGTATGGAACTTGTGAGTAGTCTATTCCAGTCACTGGGAAGGTAGACCAAACAAATGCTTCAGTAATAGGATAGGGCAGAAACATTTACCTTTTGCCTTCTGAGAGAAAAACACCTTTGGTCTTGGCTATGCTTCTAGAGAAATATTAAGTGTCTCCGCAAACTCTGGAACGGACTCAAAAAGAAAATATCATAACTCTCCTGAATTATTGCTGTCACACCACTCTGATGGAGAAGGCACCTCAGCTCACCAGGAACAGCTGATGAGTAGGATAAGGGGTTACTGGGAGAGTTGCCAATGTCAGAGAGGAAATTGCTTTCCTCTTCCACTGGAATTTATCAGGCAGATATTAGACAGTCATTTGTGCATATACTTTAGTTTGTATTCCAGAACTGAGGAAGGAGTTGGACTTGATGGTTGAAATGGTCTCTTCCAGTTTTAAGATGCTATGATTTGTTAGCTTTCCAAAGAAGGATGGAGGCTGAATATGGAGAAGTCTATGGAGATTCTCAGTCATCTAGGACTGAGAAGGTAATGGTTGTCCCAAAGGTGCTTTTTCAAAAGGCAACTGGACTTTCTTTATTTTTCCTAGAAGATGTTTTGCTTTTCATCCAGGAAGCTTCTTCAGTTCTGAACTGAAGAAAGTTCAGTTGCCTTTTGAAAAACCACATTTTGGGACGATGGAGACTGAAGATTGTTCTGAATCTCCAGTCCCTCAATCTGTTTATCACACTGCAATTTCAGGATGGAGAGCTAGGGGTGGTTACAGTAACCATACTTCCAGTTGACTTTCATGGACTGATTTGTCACGTTTTTAAAAAGTATGTCCAGTTAGATTGACCCAGACTCAAAACAGCCACAAAAGCACTGGCCCTGAACAGATGGTTTTTTTAAAAAGATATTTCCCTATAAAGGCTGGGAGGTGTTTTATTTAAGAAAAAAACAAGACATAAAATGTAATGTGAAATGTAAGTCCTTTCTGTTGTTTCTATCTTAATTTTTTATTCAATTTTATTGCTCTTTTTATTATGCCAAGTATTACTAACACAATTATTATATATTATATTTTCTTCTGTTCGGACATGTCTGATTCTCAGAGGCTGCCTGGACAAGTCTCTGCAGTTTTCTTGATAATGTTTTTGAGAAATGGTTTGCTAGTGTCTCCTTCCCAGGACTGAGAAAAAGTGATTAACACAAGGTCACCCAGCTGGCTTTGTGCCTAAGATGAGACTACAACCAACAATCTCCTGGTTTCTATCTGGTGCCTTAACCACTACACTAAAGTGGCTTTTAAACTTTATTGTCTTATTATTATTTTTACTGTAAGAGCAATTGAGTATTAGTACATACTCCATTATACTAGTATTCAATTATTATTATAGTATTTCTTTATAGTATAGTATAGTATTTCTGTGGTATAACTATTCTATTAATACTATAATATTTTTCTGTACTATTATTAATATACTACACTCTACAATATTACTAGGTGGGTTTCTTCTTCTTATAAATACTATTCTGCCTTCTGCCTTAATGCTCTCTCTGAGATTTCTTCTGCTTTTCTCCCGTTCTGTGTTAATGGCCAAGAAAATGGCTTGCACCTTTTCACATTGTGCTTTGCTGTGCCACTATACCTCTTTTTCCTCTGGACCATCCACTCTCTTTGAAAGAAAAACATCTTTTATTTGGCTTCTCTATTTGCTGGTGACTGCACAGCTTCCAAAACACACTTTTCCTCCATTCTCCTCCCACACCTATTTCAAGATTGCAATTTTATCAGCAACTCTTCCATGCTAACACTTTGGAAAAAGGCTCAAATGGGAGGTGAGGAAAACAGCCTGCAATTTTTCTAAGCAGCCCGCTCTTCCATGCTATCAGAGGCCTATCTTCAACAAACATTCCCCCAGAGAATATCCCAGGTTCATTTGCAAATAATAATCAGCTTAAATTCAGGGCAGTTCCTCTGGAACTTTCATATGCCTTCTGTTATGCATGTAGGTTTGAATGTTATTGGTTTAGTTTGAATTGTTCTTGTAAATTGTCAAATATGATTGGTTTAAAAAGTGCGGGAAAACCCTGCACTCTGATTGGCTGGCAACTATGGCTGCTGGCTATAAGTAGCAGCCGTAGCCCAGCCAAGTTGGGTCCATTTAAGCTGTAGTCACTAAATAAACTCTTCACTGAAGCTCTTCGCATCTGACTCTTCATGCAAACATAACACCTTCATTGGTGCATTTTAATTTTGATTATTCCCATTCCTGATTCCAACCATTAACAGTCAACAGAACCCATTTCTGGGTGAGTCTATCAGAGGAAGTGAGGCTGTCCCTGTGCAGTGTTTGATTTAATTTCATCTTTTCCAGAGATGAGAGAAGTGGAATTATTTCAGAGATTAGCCTATCAAACTGAACCATTCATTTTCAAAGTTGGTTGATCCAGAGAAAATAGTCCCAATGTGAAGATTCCTTCTTTATTGTTCTATTGGAACTGAAGACAACGTGTTTTGCCTCTATTCCCCTCTCATCAAGAATCATGCAACATTCCTACAAGAGCACATTATAAATCATTAAGTAGGGTCCAAATAAAACCAGATCTTTATTATGGTTATAGACCAGTATAAAGGTTCATATCCCACAGATTCTACATGCAAGCTGACTCATCTCTTGTCCATAGCAGTGGAGTTCATCAAGATCTGCTTAATATCATGACATTTTAACTGAACTTGCATTTGTTCAGACATCATATGTCTCAGAGGTTTCCCAATAAGTAAAGAGTTGAACTTTTCATAGATACAAATAATAGATAACTTAAAAGCACTTAGTGCTCTTCTTGCTTTTAAAACAGCAGAGCTAAAGGGAATCCCCTGGCTTCGGAGTCCTCTTGTTAATTTCCAATATATTTTTACCATTTCTGATCCTCTGCAAGATACTCCATGAAATAAAACTGCTAGATACTAAAATAATTTTAACCCTGTTTTCTACTGGTCACAGAAATTGTGATACTCCTATCTGTTATAATTAAACACCCATGGCACCTTTCTAGGTGCCTGTTCCAGGGACTGATACTATGTCTTCTACACCTGAAAGGTATGGGAATAATTGTGGAATTATCTGGCCTGTAATCAAAATCAAACTTTTTTCATGATACCTAGCAAAAACTTACTAGATGACCTATCTTTCATGGGTCTCAAGGATATTGCTATTCAACTTCTGACAGAAGAGAATTCAACTATTGTCTAGACACTTCTCACCCTTGGGTATAGGCACAGCAGAAACAAAATATTCAAAGGTTAGGATCCTATATGTAAAATGTGCTCTGGATTTCTGCTTGTCAAATACACTGTATGTCTTCTAGAAATTAGGCATTTCAGGAAATAGATTCCCCCATTCTATCATTAACCATTGAATTAGAGAATGCATATTGTCATCAAGGCAAACAGATTCCCAAAGCAAAAACAGCCTATTTGGTACTAGCGCTGTGTATTGCCATTGTTACAGAATGTCTTTGTTCCTCTTTACTCAGTGATATGATATCTTAATCTTGCTTTTTGCTCTTGTCATAACATTTTGTTCTTGGATAGCTAGCATATGTTTGTTTTTTTGGAGACTCTATTGATTGAAGTATCTTTATAACTTTGTTTTTTAATGCAAGTTTGCATTGTTCTTGGCTGGTAACCCATAGGCCTAACAGGTAAGATATACAGGCTTCATGATCAACGAATACCTATTTTTCTCATAAAAAGGCTCTTACCTTGATTACGTCCTGGTTGAACCCTAACCCTATGACCACAATAAAGATTTGATTTGATCTGATCTGATCTGAGCTGGTTGAACTTTGGAGTCACTGCAATGTATTATCCCTCTCAGTTGGGATAATTTTCTCATTTTATTTTAAATCTTAGATAATGTTTTATTCTAATTTATACTTCACGATCATGAGTAACAGAGGTAGGATGGGAGGCTATAATTCAGATACATGCTTATCATGTGTTGTGAGGGAATATATTTTGAATAAGCTACTGTAGATTATTGTTTGATATATAAGACCCCTTGTGAATTGAGTTTTATCATCAAAGTCCTTAACTGAAGGAATTATCTTAGTACATTTTGAACATCTTTTGTCTCTAATTATTCGAAACCAGGGAACATAAGAAGCACCCTGCATACAGCATGAGATCTTAGGTAAGCAATAAGGTTCTATATCATTAAATCGTACAGTATTATTAAAGTGGTCTGCATTACTTATGTTTGTAGGAGACTAACATTCAAACCCAACATTTTATCATATTATTCTTTTTCATTGTATTCTTTTTCATTGTTTATTTTAATGTTCTATTGTTTTACTTCTGTTCTATTTATCCTTTTTTTCATTTCTTCATTTCATTTTACTGTTGTAAGCCACATAGAGTGGTCCCACAGGAAGATATGTGGCAATTAAATTAAATTAATAAATAACTTTCAACAAATATATTTCCTGAAGCTGTGATTCCAGAGGTAGGTAATAAACAATTATTAGGGTAGACTTGAAACCTGGTTTCCCAATCCTTTACCCTTTACCAAAAGAGCAGTAATTGGGTACCTACAGTAGACAAGACATTCTATATGGTTTAAACCAGGAGCCCCAAAACTTGGCAATTTTAAGACTTGTTGACTTCAACTCCCAGAATTCTGAAAGTTGAAGTCCACAAGTCTTAAAGTTGCCAAGTTAGGAGACCTCTGGTTTAAACAGTTACTATTTTCTTAAATTTCAATACTGACTTAAATTTCAGAAGTTGAAAATATTTATATAGCTGAAGTCAATTCTGATAGAGAGATTTGCTCTCAAGGCATAGAAAAAAATAGGTTTGTTTTGGTTCCTGTAATCTCACTGAAGAGCAGTATCGACTTCTTTCCTTTTAGAGCTGTTCTCCAGAAAGATGCTTCACTTATTACCCCTCCTGGCTCTTATGGACTTACAGATTTTTAAAGAACAAACACCATTGACTGTTTTCAGCTGTCTGCTTGAGTACAATTAGATAAATACACACATATTCAATAGCAGGGAAGGAATTTGTGTTTTGACAAAGTATTTTATTTCTCCTTTATGTTTGAAAAGATCTGCAACAGCTTGGTTAGGGAATGTATTTGCTTGCTCCATGTCTCTTGTAACATCAACAGGTTTGAAGATAATACCTTATTATCTTCAAGCTGGGTTTTTTTTCTTTTTCTGGAGTGATTGGCAAATGGAAAAGGTGATAATCTCAAAGTGTTGAAAACTGAGTTTTTCTATGCCAAATCAATGACCATAAATTCTAAATAAAAAGTGGATGAACATCATCAGGTGAAAGGAGCATCAAGAAAAGTCAGTAAGTTCCTGAACCCAAGATCAATCACTGGGTTTCAGACAACAACTACAGTACAAAGTATTGGAAGACTCTGGGATTAGGTTAATGATAGAATGAAGAAAATTATTTTCAGCAGTGAAAAAGAACATCAGATAGGTTCTAAAGTGCTTGATTGCTTCTAAAAACTTGATTAAGGACAGATGATGTTGAGGGCAACCCTGAAAATGAATTGAATATCCTGGGCTGTTAGAGATATGGTAACAGTTTGGGTTGAGTTCTTTTTCTTATTATGACTTTAGATTCAATAAATCAATAAATGACATTGCAGCAGCAACAATGACAGCTACAGTAGCCACCAGTATTTAGAGACTTTATATTTTACATACCCAAAAACTTTTGATGCAAAGTTGTCATCTAGTTATGGAAAAGACAGTTTTGGTATTGCTAGAAATAAAAGTTCCAAAATACCTGTGGAGAATAACCATGGCTGAATTCTTCTGTATTACTTGAACTCATGTGGTTTAGGAGTCATTGAAAAAGGTAATTAGTTTACTCTTGTATTGATATTCCTGGACTGACTTTGACTGTAACAAGTCTGTTAGCAGAAACGCCTGTTTAAAAATTGTATTAATGAGCAAATCTGGAAGTTTATTCAGCAGTTGGGGCACAAATATGCCTTCAACGTGGTGATTTAATTTGGATTTCTGATGTAGCGACTCATCTGTTTGAAAGGCATGACTTGCTTTGAACTGTCTGTTTCTAATGCTCTGTACTTCATGAGAGAGCTCAAGGGCAAATAGATGTACTATGTGGGCTGTGCCCTGAGTAGATTGACAGAAAGGTGCTAGGGAGACCATATAATTTATGCCTGTCCCAAAGAACATGGCCTAGCTAGCTTGAAAGTAGGCCCAGTGCTTTTGCAACGATGTCCAAAACACTAAGATAACCTTTTCCAAATTCTCTGTCCCTTAGAAAGGATATTTCTTAAAAAGAATTTTTTAAATTAAGTTTTAGCATAGGTTAAAATACAAAAGGGGAAAAATGAGGGGTTAGAGAAAAGGAAGGTTAAGCAAATTGCAAATTCAGGAGTGCAAAGAGAAAGACAAAGAAGAAAAAAGGGAAAGGGGAAAAATAACCCCCACTTTCATCGATACTGATACAAATATAAAATACATTAATCTCTTACTCTAAAATCAACAAAAATACACAGTATTTCTATTATCATAAACAATTCTAATAGCCAAATCCCAAAATACAAGAAGTCATTTGACAAAGTAGACCACAACCAACTTCCTGGTTGTCACTCCAATGATCCTGAAGTTTATTTTCCTAGAGATGATGTCACACAGCCTGATGATCGAGATTCACAGGTAGATATTCCATCAACTAGTTCTTATCCAGATGTTCCATCTTCACAAGCCGTAGATGCTGAGGCTAGCGACTATGAAGAAGATGAGGATGAACGGAAGAAGAATGGACAGTTGTTCCGAGGCATTCCGAGAGGACCACGAAGGGAATCCCTCTGAAATGATATTCCTGGCAATTGACAAAAGCACCTTTACCGTTGATTTGTAATGTTACACTGCCTCCTGACAAGTTCACACAAATTAAGCATCTTCCTGATTCAGAGCAAGAGAAATGGTATGAGGCAATGCAGGCTGAAATGGACAGTCTAAAGAAACTCAAGGTCCTCCAGCAAACAAGTCCTCCAGCAAGTCCTCCAGCAAACAAGAAAGTAATTGGCACTAGATGGGTCTACAGAATTAAGAAGAAGCCAAATGGTGAGTCATTATACAAGGCCAGACTTGTAGCTCAGGGTTTCGCTCAACGTTATCCTGAGGACTACACAAATACTTACTCACCGACAGTTTGGACTGAGAGCGTAAAAATTGCTTTAGCCACTGCAACTATTCTTGGTTTAGAAGTTTTCCAGTTTGATGTGGAAACAGATTATCTAAATGCTGACCTGGATGAAGAAATTTATGTCAGAGGTCCCCCAGGGTTCCGGAAGCAAGAAGGGGATACCTGGCTTCTAAACAAAAGTCTTTATGGCCTGAAACAGTCTGGTATAATGTGGTATTTTATGTCTTACTGACAAACTAAATTCAATGGGCTTTATTAAGTCCGAAACTGATGAATGCGTGTTCACAAAAAGATCTAAGAATGGATATGAGATAATTCTTGCTTATGTTGATGATATTGTTTATATTGGTCCAAATAAGCAAATGAGTGAGAATTTTGCTAAAGCTTTGCAGAAATATTTTACATTGAAATCTTTAGGACACATTAACACTTATTTGGTGTTCAGATTAACAAAACTCAGAAGGGGTTTAGTCTTTCTCAAGAAATAAGATTGAACAATTGTTACATCATTGCAATATGAAGGATGCTAAAACGGCTAGCGTACCTATGCAAACAGATTTTCATAATCTGGCACATGAACCAAGTCTTGATTTTGAAGATCCAACACTTTATCGTTCAGTCATTGGGTCATTGTTATACATTAGTAGTTGGACCAGACCCGACATTGCACTTAGTGTTACTCTTTTGTCACGACACGTAGGTAAGGCAAAACACTTTCATTGGTTATGCATTAAGAAGTTATTGAGATATTTAAAGCACACTAAAAATATGAAGTTGTTGTTAGAACCGACACATACTGATTATGCAGAATTATTTTGTTATGCAGATTCTGATTGGGCGAGTGATAAGAAGTCATGTAAAAGTACTTCAGGTTATATGATGTTCTTAAATGGGTGTCCTGTTTACTGGCAAGTGCGTAAACAGAATTTCATTTCTTGCTCATCTACTGAAGCTGAATATGCTTGTGTTTCTGATGCTTGCAATTCTCTAACATGGTTTGATGCTGTAGTCACAGATATCTGGAGGCGCCCGATCCAGCCAATCACCGTGATGGAAGACAACGAATCTGTGGTTTATATTTCTGAAACACGTTTCACAGGTTCTAGGTCCAGACACATTGACATTCATTATAAGAACATAAAGCAATTAGTTAAACAAGGTTTTGTTACATTACAGTATGTGTCCATTCATGATCAGATTGCTGACATGCTCAATAAACCACTTCCAGCAGCGCAGCACAAATATCTGCGTGATGTGCCTTATCTGATTTTAGCTTAACAGACAAAAGAAGAGGATGTCACTGTGTTTTTTTGGTTTGTCTGTTCAAGCTTCTAAGCTCATATTATAGCAAGCAGGTGTCTGCTAGCCAGCACTGTGTTATCTTGTCTCCATAGTAATAAGATAAGAAAGTCTTGTGATGTTTTGATCCACTGCGCATGTGTATAAAGTTTATACTTCACTTCCTTTGTAACTTCCATTATTTTCCCTTTGTTCTTTTTCTATATGCCTTGGTGGAGATTAGGTTGCAAACATGTAGCTCCGTTAGGTTTTCTTATTTTATAAATAAAAATGTTTTTTAGATTACTTTCTGGGTCTCATTTTTATCATCATTGACAGCAAAGAAGAACACAGTCTATCACCTCTAATTATCAGGGATGTTTTGGAAGATTTTTATTCCCTGGCAAGAGGTTTTTCCAAGCCTTTGAAAATGGTAGCAGAGAAAGGCTTGACACTGGTAAGATAGGAAAATGTGGGACAGACACCATCATCACCACATGGATTCATAACTGGCTGACCAACTGCATTCAATGTGTAGTCCTCAGTGGAACTACAGCTACATGGAGGGAATCTTGCAGTAGGGTACTCCAAAGTTCTGCCTTAGATCCTGTTTCTTCAACATCTTCATAAATGATTTTGATGAGGGAATAAAAGAGGAGCTCATCAAATTTGCAGACAATACCAAGGTGGGGCAAAAAACCAACAATTTAGAAGATAGACTTAAGACCAGGGGTGGGCTTCAAAAATTTTAACAACCAGTTCTCTGCCCGGTTGCTGGATGGGTGTGGCCATGGTGGGCATGGCCCAGTCAGCCTCCTGCACCACAGCTGGGGGGCATTTTCACCCTCCCCGGGCTCTGGAGGCTTTCTTTGAGCCTCTGGGAGGGCAAAAACGGCCTCCCCGGGTTCCAGAGGCCCTCTGGAGGCCAGAAATGGGCTTGTTTTGGATCTTCTGGAACTTCACTGGTGTATAACAAGGAAGAATGGTAAAGCATAATCAGGCTTGTAAGGTTCTATTACTTTAGCCTGTCTCACTACAGAAGTTCTAGTCAGGCTTTAAGAAGAAGCAAAATCTTTAGATTACCTCTGTTGTTTCCATTTTTGCTGCTTATTAGTCTTGATCTTGACTGAAAGATCAAAACCTAAAAATAAAAACATTGCATGTGAATCTGCAAAGGACATATAGTTCATATTTGTTTCAAGGGGATGTATTGATTTTATTAGGATGATGCTGGTTTGTTCTTTGTATTCCATCTGATGTACTCAATATTTATGTTATGTATGTTCAAGACTATTTGGCTGGTTTGTTTAATAGTAGGGAAAGGATTTTTTTAAAAAATATTTTAGACTTGTTAGTCAGTGGAAAATATTTTGAAAAATCCTGTATATTTACACCAGAGCCTTATATGCAGATAAAAGATTTATTTTCAGGAAAGATTGCAACTATATTGCATTACCCTCCCATATCTATCCAAATAAGTTGAAACCTGGATTTGCTGAGTGAATAATGTGCAAAATCACTGAAGCATAACTGCTGCTGGCATTATTCCAAATGCTGATGATTATATTTTAGCTCAATTCGAGCAAATTTCAACTGTGGTGAAAAAGAGATTGTTATTTTTGTATTTGCTGTTGTTATTGTTATTTCTTACTATTGCTCTAATTGGTTGCTTATTAATGATCAGTTCTTATTCCTTTTAGAAAGCTTGTATTCTGTTAGATCTATTTTTCCTAATTCCTCGATCACATTGCTGAAAAGTAACACAATTAATACTCAGATGTCCATCATCTTCCCTTTCTCAGTCTAGAATGCTATTTCTTTTGGCTTTACAGTAAGATCCTTTTGCAAATGCATCTGGTTGCTTTTTTGGCATTAGTGAAAAGCTCTTTTGGTACATCTTTTGGAATATTCTTCTGCTGACAGTGCAATTAGCTTATGGAAAATTAGACTTTAAAACTAGTAGGCTGTTGATCAGCATATTTTAACTATTCATGCACCTCTTCCTGTCTCGCTTATCAACGTGAAGGCTAAATCATCTTCCAAATGGTTCCTTAAGATCTTATTAACCATAGAGAA
Source organism: Naja naja (assembly GCA_009733165.1). Classification (NCBI taxonomy): domain Eukaryota; kingdom Metazoa; phylum Chordata; class Lepidosauria; order Squamata; family Elapidae; genus Naja; species Naja naja. Next base: position 22,730,048 of record CM019154.1, on the reverse strand, counting down.
TTTTTCCATTGGATTTCTCACAACAATTTATTACTCATAAATCTCAAAAGAGCTACGCTGCATCATGATTTTGTTTTGGCTGTCCATTTATTTTCTTATTCCACTCTTTTAAATGCAGCATTAATTATCTTTTCATTTCTAATTGTAAGACCTTACCTACTCAGAGAGAAACAAAGTAATCTAATGGAAGTTAAGGAAGATTAATTTAATCTTTTCTCATAAGGATAAAGCACAGGCATGGGTTAGCTAAGCCCTGGTCACTAAGCTGTAATATTATCTCTTTTAAAAGGAATAGAGCCTGTTCCATGTTGCATTTATCTTGCAGGGATAGGTAGAATTTGGTCCTAATATTGAAATGTATTTGCCAGCTGTATATAGTTTTTGCTGGACTCCAGTGCTTTCTTGGTTTTGTTGCAAATAGAATGTGCAGTACCAGTAAGCATAGACTAATGCAAAATCCATATATTATTCAGGGCTATAAAGGAAATAAATTCTTTGACCTAACCAGCCAGAAATCTTAGGAAGAGAAAAAAGCACATGTTGTATATGTTCCCTCTGAAGTAGCTTTTGCAGTGTAGGTGCCAGAGCAAAATATAGCCAATAAAAACTCAATTAGACGAAACAGAAAACTCCCAAATCAAAAGAATACTATCCCCGGAGTGGTGGTGGTTGTGTGTATGTCCTAATGTCACAAGCCAGATCAATTCTCATCCTCCAATTTGCAAGATTGGCAGTGATGATTTTATACTTTTTGTCTAAATTATGTGCAGTTCCTGTGAGTTCTAAGAACATTCTGTTTCTTCCAAAACACACTGATGTGCCAGACATTGTCCGGCACACTACAAACCACTTTCTGTTCTGGAACATTCATTTCTGGAAATGGACAAACTACACTTAGGATACCTGCATGGGAAAGAGCCATATAATTTTGTACATCCTTTTTTTACCAGAACACCTAGAGAGAAATTTCTGGGTGTGAAATGTCAGTGCCACTAAAGAACTAAAGAGAGATTCAAAGCTAGAGAACTACATTTTAAGTCCAGGATGGAAAATTTCTGATTCTCTTTCCTATGGATGGACATTTATCAAGGATGCTGCAACAGTAGATTCCGGCAATAAGCTGGGCAAAATGATCTCCAAGATCTGTTCCAACTAGATATATCTGCAGGTTATAAAGGCCCCAAAGGTGCTTTTTCAAAAGGCAGCTGGACTTCCTTTGTGCTTGAAAATGTTTTGCTTCTCGACCAAGAAGCTTTTTCAGTTCTCCTTTGGGACAACTGGATGATTGAGAATCCCCATAGACATTCTGCAGGAGAGATATCAAATGATGAAAGTATCATGCTTGTGCAAACAAAAAGGGTGGAGTTTACAATATGATGCCGCTTTCAGCATTTTGACCAAAGCCTCAGATCCTGCAGACACCTCTACTTCCAACACTGTATATGTTGAACTACCTCCTTTGAAAAGCCTCAGTTGGAATGGCACATTAGAAGAATACTGAAGATGTAATTCAGCAACTTTTCCTTGTCCCCAGGTGCCTGTTGCCTTCAAAAGACATGCACCTTATCTTAGCAAATCCATACTTTCAAATCTGTACTTGCTGAGATAAGGAAAGTTTGCATGAGGAATAGGTGAATAAGAGACGGTTTCTTAATATGCAAATATTAAGCATCAACTTTTCCTTGGAAATTATATTCCTTTTTAGTCATCTACCACATAGTCAGATGTTATCTGGAATAAAAAGGCAGGGGAGAGAAAAATGGGCTAAAAGAAACTTGGCTAGTATATCGACTGAGCGAATTTTTGATTGAAGCATGCAGCAAAAAGGTTGTGTGATTGTATTACTTGAAATAAGATCCTGATTGCTTCATCAAGCATACTTTACATGGATGCTTTTCTCATGATTTTCTCCTGTTCACTTGTTGATGGTTTAATGTGCTCAAAAAAATCCAGTTTAGCGAGGCTTCACTGCAGAGAACTAGGAAAGATTCCAGACAATTTCTTGAAAACTTGTAGAAAAAAAAAGCTGACTCCTCTATAACATTTGGGTGACATGCAAGCAAAAAAAAATATTGGGAAAAGTGATCATATCTTTATAATGGAAGCAAGCTGGTTGGTTAAGAGTTTGAGCAAAAGCAGAAAAGGGATTCATGGCCATCAATGGAGAAAGGAGAAGCATTAAATAGCTGACTAAAATTTCTTGCATTCATTCCATACATGTTTCCTACCCATCCACCACAATATAATCAATAGCTTGGCTCCTCTTCCATCAGAAATAGACTAGTTTTGTAGTATTTCCTTTGCAGCTGAGAGCAAGTGGTTTCTCATTAAAGGAACTCCTACCTAGTCCCAGATCCTGGAACTTGGTGCCTCTTCCTTCCTTCCTGCAGTATAGGTATTATGGTAGCTTGCCACAATCCTCATCCTTGTCAACTGTTTTGCAAGTGGCTCTGCTATTTTCCTTGCATAGTACAGTGGTGGGATTCAATTTTTTTACTACCGGTTCTGTGGGTATGGCAGGGGAAGGATACTGTAAAATCTCCAGTCAGAGGTGGAATCTGCCAGTTCTCCGAAGTACTCAAAATTTCCACTACCAGTTCTCCAGAACTGGTCAGAAACTGCTGAATACCATCTCTGTCACAGTAGCCAGTTGCTAGAAACTAAACATAGTAAGAGGAAAAGGAGGGTGCTCACTTGCTAGCACTTTTTGTGCTCCACAATTGGACAGCTGGAGGAAACAATTGTTCTGGAAATCTCACCAAGAAAACTGTCTGGACCTTCCACAACTTCCAGAAATTAAGACTGACCTGAAGGCATTAAGTAAATAAATAAACCCTTTGAATATCTATCCATTTTGAAATCATTACCTGCTGATCTATTTAATCAAGAGAGCTACTAGCAAAAGCCCCAAAAGCAGCCCACAGGTCAATCTGGAAATAATTATCTCCTAGCAGCCATTAAACAATTTTAAAGCTAAAGTTCTGTTTCTGATGCTATAAGGTGCTCAGTTGTATATCTATTAATTGGTTAGTTATTTATCTTAGAAACAAATCAATCATTTAAAAAAATCTTATTACAAGTCCTTTATTTACTCTCTAACAATTTAATACTACTGAACTAGACTGCATTTTCCTTAGGGTTTGATTAAGATTTTATCTTTAGATTTTGGCAGAAGCAAGTCTATTGGGGAACTTCTGTGATTTTTCCACCCTTGCTACACAGGTTCTCTTCCACCCTAAAAAGACAAATTAATTATGATTTGGCACACTGCAGTGTTTCCTTGCCAGCATTATCTGTTTTGAGCCTTGATAAAACTTGAATCAAAACAGAGAATTTGGAATATTCAGAATGATAAAGCCAATATTTCCCACACCTTTTATAGCACAATTGCCTTCGGTTCCTAGACCGTCCTTAGTTATTTCTTCAATATTCTGTGCCCCTAATAGGAGATTATTTACCCTGGCCCGACTTGGAGTGTTACCTATTAGAGCAATAACTGATAGATATACACCATGTTTCCCCAAGAATAAGACTGGATCTTATATTAATTTTTGCTACAAAACAGGAGGCAGCAAGCATGCGGGGACCAGTGGTGTCTGGATAAGTCTGAGTGCTGCAACCATCAGGCTGGCCTTCCAAGTAGCAGGCGGAGGCAGAGGCATGGGGAGAGGTGCATGATCTGGCCTGCCATACATGCTACACAGCTTCCGCCCACTCCGTCCCACTGTCTGTCTTTGCTTGCCCATGGCTGTGATGGGACAGGCTGCTGCATAGTGTATCCAGCCAGCTGGATCCCATGCCTTCCCCCCATGCTTCTGCTTCTGCCTGCTTCTTGGATGGACCTTGTCCTCCAGATCCACTGAACATGTGGGACATGCCTCCCACCCACCACCCTACCTGTGATAGCCCTGGGAAGGGTGGGGAGCCCCTGTCCCCAAGGCATCCAGGACTCCCCCTTCCCCCTCCAACTCACCCAGGCACCTAAGGCACCCCCTAATGCAACTTGAACTGTCCCACCCAGGACTCCCCCTCCCCACTCTGTCCCAGACACCCAAGGCACCCCCTGACTTTGAACTGTCCCCCTGAGGGCAACCACAATGCTGATATTACCCTCAATGAAATCAAGTGGATGATCTTAACTGGGGCTTATTTTTAGGGCTTATATTACAAGCATCCTGAAAAATCATGTTAGGGCTTATTTTCCAGTTGGGTCTTATTTTTGGGGAAACACAAAACTATTTTGTTTCTGTACAGACATAAAGATAGAATCTGTTCCATTTATGGTACTCAAATGCCTATTGTATACCCAATGGAACTGGTGGTCAAATTGAATATTTCCAATTTTTAGTAACTTTGTTATTGTGACCAGGATACCATTACCCTTCTTTAGGTGACACCTTCAGAAACATCTAAAAAGGTTGCAAAATGTCTACCAATTGCTACAACTATTAGAATCTTAGAATACCCCAGCCACCATTCTGGGATTTGAAGTCCACACATAAGTTGCTGAGGCTTAGAAACACAGGGATAGATAACTTGTCTAGAGTTAAATGTTCTATTACAAGACCTGTTCCCTGCATCAAAAACACTAGTCCCTCAAACCATAGCATAGGATTATATCTAGTACTAATCATAACTAATCTAGTTTACCATTAGATAAATTGATAGATGTATATAGCAAACTGGATATGGTAGAAACAGAAATGGAAACCTGACAGGCAGGAGAGGAAGCACTTTTGAATCATGAGATTATTTCTTTTTTTTTTTTTAGAAAAGTTTATTTACAGTTTTAAAAAAGACACAACAACATACAAACATACAGTCACACGCAAACGTAAATACATCACACATTTTCATTTCTTTTTTAGTTGCAGATCAGAAATGCATTTTCCCATGTGATATTACAATCATATATAATCATAAATATTTCTTCTAATAATATTCGCTTGGTTTGAGCTCTTTTAGAATTTTCTCTTATCTCATTTTTGAAATTCTTACATCACCTATTTTCTACTATCTCCTGCTTTCTATAAATTCTTATATTTCAAATAGCACTCTATTTTCCAACATTCCCTTTCCCTTCGTTTTTATGTTCCATCCAGTTGTACCACGTTTCCCATATCTTATAGTAATCTGAATCTTCTTTTCCATTTAATTTGAGAGTTAATCTCTCCATTTCAACACATTCATACATTTTGTTTATTACTGCTTGTATAGACGGAATTGAAGATTCTTTCCATTTTTGCTTAAAACAATTCGAGCCGCTGTTAGGAGATGTGCAATCAGGTATTTGTCTTTTGGAGGAAGCTTTTTCTTTATCATTCCAAGTAGAAATAGTTCTGGTTTCCACTCCAGCTCACAGTTCATCACATCTTCAATCCAGTTTTGATTCCTGTCCAATATTTTTTAATTTTGGGGCATGTCCACCACACATGGTAGTAAGTTCCCATTTTATCCTGACACTTCCAACAATTTGGGTTTGCCTGGGAAATATTTTTGCTAGTCTAGCCGGGGCCAAGTGCCACCTATACATCATTTTGTATTGATTTTCTTTGTACGCCACTGACTTTGTATATTTTAAATTTTCTTCCCAAATCTCTTCCCAATCATTTAGATCCAATTTGTATCCTATATTTTGCTCCCAGGCTACCATTGATCCTTTTACTAGTTGTCCTGCTCTTTCCTGTTCTAATAATAATTTATATAGTTTGGATATTAACTTTTCTTCTGGTCCCAAGAATAGTTTATCCAGATTTGTATTCTTTGTTTCTATCCCATATTCCTTTATGTCTTTGTTATATCTTGTTTTAATTTGTAAGTAAACCCAACTATCTATTGATATGCCTTGTGTTTCCAAGTCCTGTTTTGTTTTTAATTTTCCATCTGTATCCAATATCTGATAATATTTAAGTTTTTTATTTAAATCCATTGTATTTGGATTAAAGGTTGCCTCCATTGTTGAGAACCACCTTGGTATTTTTATATAATTTTTCTTTCTTATTTCGCCCAGTTTTTAATCAATGAGTTTATTATATGTTTCGTTGTATGTTTTTGTCTTTTGTCCGTCGGGTTCCATAGGAGTGCATGCCATCCTATTTGTAAGTCATGCCCCTCTAATGTTAGCATTCTCTTATTTTCTAGCCTTACCCATTCTTTTATCCATAACAAAATCATGCTTTGTAGTAAATTTCCCAATCTGGCAATCCCAATCCTCCTCTACTTTTATCATCTTGGAGATATTTTCTCTTTATCCTTGCCCTTTTTCCCATCCAAATGAACTTCATTGTCATTTTATTCAACTCCATAAAAACTTTTTATTTGTTAATATTGGGATTGTCTGAAATAGAAACAAGACTTTGGGAAGTATATTCATTTTGATTGTTGCAATCCTCCCTAAAAGGGATATTTGCAATTTGCTCCAGATTTCCAGATCCTTTTAATCTGTTCTAAAATTTTTATATAATTATCTTCCCATAGCATTATTGTTTTGCCCTTATCCAAATTCCTAGGTATCTTATTTTGTTTACTATTTGTAACCCCATAATTTCTTCAAGCTTCTTTTGTTTGGAATTTATTATATTTTTGACTAGTAATTTAGTTTTCCCCCTATTTACCTTTAAACCTGCTAGTTCCCCAAATTCATTTATTTCTTTCATTAATATCGGGCCTGTCTCTAAAGGTTCTTCTATTATAAATACCATGTCGCTCATGAATGCTTATGCTTTGTATTCTTGATTCTTAATTTTCACTCCTTTTATATTTCCATTTCCCTAATTCTAATTAATAGTGTTTCTAATACTGTAATGAACAATAGTGGTGATAAGGGGCAGCCTTGTTTGACCCCTTTCTCTATTTTGAACATTTTGGTGGTCTCGCCATTTACTAATATGTTTGCCTTTTGGGTATCATATATTGCTTATCATTCCTTCAAAATTATGTCCAAACTTCATTTTATTAAATTGCTGTTTCATAAAATCCCAATTCAAATTATCGAATGCCTTCTGTGCATCTAAAAAATTAGGGCCATTTGATTGCTCGGTGACTTTCGTAGTATTCTAATATATTTATTATTGTTCTTATATTATGTCTAATTTGTCTTCTCGGCAAAATCCATTTTGATCTGTGCTAATTTTTCCACTAATAATTCCTTTTAATCTTTGTGCCATAATTGTCATAAAAATTTTATAGTCCGTATTTAAAAGCGATATTGGTCTATAATTTTTAATTTGGTTACTATTTGTCTCTTCTTTAGGTATAAGCGTTATGTATGCCTCCTTCCAAGTGTTGGGAATTTTGGTTTTACCCAGTGCTTCGTTACAAACTTCTAAAATGTATTATTTAGTATGTCCCCTATCTTTTATAGAATTCACTTGTATCCATCTGGGCCTGGTGTTTTATTATTTTTTGTTTCTGAATTGCTTTTTTAATTCATCCATTGTTATTTCTTTGTTTAGCACCTCTCTTTCTTCATCAGTAAGTTTCTGTATATTTCCTTCCCCTAAATATTGTTTTATTTTAGACACTTCTACATTTTCTTGTTTATATAATTCCTCAAAGTAATTTCTTGCAATTTCTTTTTTTCCAAATCAGCCTCAAGATCCCCATTTTCGTTCTCTAAGCATTGTATCGTTCTTTTCTGTTCCTCTTTTTCAATTTATATGCTAACCATCTCCCGGTTTGTTTGCATATTCAAAGTAGTTTTGTTTTGTATTGTAACTTTCTAAGAAGTTCCTCTTGTTCAAGTATATTAAGTTCATGTTTTTTTGTATTAGTGCATCTTTAATTTGCTCACTGTCTAGATTTCTTTTTGTTTGTTCTCTAATTTTCCAATTTCTTTTATTAATTCATCTTGTTTCTTCCATCTTTCCTTATTTCTATTTGACAAATATGCATTGATATTCCCCTAATATAAGCTTTTATCGTATCCCATATATTTTGTAGGATGTATCCTCTTTTTATTAAAATTATAGAAGTTTGTTAATTCCTCTCTAATTTTTTGCAAATATTTTTCTTCTTTCAAGATCTGAGAGTTTAATGACCATCTTCGTCCTTTCCTTCCTCCTTCTTTCCAAGTTAAAGACATTGGGTTATGATCAGCCCATATATTTGTTAGAATTTTTGTGTCAAAGATTTCTTTATTTAATTCACTATTTATCCAAATCATATCTATTCTAGACCAGGATTTGTGTGGGCTGGAGTGGAAAGTATACTGTGTAGTTTGTGGATTCCTTTTCTCCATATATCTTCCAATCCTAATTCCTCTACCATTTCAAAAATATTTTGGCAAGGTATTTCGTTTTGGTATTGTTTACATTCCATTCGTAATCTTGCCTATTATCAGTTATTGCATTGTAGTCCCCATCAGACAAACCGGTTGCCAATTTCTATCAATTTTTCATATAAGTTTTTATAAAATTCTTTTTGATTCTTATTTGGCGATAAATTCCAACGGCTAAAGTTTTTTTGTGTATCTCTATTTCCACCATTAATATTCTTCCATCTGTATCATTGTATATCAATTTTGCATTAAGATCCTCTTTTATATATAGTACCACCTCTTTTTCTTTCCACTGCTAAAGCCGTAAATGTTTTTAATTTTCTATTCTCTAAATATTTTTTGTCCTGTTCTTTATGTGGACTTCTTGAAGACATATTATGTCCCATTTTTGTCTTTCCAATCTATCAAATATTTTTTCCTTTTATTTGGACTATTTAGTCCATTGATGTTCATTGATATTAATTTTATTCCCCTTCCCATTTGTCGCTTCTAACTTTATTGCTTTACCTGCTGTTTGACTCTAGTCTTCACTCCTGTCTCCTTCCTTCTTCACAAACCATTAATTCTCTGTCCCCTCCTTCCCTCTTTCTCCCTTCTCCTCTCGATGAACTCTTAGATCTTCATGCTTGCATTTCTCGACTCTTCTACTGCTCAATTCCTCCTCTAATCCTCCTGTTTGTTCATAGAATCTTTGAGCCTTAGCTAGATTGTCAATTCTGGTTCTTCTGCCTTCCCATGTTACTAGAATTCCTTCTGGATCGTTCCACCTGAATAGAATTTTTATTTAAATGATTTGTGAGGAATCTGTATTCCTTTCTTTGGTCTCTCACTCTCCTGGAATTTGCTTCAGTACTATGACTTGTCTACCATTATGATTTATTGTCTCTTCTCTAGTCAATCTATAAATTATCTCTCTGACTTTTTCTATGATCTGACATGAACCTCCCGTGGAGTCCATGTCTTCTAGCATAGCTTGTATAGACTCTATATGCCTCATCGATTCTAATATCATCTGGTCATTTCTTTTGCAGAATAGTTGCCAACACCACCACGAGTCAAGTTTTCCCTCTTCCTCCCTGTATACTGAACCTAATAGTATGGCTCTGTCCTTTTT